>JAVGWX010000011.1:81958402-82558402 GCA_036924085.1 Ariolimax columbianus | reverse complement strand
TTAAAGAGAGACCTTTGAAGGACAAGCAAAGATCGACCATTCAGATGACATGGAGAAACATAAAAGAAAGAGAAATAAAAATGTACTTTTCTGATGAATTTTTGCATTTTTCCACATTTTAAGATAAAAGTTGGCTTCTATATTGTTCAATCTGTCAATTGTTTTGTAAAAGACACTTGAAGCTTAAACTTCATTGTCCACAAAGTTTGAATTACTTTGCAATACATATTCTTTGATAATGTTGAGTTTAAGCATACCGTGAGCATCTCGTATCTATGTACACAAATTATCTTGCTGGCAACTTTGGTGATGACAAAATTAATTTAGAGAATATATCTTGGAATCAGATGGTGTTTTCAAAGAAGAGACGATAATGGAACCAATAAGTCTTCAGTTGCTCATATGTATATAATCATTATATGCACTTTGGCCTTCAAGAAGTTTCCTCAAATCCATTCATTTGTCCTTGCATTTATTTATCACTTTTGACAACCAACTGCTCCGGAGAATGGTCATCTTCTGTGCTAAAAAGTGTTACAAACTATCAGCATGAGGGATGGTAAACTGAGCAATTTGATATTAATGCACACCGAAACTACTTTTCTCACAAAACCTATTATTTGTTTTTGCCAATTATGTTAATAGAAAAACTAAAATGATTTTGCCATAATATTTATTCATTAATGAAAATAATGATTACTAGTAGAAGCGATAAGTCATTCTAACAAAATAACATACAATTGTATATATATGTCCATCAATCCATTACAAGTGTGAGTAGTTTGACAAACACATTGCTTAATAGCAGAAGATAGGACCCAAACACCAAATCAGCCTTAGGGGCCGTCCTCAGCTGAACCCGGCCCTGTCTACAGGTCAACATGCTAAAAGTGGCTGGCACTCATATCATGTATAACAGATGAAATCACTCTTTCTTGTTGTTGTAAGTTTACTCTTTTATGCGTCCTGATATGGGCAGGTTGTAGTAGCTTTCTTCACATCCCGAGCCTGCTGATGGTGAACGTGGTCCTCTGGGCAGTTGTGCTATGCTTGGCTTCATCTGCATGACACTCACTACTACAGGGAGCACATCAATCCACATCTCATCTGCCAGACTGCCTTGAAAACAGTTTCCAGGGAACTCTTCAAGGAACAGAACTAATGGTCTTGGTCAGTAGATTGACTCTGATGCGATGTCCTGGTCAGTATGTTGTACCTGACCGAACTACCGTCTCAGTTCCCCAAATCACTATTTGGAAGATGACATCAATCCTTTGACACAGGCTTCCTGCGGAGTCAGCTACAGTGGTGACTCCATGCTCCCATAATAAGCAAATAAGAGATGATGATGGTTATAAGCTGACACTATATAGCTGTAATGTGTTGAGCATCTGGTTCAGCAGACATTGCTTTATGTGAATTATTCTCAGCTGGACTTACAATCAGGAATTAAACACAATGTGCACATCTACAATAATAATGTTAGTCGTAAGCCCTGGAGCTGTCAGATTTTTTTCTTTGCTCGGATTTCATGCAGGCTAAAGTTGCATGTCTGATTCTGGGAGAGCGAGAGGAGCCCACCCCCACCCTTCCCCCCAAAGGCCTTGTTGTAGGTCTATTGTTATCTAACACCAAGGGAAACCTCCTTCACCTTGTATAGGTTGATGTTATTTTGTTCCAACATATATCTCAGACCTTCCCTTGTCTCTCACCCACACCTCATTTACATTTTGAGGATAAATAAGTCCAGTTGAATTTCTGCATCCAAACATAACGATGGGAGGCGGATGATAAATATGGCTGCCATCGTGTTCCCAGTGTTGTATATTGTGACAGCGTATGCTGGGTACCGTACCCATTGTTACTACAATTTTAAATGTCTGCGTAGGTGTTCTTCTTTCTTGTTTCGTTCCTTGTGGAGCTTGAATTACGGCTGTAGTTGATCCCATCAGATAGCCTTTGTAATATAGCCTGTATTACATGGAGAGCATATAAGAAAACAGTAGGAACAGGTGTTTCAGTGATTCAACTGTATCTCTGCAGGGTAGTGATAGGAGACTGTCTGATCAGGCAAAACATGCTGATCAGGCATGTTAGTCAGGGTCAGGCAAAACATACTGATCAGGCATGTTAGTCAGGGTTAGGCAAAACATACTGATCAGACATGTTAGTCAGGGTTAGGCAAAACATACTGATCAGACATGTTAGTCAGGGTTAGGCAAAACATACTGATCAGACATGTTAGTCAGGGTTAGGCAAAACATACTGATCAGGCATGTTAGTCAGGGTTAGGCAAAACATACTGATCAGACATGTTAGTCAGGGTTAGGCAAAACATACTGATCAGACATGTTAGTCAGGGTTAAGCAAAACATGCTGATCAGGCATGTTAGTCAGGCAAAACATGCTGATCAGGCATGTTAGTCAGGCAAAACATGCTGATCAGGCATGTTAGTCAGGGTTAGGCAAAACATGCTGATCAGGCATGTTAGTCAGGGTTAGGCAAAACAAACTGATCAGGCATGTTAGTCAGGGTCAGGCAAAACATGCTGATCAGGCATGTTAGTCAGGGTTAAGCAAAACATACTGATCAGACATGTTAGTCAGGGTCAGGCAAAACATACTGATCAGATATGTTAGTCAGGGTTAGGCAAAACATACTGACCATGGCCACCACATCCTGGAAACGGGCTGTTTTCATGGCAGCCTAGCTAAATAAGGTCGGGAATCGACATGATCCTTGTAGTAGTGAGCGACTAGCAGATGAAGCCAAACATAGGACAACCACCTAAAGGACCTCAGTCCAACTTCATCAGCACTCTCAGGATGTGAGGAGAGCTACTGCAACCTGCCACTTAACACTCTTTTCAGGGCGCACAAAAGAGTAAACCTGCTCATTGGGAACATTCAACAACAACATCTGAGCAGGCTAAGCTTTGATATCTATATCCATAGAACATGGGACCTGTCAAACTGGGGGACATGTGTTTGTGTATCTTAGGGTACATTAACATTTTGTTTAGGGTTGAAGCTTATATTAGATTTGTTGTTGTTGTGAAAGACATCAAGCAGACATAGAAAACAGTTCACATTAGAAATGTGTTGACCTTGTGGCGTAGGCAAACTAGAATATATGTGTCTGGCTAAATGAATTCAAACTGGGTTACAGCTGCATGATAATGTGTGCTTTGTCTGGTACCATTACTACTTGTGTGTAGTTTGACTGAGATCTGGTAGAAGTTGGAAGTTGTTGTAGGCCACTGAGTGACGTTATATCAAGAGTTCACACTTCAGGCTGTATTATTTTCTTTTATTGACATGGACAAATAGATGGGGACAGATAACTAGTAGTATAGTACACAGCATATCAATTTATTTAGCAGAGCGTAATCAAACATTTGTATACATGCATCCATGCACTCACTAACATTCTAATATAGAATGCCTAAATAAGATTTTTTCATTGACATTTTGCCACCATGTCATTGTCCAAGCTACTTCTACCGAGATCTTCTCTCTTAATGATGTTTCTCTGGTAGGTGGTTCTTATACCTTGGGACGTAGCGAAGAAGATGGGACTTGGTCATTCTGGCTGTAGTGCGACCCCCACTTCTTTGATCAAACTGCTGTAACTCGTGACCTGTTCCTAGTGCACGGTATACAGAAGAATGGGTCGCATCTCATGGACGGAAAAGAAAATAAATAAGGTCATGAAGAGATTGAGAATGTAGAGAAAGTTAGTGAGGAAAATACACTGTAGGCAAACAAAATATTTTGGACATATAAAGAATGTCACATTGCTGAAAACAATGCTGGAGGGAAAGTTGGACGGCAAGAGGAAGACGTCGCTATAAGTGGGAAGATAACGTCAACAGATGGACTGACAACAGTCTGTCGGTGTAAAGAAAGAGACAGATGTTGAAGATCCATTTAAGTCAACCTTCGATGCAAAGACACTACTTGACATTGTTATACAGTTTATCTCTCAAATAATCACATCTATAGATAGTTTTCTTTCCACTTATGCTGTTAAGCTCCGTGGGGAGTTTGGATTATCTGTCCTGCATCAATTGTGTTAGGTCAGCTAGGTCGTCGTTCTTTTGAGACTTTTCTCTTTGATGTTTCCTTCATAAACTTGGTCAGACCTCTCATCTTTACACCTCTCTTTGCTACAGTTTATCTCTCAAATAATCTCATCTGCTTTCCTCATAAACTTTGTTTCAATATTCTTTCATTACTACGCAGTCTATTCCTTAATTGGGACCATGTTGTTCCTCTGTTCTTCTCATGGAGCTGACAGACATGAAGAACATATTCTACTGTTTGTTGTTGTCTACCAATATGGACACATCTCTGTGTGACCGTTTATTAATTTGTTGAACCGATGATTTTTCTAGACATTCACTTGCATACTTCATGAGCTTGCTTGACTGACTTTTCCCTTTCAATTCTTTAGTAACATAAGGATGCAGTGTTCACTCTCCAACCACAGATTCTAACATTGGACCATCTTCTTTAGCTCTCCTGCAGTATTCACTCTCCAACCACAGATTCCAACATTGGACCATCGTCTTGAGCATTATTGCAGTGTTCACTCTCTAACCACAGATTCCAACATTGGACCATCTTCTTTAGCTCTCCTGCAGTATTCACTCTCCAACCACAGATTCCAACATTGGACCATCTTCTTTATCTCTCCTGCAGGGGTCACTCCAACCACAGGTTCCAACATTGGACCATCTTTTTGAACACTGTCAATAGACAATCCAGTTTCCTTGGCATCCTCTTCCACATATTCTGTAGCCTCCCCGCTTTCCTCTTTCCTTGTTGGTACCAATCTAGAGCAGGTTTCTTCCTGTGGAGAGGTGGTGTATCTATTCATGACAATGTTCTTCCCATAATCTCCAGCTGTATATTTTTGTGTTTATTATTGAATGTGTCCATATGATATGAAATATGTTTGAGACATCTGCTGAAGAAGGTCTGAGGGCTGTATGGGATACCAGTTTCAGTCGCTGGTCTCTCCAATTCTACCATCAACCTTGGGAGTGTAGAGGTCTTTTCTTATTCCTGTGACTAATAGCTTATACAGGTTATGACAACCTGCCGCATGCCCAACACTTTTTGTTATCTTTTATGATATGCTTGGCAGATTGCAGTGATACTATTCTTTGCTGCTATGTTTTACTCTGGCAAGACACACACACGAATGGGGATACTCTTAATTCTGTATCTTGTTTCTGAGCCATAAAGTCCTCTAAGATGCTTGGTCAATGCCTGGCATCTCACCTGATGACATCTGCAAGGGCAAGCAACAAACTCCCTCCAGAGTCTGCGGTCATTTTTCATACAGTGCTCTAATTCTGGTTTATGGATTTCATTTTGTCATCTTTCTTTCTTAAGTTGTCTTAGGTCAGCCTCTCTTGTAAGGTCCATAGTATGTTGGTCTTAGGTCAGCCTCTCCTGTAAGGTCCATAGTATGTTGGTCTTAGGTCAGCCTCTCTTGTAAGGTCCATAGTATGTTGGTCTTAGGTCAGCCTCTCTTGTAAGGTCCATAGTATGTTGGTCTTAGGTCAGCCTCTCTTGTAAGGTCCATAGTATGTTGGTCTTAGGTCAGCCTCTCCTGTAAGGTCCATAGTATGTTGGTCTTAGGTCAGCCTCTCTTGTAAGGTCCATAGTATGTTGGTCTTAGGTCAGCCTCTCTTGTAAGCTCCATAGTATGTTGGTCTTAGGTCAGCCTCTGTTGTAAGGTCTACAGTATGTTGGTTCTATGGTAGGACTGACCTTCACATTGAACTCTGTTTCCGCAGAGAATGCATCCAAGTTCCATATTGCATATAGAGAAGGGGTATAAAGGTCAAATTTGTTGATCCTGGCATGACCTCCTTGGTATGTTCCTCCAACGTTTACTAATACTTTACAACATGTCAATATTATCTGACAGATGGGCACTGGGTTATAATAAGAAATGGTATACAGCTCATACTACACTTGCAACATACCAATGTATGCGGCTCAGACTACACTTGCAACATACCAATGTATGCGGCTCAGACTACATTTGCAACATACCAATGTATGCAGCTCAGACTACACTTGCAACATACCAATGTATGCAGCTCAGACTACACTTGCAACATACCAATGTATGCGGCTCAGACTACATTTGCAACATACCAATATATGCGGCTCAGACTACATTTGCAACATACCAATGTATGCAGCTCAAACTACACTTGCAACATACCAATGTATGCAGCTCAGACTACATTTGCAACATAGCCATATATGCATGCCAGGACAGAGAAATATTGTCATATTTCAGCACATGTGTTCAAAAAATTATGTTACATATCCTGATGGCACATTACACGTCATACATACTAATCACATGTTACACATACTAGTCACAAGTCACACATACTAATCACTTGTCACATACAATAGTCACATGTACAAAAAAGAGCGACAAAGCTGATAGTGGGATTCCAGAATTACAGTTATGAGGAAAGACTCAGATAAATCAGCCTACAGTGTCTAGAAAAGAGAAGAATTTGAGGTGATTTAAAACAGGTTTATAAGATGATCAGAGGAATGGATAAATTAGACTATAACAAGTTTTTCAAAATACAACTACGCACAAGAACAAGAGGGCATAGCTACAAATTAACTAAAGAGAGGTCAAGATTAGATATTAGTAAATATTCTTTTTAGTCAGAGAGAGGTGAATGCTTGGAATGCATTGCCACAGGATGCATGGAGGCAGGGACAATTATTGCATTTAAGAATAAATTGGATGCGCATAGCTTTTAGAGCAATGTAATGTAAATTAAACTTGCTGTATACATACTGCAGTCTTCTAAACCAGTATAAAGACGTTCAGTTATGTCACACATACTAATGACATGTCACAAATGCTAATGACACATTTATGCCACATGTCTTAATGACACATCGCATGTCACAGATTGTATTGACAAATCACATGTCACACATACTAATGGCACATTGCATGTCATATGACACATAACATATCACACATCCTAATGACATTTATCACACATCTTATTGACACATTACGTGTCACACATTCCGCTAGAGTTGTACCGTTTGCGCTGTGCTCTAGATAGAAAAACAAACACAGCACCTTTTTTTTAACACAAACAATGTTTGTACGTCAGGTGATAGACAAGATAGGGACAGCTTCAACACAAACATTGTTTGTAGGTTAGGTGATAGACAAGATAGGGACAGCTTCAACACAAACAATGTTTGTACGTTAGGTGATAGACAAGATAGTGACAGCTTCAACACAAACAATGTTTGTACGTTAGGTGATAGACAAGATAGTGACAGCTTCAACACAAACAATGTTTGTACGTTAGGTGATAGACAAGATAGTGACAGCTTCAACACAAACAATGTTTGTACGTTAGGTGATAGACAAGATAGTGACAGCTTCAACACAAACAATGTTTGTATGTTAGGTGATAGACAAGATAGTGACAGCTTCAACACAAAAAATGTTTGTATGTTTGGTGATAGACAAGCAGGCTCTCATTGTCTAATTCATATTACCTGTACTATTATCCCTCTTCATATTACCTGTACTATTATCCCTCTTCATATTACCTGTACTATTATCCCTCTTCATATTACCTGTACTATTATCCCTCTTCATATTACATATACTATTATCCCTCTTCATATTACCTGTACTATTATCCCTCTTCATATTACCTGTACTATTATCCCTCTTCATATTACCTGTACTATTATCCCTCTTCATATTACCTGTACTATTATCCCTCTTCATATTACCTGTACTATTATCCCTCTTCATATTACATGTACTATTATCCCTCTTCATATTACCTGTACTATTATCCCTCTTCATATTACCTGTACTATTATCCCTCTTCATATTACCTGTACTATTATCCCTCTTCATATTACCTGTACTATTATCCCTCTTCATATTACCTGTACTATTATCCCTCTTCATATTACCTGTACTGTTATCCCTCTTCATATTACCTGTACTGTTATCCCTCTTCATATTACCTGTACTATTATCCCTCTTGCAAACATTCCCTGACCTTCTTGCATGACATGCAGGTAAACAAAATCAGACAAGTGGGATCCCATATGAGACATTGCCGTCGTGGATGGAGTGTTAGTCTTTATGTTACTAAGTGTTAGCTTTATTTTGTTTCTTTAATGGGATAACTGATTCCCTTCTTCGCTGCCTTACCTTCCGGAAATATAATTTGGGGCTATATTCGGCTGGTTAGACTGGGGCTTGCTTAGTCCTGGTATTGAGCCCGATACCTTTGCCGTGATAAGCAATGGGTCTACCAACTATACACGTACATATGAATGTATTCATGTATTCGATACTTCTAGCCATAGTTTGTCAACACGTGGTGCAACTCCTTCTGCCCTGCTAGCCGCATCATTGGACCGTGGCTCGCCACAAAGTGTCCAATATTTGGATAGGCCATTTTCAACTCTTGTCCGGAATTCAAGGAATGGCGCGTCAAGACTGCAGCTCGCCATGAGAATGTCGGACAGAAATGGCCGACTGTTTTGATAGTTCCAAACATGCATAAAACAAAAAATTTAGGCGGGAGGAGAATAAAGGAAGCAGAGTTCCAGTTTTGAAGGAACGCGGCTGTCCAAAACAGCTATTGGTCAAACTTCCCTTTCCGTTCAATGGGACTGAATAGTTCCAGTTTGTGGAATGTGCTGGCTTTTCATTTTCGTCTTTCAGTTTCTATTTTCGGGAGTCGCTAATGCAGTTGTCAATACAGGACAGTTGTCTGATGTTCAAGCCGATTTTCTCTAGTTTGAATGGTAAACGATTGAGGCAAGCGTACGACTGGTGTGCGCGCTTCTGACAGTGTTCTACCTGTTTGGGGGATTGTCTTGTAGGTTTCCGGGAGGGCTGTAAGTGTGACACATGCGAGAACAGGACCACTGCCACACTCAGAGCGAGCATGTAGTAAGAGGCAACTAACGAGTGCAGTATAACCTCTCAAGGGTAGAATGTCTATCACATGATATTGCACGCACCCCGCCATTAACACGAAGCAATAGTTTGCCGAGTGTAGAGCGGGTCCGTTGAACACGAAGACAAGATCAACGTGGGCACACAATAAACAACAACCAGTGTGAACTAAGCTTATGAGTGTGTAAGAAAACTCTAGAAACAACCCCCCACACGTGATACAGGAAATGTTAGGTGGAATAGGTCGTATCCCCAGGGGCAGACAAAAGTCCTGTCAGGTCTTACCGACCAGTTTGCGACACTTATCACACGTGCCTTGTATTCCGGTAAAGGTGTTTGAGGCACAGACGTAACTTGGAGTTGCTTTAAAGGCGATGGAATATTAAGGATCAGATTATTCTAGGCAAGTGACGCATTTAGTGTATGGTTGCTAATGGAGACGGCAGTTTCCTGTTGTTCGCAAGTATTGATGTTGCCTGACATACTATTCACGTTGCGGGCTGTACTGGTTCTTGGGAGGCATCCTCTGGTAAAGTCGAATCATATGTTTCAGACCCATCTTCAATAATTGTCTCAAACAATGTGTGTGCGTGGAACAATTGTCCAACAACCGGGGTCGTTCTTTCTGTTAAATCCACTATCGTTGTCGCTGGTGTGTTGCAGGTAGAACTCTCTGTTCCGAGGTTAGACACATAACTGACTGCATGGTGTGGCACTACCACGTCCTCATATTTAGGAAGACCCAGCACGCTGCACAGTGTGTTATATGTTGACGTGTCCTCGTACTGCGGGGGAGAAATTGAGTTAATTCCGTGAATGGGGCAGGCAGATATGTTACCTGGCGGTCTCGGTGAGTATGACGGTACATCATCCTCGTCGTTAAGGTCTTCTTGGCTGTATGAGCATATGCATCGAATCGACCCTGTGTCGTATTCGATTGAGCTAACAGATGTTCGCCTCAGCAGAGAAATGATGGAGTCTCTGCGTTGGGAAGTGATGATACCGTCAGATATAATTCGTATAGGCAACTCGCTTTCCGATGATCGCCGTCTCTGTTGTAATCGTGCTCTGATTCCACGGATGGATGGATGGGGCTCAACATCAGGAGGTAGTTGAGCAGTACCTTCTTCTGTGTTGGTTGGGGCATCACTTGGTTGTGGCAGATGTAGCACCTGCCCAGGTTCTACTTGAAAAGTTGACCTTGTGCCTAGTCTTCCTCTGCACACGCTCACATACCTGATATCCACGAGCACATTAGGTAGATCCCCAGCCATATATCCCATGGACTCCTCTTGACTGGCCACGGGGTCGTGCGGACCATGAATGTTCAACAAAATATTTAAGATCACAAAGGCAATGGAGGAAATGGCAATCAGTCCACAACCAACAAATCCAATAATTTGAAGAACATCGTCAGATGTATTAACCAACGCTGTAGCGAGTACAACAATATTGCCAACCATAAATATAAGACATACAAGGTAGAAGACTCTCTTCTTGGGGAGAGTCTGCAAGTCCACACAGCAGAAGCTGCAATTTAATACCAGGAAAACGATGTTAAGCGTGATCAAGGCAGCGAACATGACCGTTGTGCCGGTCAGGAGGACTACAGCCAATATGCCTGGACCGATCCCCAATATCCAGGCTCCTAAAGCAATATTTCGCAACACTTCCCTGTGCTTTGGCGTCGCAACCTTGCGCCAAATACGTTTACCAACTTCTTCAGACATGTCAGCTATCAGAACGATATGAATTGGCAAGTTGATAATTAGCTGTAGAGAAGTCAATGTTAGACGTGCATTAGGAAATCAACGTCAGGCGTGCGAGGATAACGTCAGGAGGTGAACGAGCCAGGTGATGCCATCAAGGATATGTAGGCCAGGACTTCAGCTGATTCTTGACGTGGGGATATCACCTGAATCTGATTTGTGTTGTGCGGAACCATTTTATACTTATTGGTTTTATTAAGTCCTGTTCTAATTGTGGACCTTGTTTTCCTTATTCCTTTTATTATTGATCTTGCCTTTCCGTTGTTTTTCAATCCGTTTCCTCACTCCCAATAATGGAGTTGTTCTACGTCCTCTTGTGTTGTTCAATTCCCTCTGGAGTTCTTGGCCACCTGGCAGCAGAGAGATTAAAACGTGAGATAACCAGCATGATTATTACAATTCTAGTACACAAGTCGCAAAACTAAAGGTTTGGGCGACTTTTTGTTTGGTTGTGTGTAGGTATTGGCAGTCGGTGTGTCTGATTTACTGTGGGTAAAGGTATACTGTCAGTCAGCTTGAGCTCAGATAACTAGTCTGTTTGATCTACTGTAGGTATGGAATGTAAGTCTTTAATCTATTGTAGGTTCGTAATGGAAGTCTGTTTCATCTATTGTAGGTATGTAATGGAAGTCTGTTTCATCTATTGTAGGTTTGTAATGGAAGTCTGTTTCATCTATTGTAGGTTTGTAATGGAAGTCTGTTTCATCTATTGTAGGTTTGTAATGGAAGTCTGTTTCATCTATTGTAGGTTTGTAATGGAAGTCTGTTTCATCTATTGTAGGTTTGTAATGGAAGTCTGTTTCATCTATTGTAGGTATGGAATGGAAGTCTATTTGATCTATTTTATGTGTAGATAGTCAGTTCTTAGAATAAACAGCAACATACTTCCAGTCCAAGCGATAATGTGGAGACCAAGTGGTACCAGAAAGACGGGCAGGCCAAGAGACAATTACAAGAGGCCGCCATGATGGATCTCAACGTACAAGAGCTACGAGTGGCATCAGAGCGATCTACCTGGAGAACATTGAATTATGCCTTATACGCCGTATTTGGTGCTGCAAGAAGATAGATAGAAAGACAAGTAGGTAGGTAGGTTGATTGATAGATAGGTAGGTAGGTAGGTTGATTTATTAATTAATTAATGGATGGGTGGATAGATATATGGATGGGTGAGTGGATAGGCATGTTTAATCTACCATGGGTACACGATGACCAACACATCTTGTTATTTTAATTTGTTTTCATTTGTGTACGCGCTTTTGCACGTACATGCCAGCAGGAAGTCAATAATACGCAATGGCTGGCCTGTCCTCGCGTGGCTCTCGGGATACCTGACTGGGGAGGAAAGAACAGACCCACTGCACATTATTATGTATGTCGTAAAAGGCGAATAAGTAAGATTGTGCTTGGATCTGGCAACCACGTATATATAAAACAACGTGCCACGGAAACCTCTACCAGAACACATAAATGCTTTATTAGTATTCCTACGAGGTGGCTAACTGGTGTTGGTGGGACCAAGCTTGCATATTATGATATCGGACCTAATGAACTATACCTCACACAACTCACCCGGAATGGTCTTGTTACATCTAGTGACCGCCGCTGTTAAGAATTCTGCCTACCATCGCAGTATGCGCGCTGTGGACTGAGTTTCAAGACTCAAGCTCAAATACCCGAGTCGCAGTTGGTTGAATATGATCACATGGTAGTCTCCACCCAACAAAACCGTCAATGTCAAGCGCCTTCAGGTTTAACAGCGAGCCTCAAACTTGCCCAGGTCGTAGGACACACCGGCGTATAGGGGCGATTCTTCTTAGCATACAACTACTATTTTTGGTTGTTGTTATTTTTGTTATTGTTTTTGGTTTTTGTTGTTGTTTAATGCCCACAATGAGTTTGTTTAATCTTTTGTGCGCCCAGAAAAGATTGTTAAGTGGCGGGTTATATTCGTTTTCTCACATCTCGAGCGTGCTGATGAAGGTGGACCGTGGCCCTCCAGTCGGTTGTGCTTTGCTTGGCTTCACCTGCGTGACGCTCACTACTATGGCGATCACGTCGATCCACATCTCGTCAGCCAGACTGCCTAAAACAGCCTGTTTCCATGGAGAGCTGCATGGAAGAGAGATAATGGTCTTGGTCAGTGTATTGTGCCTGGCCCTGACACGACATCCTGGTCAGTATTTGTGCCTGGCTCTGACACGACATCCTGGTCAGTATGTTGTGTCTGACCCTTACACGACATCCTGGTCAGTATGTTGTGCCTGTCCAGACTAGCATCGCAGTTCCCCACATTTACAAGGTCCTCCATCACATCTATATTTTCTTTTCATCTATAATTAGTGTTTTTCTCTCTGCTGTGATTAATGATATAAGATGCAGGCTGTAATAGTAGGACAATATGTGAATGGAGCATTAAGCGTTGCGTATAAGAGATAAGAGGCAGGCTGTAATAGTAGGACAATATGTGAATGGAGCATTAAGCGTTGCGTGTAAGAGATTAGATGCAGGCTGGAGTTTACGAATTATGTTAGGCCGTGTCCTTCTCTTTCCCCCCCCCCTCTCTCTCTCTCTCTCTCTCTCTCTCTCTCTCTCTGGTGTTCGTCTTGAAAGGAACATCGTGTCGTAGTTTACAGGGGTGTTGCAGTATTTGCGCCTTTCGGTCCGACACATGCCGTTTCAGCACGGCATTTTCTGAATCAGGCTAACCATCCATCTTCTATCCCTACTGCCTTAGCCAGACTGCACTAGTGCATCTTGTTTTCAGGACAACACGTGTAGGAGGAATACGGTCTTGGTTAGCTATTGTTGGCTGGCCCTGATGCAAGCAGCATTCATTCACGACAACATATTCGACTTCATGTTGGGTTGTGCTGACAATTTCCCCTTGTGGATCACAAGACCCCTTTCTGGGGAAGAAAGTATAAGTGCACTGTACCGTATTATACACGCTGTCAAAGACGATTAAAGAGGGTTGTGGTTGAGTCTGGCAACTATCATGATCAGACAAGTAGCACGTCAACTACCTATACTTTTTCTTCGTTCGTTCTCTCTCCCGCTACCAAGCCCTGATCGTTCTCAATCGCCCGCTACCAAGATCTGAAAAGGACTTTGCAAGTAGCAGGATGTTGCCCACAGAACGAAATGTGCTGTGTCGTAGTTTACAGCTTGACTGCGATATTTGCACCTTTTGGTCCAACACATCCGACTTCGGTAGGCAATTTTTAGTACCGGGTTAGCCTTCCCTCTTGGATATCTTCTCCCTAGTCAGTCTGCTCTGCTGCAGCCTGTTATCCAGGATCAACGCGTGGAGGTGTAGAAGGGTCTTGGCAGCTCTGGTTCGCTGGCCCTGACGCTAGCAGTCAGTTATGGGTCGCTGACCGCTGCAGCTCATGCGCTGTTCAGCATCTTGATCCCAACTACCTATACAGGAAGGCACCTGACGTCGTCTTTCAGCAAGAGACAACAAGATATGGACGGGGGGGGGGGGGGGGGAGTCTGTAGGGTTGTACCTAGACAAGAGACAACAAGATCTGAAGGGGGGGGGGAGTCTGTAGGGTTGTACCTAGACAAGAGACAACAAGATATGGACGGGGGGGGGGGAGTCTGTAGGGTTGTACCTAGACAAGAGACAACAAGATATGGACGGGGGGGGGGGGGAGTCTGTAGGGTTGTACCTAGACAAGAGACAACACGATATGGAGGGGGGGGGGAGTCTGTAGGGTTGTACCTAGACAAGAGACAACAAGATATGGAGGGGGGGAGTCTGTAGGGTTGTACCTAGACAAGAGACAACAAGATCTGGAGGGGGGGGGAGTCTGTAGGGTTGTACCTAGACAAGAGACAACAAGATATGGACGGGGGGGGGGGGGAGTCTGTAGGGTTGTACCTAGACAAGAGACAACAAGATATGGACGGGGGGGGGGAGTCTGTAGGGTTGTACCTAGACAAGAGACAACAAGATATGGACGGGGGGGGGGGGAGTCTGTAGGGTTGTACCTAGACAAGAGACAACAAGATATGGACGGGGGGGGGGGGGAGTCTGTAGGGTTGTACCTAGACAAGAGACAACAAGATCTGGAGGGTGGGGGGGGGGTCTGTAGGGTTGTACCTAGACAAGAGACAACAAGATATGGACGGGGGGGGGGGGGAGTCTGTAGGGTTGTACCTAGACAAGAGACAACAAGATATGGACGGGGGGGGGGGAGTCTGTAGGGTTGTACCTAGACAAGAGACAACAAGATCTGGAGGGGGGGGGGGTCTGTAGGGTTGTACCTAGACAAGAGACAACAAGATCTGGACGGGGGGGGGGGGAGTCTGTAGGGTTGTACCTAGACAAGAGACAACAAGATCTGGAGGGGGGGGGGGGTCTGTAGGGTTGTACCTAGACAAGAGACAACAAGATATGGACGGGGGGGGGGGGAGTCTGTAGGGTTGTACCTAGACAAGAGACAACAAGATCTGGAGGGGGGGGGGGGTCTGTAGGGTTGTACCTAGACAAGAGACAACAAGATCTGGACGGGGGGGGGGGGGGGAGTCTGTAGGGTTGTACCTAGACAAGAGACAACAAGATCTGGAGGGGGGGGGGGTCTGTAGGGTTGTACCTAGACAAGAGACAACAAGATATGGACGGGGGGGGGGGGAGTCTGTAGGGTTGTACCTAGACAAGAGACAACAAGATATGGACGGGGGGGGGGGGGGGGTCTGTAGGGTTGTACCTAGACAAGAGACAACAAGATATGGACGGGGGGGGGGGGGGGGGTCTGTAGGGTTGTACCTAGACAAGAGACAACAAGATATGGACGGGGGGGGGGGTCTGTAGGGTTGTACCTAGACAAGAGACAACAAGATATGGACGGGGGGGGGGGGGAGTCTGTAGGGTTGTACCTAGACAAGAGACAACAAGATATGGACGGGGGGGGGGGGGTCTGTAGGGTTGTACCTAGACAAGAGACAACAAGATATGGACGGGGAAAAGTCTGTAGGGTTGCACCTAGACAAGAGACAACAAGATATGGACGGTGAAAAGTCTGTAGGGTTGTACCTAGACAAGAGACAACAAGATATGGACGGTGAAAAGTCTGTAGGGTTGTACCTAGACAAGAGACAACGGTCTGTGTAGCTCCATTGTTGCCGACCTTCTGTGTGAAGATGGAAACTAAAGTGAAGTTTGACCACACAAATCGATAAAGATTTCACGAGGTTTTACTTTTAGAACCGCTGAGATTTGTTCTCAAATGCATTAAATTTTTTTTAAGTTTTGAATTTTTACATTAAAAAAACCAATAATAGCAGCCACGTCCTGTTGATTGTCCAATAGTCCTCATGTCTATTTATAGGTCTATAGTTGTGTGTTAGTATTTTATTCTATTAATAGCATTTATTCCGGATACAAGCGCCCAAAGCCCTTTATATTGCCACTGCTACTAGTCCTTTCTGGGATATGGGACGGGAGGGCTGTCGAGATGATGTTCGCAGATGACCTTTTCAACTGTGGAATTCTAGTCGTCTGTCTAACTCTAGACGGACTCATTCATAAACAGATCAAGGCTGTTTAGATCTGAATCTACACTAACGTTGCTGACTTTTGTCTCATTTCCTTTTACTCTCTCGATTTTCTCTTCCTAAGTCTCTCTCTCCATTTCATGTCTAACACTTGCTATAAATATCGCATCTATCAATCTAATTTAATCCAGTATTTTCTCTGGCCTCCACATACCCCATACACGTGACTAGGTAACAAATCAGCCGAAGCTGCGGCGGTACTGAAGGTCACAGGTCGATTTTATTTGTATGTAAGTAGCATGTCATATTGCAGAAAGTGGCTTCTTACAACAGCTAGGCTATCTGGCTGTTATACGTTTCTTGGCAGACGTGCAGGACGGCGGGTTGTCATTACTTTCCGTACGTGGAGGAGCGATTTGCACCAAAAAAAGCTCAAGTCTACCAAACTAAACACTTCGGGATTTGAACCCGGTGCGTTTGGGAATGTGAAACGGGAATACATTGAGGGATGGCCCACAGGGACAGAAACAAAATGAAACTCGTGTACAGCCGCAAGGCCTTCGTCGTGGACAAAGAGCAAACGAAAGCATATAACAATTTGTAAAATAAACAAATACAACGAACTGGCCAACCAATACAATACGTAAGGCGGCAGCCATTAGCCATAATGTAGCTGAGAATATGCGAATCGCCAGCCTCCATTCTCTGAATAATATTCAACATTCTTTGATGGCGTATGTTGTACAGTGAGGACAGGACAGCGCTCGCCGGGAGGACATAAGAAACTATACAAAGATACTTTAAAACATGCCTTTGAATAGTTTCTCGATCGTTATTGCGGCCTGTGAGTTGCTTGCTCTGAACCGCTCAGCCTGGCGCACTGTCATCACACATGGTGCTCGCGCCGCTGAGCAGAAAACCATTACGGAGGCGCATGAAAAGCAATCTGCACGAAAGTAAAGAATACAAGTCGGCCCAATTATTAATACTGTTCACGTGTGCCCTACTTGCAGTAGAGTTTGTCACGCTCAGATCCCTGTATCCCCATCTCTCATGGTCCCTGTATCCCCATCTCTCATGGTCCCTGTATCCCCATCTCTCATGGTCCCTGTATCCCCATCTCTCATGATCCATGTATCCCCATATCTCATTGCCCCTGTATCCCCATCTCTCATGGTCCCTGTATCCCCATCTCTCATGGTCCCTGTATCCCCATCTCTCATGATCCCTGTATCCCCATCTCTCATGATCCCTGTATCCCCATCTCTCATGATCCCTGTATCCCCATCTCTCATGATCCCTGTATCCCATCTCTCATGATCCCTGTATCCCCATCTCTCATGATCCCTGTATCCCCATCTCTCATGATCCCTGTATCCCCATCTCTCATTGTCCCTGTATCCCCATCTCTCATGATCCCTGCATCCCCATCTCTTTAAGTTATTCATACACCAGTTTGGAGTCTAGTTAGTGATTTTCATGTTACGTCAAGAAAGTGGTTTCCAGTCGTACGTTCCTCCCGCGGCTCGATCCATAGGACCTGCATCAGTTCAGTCCATTTTTAGTTGGGCATTTTCCGTGAATAGTCTGTAGAGGCTGCGTTGTCTGTCAGGAACTTGGTCTAGATGTCAGTATTGTGTACTCCATCTGCTGTCCAAACTGCTGCAAGTAACTTGATCTAGATGTCAGTCTTGGGTACTGCACCTGGTGTCCTAACTGCTTCAAGGAACTTGGTCTAGGTGACAGTCTTGTGTACTGCCACCTGGTGTCCAAACTTATGTAAGGAACTTGGTCTAGATTTCAGTCTTGTGTACTGCCACCTGGTGCCCAAACATTGGGTGCCTTGGATTGCCTGCCTGTTATCTCTCAAGATTTCTGACACGCTGTTCGTGTGTCACGTGATGCTACACAATATGTGCTCCCGGTTATGGTGTAAATTTTCTCTCAGTTGGAGCAAGTTTTAGGCACTTAGTAACTATCCAGCTAGTCTCGTTTATTGCTGTATTAATACGTTTTGCATGTGCCGTTTTTTTGCACAACTGGCGCGACGTACTACAGAGAAACACAAGGTGAGCGCTGATGTTCAGTTGGCATCTGGCTGCTACTCCCGTGTTGTGCCAGTCAATTTTCTGATATTATTTCTCGTATGTATCTTCCGTTTTGTTTCCTGACAGTTTATCACTTAGGACAGTGTTTGATCCAACTTTACACCCAGGTACTATGTTTCAGCTCATGTGATTTGTAGTTTTCTTGAATGCCATACCATATAAGGCATGTCACGTATCCTGGAAGTTTCACAGCGTCTAAATCTGAGGGGTCGGTATATAGTTGACGCAAAGAATTATGGGTAGTACTCAAAGTTATCAATTCACCTTTAGGGTCACGTTTGTCAGTCAAGGGAAACGACCTTTTAGAGCGTGTGTTTTGAGGACGGCTTTTTTTCTTTTTTTTTTAAATAACCGTTTTCTGCTTCAGTGCTTAGGAGGAATTCGCAATGGGCGTACCTGAATAGCGTAGTCTCAAACTCAAGTCAGTCCTAGGGCCTCACGAGGATACGTTTAATGGCCCTCGGACTTCCCCTTGCTAAAGCTCGGTGATTTCCTTGTTCTCGACCGAACCACCTCATCTTCTGTCTGAACATGTACTCGACACATGGGATGGCACCGAACCTTTATATCCTCGTTCCTCAATCTGTCTCTCATGGAGACGTCAGCGGTCATTAGCGGACATCTCATTTGACATATGGAGATTTTCTCTCTCATGCCTTGGACATGGCCCATGTTCTACTCTGGTAGCACAGGGTTGGCAGACACATGCTGGGAATCAGTTGCTGCTTCTTTGTCGAACTAATGTGCTGTAGTTTGAGCAGTGACACTTTGTCGAACTAATGTGCTGATGTTTGAGCAGTGACACTTTTTCGAACTAATGTGCTGTAGTTTGAGCAGTGACACTTTGTCGAACTAATGTGCTGATGTTTGAGCAGTGACACTTTGTCGAACTAATGTGCTGTAGTTTGAGCAGTGACACTTTGTCGAACTAATGTGCTGATGTTTGAGCAGTGACACTTTGTCGAACTAATGTGCTGATGTTTGAGCAGTGACACTGTCGAACTAATGTGCGGAAGTTTGAGCAGTGACACGTTGTCGAACTAATGTGCGGAAGTTTGAGCAGTGACACTTTGTCGAACTAATGTGCGGATGTTTGAGCAGTGACACTTTGTCGAACTAATGTGCGGAAGTTTGAGCAGTGACACTGTTTGAAAATGAAAGAGCCAGACTTCTGTCGACTTCCTCGTCAGTTGGACAGTGGGGGCCTGAATATACATTTCACTTTTTTGCTCTAAATTTTGTTTGTGGGTGTGTGTGTATTGAGTGTCGGTTGTTGTTGGTGTGGCTGTTTAATTCGTGTCCTTGACACTTTCTTTTAAAGTTTTGTTTTTTAAACGTGTCTGACGACGCCTTGTACACTAAGCCAACCTACAATCCACGTTGTCCCTCTAGGACTGTCTAATATGATACGTAATGACCTTTTGTTTCTATGCCGAGCTGTATTATTCCTAGTCGCACGATAAACCCCTAACCAACCCGCGGACCACAGAAAACTGTCCCGCGCTGCATGTGGCCTGTGGGTCGCGAATTTGAGATCCCTGTTGTAGAGGGTAGAAGTGCATGTCGACCGGTCAGGCTATCTCGTTTCCTGTCTCCGGTATTATAATGTCACCAGTTTACCCCTGCGTTGACCAAGCTGTCCAACTGTCTACAATGTCAAACTGTCTACAACCTACGCTCTTGTCTTCCTACCTATCTACCATTTCCCATTGTTTTGCCTGTTTGTCGTGAGGTCTTACAGCTACTCTCTTTACTCTGACAGACAAGAATAGGAACACTGCCACACCGAAAGCGTATCGTCAAAGGCTACTAACAGTGTGTCCAATCTTGAGAAGACTCGTGACACCTGACACTCCGCCATTCACACACGTCAAGTGTAGATAATCTTTCTAGGTTCGCAGAAAGTTCTAGGCACAATACCCTATATATAATAAAGTCTGAGAGGTTTCTGACCTTCAGGACAGGCGTTTATAGGCGAGGGGTAACATTCAAACCTACCGTGGGCAGTGCGTGCCGACCGCTGGCGCAATGCGACAAGGGGCCTTTATTGTTCATATCCGACCTATGCCATGGCAATGAACGTCGTTGGGTGGTAGAGTGGATGTTCGGAGGGGGTCAGTCGAGTGTGTGGGGTGGAGTCAAGTGGAGTGGTTTGATTACTGGTCGGTTGACCCTATAGGCACGGGCTCAAAACCACAGTACACATAATATGATTTCTTGTCATGTTAAATATAAATAGTCTTCACACTGGGTGGCGACTGATCGAGCAAGTGGCTTTTATTATTCAGTCATATAAATCACAACGGACCTCAATGGGGAAAGACGTCGAAATAGCCTGGGTTTTTGTTTGATTCTGCTGTTGGTGTTATTGTTGCTGTTTGTGCTGTTATTGTTGGTGTTGTTGTTGCTGATGTTGTTGTTGTTGTTGTTGCTGATGTTGTTGTTGTTGCTGCTGATGTTGTTATTTTTGATGTTGTTGTTGTTGCTGCTGATGTTGTTGTTGCTGCTATTGGTGTTGTTGGTGTTGCCGTTGTTGATGTTGGTGTTGTTGCTGCTGCTGTTTGTATTGTTGTTGCTGTTGTTGCCGTTGTTGATTTTGTTGTTGCTGGTGTTGTTGCTGCTGTTGGTGTCGTTGCTGCTGTTTGTGTTGTCCTTGCTGGTGCTGTTGGTGTTGTTGTTGCAGCTGCTGTTTGTGTTGTTGTTGCTGCTGTTGGTGTTGCTGGTGTTGTTGTAGCTGCTGGTGGTGTTGTTGTTAGTGTTGTTGTAGCTGCTGTTGATGTTGTTGTTAGTGTTGTTGTAGCTGTTGTTGATGTTGTTGTTAGTGTTGTTGTAGCTGTTGTTGTTAGTGTTGTTGTAGCTGATGTTGTTGTTAGTGTTGTTGTAGCTGATGTTGATGTTGTTGTTAGTGTTGTTGTTGCTGTTGGTGTTGTTGTAGCTGCTGTTGGTGTTGTTGAATATAATGACGTCTGGGATGAGACACTGCTCTAGCATACACAATTTTGATGACATAGTCTAAGACACTCATCTGATGGTGTACACAGTTCAAGACACTCATCTGATGGTGTACACAGTTCAAGACACTCATCTGATGGTGTACACAGTTCAAGACACTCATCTGATGGTGTACACAGTTCAAGACACTCATCTGATGGTGTACACAGTCTAAGACACTCATCTGATGGTGTACACAGTCCAAGACACTCATCTGATGGTGTACACAGTCTGACACTCATCTGATGGTGTACACAGTCTGACACTCATCTGATTGTGTACACAGTCTGACACTCATCTGATGGTGTACACAGTTCAAGACACTCATCTGGTGGCGTACACAGTTCAAGACACTCATCTGATGGTGTACACAGTTCAAGACACTCATCTGATGGTGTACACAGTTCAAGACACTCATCTGATGGTGTACACAGTTCAAGACACTCATCTGGTGGCGTACACAGTTCAAGACACTCATCTGATGGTGTACACAGTTCAAGACACTCATCTGATGGTGTACACAGTTCAAGACACTCATCTGATGGTGTACACAGTTCAAGACACTCATCTGATGGTGTACACAGTTCAAGACACTCATCTGATGGTGTACACAGAACCTGGAGCAGCACCTGTTCACTGAGTGGTGAACACCTTCCTAAACCTTATCCAGCTGTGGATTCCTTGTTTGAACAAGCCTCCGACCAGAAAACAAATTGAATGTGCGCGCGCGGGTGGGTGCGTGCGTGTGTATATGTGTTGACATCGGTTGGTTAGCGGTTTGAACTCTCCCTGCCCTACCATATTCACCACCAAAATGTGTGCTTACTTCCACCAGTTATAAACACCGTCTTCCCATCCCAGCGAGTTCGATGTCCTCAGGTGTTCTCCGCCTGATTATTGCTAAATATTGGAGAGGATTGATGGGCATGTCAGGATTGATGGACATGTCGGGATTGATGGGCATGTCGGGATTGATGGACATGTCGGGATTGATGGACATGTCGGGATTGATGGACATGTCGGGATTGATGGACATGTCGGGATTGATGGACTTGTCAGGACTAATGGACTTGTGTCAGGATTGATGGGCATGTCGGGATTGATGGGCATGTCGGGATTGATGGGCATGTCAGGATTGATGGGCATGTCGGGATTGATGGGCATGTCGGGATTGATGGGCATGTCGGGATTGATGGGCATGTCGTGATTGATGGACATGGCAGGATTGATGGACATGTCGGGATTGATGGGCATGTCGGGATTGATGGGCATGTCAGGATTGATGGACATGTCAGGATTGATGGACATGTCGGGATTGATGGACATGTCAGGATTGATGGACATGTCAGGATTGATGGACATGTCGGGATTGATGGACATGTCGGGATTGATGGACATGTCGGGATTGATGGACATGTCGGGATTGATGGACATGTCGGGATTGATGGACATGTCAGGATTGATGGACATGTCAGGATTGATGGACATGTCGGGATTGATGGACATGTCGGGATTAATGGACTTGTCAGGACTAATGGACTTGTGTCAGGATTGATGGGCATGTCGGGATTGATGGGCATGTCGGGATTGATGGGCATGTCGGGATTGATGGGCATGTCGGGATTGATGGACATGTCAGGATTGATGGGCATGTCGGGATTGATGGACATGTCGGGATTGATGGGCATGTCGGGATTGATGGGCATGTCGGGATTGATGGGCATGTCGGGATTGATGGGCATGTCGGGATTGATGGGCATGTCGGGATTGATGGGCATGTCGGGATTGATGGGCATGTCGGGATTGATGGGCATGTCCGGATTGATGGGCATGTCAGGATTGATGGGCATGTCGGGATTGATGGGCATGTCGGGATTGATGGGCATGTCGGGATTAATAAACTTGTGTCAGGATTAATAAACTTGTGTCAGGATTGATGGGCATGTCGGGATTGATGGGCATGTCGGGATTGATGGACATGTCAGGATTGATGGGCATGTCGGGATTGATGGACATGTCAGGATTGATGGGCATGTCAGGATTAATAAACTTGTGTCAGGATTGATAAAATAATTCAAGTAATGTTCTTCTCTATGCTACACTGATTAGAGATTTGTACCCATGGTCGATAGTCTCTGGTATCGCTTTTGTATTCGAACATTCTGAGGCGTACTGGAGAAGGCGGACCTAGATCATCCTCGCTATAGTGCCACACAAGGCAGGTTCACCACTACGAATATCACAGTGGTATTCTCTACTTCGTTGGCCAGGCTGCTGTATCACATCATGTTTACAGGTTTACGGCGAGGATGTGAGACACAGTCCGGATCAATATTAGACCTGACACTTACGCCCACAGGCAAAGCCATTTCATTTTTGGGAGTTGTTTTTTGTGTGTGTTACCTTATTTCTCTATTGCCCAATGCCGGTGTGTCTTACACTGTTTTTATTTTGCGCATGTCAGCCCAGTGCATCCGACTTCGACATGTTTTTTTATGTAAGGCGGCGCGCGGCCCCCCCCCCCCCCCCCCCCCCCGTAACTACCGGAGCTGTGATGGGGAGCGAACCCAGCATCTTCAAGTTGTAAGCCGCGTCACTTAACCACTAGCCGAAGCCGTTCCTGGCAAAGCATTAAACTAAACATTATGCATACACACGGGTAAACCACTCCATGGTGCGTAAACATATTCCCAGTTTGTGTGCGCATATGCCTTATTTGGTTTGTGTGGGGGGAGTAAGTCTTCTTTGTGTGTGTGTGGGTGTGTCTGGGTGTAAGCCTTCTTTGTGTGTGACTGTATCTGGGTGTAAGCCTTCTTTGTGTGTGTGGGTGTGTCTGGGTGTAAGCCTCCTTGGTGTGTGGCTGTGTGTAGGTGTACGCCTTCTTTGTGTGGGGCTGTGTCTGGGTGTAAGCCTCCTTGGTGTGTGGCTGTGTGTAGGTGTACGCCTTCTTTGTGTGTGGGTGTAAGCCTTTTTTGTGTCTGGGTGTAAGCCTTCTTTGTGTGTGGCTGTGTCTGGGTGTAAGCCTTCTTTGTGTGTGGGTGTAAGCCTTCGTTGTGTGTGTGTGTAAGTGTAAGCCTTCTTTGTGTGTGTGTATAGGTGTAAGCCTTCTTTTTGTGTGTGTAAGCCTTCTTTGTGTGTGTGTGAGTGTAAGCCTTCTTTGTGTGTGTGTGAGTGTAAGCCTTCTTTGTGTGTGTGTGTGTGTGTGTGTAAGCCTTCTTTGTGTGTGTGTGTGTGAGTGGAAGCCTTCTTTGTGTGTGTGTGAGTGTAAACTTTCTTTGTGTGTGTGTGAGTGTAAGCCTTCTTTGTGTGTGTGAGTGTAAGCCTTTGTGTGTGTGTGTATGTGTGTGTAAAGCCTTCTTTGTGTGTGCGAGTGTAAGCCTTTGTGTGTAAGTGTAAGTCTTCTGTGTGTGTGTATGTGTAAAGCCGTCTTTGTGTGTGTGTGAGTGTAAACCTTTGTGTGTGTGAAGCATTCTTTGTGTGTGTGAGTGTAAGCGTTTTTTGTGGGTGTGTGTGTGTGTGTGTGCGCGCACACACATACATATATACACGCATATATATACACATTTATATACACATATGTACACTCACATACATACACACACACTTACAGACTACACATATAGATGCATACACATATACATACATACCAAATAGGCGTATTCAAATGAAACCATATCTAACTGCACCAAGTGAACATACGTTCGATGCACATGATTTCACGTCTGGTGTAAACAGCACATACCAACCGTAAAGTTTACAAAATTTCATTATCCTCTGACTCATAGTTTCTTAAGCAGATCGTTGAAAACATGGTGGGTGTGATACGGAATCCGTCCAGAGTTGATCAGGTAGCAGTGATTCGGTTTCTAGCAGTTGAAGGATGTCGACCAGTTGACATTCATCGCAGAATGCAGGCAGTGTATGATGACAAAAGTGTGTCGAAGACAACAGTGAAGAGCTGGACAACGATGTTTAAAGAAGGACGTGAGTTAACGAAAGATCTTCCGAGACCAGGTCAGGCGCATATTGTTGCGTCAGAAGATGCAATCGCCAAAATTGATGCAGCAATTTGCGTGGACCGTCGCCGGAGCTTACGTTTGCTAGCAGAGGAATTCGCTAGGGACAGTTCAAATGGGGGTTAGCAAGAAGTTGAAATATCGTAAGGTGTGTTCATAATGGGTACGTCTTTGAGTAGAGTAGCAAAACTGGTAGCATGCATGGAAACATACCTGATCACCGAAAACCAAACAAATTCAAGTCACACATTTCCGCAGGTAAGTTTATGCTGACTTATGTTTTTTGACCATGAGGGACTTTTGTTGGTAGACTTTAAAGAGCCTGGCGTGAACATCGATACCATCAGCTGCAATAACACACTAGACAAGCTGCACACAGCAATCAATAATAAACGACCCGGCATCCTTTCGAGTGGTGTGATTCTGTGGCACGATAATGCGCGTCCACATGTTGTTCAGAAAGACTGAGCACAGAAAAGGTGGGTAGCACTGTCACACCAACCCTATAAACCCGATATGTCCCCTTGTGACTTCCATCTGTTCGGACCCTTACAAAAAATTAAGAAGCGACAAAGATTCGACCCCAATTCAGCCGTCATGACTTCGGTGACCAGACGGCATGGCCTTGGTGACCAAGTGGTTCAAAGAGCAACCAAAGTCATTTTTTTCGGACGGCATCCGCCGTCTACCCAAACAGTAAGATGCGTGTCTGAATGCCTATGGCGACTTTTTCTAACTAACCTTGTGGCATGATTGCTTCATAACAATTGTTATATTTAAATATGTCACACCAAATGATGTAAATTTCATTTGTTTGTAATAAAGCCACTGCGTCCGGTTTCGTTTGAACACGCCTCGTACATAATAAATACATAAATACACACATACACACACACATACATACACACACATATGCATGCATACACATACATAAATACACTCATAAATACAAACACATATACATATATAAATACATACATACACACACATAAATACATGCATACACACACATAAATACACTCATAAAAACACAGACACACACACACACATATATATATATGCACACACACAGGATTACACACACTCACTTGTAAAGGCACACACTCGTCCATAAAAGACAACCACTCGTCCAAAGACTAACAAACTCACTTATTCGCACACTCGCCCATAAAGACGCACGCACACACACACACTCACTTACTTATACACACACTCACGCACACTCACTTATGCACATACAGTCACTCACTCGCCTAGGTACATACCCATACACGCATCATGATCGTATACACACCCAACATACAAGCCGCCATTATGCAATCAAATACCCAGGAAACAGACCTGACAACAGAGTCGTTCGGACTGGCGGGCCGTTAAGGCTGGCTGACTGACTGGCGGGAGGCTGGCTGACTGACTACCCGTCGTCAAGCAACTGTTTAATGCCTTGACTGTCCGGGTTGAATATTTTGGGCCTACTTAATGTTCTGAAGACATTTCTAAAGGCTTTTACTTACTTACCGTGGTCTAAGTTATGCTCGGTTAAATATCATTCATATGGTAAGACGAACAGCAGGGACCGATCTTCTGCTACCCAAAGCTTGTGGCATGTTTCACAAACGTCTGTGTGGCCATATCTGGGCGGACATTGTTCATTGAGTCTACCTTTGTGCCCAGCTAAGACTCGACTGATGTAGTTCTCCACTAAAACCGGCAACTATTGGAGAGTTCTTATACAGACAGATTTGCCATGTGTGTTCTGGTAAGGGCGTTAAATATATGTCACTTTCGAGTATCGCACCATGTAACACAATTCACCACATGCGGGATAAACGGTATTATTGATATATGACCTGTAAGCTGTCACATACTAGATACAGGGCGGCAGAATAGACTCCGTTTTTATGTTGTTTTTCAAAACGCTTATAAACCCAGTCCGTTACATTATGTTAGCACCTTGTCTCAATCAATAACCTTGTAACCCCCAAAGAATCATAGGCATTCAACAAGTACATTCCTAATATACCGATCATTTACCATATGTTCCAATTCAGTCACTGATTAACTTTGCATACACACACACGTACATTATATAGGATACGCCTACATATATACACACACACACACACGTACATTATATAGGATACGCCTACATATATATACACACACACACGTACATTATATAGGATACGCCTACATATATACACACACATACACGTACATTATATAGGATACGCCTACATATATACACACACACACACGTACATTATATAGGATACGCCTACATATATACACACACACACACGTACATTATATAGGATACGCCTACATATATACACACACACACACGTACATTATATAGGATACGCCTACATATATACACACACACACACGTACATTATATAGGATACGCCTACATATACACACACACACACGTACATTATATAGGATACGCCTACATATATACACACACACACACGTACATTATATAGGATACGCCTACATATATAATATAGGCGGTAATGAGAAGTGCCGTTCTGGCACTTATATTATATATTCTTTTCTTGTTTCCACAATATCCTTTATGTGTCTCTGTGTGACAGAACAAAACTTGTAATGCAGACAGACACGTGTCTCATACTAAATGACAGCATCTTCATAAGTAGCTATTCATATTGTGCTTTCCGGGTGGATGGTAGAAACAGAACGTAGCAACATACGCAGTAATGTTAAATGATTCCATGATCCGTCAATTAAACATGACCAAATGTAAACACTCACACACAATCTCCAAATAAATTGACAGCATCAATGATGTGGCAACCTGTATATTGGCACAGTTTAGACTGGCGTAATTTATACTAGTGCCATCTATACTGGTACACTTTATTTTGGTACAATCTACATTTACACAACCTATATTGGCACAATCTATACTTGCACAATGAATGCTTGCACAATGTATGCTAGTACCATTTACACAAGTTCAATATATACTGATGCAATTTAAACTGACACAATGTATACTCGTACAATCAATACTGACACAATTTATACTCGTACACTCTATACTGGTACAATATTTATTGCACAATTTTTACTGGTACAATCTTTACTGTACAATTTTTACTGGCACACTCTATACTGACACAATTTATACTGGTACAATCTATACTGACACAATTTATACTGGTACAATCTGTACTGCACAATTTTTACTGGTACAATCTATACTGGTACACTGTATACTAGTACAATATATATCGACACATCTCTGTCTGGGGAAATATGCAGGTAAATGTAACGTCTGTAGATATTAAGTGCCGGTATTTGTACATCTCTTAAGAAAGGTAAAGGAACATGCCTGTTCAAACGTGTACCACTGAGCCACAGCAGCAAACGTTGTAGGTACAAGAAGATGGCTCATTGTGTGCGAGATTTGAACCCAAATCCAAAACAGATGTAATAAAGTAAGTCAAATCATTGGACAAATGTCCCCGATATTACAATGTAAGCACGCAACAGTAGAAACTAAAAGAACACTAAACAACACAATATCTTTACCAAAATTGTGCTATCAGTGCCAGAATTGGACATTTAAAAAAAGATAAACGACGCATCGTAACAACAGAGATGAAATGCCTGCGTGGGGACGGCGTGGCCTAGTGGTTAAGTGGCACGGCTCACAACCGGGAGGTGCTGGGTTCGATCCCCATCACGGCACCGGCGTTACCCCGGGGAAGCAAACCCTTAGAAAATGCAGGAGGAAGCAGACCCTTACATAAAATGCATGCTGAAGTCGGATGCACTGGGCCGACAGGCGCAAAATAAAAACCACAGTGCAACGCACACCGCCTTGGGGATAAGAGAAATAAGGTGAACGCAAAACAAGAATGGAGTAACAAGAATGGATAGAATCCGAAACGAATATATTAGGAGACAAGTAGGTACAACGCCAGTGCTAGACCTCATCAAGAGACAGCAAACCAAATGGTTCGACCACGTGACACGTCAACCACCAGATAGCATCCCTCAGAAAGCAAGGATATACAGATACAATGGATACAAGGCCTGGGACTGACCACATAAAAGATGGTTGGCAGAGATAAGAGGAGTCGTAAAGCTCCCCATGTTCCAAGGCCGGTCAAGAATCCTCTTCATAACCTGACGCTGACAGATATTATACAAGAAAGGATAGGCTGATGCAAGAAACAAGAAATGATGGGCTGAGGTGGGCTGATACAAGAAACAAGAAAGGATGGGCTGATGCAAGAAACAAGAAAGGATGGGCTGAGGTGGGCTGATACAAGAAACAAGAAAGGATAGGCTGATGCAAGAAACAAGAAAGGATGGGATGATGTGGGCTGATGCAAGAAACAAGAAACTATGGGCTGATGCAAGAAACAAGAAAGGATGGGCTGATGCAAGAAAAAGAAAGGATGGGCTGATGCAAGAAACAAAAAATGATAGGCTGAGGTGGGCTGATACAAGAAAAGATAGGCTGATGCAAGAAACAAGAAATGATAGGCTGAGGTGGGCTGATACAAGAAACAAGAAAGGATGGGC
The DNA here is from genome assembly GCA_036924085.1 of Ariolimax columbianus. Taxonomy (NCBI): domain Eukaryota; kingdom Metazoa; phylum Mollusca; class Gastropoda; order Stylommatophora; family Arionidae; genus Ariolimax; species Ariolimax columbianus. Next base: position 82,528,440 of record JAVGWX010000011.1, on the reverse strand, counting down.
TGATGCAAGAAACAAGAAAGGATAGGCTGATGCAAGAAACAAGAAAGGATAGGCTGAGGTGGGCTGATGCAAGAAACAAGAAAGGATAGGCTGATGCAAGAAACAAGAAAGGATGGGCTGAGGTGGGCTGATGCAAGAAGCAAGAAAGGATGGGCTGATGCAAGAAACAAGAAAGGATAGGCTGGTGCAAGAAACAAGAAAGAATGGGCTGATGCAAGAAACAAGAAAGGATGGGCTGATGCAAGAAACTAGAAAGGATGGGCTGATGCAAGAAACTAGAAAGGATGGGCTGATGCAAGAAACAAGAAAGGATGGGCTGATGCAAGAAACAAGAAAGGATGGGCTGATGCAAGAAACAAGTAAGGATGGGCTGATGCAAGAAACAAGAAAGGATAGGCTGATGCAAGAAACAAGTAAGGATAGGCTGATGCAAGAAACAAGTAAGGATAGGCTGATGCAAGAAACAAGTAAGGATAGGCTGATGCAAGAAACTAGAAAGGATGGGCTGATGCAAGAAACAAGAAAGGATAGGCTGAGGTGGGCTGATACAAGAAACAAGAAAGGATGGGCTGATGCAAGAAACAAGAAAGGATAGGCTGAGGTGGGTTAATACAAGAAACAAGAAAGGATGGGCTGATGCAAGAAACAAGAAAGGATAGGCTGAGGTGGGTTAATACAAGAAACAAGAAATAATGGGCTGATGCAAGAAACAAGAAAGGATAGGCTGATACAAGAAAGGATGGGCTGATGTGGGATGATGCAAGAAGCAAGAAAGGATGGGCTGAGGTGGGCTGATGCAAGAAACAAGAAAGGATAGGCTGATGCAAGAAACAAGAAAGGATGGGCTGAGGCAAGAAACAAGAAAGGATAGGCTGATACAAGAAACAAGAAAGGATGGGCTGAGGTGGGCTGATGCAAGAAACTAGAAAGGATGGGCTGATGCAAGAAATAAGAAAGGATAGGCTGATGCAAGAAACAAGAAAGGATAGGCTGAGGTGAGCGGATACAAGAAACAAAAAAGGATGGGCTGATGCAAGAAACAAGAAAGGATAGGCTGATGCAAGAAACAAGAAAGGATGGGCTGATGCAAGAAACAAGAAAGGATAGGCTGAGGTGAGCGGATACAAGAAACAAAAAAGGATGGGCTGATGCAAGAAACAAGAAAGGATAGGCTGATGCAAGAAACAAGAAAGGATGGGCTGATGCAAGAAACAAGAAAGGATGGGCTGATGCAAGAAACAAGAAAGGATGGGCTGAGGTAGGCTGATGCAAGAAACAAGAAAGGATAGGCTGATGCAAGAAACAAGAAAGGATGGGATGATGTGGGCTGATGCAAGAAACAAGAAACTATGGGCTGATGCAAGAAACAAGAAAGGATGGGCTGATGCAAGAAAAAGAAAGGATGGGCTGATGCAAGAAACAAAAAATGATAGGCTGAGGTGGGCTGATACAAGAAAAGATAGGCTGATGCAAGAAACAAGAAATGATAGGCTGAGGTGGGCTGATACAAGAAACAAGAAAGGATAGGCTGATGCAAGAAACAAGAAAGGATGGGATGATGTGGGCTGATGCAAGAAACAAGAAACTATGGGCTGATGCAAGAAACAAGAAAGGATGGGCTGATGCAAGAAAAAGAAAGGATGGGCTGATGCAAGAAACAAGAAAGGATGGGCTGAGGTGGGCTGATACAAGAAACAAGAAAGGATAGGCTGATGCAAGAAACAAGAAAGGATGGGATGATGTGGGCTGATGCAAGAAACAAGAAACTATGGGCTGATGCAAGAAACAAGAAAGGATGGGCTGATGCAAGAAAAAGAAAGGATGGGCTGATGCAAGAAACAAAAAATGATAGGCTGAGGTGGGCTGATACAAGAAAAGATAGGCTGATGCAAGAAACAAGAAATGATAGGCTGAGGTGGGCTGATACAAGAAACAAGAAAGGATGGGCTGATGCAAGAAACAAGAAAGGATAGGCTGATGCAAGAAACAAGAAAGGATAGGCTGAGGTGGGCTGATGCAAGAAACAAGAAAGGATAGGCTGATGCAAGAAACAAGAAAGGATGGGCTGAGGTGGGCTGATGCAAGAAGCAAGAAAGGATGGGCTGATGCAAGAAACAAGAAAGGATAGGCTGGTGCAAGAAACAAGAAAGGATGGGCTGATGCAAGAAACAAGAAAGGATGGGCTGATGCAAGAAACTAGAAAGGATGGGCTGATGCAAGAAACTAGAAAGGATGGGCTGATGCAAGAAACAAGAAAGGATGGGCTGATGCAAGAAACAAGAAAGGATGGGCTGATGCAAGAAACAAGTAAGGATGGGCTGATGCAAGAAACAAGAAAGGATAGGCTGATGCAAGAAACAAGTAAGGATAGGCTGATGCAAGAAACAAGTAAGGATAGGCTGATGCAAGAAACAAGTAAGGATAGGCTGATGCAAGAAACTAGAAAGGATGGGCTGATGCAAGAAACAAGAAAGGATAGGCTGATGTGGGCTGATACAAGAAACAAGAAAGGATGGGCTGATGCAAGAAACAAGAAAGGATAGGCTGAGGTGGGTTAATACAAGAAACAAGAAAGGATGGGCTGATGCAAGAAACAAGAAAGGATAGGCTGAGGTGGGTTAATACAAGAAACAAGAAATAATGGGCTGATGCAAGAAACAAGAAAGGATAGGCTGATACAAGAAAGGATGGGCTGATGTGGGATGATGCAAGAAGCAAGAAAGAATGGGCTGAGGTGGGCTGATGCAAGAAACAAGAAAGGATAGGCTGATGCAAGAAACAAGAAAGGATGGGCTGAGGCAAGAAACAAGAAAGGATAGGCTGATACAAGAAACAAGAAAGGATGGGCTGAGGTGGGCTGATGCAAGAAACTAGAAAGGATGGGCTGATGCAAGAAATAAGAAAGGATAGGCTGATGCAAGAAACAAGAAAGGATAGGCTGAGGTGAGCGGATACAAGAAACAAAAAAGGATGGGCTGATGCAAGAAACAAGAAAGGATAGGCTGATGCAAGAAACAAGAAAGGATGGGCTGATGCAAGAAACAAGAAAGGATAGGCTGAGGTGAGCGGATACAAGAAACAAAAAAGGATGGGCTGATGCAAGAAACAAGAAAGGATAGGCTGATGCAAGAAACAAGAAAGGATGGGCTGATGCAAGAAACAAGAAAGGATGGGCTGATGCAAGAAACAAGAAAGGATGGGCTGAGGTAGGCTGATGCAAGAAACAAGAAAGGATATGCTGATGCAAGAAACAAGAAAGGATAGGCTGATGCAAGATACAAGAAAGGATGGGCTGATGCAAGAAACAAGAAAGGATATGCTGATGCAAGAAACAAGAAAGGATGGGATGATGCAAGAAACAAAGGATAGGCTGATGCAAGAAACTAGAAAGGATAGACTGAGGTGGGCTGATACAAGAAACAAGAAAGGATGGGCTGATGCAAGAAACTAGAAAGGATAGGCTGAGGTGGGCTGATGCAAGAAACAAGAAATGATAGGCTGATACAAGAAACAAGAAAGGATAGGCTGATGCAAGAAACAAGAAAGGATGGGCTGATGCAAGAAACAAGAAAGGATAGGCTGAGGTGGGCTGATACAAGAAACAAGAAAGGATGGGCTGATGCAAGAAACAAGAAAGGATGGGCTGATGCAAGAAACAAGAAAGGATAGGCTGGGGTGGGCTGATGCAAGAAACAAGAAAGGATGGGCTGATGCAAGAAACAAAGGATGGGCTGATGCAAGAAACAAGAGATGATTTGAATACAGTGTTAATAAGTACAAGAATGAAGCAGATAACCAATATATATTGGAGCTGGATAAAGAGCAAAACTCTGGCTAGTAAACAACATGGCGTCTAGGAAACTAACATATTGGCCACATCAAACGTCCTAATGGCCTAGAAAGAGCGACACCGGAGAGTGTCTGGCGAATGAGGTGAGACCATTTAGGTGATGGTTAAAAGGGATTACAGGGTCTCTGTGGTTGGTCTTGGCAGAGGCGGGAAAGCTGGTCACAGATCGAGTGTCTTACAGGTGGACAGTTATGAGAGCGGCATTCTGCAAAAGACATTACAATGTACCTCCACCCCCAAGAGTATCAAATCCTACATTTATAGTACGCGCCTTCAAGGTAAGACCCTTCCATTGCACTTTGGTTGGGCTGGCTTCTGGGAGCGCACAAACCTATCATAGGTACATACAGACGCACACATACATCCAATCACTGGTTTATACGTCTTAATATCGCCCAATTGACTGCGGTTTGGGGTGGAATAGGCGCGCCTCCGCCAGTAGAAACTAGTGAGGCAAACACACAAAATTAAAAAAATATTTAAAAAAAGATATTGTATGCTAGACATATATTGACATAGCGTGTGTAGATGTGAACACAGTGTGTTTCTTCCTGCCACTCCCAGCTCCTATTCCCGTGTATTATATGTGTATTAGGTCCTAGTTCACTGTGACTGTGCTAGACCTTATTTCGTGGTAGGCGCGGCGCAGCAGTACTTCCCGGTACTGTGAATCCTGCCCACTTCCCTCTCGTAGTCGTGTCGTAGAAGGTGATTAAGTAGGACTGACACCTCACGTACAACGAGTCACTGGGTGGATAGTCCCATCACTATCATTGGACCCATGCTTCCTTCATGGCGTACCAGGAGTTTTACTTGCTTCTATAATGCCCTATACATTCTTCTCTTTTACCCGCTCCTCTGCACTCTCCTCTCCCCTTTATTCGACTTGGTCAAGTTAATCCTTGTTCTCCCCGTATCTCCTCATTGTTACCATCCCCCTAACTCCCTTACCTGACTCCTACCTGACTCTCTTATATGACTCTTCTACCTGACTCCCGACTTGCCACCCGACTCCCCTTACCTGACTCTCTTACCCGATTCCCCAATCTGACTCTACCTGACTCTCTCTCTCCACTATTTGACTCTTCTACCTGGTTCTTCTTTCTGACTCTCCTACCCGATGTGTAAACTAGACTAGAACCTGACAGTCACGTGCCATAAACCGAGACGAGTCCCCGATGTGTAAACTAGACTGGAACCTGACAGTCACGTGTCATAAGCCGAGACGAGTCGACCATTTCTCAGAGATGTACCATGTACGACGACTGCACGCTTGAGATGGCATCTACTCTGGTCTGCGTGTATGTGTCCATGCTCTATCTATGTACTAGCATCTCAAAGGTTATGGTAAGTGTCAGCGTATCATGTTCTTTACGTGGGTCTCAGATCCCAGCAACGGTTGACTAAGATTGAGGCCACAGTGTGCCACCAAGCGTGTCCCAAGAGCTGATGATAAAGAGGTAGGGAGGGTTATGTTTGGGAGTAACATCCTCTTCCTGATGTTACACAAACCAGCAAATAGCAAACAGGCTGTATAGTTGTTCATCTATCTTTCTGATAGAAACACAATCTCATTGTTGGGGTCTTCAGTGGGAGGAGGAATGCCTAGGGCTGGGGGAATAAAGGTTAGTTTGTCCCTGCAATCTGCAAACCTTTGTGATTTCTTATTCTTCTGTATTTGTCCTGAAAAGGACGTTGTGTCTGTGGTTTACAGCGAGGCTGCAATATCTCCGCTATTCAGCACGACACATTCTGTTTCAGCTGGCTCTTGTTGGTACTGGGTTTGCCTTCCCACTGCCATCCCTACCCTCTAAGCCAGACTGCACTAGCTCTGCCTGTTTCCAGGACCACCACTTGCAGACGGAATAGGGTCTTGGTCAGCTCTGGTTCGCTGATCCTGGTGGAAGCAGCCAGCTGTAAGTGTCTTCCTCTTGAGTCCACCTGATCGTTGGTATCTTGAGTCCACCTGATCCTTAGTATCTTGAGTCCACCTGATCGTTGGTATCTTGAGTCCACCTGATCGTTGGTATCTTGAGTCAACCTGATCGTTGGTTTCCATAATCTAGGGAAGCCACGTTGTTAACTAGGCTGTCTAGAATTTCTAGATCTAGGCTAGAACAGTGACTCGACTCACCCCTTCTACTGATGTAGGCTAGAACAGTGACTCGACTCACCCCTTCTACTGATGTAGGCTAGAAGAGACTTGACTCAACCCTTCTACTGATGTAGGCTAGAAGAGACTTGACTCAACCCTTCTACTGATGTAGGCTAGAACAGTGACTCGACTCAACCCTTCTACTGATGAAGGCTAAAAGAGACTCGACTCAACCCTTCTACTGATGTAGGCTAGAGCAGACTTGGCGGTGTCGCTGAGACCCATTCTGTGCAGGTGAACCTTGATGCTGCAATGTCTCGTTCTGAGTCTGAAAATCTCTGACAGGTTTGTCTATGCTGTCATTTTCCAGTTTGTATTTTTGTTAGCTGATCTCTCCATTCCGTCTTCATAGATCGTTTGATGAGTGTCTGTGCTTCTTTATAGCTCTGCGGATGCGAGTCTGCATGCCGCCACTTTCGGCGTCTGCGAGCTCATCTGCTTTCTCGTTTCCAAGGACCACACAGTGGACCGGAATCTACTGTAGAACTAGAATTTGGTTTTTTGTAGAAGCAATCTAATGGTGTCTTTTATTTTCGTGTGTGTCTTTCTTGTTTGGGGCTTGGAGTACACTCCTAGAGTATGTTAGTTTGGGGCTTGGAGTACACTCCTAGAGTGTGTTAGTTTGGGGCTTGGAGTACACTCCTAGAGTGTGTTTTGGCTGTAACAAATCTTCGTTGTAACATGAACGGTTGTTGTTTCAGCTCGCAATTGTTACAGGTATCTCCTGCTGGTAAATGGATTGATTGTTTATGTCGCCGCTGGAGTGTGCGATGTGGATTTCACTGTTTTTCCTTTTTTCGCTCACAGAGGCCAATGAGTACACGTGTAGAGGATTTACTAGGATACTGTTTCTAGATCTCCTGCGGAGCGGGGATGTTCTGTTGCTGACCTCACTTTTCTTGGTTATCCCTGGAACCTCCAAGATTATCCTGGACCGGCTCTGGTTCCGTATCCATGGCTATGGAATTAGTGCTTCGCACTATTTGATTTCGGTTTAAAGGATGTCTATTTGTTTTCTGTGAATTTCTCTGGCCAGATAGATAGTTGGGGCTTTTTCTTATTAGTCTGTTTTGTTTATTTGTTCTCTCACGGAACTTCTGGTGTAGATGGTGATCAGTTAGCATCTCTAATTTTTCAAACTGAGTAAGGGATTTATATTTTCTTCTTAATTCGAGGGGCTCAGTATTTGCTGCTTTCCCTACCTCAATAATAGGAGTGATTTTAATGCTCTAAGGGTAATTCTGAGACATTTTGGAGTCGGTCTAGTTTTCCTGCGTTTATTTTCGCCGCTGTTGCCCAAGTGCTAGAGGCATATTCCATGATCGGTCTGGTTGCACCAGTGTAGACCTGCTTGGCGAACTCAATTTAACAAATATTCCAAAATATGAAAGACATGTCTTTTTGAATAGGTAAACTTTATTGATAGCAAATCATTCTTTAGTGGTCTCCCCTTTCACAGAAACAAAAATATAAAGAATGCTTATCACTGGCCTAGAGCATCGAAACCAGCCTCCACTGTTAGCTCTTAACTGACAGGTTCTTAATGTCGCTTAACACGGCGTCCTGTATTTGAATATTATTGACGTCCGAAGAATACAATAACCAACAATTGCATTCCCAGTTTGCACCTGTTGTGACTTTAGTTTCATTTCCTGTCTCCGACTTGCCTCGTAGTGTTATGTACGTTTGAAATATAACTAACACATGCGGTACAGTTACACGGGGTACAGTAACATGCGGTACCATTACACGGGGTACGGTCATTGTAGGAATCCGTTAAATATTTTTTTTTCCAGAATTCTTCGAATAACTGCACGTGGATCAGATTGATCAGCCTCTGTTAAAAGATCGAGGATACGCATGCTGGTAGGTCAGGTGGCCATGCCAGTCTAGACGGGATGTGTCCAGCACAGAAGTAGGTCAGGTGGCAATGCCAATCTAGACGAAATGTGTCCAGCACAAGAGTGGTTGTATTTGGTCATATCGGGCCATTTGTGTATGTATATAAATAATACTGCAGGCATCGTGAATCGACGCACTATTTGGCAACTTTTAATTACTATAGAATACCAGCGTTGTTGTTGATTGCCCACAATGAGTAGGATTACTCTTTTGTGCGTCCCAAAAAGGACGTTAAGTGGCGGGTTGTTGTAGCTTATTCACATCCCGAGCGTGCTGATGGAGGAGGATCCCAGAAAACGTATGTGCGAAGATACAGTTGGCAGAGTGTTACATGAATGAGCATTGGCTGATATATTCTGGATGCAAACAGGGGTGCGGGTGATGTGATGCCTTCTCTCACTGTTGGTTATAGGATAACGAAGACATCAAACAAAGGAAAGAGAACATGTATTTGGTGGACACTGATAGCGGGAACCTGGGTTACTCAGATGGTCTGGCACTGTTAGATGCGGGCTATGGCATATGCAGCGAGGGAAGCTGCTGGCTTTGATTGATTAAGACTAAGACTGCATGATGGGAATAATGTCGTCAGTAGAATTGATACAACCAAATAAGGACACGGAGAGCAGTAGTCACGTGATCCACTAATTCTGCCTGGAACATGCCAGATTTGATAGCAACCTTGTTGTTTAGTCCAGATTTGACGAGGCTAATACGTTAGTGAGCAGCCCAGGTTATTCAAGTTTATAAAATGCGATTATTCTAACGAGACAGCCTAGCATGACTGGCATATTTTTCATCCTATTAGCATCACTTGTCTTCGTGGTACGCGCGCTGGCTATGTAATGTCTCATGACATTTATGATTGATGACTGACAGGCGTAACTGTCGACCAGAATGTCTTAACATGAAATGTTTTTGTGATGCCCATGTGTACATTTTCAAAGATGTCCGTAAATACAGTAAACATATCTTAGCTACAATAATTGACGATTCCCCCGATGATGATACAACGTCTGTTCACATCTGCCAGTTGCTAAATGGCAATAGCTTCTTATTTTTACAATTAGCTGAAACAAGTAGTCACCTAACGATCAATGCGTGAAACTGGTTGTATGCAGATTCTTCTAAACCAGTATAAAGTCGCTAAGTTAGTGCCACTCCACAGCAGATACTGTTATTGTGGATAAGGCGTTCAGCAAGTTGTTTATCACCTTCCTCTTCCTATTCTTCTTTCTATTCTTCTTCTTTCTATTTTTCTTCTTTTTAGTTTTTGCCTTCTTGCTAAGTTAATTTTTTGTAGCGGGTTACAGGAGCTTTTCTTAGATACTGAGGCGTACTTGACTGGCTGTAGTGCAATGCAAGGCTCCTCAGTAGGATTAGCACTAAATGATTTACATTGTCAATTCTCCAACCCCGACTTACCAAGTTTGAATCACGTTGCTCTTGACTTGACAAAGCGGACATGTTCTAGGAAGGAGGGTCCGTGGGTCATTCATTTGGGGTTGTCTAGGTACAGTGAAGGAGGGTCCGTGGGTCATTCATTTGGGGTTGTCTAGGTACAGTGAAGGAGGGTCCGTGGGCCACTCATTTGGGGTTGTCTAGGTACAGTGAATAAGGGTCCGTGGGCCATTCATTTGGGGTTGTCTAGGTACAGTGAAAGAGGGTCCGTTGGCCATTCATTTTGGGTTGTCTAGGTACAGTGAAGGAGGGTCCATTGGCCATTCATATGGGGTTGTCTAGGTACAGTGAAGGAGGGTCCATGGGCCATTCATATGGGGTTGTCTAGGTACAGTGAAGGAGGGTCCATGGCCATTCATTTGGGGTTGTCTAGGTACAGTGAAGGAGGGTCCGTGGGCCATTCATTTGGGGTTGTCTAGGTAAAGTGAAGGAGGGTCCGTGGTCCATTCATATGGGGTTGTCTAGGTACAGTGAAGTAGGGTCCATGGGCCATTCATATGTGGTTGTCTAGGTACAGTGAAGTAGGGTCCATGGGCCATTCATATGGGGTTGTCTAGGTACAGTGAAGGAGGGTCCATGGGCCATTCATTTGGGGTTGTCTAGGTACAGTGAAGGAGGGTCCATGGGCCATTCATATGGGGTTGTCTAGGTACAGTGAAGGAGGGTCCATGGGCCATTCATATGGGGTTGTCTAGGTACAGTGAAGGAGGGTCCATGGACCATTCATATGGGGTTGTCTAGGTACAGTGAAGGAGGGACCATGGGCCATTCATATGGGGTTGTCTAGGTACAGTGAAGGAGGGTCCATGGGCCATTCATATGGGGTTGTCTAGGTACAGTGAAGGAGGGTCCATGGGCCATTCATATGGGGTTGTCTAGGTACAGTGAAGGAGGGTCCATGGGCCATTCATATGGGGTTGTCTAGGTACAGTGAAGGAGGGTCCATGGGCCATTCATATGGTGTTGCCTAGGTGCAGTGAAGGAGGGTCTGTGGGCCATTTTCAGTGTTAACCAGACTCCTGTGGCACAGCCAGTTTCCAGTAATACAACAATGTAAGCTGGGGCTTGATCAGTATGTTTCACCTGGCCCTGATGTAAGGTGGGACTTGATCAGAATGTTTCACCTGGCCCTGAAGTAAGGTGGGACTTGATCAGTATGTTTCACCTGGACCTGATGTAAGGTGGGACTTGATCAGTATGTTTCACTTGGCCCTGATGTAAAGTGGGGCTTGATCAGTATGTTTCACCTGACCCTGATGTAAGGTGGGACTTCATCAGTATGTTTCACCTGACCCTGATGTAAGGTGGGGGCTTGATCAATATGTTTCACCTGACCCTGCTCACTCTTTGCTCCAATCTTTGGAGTTGATGTTTGATAATTCCTTGAATATTACAAAATTGGTACATTGGTACAACACAGTGAATTTGACAGCAACCAGTGACTCATAGCAGGTTCAGCGAACCAGAGCTGGCTGCTTGCATCAAGGTCTGCGAACCAGAGCTGGCTGCTTGGATCAAGGTCAGTGAACCATAGCTGGCGGCTTGGATCAGGGTCAGTGAACCATAGCTGGCGGCTTGCATCAGGGTCAGCGAACCAAAGCTGGCTGCTTGCATCAAGGTCTGCGAACCAGAGCTGGCTGCTTGGATCAAGGTCAGTGAACCATAGCTGGCGGCTTGGATCAGGGTCAGTGAACCATAGCTGGCGGCTTGCATCAGGGTCAGCGAACCAAAGCTGGCTGCTTGCATCAAGGTCAGCGAACCAGAGCTGGCTGCTTGCATCAAGGTCAGCGAACCAAAGCTGGCTGCTTGCATCAGGGTCAGTGAACCAGAGCTGCCTGCGTGCATCAGGGTCAGTGAACCAGAGCTGCCTGTGTGCATCAGGATCAGTGAACCAGAGCTGGCTGCGTGCATCAGGGTCAGTGAACCAGAGCTGCCTGCTTGTATCAGGGTCAGTGAACCAGAGCTGCCTGCTTGTATCAGGGTCAGTGAACCAGAGCTGCCTGCTTGTATCAGGATCAGTGAGCCAGAGCTGCCTGCTTGTATCAGGGTCAGTGAACCAGAGCTGCCTGCTTGTATCAGGATCAGTGAGCCAGAGCTGACCAAGATACTATTCTGCCTATGAGGCATGTCCTGAGTCTAGCTAAGAGAATATAGATTGCTATGTGAAGGCAAACCTAAAGAAAACTCAGCTGATTTGGGTCACTACAACACAACAGTACACACAATGTCCTTGTCACGACGAATACCCGAAGAAGAAGTATATGATACATTTGTAATGACTGTTTCTCTGAGAAAGTAAATTGGCATTTGTTCATATCTTCTATCACTTCTTGGTAGTTCAGAGACAGAGATAGAAGTTTGTGGTCAAAGTCGAAGCCGATAAAGTGCTGAGAACATGTATTTATAATTTGGTAGCCATAGGTAGCAATGAGTGACCAGAAACCGTTGTAGCCTTTACGGAAATTTGTGAATAACATTGTTGTTGGTGACGAATATTCGTATAGGGAACGAGGCATATATAATAATGGATAGAGTGGCAGGAACATATTCTTCTTGTGTCATAGTTTACAGCGAGGCTGTGATTTCTGCACCTCTCAGCCCAATATGTAGATTGCAGCTGGCTTTTTTTTTAGCACAGGGTTTACCATCCCACTGTCATCCCTATCCCTTGGCCAGTGTACACTAATGACTAGTACAGCCTGTTTCTAGGTCCGCCACATGCAGGCGGATTAGGGTCTTTGTCAGCTATGGTTCACTGACCATGAGGCAAGCAGTCAGCTGTGGTTCACTGACCATGAGGCAAGCAGTCAGCTATGGTTCACTGACCATGAGGCAAGCAGTCAGCTATGGTTCACTGACCATGAGGCAAGCAGTTAGCTATGATTCACTGACCATGAGGCAAGCAGTCAGCTATGATTCACTGACCATGAGGCAAGCAGTCAGCTATGGTTCACTGGCCATGAGGCAAGCAGTCAGCTATGATTCACTGACCATGAGGCAATCAGTCAGCTATGGTTCACTGACCATGAGGCAAGCAATCAGCTGTGGTTCACTGACCATGAGGCAAGCAGTCAGCTGTGGTTCACTGACCATGAGGCAAGCAGTCAGCTATGGTTCACTGACCATGAGGCAAGCAATCAGCTGTGGTTCACTGACCATGAGGCAAGCAGTCAGCTGTGGTTCACTGACCATGAGGCAAGCAGTCAGCTGTGGTTCACTGACCATGAGACAAGCAGGCAGCTGTGGTTCACTGACCATGAGGTAAGCAGTCAGCTGTGGTTCACTGACCATGAGGTAAGCAGTCAGCTATGGTTCACTGACCATGAGGCAAGCAGTCGGCTGTGGTTCACAGGCTGCTGTCAGCTAATGCACTGTTGCATCTTGGTCCCAGCAGGAACAGGGTATGAATATTCTAGTGGGGACAAATTCGATGGATGATGTAGGAGGCACATATCATTCAATGTCACTATGAGGCATCATGAATCACATTGTTCTGTCATATATGTCTTCCTCAGCATTAGCCTGTACTCTATAGAGGAAGGAGTAACTAGCTCAGCTTCTGTGGTGGAGACTTTGCCAGATCCTGAGACACATGAGGAGGCTCTGCCCTTTAAGGCAGATGATCACCTTGAGGAGTATATCGATTTGATAGACACCAATGGGAAGGGCAACTCTCTTGTGACCAGTATGCCTATCATAGCCTTTGAGGAGAACAACAGAAGGTCAGATGTTACAGGTATGTACTTCAGGTGTTACAGGTATGTACTTCAGGTGTTACAGGTATGTACTTCAGGTGTTACAGGTATGTACTTCAGGTGTTACAGGTATGTACTTCAGGTGTTACAGGTATGTACTTCAGGTGTTACAGGTATATACGTCAGGAATGTACTTCAGGTGTTACAGGTATGTACTTCAGGTGTTACAGGTATGTACGTCAGGTGTTACAGGTATGTACGTCAGGTGTTACAGGTATGTACTTCAAGTGTCAGCTTCAGGGCCAGCTAACGAGCAGCCAAAATCCTTCTACTCATCCATGCGGTGAACCTAGGTAATGGCTGCGGAAGAGCAGACTGGCTAAGGAGAAAGGATTGAAGAGGAAATGCTAACCCGGTACTCAAAAATGCTTGCTGAAGTCGGATGTGTTGGACTGAAAGGTGCAAATTATCGCAGTCAAGCTGTAAACTGCAACACAACACATTCCGTTCTCTGGACTACATTCTGCTACTTAACGGTTTGGTAGCAGGAGATTGAGAATGAACGAAGCCAAGCCAAGTATCAGCCAGATACCATGGAGGTTTACAGGTCTTGTATTTTTCTTGTGGCTGATACAAGATGAAGTAATTGACTTCTTGTTCATCTCTCCTTAGTCACCTCTAATGATAGACCTGAAAGGTCAGTGTTTCTATTATCTGACCCCATCCCTCCATCCTCCATCCCTCCATCCTCCCATCGACAAACACCAATTTCTTCCTCCCTCAACCTGTCCACTCCCATCCTGAGATGTATGCTGATCACACTTCAAATTTTGTCACAGTTCATATGAGTCACAGTGTGAGGTGTGCTCAGAGACTTTACTAGGTCTCAGTTTAGAGTGAGATGGGCTGGATTAGAGACATTACTAGGTCTCAGCTTAGAGTGAGGTGGGGTCAGAGACTTTACTAGGTCTCAGTTTAGAGTGAGGTGGGGTCAGAGACTTTACTAGGTCTCAGTTTAGAGTGAGGTGTGCTGGGTTAGAGACTTTACTAGGTCTCAGTTTAGAGTGAGGTGGGGTCAGAGACTTTACTAGGTCTCAGTTTAGAGTGAGGTGGGGTCAGAGACTTTACTAGGTCTCGGTTTACTGTGAGATGGGCTGGGTTAGAGACTTTACTAGGCTGGTAGTAAATGTGATAGATAATAGCTGTCCATCGTTGTCGATGAGGACCGCCGACATCATCCTTGTCACAGATTTCCCTGTTGGGTGTGGGTGCGCATGTGGCTGAACAGGCCAATGCGAGCACGAAAATATCTGCTACATATCGGGCACACGAGGTTTGTAGAAGGGGATGGTGTTCCGGCTGTTCGGGATTTCCGCGTCTCTCGTCTGTTCTGGGCTTTTACAACACAGTCATCTTCACCGGCAGCTACACCCGATTTGACTGCGCTTCTCCAGTCAGATCTGTTTTGCGCAAGACATTCCCAGGTGTCGATGTCTATCTGGCAACTTTTTAGTGAGTCCTTGAGACCGTCTTTAAAACGTTTCTTTGGGCGCCCTCTCTCGCGCCATCCTTCTCTCAGCTCGCCGTAGAGAAGCTTCTTTGGGAGCCGCTCGTCTGACATACGGACGAGGTGTCCGGCCCATCCTAGTCGTGCTTTTTCTAGCAGTGCATGGATGCTGGGCATGTTAGCCCTCGAGAGAACCTCGATGTCAGTGACACGATCTTGCCATCGGATGTGGAATATTCGCCTCAGGCAACCTGTGTGGAAGTGGTTTAACCTCCTTGCATGTCCAGAGTATACAGTCCAGCTTTCGCAAGCGTATAGTAGGGTTGGAATGATGGTTGCACTGTAGACTTTGAGTTTGGTCTTGACGCTGATGCCACGACGTGCCCAGACCATCGAGCGCATTCTACCAAAGGCTGTACTGGCCTTTGCTATTCTGCTTGCCACCTCATCGTCTAGGCTGACAGATCTCGACAGCGTGCTGCCCAGATATGTGAATTTGTCTACGGCATTCAACGTCTGCCCGCTGACTGTAGTCTCTGGTTTTGTGTACGGCATGCCTGGTGCTGGTTGGTACATGACCTCTGTTTTTTTGGCATTTATAGTCAGGCCAAAATTTTTGCATGCGGCAGAAAACTGGTCCATTCCAACCTGCATGTTCAGTTCTGAGTTGCTCATTAGAGCGCAGTCGTCAGCAAATACAAGTTCCCTGATTATGTCGCCAGCCACTTTGGTTTTGGCCTTCATTCTTCTGGAATTGAGTAACTTGCCATCTGTGCGGTACTTTATGGGTATTCCAAGCTCCAATGATCTGAAGGCGTCTGTCATCGTGGCCGCGAACATCATGCTGAACAAAGTCGGGGCGAGTACACATCCTTGTTTTACTCCGTTTGATACTAGAAACGTTTTAGAGATTGCACCGCTGTCTAGTACACGAGCACACATGCCTTCGTGTAGCTGTTTCACCATTGTTATGAACTTGTTGGGGCAGCCAAACTTAGACATTATCATCCACAGCCCTCCTCTGTTTACTGTATCAAATGCCTTTGTCAAATCAATAAATGTGGTGTACAAGACCTGATTTTGTTCTCGACACTTCTCTTGTACTTGGCGAGCGGCAAAAATCATGTCCACTGTTCCTCTTCCGGCTCTGAATCCACATTGGCTTTCTGGGAGGTGGTGGCTTTGTTCAAGGTGTTTGTTGAGCCTGTTTAGCAGTAAGCGCGCTAGGATCTTGCCTGCTACGGAGAGTAGAGATATTCCACGATGATTGTCGCATTCCTGACGGTTGCCTTTTCTTTTGTACAGGTGAACGATTGAGGCGTCCTTTAGCTCCTGCGGAATTTTACCTTCAGCCCACATGTGACAGAAGAGTTCAGTGATCCTTCTGGTGAGGGATGGGCCAGCTGTCTTATATATCTCTGCTGGTATTGCATCAGCTCCTGGAGCTTTTCCTATAGATAGTGAACTGATTGCCCTGTCGACTTCCTCCTCAGTAATGACTTCATCCAACGCCAGGTTCAGTTCCACCTGCGGCATTCGCCGGATGGCCTCTTCATTTATGGACGATGGGTGGTTTAGTATTTTGCAGAAGTGGTCTGCCCATCTGTCTAGAATCTGAACCTTATCTGTTAGCAGTACCCCATCCGCACTGCGAACTGGAGTATTACTAGAGGGCTGCGGGCCGTAGAGAGCTTTCAGTGCCTCGTAAAATCGTTTGGTGTCATGACGCTCGGCGAACATCTCAATTTCGTCAGCTCTTTTGCTGAGCCAGGAGTCTTGCATCTCTCTAAGCCTGGTCTGGACAGCTTTGCGAGCAGTATTGAAGGCAGCTTTTGCTGCCGGAGATGGTGTGTCCCTCTGGTATTCCCTGTGCGCTTCATGTTTTGCATCGAGAAGGCCCTGTATTTCCAGATCGTTCTCATCAAACCAGTCCTTATGCTTGCGCGTGAGTGGGCCAATGTGTTTAACAGCTGTGTCGTAGAGTGTGTTTCTCAGTGATACCCAGTTCTCTTCGATGTCATTCTTTTCAAAACGAAGCTCAGATAGTCTGCCCTCAAGCTCTTCCTGGAAGCCTCCTCTCGTGGGTTCGTATTTCAGCTGAGAGACATTTAGCCTCCTAGGTGGTTTTTTTCCCTGGGGGCGCATTTTGGGCTGGATCTTGAAGTTTAGCTTGGCAATGACAAGTCGATGGTCGGTCCAACATTCTGCACCACACATGCTCTTCGTTACCATAGCATCCGCTCGATCCCTACGTCTGATGATAATGTAGTCAATGAGGTGCCAGTGGCGGGACCTTGGGTGCATCCATGTGGTTCTATTTCGGACAGGTAGTCGGAAAGCTGTGTTTGTAATGAGTAGTTCATTTGCGGCACATGTCCTCAGAAGGAGCAGTCCGTTACTATTACATTTTCCGATACCATGTCGGCCAATGGCCCCCTCCCAGGCTGTATGGTCTGTGCCAACCCTAGCGTTAAAATCACCGAGGATGACCAGTTTGTCAGATTTGGGGACTGCAGCGATGAGCGCCTCAAGGTCCTCATAAAACTTATCTTTTGTTTCCTGAGGATTTGTCATTGTGGGTGCGTATGCACTGATCAGTGTTGCATGGCGCCCTCCTATTAGGGGGAGACGCAGTGTAATCAGGCGGTCATTAATTCCTCTGGGCATGCTTGTGAGCTTGTCGACCATGTTTTTCTTGATGGCAAAGCCAACTCCAGCTTCACGGCGTTCTTCTTTGCTGCGGCCGCTCCAGAAGAAAGTATAACCAGCGCCTTCTTCTGTGATCTGCCCTTCCTCTGCCAGTCGTGTCTCGCTCAGGGCAGCTATGCAGATGTTGTATCTAGCCAGTTCCCTGGCGATCAGTGCTGTCCGTCGTTCGGGTCTGTTTGCTTTGGTGTTGTCCAGTAGCGTGCGGACATTCCATGTTGCAAGCGTGATGGGTAGTTTTCGTGTGATAGATAAGAAATGGTTTACAGCCATGACAGTTTCATAGCTGAAGGTGTCCAGGTCATGTCCTGGACACATTCTTTCTTGTGACAGAGTATCACGTCATCATAGTGAAAAGGTCCTGTGACAGCATCAAGTCCACATAGTGAAGAGGTCCTGTGACAGCATCACGTCCACATAATGAAGAGGTCCTGTTGGAGAGCATCACGTCCACATAATGAAGAGGTCCTGTGACAGAGTATCACGTTCACATAATGAAGAGGTCCTGCGACAGAGTATCATGTTCACATAATGAAGATGTACTGTACATGGTCATGTCCTGTGACAGATAATCATATCCAAGGCTTATATGTTCTTATTTTGTCCCCAGATTACCTGTCGTGACCATAGCCTGACATTGATCCAGGTCTCTCAAGTACAGTAGTCTGTCACCACACCTGTGGCCCTGGTGGCCTGTCTGCTTCAGGTGTAAAGGTTGACTGGTCAGACCATTGCAGCCTTGCTTCAGCACACCCAGGTTTTAGTCCACCAGTCCTCTTTTGTTTTTGAGGTATCACCCGCATCCTGTGCTTCGCTCTATACAGCCTACATATCTTCGCAGTTCATTATCTTCAGAAATGGTTTTGTTAAATGTCAGCATCGTCTGAATGGAACAACCACTACCACCACTCGGGCTTCTGTGCCAGAAATGTGTGACTATATCTCTGACACATCAATATATCATGGTGTCATGCATGCACTTTGATACAAATGTCATTGTCTGTACAGTTTTGTGTGTGTAATGTTGAAGGTCTGGTTAGATTTCACGTATTTGATGCAGAATCTATTTCACAAGTTAACATTTTTGTATCAGTAAGTAACAGAATAAAGCAGTTCTTTTAATGACAATCTGACTTGATATTATTAATATCTGCCATTTTGAGTAACATATGAGTTATCTGTCAGTAAAAATGGATTCACTGATTGGAGATGTGGACCAGCAAAACCAGGAAGAATTCTCCTCACCAATAAATTTCTCCCAATACTTGCTTGATACCTCATCAGCAGATCACACTCGTTCATTGGTTGATGTGAACTGTTCATCTCTAAAGCCACCAGGTGGCACCACTGAACTCAAGATGAACATGTCAGAAAATATTAAAGACACAGTGACATTGACACCAGGTGACCGGGGCATGCAGACATTGACACCAGGTGACCGGGGCATGCAGACATTGACACCAGGTGACCGGGGCATGCAGACATTGACACCAGGTGACCGGGGCATGCAGACATTGACACCAGGTGACCGGGGCATGCAGACATTGATACCAGGGAACCGGGGCATGCTGACACAACAAAATGTGGACAACCACACACCAGCCTTGAGGCATTCTCTTAATGAGAAGCTTGAAAGTGCAGCAGAGATGTTCCAGAAAGAAGAAGAAGAAAAAGCAGATGGTGAAAATTTACAAGACACACTGACATTTTCCAGGAATTCTCAGAAACGCAAACCAGGTGTGATTCTTTTAGGTCGAGGAAACAGCTTCAGCCTCGGACGATCAGAAGTTATGTTGCTACATTCTACCAGGCAGAATAGATCTGACGGATGGAGAAATGACAACAGTAATTACCAGAGTTCCACTGAAGACCTTGATAACATTCACAATAATAATACTCATGTCCAATCCAGAAATAATACAAATCGCAACCAGCTTGACCAATTATGTGGTGAGGATGTGATCACAATTCAAAAAATTCCTGATGAGAAACTTCTGCCTGGTGAATTAGAGACACTGTGGCACAGAGCAGAAGTGATCATGGCAGCCAAGGAAACAGTTGTCCAGCATGTTTTGGAAGAGTTTGGAATAGGAGATTCTGGGGGGGCAGATGATGAGAGTGTAGAGAAAGTCATGGAGGAGACAATTTGGCAGGCAGTGCAAGATCATTCTCACATTTAACAGCCATTTTCTGTGTCACCTTTTAATTGAAGTGAGATGAAATACTTCTTGTCTACCCAAAACAGAATGTCTGAACTTATCAAGTGTTTTCTCAGGATATGAGAAAGATGGTCTCTTGTTTGAATTATGATTGTGTTATGGAGAAGTAATCAAGTTCAATCTTCCTCCCTACTTCACCCATATCACCTTCAGGTGCGCAGACCATCGGCCAGTTTTCTCCAAGCAGTCCTACCTGTGCAATTTTCTCATTTTCTTCTGCCCCATTATTCTTGAACCACCCTCTTCAAGTTATTTTTGTCTTTCTTGATCTTTTATTCCCTGGGAGGTTCCACGACAGAGATTTGCCTGGTGATACTGGCTAGGTACTTCCGCAGTGTGTAACCTAATAATCACCTTCTTCCTAAGATCTCCAGTTTCACCTGGTTGTCCTGCTACTGTCTCCTAAAAGCATGTATCTTTCAACCTTATCAAACCATTGCAGGCCATGAATGTTTTTTAGGGACTTGTTAACAAAACCCAGTAATATGTTAAGTCAGCCACTACTAGAGATGACAGCAGCGTAGTCATATGAAACCCCTCTATGGAGAGCAATGCAACGGGGAGCCATCTGATCATCTGAAAAAGTCCCCCCCTGTTTTAGCCATCATGGAGTGACATTCTAAGGGTGGAGGTCCCACCTGGCTCCCAAGTGTCAGCCCACCTGTTGCCACCAAATATTCAAGCAAATCATTGACCTATTTGAGGTTCCCATTAGCACCTAGCACGAGTACAAACCTGAGTGCTGTGTAACAAAATTGCACACCTTTGGTAAAGTGATTTGCAAGTTTGGGAACCATTGACAAAACAACCTCTTAGCAATAGCTAAGAATCAAACTGCTAACATACTATCACATTGTCTTCCAGCTCATGACTGTTCTCTCCTGTATGAAAACAGCCAAATCTGCATCAAATACTTGAACTCAAGCTAGTTGTGATTGGCTTTTTTTATACATTGAAAACATAAAAATATAAACCAAGGTCACTATTATATTTTCTATTTGTGCGTAACCCTATCATCAGCCATTTCCTATTTAGCCGTCACACAAGCAATGCCATTGGCTGTTTCATATGTCTGGCTTATCACCAACTTGCTTTCACTCATCACTCTTGGTTTATTTTCTCTATCTTTAGTTTATCAATTCAATGTTTTCTGACCACTCTTTCTTCCTTTTCTGCTGGCTCCATGTTGATGCCTGGGAAGTAACCACTATATGCAGGGTGTATAAACAATCATCTCCACACTCTTCTGAACTATTGCTTTGGGTCACTTGTTTGGATATTATGTAAGAATCACATTAGGTATCTAGAAATAAGAATACGAGTACTAACCTCATTAAGCATTAACACATTATACTAATAATCAGATTATTATTGACGTATTCTGAAGTCCCACCAGGACATACAGATTCACTAATCTTTACTAAAACTTCAATCTCAGAATGTCAAAAACTTATCATTAACGTTGTAAAAAGAAACATGATTTTTGCAATGCCAGATGCTGTTTTGTTTAACCAAATCATAGCCTATTTATTGAATTCAACAATCGTTGACCACAGGTTAATTTAAACTGTGAATATGGACATCATTTCTTAATGCAGCGTATGTCTCAGCTGTTTGTTTTGTGTATATACAAGACATGGTGCACTATAAATAGTTTGGTTTATGCATTCAAAACACTGTCAGAATTGGCATGCCATAAAAAGCTGGTAGGCCATCTTTATTATTTGATGTAAGACAGGCTGCCTTTTGTGGAAAACCTGCAGTGGGGAGGCACATATTTCCATATGTAATCATTTGTTTGAGCAGAGTTTGATGGAAACTCTCAGCTTTATTGTGAATGCTTTCATGTACCTGTTTAATTGACACACTGCCGTAGCTTTTGCTGGCAGTGACAAGGACTTTGGTGTTTTTGTTTCACCAGTTTTTGCTAACTTATTTATTGAACTAGTGAAAATGTGTAGGATATGTCATTTCAGTGACATGCGTTTGAATGTTTCTCTGTGTAATATGTATACTTAATGCATTATTGTGACAGCTTTGTAAGGCCACTCATGTTTCAATGTTTGAAGCACATTGTGCTTGCCTCCTGCAAAATGAGCTCAGACGACAAAAATTATTCAGTTAATTTAAATTCAAATTTTGTGGTGTTCCATTCTGTACTAACAAGAAATTTATTCTATTCTGCTCTGTCTAGTTGTCCTGCTCCAATCTACTACTTTTTGTTCCATTTTTCAGGAATAATCTTGTTTTCCCAAATGTCCAGTCATATTTTTGTACTTTAGTATGTTAGTTTTAACTTACAATTTTTACATTATGTACAGTTTTCTACATTTTTTCTAGAAGGTTCCTCGTACAAGTCCTACTGCTAAAATCTACTGTACTACCAGTAGTTATAACTTTGGAAATCTTCATAAAATCAAACATTTATAAAGTCTGTATACTGTTTCTTGACTTAAATTTTGAAATAACATATGAATGTATCACCTTCTTGGCCAGTCCTATCTGATTCAATTCCCATAAAGTAATTGCATTGTTTTCATCACTATAACCAAATTAACATTCATTTTTGTGTAAACTGTCAGAATATGGAATATGGAATGCTCTAAATCTGTTTAATCATCTTGCCCACGTATGAAAGAGAGTCGTCCAGCTTCTTGTGAGCTCGAAGATGTCATCTGAGGAGGATAACCAACTTGTCACAATGTTGCTTTGTTACCAATACTTGGAATCTCCATGCCAGACAATTTTTGTTCAAAGAATAATTGTTTTTTCATGTGCTACATTATTAGTATAAAAAGTCAGATCGGTCATAAATTGTTTTTATGTGACTCACGGAGCTGTGTGCTCCAAACTAAATCTTCTTGCAATGATTACCCAATATTTAAGGGACTCAACATATGCTCTATTGAAAAGAAGTTTCTCACATAGCTTAAAACGAGTGGAACTCCAGCAGTGAAAGAAGTGAAGATGACAATAGAAACAATTGCAGACTTATGTTGAACTTTGAAAACAATGAATAGATAATCCATCAACATTTGTGTGATATTCTTAGAGTAGTTTGCTTTGTTTCTTATTGTCTTGGAGAATTGTTTTTCTTTTTCATTGTGAGAAACCTGTAAGATCAGTCCATGTTTGTTCAGTTCAGGGACTTTTGTTTGTGTGTGGATCGTCAACTGTGATGTGTATATAAATCCAGTCTGTGTTGAGATAATAGATCTTGACACACTCTTTACCTTGACTTTATGTGGAATGTACTACTATACGCTTGCGAAAGCTGGACTGTATACTCTGGACATGCAAGGAGGTTAAACCACTTCCACACAGGTTGCCTGAGGCGAATATTCCACATCCGATGGCAAGATCGTGTCACTGACATCGAGGTTCTCTCGAGGGCTAACATGCCCAGCATACATGCACTGCTAGAAAAAGCACGACTAGGATGGGCCGGACACCTCGTCCGTATGTCAGACGAGCGGCTCCCAAAGAAGCTTCTCTACGGCGAGCTGAGAGAGGGATGGCGCGAGAGAGGGCGCCCAAAGAAACGATTTAAAGACGGTCTGAAGGACTCACTAAAAAGTTGCCAGATAGACTTCGACACCTGGGAATGTCTTGCGAAAAACAGATCTGACTGGAGAAGTGCAGTCAAATCGGGTGTAGCTGCCGGTGAAGATGACCGTGTTGTGAAAGCCCAGAACAGACGCGAGACGCGGAAATCCCGAGCAGCGGGAACACCATCCCCTTCTACAAACCTCGTGTGCCCGATATGTAGCAGATGTTTTCGTGCTCGCATTGGCCTGTTCAGCCACATGCGCACCCACACCCAACAGGGAAATCTGTGACAAGGATGATGTCGGCGGTCCTCATCGACAACGATGGACAGCTATTATGTGGAATGTCAATTTATTTTCTTTGCTTAGGTGCGGTTGTGTGAAAAATGGTAACGTACATTTGGGTTTAAAATGTTTCCAAGACTTTCGCATGTTCATTTTTTATTAGAAAATAATTTTCTGAAATTGCAACCAAAAAAAACAAGAGATTATTTTAAAAATTAAAAAAAATGGTATAACATGGATCCTATCATTTAGCCATATTACAATGGTCAACACCAAAAAGCACCTGATTGTCACAGAGATGCATGCATATATTATCAGTGCACCACATTCCACCAAGTTCTGCTTTACTAGCCCTGGTGTTTATGTTCAAATTGTCATCTTTCATTTCTGAAATGATTATTTATCACCATTTTCAAACCGATTGTACATAGTTCAAATCTTATAACATAACAGTATTCCCCATCACTGCTTTCCCCATCCATTGCTCAAATTCCGCTCTTTCGTAAGGACAACCCTTCAACACCATTTTCTGTGGGCTTTCTCAACATAATTGACATGTGAACCAATCATCATTGTTCTATTGAATACCCTGCCAACAGATGTTCGGCTACAATCAGATATTGTCGCTTGTTTGACTAGTCCGATATTGTCAAAACTTGTTTGACTATAGTCAGAACTTGCCCGGCTACAATCAGATATTGGGAGAACTTGCTGTTTGGTGGCTGGTATATTTGTGACGAACATATTAGTGCTGTTTTGTGTGTGTGTGCGACTAACATTTCATACATTACTACAATTCATATACAAATGAATTTGAATAAAAATGTTCCTTGGCAGATATGTGTCACTTGTAATTCTCTGTAAAACTTCCTCTCCATAACATGGCAGTATACCATCTAGTTTTAAAAACCATCTTGCAAAAACTCATCTGAAAACTGCTATTCCTTTGCTAAATCCATAGATTATCCATACTCCACACACAAAATGGCAACATCCATTAAAAAAAAAAAACATCTTACTTTGTTTTACACCACAACTGCTTACTTTGACAACAGCTTACTTTGTTTTACACCACCACAACTGCTTACTTTGTTTTACACCACAGCTTACTTTGTTTTACACCACCACAACTGCTTACTTTGACAACAGCTTACTTTGTTTTACATCACAACAGCTTACTTTGTTTTACACCACAACTGCTTACTTTGTTTTACACCACAACTGCTTACTTTGTTTTACACCACCACAACTGCTTACTTGGACAACAGCTTACTTTGACAACAGCTTACTTGGACAACAGCTTACTTTGTTTTACACCACCACAACAGCTTACTTTGTTTTACACCACACCAACAGCTTACTTTGTTTTACACCACCACAACAGCTTACTTTGTTTTACACCACCACAACTGCTTACTTTGTTTTACACCACCACAACTGCTGACTTTAACAACAGCTTACTTTGTTTTACATCACAACAGCTTACTTTGTTTTACACCACCACAACTGCTTACTTTGTTTTACACCACACCAACAGCTTACTTTGTTTTACACCACCACAACAGCTTACTTTGTTTTACACAACAGCTTATTTTGTTTTACACCACAACTGCTTACTTTGTTTTACACCACAACAGCTTACTTTGTTTTACACCACCACAACTGCTTACTTTGTTTTGCACCACAACAGCTTACTTTGTTTTACACCACAACAGCTTACTTTGTTTTACACCACCACAACAGCTTACTTTGTTTTACACCACAACTGCTTACTTGGACAACAGCTTACTTTGTTTTACAACACCACAACAGCTTACTTTGTTTTACACCACCACAACTGCTTACTTTGTTTTACACCACAACAGCTTACTGTTTTACACCACAACTGCTTACTTTGTTTTACACCACCACAACAGCTTACTTTGTTTTACACTACCACAACAGCTTACTTTGTTTTACACTACAACAGCTTACTTTGTTTTACACTACAACAGCTTACTTTGTTTTATACCACCACAACTGCTTACTTTGTTTTTAAACCACAACTGCTTACTTTGACAACAGCTAACTTTGTTTTACACCACAACAGCTTACTTTGTTTTACACCACCACAACTGCTTACTTGGACAACAACTTACTTTGTTTTACACCACCACAACAGCTTACTTTGTTTTACACCACCACCACTGCTTACTTTGTTTTACACCACCACAACAGCTCACTTTGTTTTACACCACCACAACAGCTCACTTTGTTTTACACCACCACAACAGCTCACTTTGTTTTACACTACCACAACTGCTTACTTTGTTTTACACTACAACAGCTTACTTTGTTTTACACAACAGCTTACTTTGTTTTACACTACAACTGCTTACTTTGTTTTACACTACACCAGCTTACTTTGTTTTACACTACCACAACTGCTTACTTTGACAACAGCTAACTTTGTTTTACACCACCACCACAGTTTACTTTGTTTTACACCACCACAACAGCTTACTTTGTTTTACACTACCACAACAGCTTACTTTGTTTTACACTACAACAGCTTACTTTGTTTTACACTACAACAGCTTACTTTGTTTTATACCACCACAACTGCTTACTTTGTTTTTAAACCACAACTGCTTACTTTGACAACAGCTAACTTTGTTTTACACCACAACAGCTTACTTTGTTTTACACCACCACAACTGCTTACTTGGACAACAACTTACTTTGTTTTACACCACCACAACAGCTTACTTTGTTTTACACCACCACCACTGCTTACTTTGTTTTACACCACCACAACAGCTCACTTTGTTTTACACCACCACAACAGCTCACTTTGTTTTACACTACCACAACTGCTTACTTTGTTTTACACTACAACAGCTTACTTTGTTTTACACAACAGCTTACTTTGTTTTACACTACAACTGCTTACTTTGTTTTACACTACACCAGCTTACTTTGTTTTACACTACCACAACTGCTTACTTTGACAACAGCTAACTTTGTTTTACACCACCACCACAGTTTACTTTGTTTTACACCACCACAACAGCTTACTTTGTTTTACACTACCACAACAGCTTACTTTGTTTTACACTACAACAGCTTACTTTGTTTTACACTACAACAGCTTACTTTGTTTTATACCACCACAACTGCTTACTTTGTTTTTAAACCACAACTGCTTACTTTGACAACAGCTAACTTTGTTTTACACCACAACAGCTTACTTTGTTTTACACCACCACAACTGCTTACTTGGACAACAACTTACTTTGTTTTACACCACCACAACAGCTTACTTTGTTTTACACCACCACCACTGCTTACTTTGTTTTACACCACCATAACAGCTCACTTTGTTTTACACCACCACAACAGCTCACTTTGTTTTACACTACCACAACTGCTTACTTTGTTTTACACTACAACAGCTTACTTTGTTTTACACAACAGCTTACTTTGTTTTACACTACAACTGCTTACTTTGTTTTACACTACACCAGCTTACTTTGTTTTACACTACCACAACTGCTTACTTTGACAACAGCTAACTTTGTTTTACACCACCACCACAGTTTACTTTGTTTTACACCACCACAACTGCTTACTTTGACAATAGCTTACTTTGTTTTACACCACCACAACATGCTTACTTTGACTTCAGCTAACTTTGTTTTACACCACCACCACAGTTTACTTTGTTTTACACCACCACAACTGCTTACTTTGACAATAGCTTACTTTGTTTTACACCACCACAACATGCTTACTTTGTTTTACACCACAACCTGCTTACTTTGTTTTACACCACAACTGCTTACTTTGTTTTACACCACCACAACTGCTTACTTTGTTTTACACCACCACAACTGCTTACTTTGTTTTACACCACCACAACTGCTTACTTTGTTTTACACCACCACAACTGCTTACTTTATTTTACACCACCACAACCTGCTTACTTTGTTTTACACCACCACAACTGATTACTTTGTTTTACACCACCACAACTGCTTACTTTGTTTTACACCACCACAACCTGCTTACTTTGTTTTACACCACCACAACCTGCTTACTTTGTTTTACACTACAACAGCTTACTTTGTTTTACACCACAACAGCTTACTTTGTTTTACACCACCACAACAGCTTACTTTGTTTTACACCACCACGACAGCTTACTTTGTTTTTACACAACTGCGTACTTTGTTTTACACCACCACAACAGCTTACTTTGTTCTACACCACACCACCATAGTAAAGGCTGAACCCCCGGCATCACTTTCGATGGTTGCACCAGTGACAGGTTGAAATACCTTGGTGTAACATTTGATCAGTCTCTCCTATAATTGTCATGTTGTAAGAGACGGTTAGGAGCACTCAAGACAATGGCTGCTGCCAACTTGGAACGCCTCCTGTTCATCCTATTTCGTCAGTTATGGACTAGGTATCCTCACACTATCGAGAGCAGTGTGAAAGGTTGGAATGCATCAGAATGAAGGTATGCGACTGGTTCTGGGCTGCACTAGATACCCTGATTGTGATGATGTGGTGGTACATGTTGGGATTGTTATCGGTGACATCCAGACATAAACTGGCACAAGTCAAAGTCTATGCACGTGTCACCACAGACACACTCTGTACAGTAGTATCTCACCACAGACACACTCTGTACAGTAGTATCTCAGACATCAAGAAAGGCACAGGCAGAGACAACAATCAGACATGTCACTCCAGCTGAGACAATAGCCAAAGGGGAAGAATGGGTCCACACTGGTGAGAGTACCAGAGAGTCATCATAACCTTAGGCAAGGAATGCAGAAAACGGGAGAGCAGAGCATGAGGTGAATCAGTTGATAACTGAGAACACGCAGGAGAGTGATGCCGTCATATACAACGATGGATCACTGTTGCGCAGTGGGACTTCAGGCTGGGGTTTCTCACCTAGAGTGAGAGGACAGGTCATTGCTGAGCGCAGTAGGGCATACATGTCAACAACCTCTCCTGTATGAGAATGGAAGCACTGACCTCAGCACTGAAATAGATATCTGAGACTTCTGTAACAATGGCAGTCATTATAA
Organism: Ariolimax columbianus; assembly: GCA_036924085.1. Classification (NCBI taxonomy): domain Eukaryota; kingdom Metazoa; phylum Mollusca; class Gastropoda; order Stylommatophora; family Arionidae; genus Ariolimax; species Ariolimax columbianus. The sequence goes on along the minus strand of JAVGWX010000011.1, from coordinate 82,500,028 downwards.
CAGACGCAAGCCGTACTTCAGAAGGAATGGCTTAGGTACGAGTGGATTGCAGCTGTTAAGGCCTCAAACCTCCAGAGGTGGACATGTATATACTGTCCTGCTCATGTGGGGTTCAGGGCAATGAAAGTGCTCCCCTCATGATGGATAGAAGCGACACTTTGAAATTAATCAATGACTCCCTGCTAGATGAGGACACGACAACAGATGACACAGCAGTGACATTTATTCTTAAAAACAATCACCACCTTACTTTGTTGTACACCACACAACAGATTACTTTGTTTTACACCACAACAGATTAGATTTCTTTGTTTTACACCACAACACATCAGATTACTTTGTTGTACACCACAATAGATTACTATGTTTTACACCACAACACAACAGATTACTTTGTTTTACAACGTGCTTTAATGTTTCATTGAAAAGAAAATACTGCAAATAACAAATCTTCAACAACTGATTACAGAATTTGACCGCTGTCATTGTCAAGTAAACTTGTACCTAATGCACAAAATATTGATGCTTCATTGAGGAAATAGAATTTGATGAAAACCTCAAACACACATAAACAGGTATAACAGTACAGCTGAAAACAGAATATTTCAAATGATAATCATGTGAATCACACCCATATGTTCAAAGTTGATTGACCATGCAGCACAACATTCTCATCTTATTGTGACTTCCAGAAACTTTTGTATTTTTTTTTTTTTTTAAATGCACATTCGGTGGCTTGCATACGAGACAAAAGCCTGGACATACTAGTTAGAAGCCTCCAATATCTAACAGTAGCAGTCAGTCAGTCCCCTTTTACCATATCTTGTGACCGACAACATCAAATGTGTGACTGACCCAACCCATCACATTTCTAAATCCATGGTTTGGTTATATGATGGCCTCACTACATCGCTATACCATGATGCTCAACAATGACAAGCCCACTCATTTTAACAGCCATTAGGAATTCCCAGGTCACTGTCTTCCTATTATGCTATCTGATAAAATTTGATTTGCTCTTGGGAGCCTCTCATTGTTTGAACACATCGTGATGCTTGTTCTCTGCCTCAGTTCTAAATTATATCTTCCCTATTGTGCTGTCAATGTATACTCACATCACAAGTCATTTTCCCACAATCAAAGAACTCTGCCAATTTCCATTTTCTTTTAACTCCCACATATACAAAAATAAAATTTCCATAAACTGATAGTGACAAAATTAAAAGTCACTGCACAATTTATGTTGTACAAGCAAAGGTACACACTTCAACACTCATGGCTTCTAGTAAATTTGAGAAAAATGCTTTCTTTTCCTACACTTCAACATTTGTACAACGTTTGAAGGTGATGACATTTGTACAATGCAGCCCACAAATGTGACACATCTGTCAAAAATGCAGCAGATGAAGGTGAAGTTTGCTTACTCAGAAATCGTAAATGACAAAACATACTGAGCTCAATTACATTTGTTCAGTGATATAGTCTCATAGTCTGGCATTAAACAAATGTGAACACAGCTGACAGACACCATGTAGTTTTATATACAGACTCAAGTATGTGTTGCTGTGAAGAGTTAGCAAAGGTACAAATTATAAACAAGCACGCACAGAATAAGGTAACAGCCTTCATGAAAAAAAACTCAGATGAAACATTATCTCTGGCAGATAAAATAATACACATTTCCTAAATATTTATTACTGACTTCTAAAATTAATGCGCATGGGTATATAAGCAATGCTCAACTATCTTGCACTTGAGACAGTGATAATCTGTCAAATGTTTATACATCAAGTTCTGCATCTCAAAAATGACATGACAAATGAAACCAAAGGACTTCTTTCTCTAACGCTGGCTCAATGTCACATAATCTTGAAGATACAATTGAGCAAGCCAGCTGTCGGGAACATCTGAAGGAACTCTCACATGACAGGAACATCTGAAGGAACTCTCACATGACAGGAACATCTGAAGGAACTCTCACTGGTGTTTATAAGAGGAAAGATAATAAGGGTACGTTAGAGACAATATGTATGTACAATCATAGCATAAACAAGCAAGTTCAACAATTGAATGAGAAAACAAAAATGTTGCAATATTTGAGAAACGCTCATCAGTTCTTGAAGTAGAAGAGAAAGGTCAAGATTAAACAAAAATTGTGCGATGTTTGAGGGAAGCCGCTACAGTAGAGGGGTTCAGGAAACATAAGGTGCTAGACACCCTGCCAATTTCAAGCAATTCCTGGTAAGTGAGATAAAGTGTCTAGTCCTGAACTCGTGAGGTAAAACAAGCACTAGCAGCTGAAAACAGAAAAGAGCAGCAGGTCAGACTGTTCAGACACACATTTTGAAAAATTAACCAATAACCACCCACCTTGCCCCAGGCCTGGTACGCCACAGGAAGTAAAATTACTAAGGACAGCTTTCGGCTACCTGACAAAAGACACGCTCGCCTGTTTGGACAGCAGATACCAAGTAATGTTTGAAAAACTGTTTGGACAGCAGATACCAAGTAATGTTTGAAAAACTGTTTGGACAGCAGATACCAAGTAATGTTTGAAAAACTGTTTGGACAACAGATACCAAGTAATGTTTGAAAAACTGTTTGGACAGCAGATACCAAGTAATGTTTGAAAAACTGTTATGTCTTGTTGTTGCAAGGCTGACCAAGTGCTTCCAGAATTGCAAAAAAATTAATTTTGCAATATCTGATCGCACTGGAAAATGAATTGCGATAATTTCACGAACTGAGTTATGGGTTGCATTAAATGTGAAATCCATTCAAATTGTCACCTGAGAAAGTTTCTGGTGATTGTCAAGGTGAATTTCTAGGTTTAAAGACTGATACAGGTGAAAGAAATTTGTCCAATGAGAAATTAATCACTAATGCTGGTCCTTGTGCGATTCATACGCAAAAAACGGCAGAAAGTCACCCATGCATTTTAACCATTTGTTTTAACTTATCTTTGTGAGTCAGGCTTTTGTTACAAGTGAAAACAAAGTAAATTGGCGTTTGAAAACAGCCTGCATTGTGTCCTTTCAAGCACTCCTCCCATCTATTCAAGAATTGATGAAGAAAAAAACAAAGTTTCTCATTGGCTGTAATCTTCATATGAATAAACAATTACAATACCCGGACATTTTAGTTAAAATTTGTGTTTATTGAAGTAACATTCATTTGACACAAGATACAAACAGGCAACCAAGCCATGCGAAGGAAGGAGAAGCATTGAATAAAATGAGAAAACTAACTGGCGAGTTTCAACTGTCGTTACATGTAATAAATGATGATACACTGACAGAGAGCTAAGATATACTCCAGAGATGGAGCCAATATTGCAGAGAAATGAATGGAAAGAAGTAAATCCCAACCTAACACTGAATAATGAGAAATGTCAAGAGTGACAAGTGGGACAATAATGAGACATGTCAAGAGTGAGGTGGGACAATAATGAGAAATGCCAAGAGTGACAATAATGAGAAATGCCAAGAGTGACAATAATGAGAAATGCCAAGAGTGACAATAATGAGAAATGTCAAGAGTGACAATAATGAGAAATGTCAAGAGTGACAATAATGAGAAATGTCAAGAGTGACAGGTGGGACAATAATGAGAAATGTCAAGAGTGACAGGTGGGACAATAATGAGAAATGTCAAGAGTGACAAGTGGGACAATAATGAGAAATGTCAAGAGTGAGGTGGGACAATAATGAGAAATGCCAAGAGTGACAATAATGAGAAATGTCAAGAGTGACAAGTGGGACAATAATGAGAAATGCCAAGAGTGACAATAATGAGAAATGTCAAGAGTGACAAGTGGGACAATAATGAGAAATGTCAAGAGTGACAAGTGGGACAATAATGAGAAATGTCAAGAGTGACAATAATGAGAAATGTCAAGAGTGACAAGTGGGACAATAATGAGAAATGTCAAGAGTGACAGAGAGTATGACAAGTTCAACCTGTTCCCAATCTGCAGGAATGAAATACCACAACTAAGATGTGGAGATGATACAATAGACATTTCAAAGAGTGCACTGGGGCTAGAACAGATGACTCAGTTAAACAACATGTCGAAGAACAAAATCTATAAATAAATATGGGACGATGAGGCTAACGCCTGGTCAGGCAAAACACACTGATCAGACAATGTTAGCCAGGGTCAGAAGAAATATACTGGCCAAGACCCTCATCTGACCGCCTCGCTGATCGTCCTGGAAACGGGCTGTTGTCAAGGACAACAGTCTGGCTAACAAGGTGAGGCTCGACGTGATCCCCGTAGCCGTGAGTGACACGCAGATGAAGCCAAGCATTGCACAACCGCCTTGAGGACCTCGGCCCACTTCATCAGAACACTCTGGATGTTAGGAAAGCTACTGCATTCTGCCACAAGGTCCGTCCTTTTCAGGGTGAACAAAAGGGTTACCAACCCATTGTTGGCATTAGAAACCAACCAACCAACCATACCTAAATATCAAGACCAAGATAATGAGCTCTGATACGGCAAATAAGCAGACCTAAAGTTATCCTAGAGAAACAAGAAGTTATGATCGCGACAAGTTTTTGAATACCTCGGCTTGATTATAAGCAACAATGGAGATTGTCAAAAAGATGTAAGAAGAAGTGGTCACATTGTGGAGGTAAACCAAAATAAAAAAACACTAGCAAAATGAGAAAAATGAAGATGCTAGCACTTCCATTTGTCCAGTGGCAATCTACAGACGAGAAACACGGTAATCACTAACGAAGAAGATTGACTCCTTAGAGCTAAAGTGCTCAGAAATACCATGGCAAGCGAACAGGGGGGAACAAATCCAGAAATTCTAAAGGAGCAGGATTTAGAACCAGATTGACGAATAAACAATATGTCCAAGAAACTAAAATAAAATACTTTATCCACATCAAACGCCACAATGAACCGAATGAGAGCCAGAAAAAGAATGGCAATCATGAGGAAACTTGCTGGCACAAGCTGGGGAACAGACGAAAGTATACTAAAGAAACTGTACACTGGAAGAGTGAGACCAGTTCTCGAGTATGGCATTGCGGCATGGACAACAGCAGCAAAGGCGAACTTTGATAAAATTAGCAAACTCCAAAACCAAGCCATGAGAGTTACAATAGGAGGCATGAAGTCAACGCCAATTGTAGAACTTGAAAAGATTACAAATCTGCAATCCATGACCGACAGAAGAGACTGCAGGGCCCAGCAGCAAGCAGAAAAACTCAGAAGACAGACTGACCATCCAATGCATAAGAGACTAAATAATTTTGGAAAAACTTAAGCGGAGAAACTTTGCAGAAATAGCCAAAGCAAAGATGAACGAAGACCCTATCAATGCATTAACAACACCAAAGCCCATTCTTACTGTACGCAAACCTACCTGGAGGCAGCATATATTTCCAGAGGTGGTAGAAAATATACCAGGTTTTGGAAAAAAGAACAGCCAGACTGAAAAAGAAAGAAGAGACAAAACCCTCAAGTACATATCGAAAAACTACTCTGCGGAGGTAGAGGCACTGAGGGCTGCAGTAGAAGAAATAGTGACATGCAAAAGAAATGAAAGCCATATAGCCCTGCTTACAGATGCCCTGGCCAGTCACAGCACTAAAAAGCCAGAAAAATACTGAACTTAATGATTTAAGAGCAGTACTCTGCAAACTGTGCCAGCAGTCCGCACCAAAAAGGGTAGTGGTACAGTGGGTCCCATTACACTGCAACATCCAGGGCAACGAAGAGGCAGACAGACTGGCAAAAGAAGGTGCAAGACTACCACAACCAGATAGTAGTGTGACATACGAAGAGTCAAAAAGGCTTATTAGAGCTAGATACATGACCAAATGGGAAACAGAACATACTGGCTACACAAAAAACGATGCCTATTACCAGTTGAACAGAAGAGAGCAGGTCGTTGGTCTTCAGACTTCGCACTGGCCACAATAGACTGAGGTACCACCTATTCAATAAATTGAAGATAGGTGGCACTGACGAATGCACGTGCAGTACTGGGAAAATGACCGCTGAACATCTAATGCAAAACTGCCTGACATACGAGGACCAGAGAAAGCAGATGTGGCCATCACCAGTGGCAACACTAGACAAGCTTTATGGCAGTGTCAACAGAATCAGGATGAACGCTGCTTTTTTCTAAAAAATTAAGGTTGACGTCTGACAAAGTTTGAAGAAGAAGAAACGCCACAATGGTCTAGAAAAAAAACTTTACAGGATGGTATGGTAACTGGCAAGTAAAGCAGAGATTTTTTTTTTTTAATTTTTTTTTTTGGCATTTGCCTTATTTATCTATTCCCCAAGGCGTGTGTGCGTTACACTGTGGTTTTTATTTTGCGTTTATTTTGCGCCTGTCGGCCCAGTGCATCGACTTCAGCATGCATTTTATGTAAGGGTCTGCTTCCTCCTGCATTTTCTAAGGGTTTGCTTCCCCGGGGTAACGGCCGGTGCTGTTATGGGGATCGAACCCAGCACCTTCTGGTTGTGAGCCGTGCCACTTAACCACTAGGCCACGCCGTCCCCCTAGAGAGGAGAAGATTGACACAGGACATTAACCTTTAGCAAGAATGTCTGGACTCACACTCCATTCAAAAACGGTGTTCGGGAAAAACATTTTTTTTTTTAAACGGAGAAACTCCCGACAGCCATTTTTTTTTACTGCTGAATACGCCACCTATATATACACACAATATTTTGCCGGTAAAGTATTGTATGTTCGATTACAAATGGCTTTTGAACAGTTTTAATTTTGTATACGCTGTTTGGAGCCAGCCGACTTTTTGCGAAAGGTGAAGTAGGTTGTTGGGAAAGATCTTTATCGAGTAAATCTGTTTATTTTCTTTGTTTAGATGAAAGAACTACGTTTGAATTGGAAACTAACAGTTGTGTCGATATTGTAAACACAGTATCGATACATTGTTGTGGTTTCCATGGTTTACTATCGGAGCGACTAGGCCTAGCGGTCGAGTCAAAATTTTTTCCCCGAGATTTTCATAAATTTTAAACTTCATCTTTTTGTATCTCAGAAACTAACAAACACACAACAAAAACACCAACAAGTTCTTTATTCAATTGTGTCTCTACACACAAGAAAATCATATTTATTGACAAACAAACAGTAAAGTTACAAATTTTGAAAGTCGACTACCATAGTGAGATGCAAATTTTTAGTAAAATAAAATCTAGCATGCTAAAGGTTAAATAGGTTTTGAGGATGACAGTGCAAAAGGCGAAAGATTGAGTCTTACAGGTCGACTGTTATGAGAGCAACATCCTACATAAGATATGCTTGCTACATGATGATCATTGACGTAGGCTTCAGTTAGTTATGAATATTTTCTGCAAACGTTTATTCAAGATTAAAAATCCGTCAATATTTTCTACTATCAAATTTGTGAAACACTATAACAAATAATCCAAGTTTAATGTATACGAACCAAAAAAAATACACATTTTAAATATTATATGCTTATTTGGAATGCACATTTTGAGTCTGATAATTTGGAAAAGAGTGACTGACATTCAGACATGGTGAAAAGAGTGCATGAAGCAACAAACTTTGAGAACCGCTGTTCTAGACACTTTCTGGTGTACATAGCTTTAAACTGGTAAATGACCTAGTGTACAAAGTATGGGACAAGTGTGACCTTGTACGATCAAATGCTTCATCCCTGACATACGTCAGTGTTGGCTAAGAGCCTACCTTGACTTGTACTTCTCCATCTACATAGATATACCAATCATCTGCTAGCAAATATTTACCTGATTTCACCATGGTGTCCAGCAGACAAAGCACTTCAGGCTCTGGTAGACTTGACAGGTGTGTCGGAATCACTGCTGCTATCACCACTGTCACTCGACTTGCTTCCATCGGCAGCTGCAGCAGCTTTAGCCCTCATTGATTGTAAAGCTTTTTCCCTCAGTCGACGCTCCAGATCTTCACCTCTTTCCTGAAAGCCATACAAAAAGTGAGAAGATAATACAGAGAGGGCAGAAGAGCTAGACATAACAACTTGCAAAAATCATATTATTCTCTATTGAGTTCACAATAATACACTTGCTACATCATCATCATGAAACAGAAAAGCAAATGTATTGACACACCAACGCTCATCATTACTAGACCATCTAAATATTCTCATGGAGACAAACAACATTACATTTATATATCAACTCTCTATTATCAGCCTCAGACCTAGGTAATATCATGTGTTATCAGTGTCAGGCCTAGGCAATATCATCTGTTATCATCTTTGCCGAAGACAGATGTGTTAGACCGAAAGGTGTAAATATCACAGTCAAGCTGTAAACTAGCAATACACGTCTCATTCCATATTTCCTGATTACATCTGCTACTTGGGGTTGGTAGCAGAAGACTAAGAATGAACGCAGAAGAAGATCTGTTATCAATGTCAGACATAGGGAATATCAACTCTTGTTGTCATGATAGACCTAGGCACCTAACAAAAAATCACAACATGGGACATGAGATAACAAGGTCACGGTCACTTTAATAAAAAAAGGTCATAGTCACTAGAAAAAACAAGGTCATAGTCAATAGAAGAAACAAGGTCAAAGTCACTATTACAAACAAGGTCATAGTCATTAGAAGAAACAAGGTCAATGTCGCTTGAAGAAACATGGAATGGACAAATTTAGAAAGTGGGATTTCATGTAGGACATATATAGAGAAAATGAACGATTTGGTCATACATCTCCCTCCAATGGAGCATATATAACAGCTGGGCTTAAGAGCAAGACGGACTTGGGGGTGAGTATGGAGTTGAACAACCAGAGATTGAAAATATTAACGGCCATACAAATGGTACATTAAGAAAGATGGCAGCATCCCATGACATGTACCCACAAATGTAGACAGATCAAATATGAAAACATGTACCAAAACGTCACATTTAAAATTGTGCGAAACAAACCATATTTAGATTTTGTAAAAATGACATAGACCTATACAACAAAAATTAAACTTCCTTGTTTTCAGACCATGGTACATATTGTGACAGACCCACCCACGAGACACGCCATCATAGCACCCAGTAGTCACGAGACACGCCATCATAGCACCCAGTAGTCACGAGACACGCCATCATAGCACCCAGTAGTCACGAGACACGCCATCATAGCACCCAGTAGTCACGAGACACGCCATCATAGCACCCAGTAGTCACGAGACACGCCATCATAGCACCCAGTAGTCACGAGACACGCCATCATAGCACCCAGTAGGCACGAGACACGCCATCATAGCACCCAGTAGTCACGAGACACGCCATCATAGCACCCAGTAGTTTGAGAAACGTTTAACCTTGTTCAATCTGGTTTCTAAAGCTGGCCGCTGCAAACAAATTTTATTTTACAACTGATATCGAAACCCAGCGCTACACCGGTTAATCATACATGAACAAACGGGCATGCAATAAAAATCGAGACATTTTGAGCAATGTATCACTTCCTTCTTCACAGGTTTGAACCGACCGCAAAAAGTCTTTTGTGTTAAATTTTTGAAACACTTTATTATCTTCTTCACACCGATTGGAGCCAGTCCATTACTGTGAATGGTGCAGTCAAGTTGATGCAAACAATCTTTGTGAGGTGGTTGGTCTGTTTAGTTTATGTAAATACGTTTGTAGTGGAAACTTACAGATCTTATAACAGAACAGCATTAGTACTCTCTGGTGATTTCAAAGGATCTATTGACGAGCGACGTTCCCTTATCGGCGAGCCTAAATGTTTGTGCTTTTCTTTTTTAAAATTGTCACAATCTTCTTGTATCTCAGAAACTAACACACACACACACAACAAAAACCAAAAAGTTGTTTATTAATTTATGTCTCTATGCACACAATAAATCATATTTATAGACCATTCTATGACAGTTCTCAAAGTCAACAACCATAGAAAACAAAAAGTGAAAAATAATGCACCTATAGGGGAAGTTGCATACAAGTAGTAGGGAGATAACTTAACATCTTTATACTGGTTTAGAAGACCCTGCAGAGTCTGTATACAACTAGTTACATTTACATCACCTTGCTCTAAAAGCTATGCGCATCCAGTTTATTCTTCAAATGCATTAACTGTCCCTGCCTCCACTACCTCCCCTGGCAATGCATTCCAAGCAGACACCACTCTCTGACTAAAAAAATATTTCCTAATATCTAATCTGGACCTCTCTTTAGTCAGCTTGTAGCTATGCCCTCGTGTTATTGTAGGTGGCTGTATTTTAAAAAACTTGTTATAGTCTAATTTATCGATTCCTCTGATCATCTTATAAACCTGTATTAAGTCACCTTTTCTGAGCCGTTCCTCATAACTGTAATTCTGAAATCCTACTATCATCTTTGTCGCTCTTTTTTGTATTCTTTCTAGCATGTATATGTCCCCTCTATGATAAGGACTCCACACCTGTACACAGTACTCCAATCTAGGTCTAACTAAAGCTTTATACAGTTTGACGATCACTTCCTTGCTCCTATGTTTAATATTTCTTTTTATCATACCTAACATTGCATTTGCCTTTTTCACTGCTACCTTAACTTGCTCACTCACCTTTCCTGTATGATCTATTATAACCCCTAGGTTCCTTTCCTTATCTATCTTTCTAATATTGTTTTCTCCCATTCTGTAATTGTTCCATATTGGATCTACCCATGTGGATGACTGTACATTTATCTACATTAAACTCCATTTGCCAGCTTACAGACCATTCTCGAGTTTTATCTAAATCCGACAATATATCCACTTCCGCTTTAGATGAGACACTACTGCATAGTTTTGTGTCATCAGCAAATTTTGCAATCATGGATCCCATATCAATGTCCAAATCATTTATATATATCAAGAACAAAATTGGTCCCAAAACCGAGCCCTGTGGCACACCACTTTTCACTTCACACCACTCAGAGTACTCCTTATTTATGCCCACCCTCTGCCTTCTTCCCGTTAACCAATTTTCAATCCATTTGGCAACTTCCCCACCTATTCCATGTGATTTTAACTTTTGAAATAATCTTTGATGAGGTACTTTATCAAAGGCCTTTGCAAAGTCTAGATAAATAACATCCACTGGCTCCCCTTTATCTATGATTTTAGTAACCTCCTCCGTGAATTCTAATAGATTTGTTAAGCATGATCTCCCTCTAGTAAACGCATGCTGACTTTCTAATTAGATTAAATTTGTCTAAATGCATTACAATGTTTTCTTTGATTATTGACTCCTAACAATTTACAGACTATGCTCGCCTTTTTTGAATAACGGGATCACTCCTGCATCTTTCCAATCCCGTGGAACAATCCCTTTTGTAAGTGATTGAGAACATAATATAGCCAATGGTTTTGCTAGTTGGTCTCTAATTTCATTCAGCAATTTTGGATGAATACCATCTTGACCTGGACATTTATTCACTTTCAACCCCTCCATTTCCTCTGTAATACAGATTGATCTTAATCCCGCTGTATCCATGTCTCTTTGAAAAATATCTATAGGCTCTGGGATCTTGGAGCAGTCCTCTTTTGTGTAGACTGTGACAAAGTACTGATTGAGCAGATTAGATGCCTCCCTATTCTCACTTATTATTTTCCCTGTACTGTCTATGAGAGGGCCTACTTTGTTTATTTCTAACATATGAGAAGAAGCTTTTACTGTCAGTCTTGATCATCTGAGCAAGTTTTTTTTCAAAGTCTATTTTTGCTGTTTTATTCGCTATCTGGGATATGTTCTGCTTGTCCAAATATTTTACGTATGTTTACATATGTGTGCACCAATAGAGTTTTAGAGCCTTTAGACAAGTGGAAGGCCAAATAACTGGTCTTAAAGTAATCCCACACTCTCAAATTGAAATCTAGGTCAGAATAAATTAACCTTTAACCACACTTAATAAAAATAAATTATGCTGGGTGTCCCCTGCCACTGAATTATTTTTCATTGCTCCACGTTTTTCTAGGTTGTTGACTTTGAGAGCCTGTATCTTTTTCGTTTGTTGTTGTATATTTATGATTTGTTTGTGTGTAGAGACAAATTAATTTGAAAAAAACTTGGTGTTGATGTTTTTGCTGTGTGTATGTGTGTGTGTGTGTGTTAGTTTCTGAGATACAATAACATAAAAGTGAAAATAAAAATCAGTATAAACATATGGTGTCCTTTGCTTTAAAAAAAAATAATTCCATCATTAACAAATTATCAATGTTTACAAATGACTATCTTTCAGTTCCCACTATAAACGTAATTATTATATCTACATAAAAAATCTAAACAGATCTACCTCAGAAAAATATTTTGCAAAAACTTAACTTCCATATTCTCAGAGATACAATCCACAATGCTGAAATCAGAACATACTCTATTTCGAGACTTCGTGGAGGCTGCATTGTCTTGCAAATACCACTAGGCTGGCCACATGGTGCACATGACAAATTACATATGGACACTCAGAATGATATTTTGGTGGCCATATAATTACACATGACCACACGGCCGACCGCCCTTACGATGGCCTGTTGAGAAACTTAGGTCCGAAATGGTATGATACGGTGACTGCATACAGAATATTGTTTACCTCCTATACGGATGGGGAGGAAGACTAACGTCTGGTCAGGCAAAATATACTGATCAGACGTTAGTTAAGGTCAGGCAAAACTTACTGGCCAATACCTTCACCTTGGCTTCCTAATTGCCTTCCCTGGAAACGGGCTGTTTTCATGGTAGCCTGGCTAACGGTGAGGGATCGATGTGATTCCCATAGTAGTGACATGCAGATTAAGCCAAGCATAGCACAACCACCTGGAGGACCCAGTCCACCTTCATCAGCACGCTTGGGATACGAGGAAAGCTACTTAACATCCTTTTTAACATCCTTTTCAGGGCACACAAAAGAGTAACCTACTCATTATGAGCATTCACAAGCAACAAGAACCTGGCATTTGATACGCCTGTTGGACTGAAGTTGAGGGCATTGTATTTGTATTGTATTGTGAATCTTCAAATCCAAGTGAAAAACATTAGAAATCATTTTCAAAAGTCTAAAACAAATTGTCACAATCGTCATTGTTTTTAAACCCAACATCGAACTCTCTACAACCAAATGAGCAGTATGTTCAAACTATTTCTACGTAGCCAGTTTGATTATACATGATTAGAGCGCTGCCACTATTCAGCAACACTGTAGGTCGTGCACGGCGACCCGTGTGATGGAATTTTCGTGACGTCAGTTTGCAGCAACAGTCGTGTGGTAAAGGTTAACAAAATTTTAACTACTTAGAAACGCAAATGACTAACTCCAACGCAGGTTGATCATTGGTCCAGATACTCAAATTGGGAGAAATATTGATACAAAAATCGTTTACAAACGAAAAAGTATCAGGTGTGGGCGCCAATAAGACCGAGGCTTGATAGTCATTGTCAGCGAGAGGACATCGAGGTGAAAACATCGAACAAAGGCCTGAGCGACAGTGACTGATAGGGAGACATCAGACTGATGAATCAGGCCTTGGTAAATATAACTTATCTTTTTGCAATTGCTAGTCCAGAGTAGTTTTCCAATTAGGCAGTTGCGCGAGTCAGCAGAAAATAGTTCAAATATCTCCATTCCAAAGATATCAATTTCATGTTTACAATTCAACGTGAGAAGAGAATTTAAGTCATACTTTGTCTAGTTTGTTAGACTGCGTCAAAACGCAAGTTCCAGTCCAGAGTAGTTTGTTTTCTAGCTATAAGTCAACAAAAGTCAGTTCAAATATCTACATCGAAAAAAATCACCCAACATCTACAAAATCAGCAGAGAAGATCATCGAGAAACTAGATTCGAGCCCATGTCAGGTTACCAAAGACAGTTTGCAGTATAACTATAATCAAGTCGTCCTCTCAAGAGATGTGTGTTAGAATCATTAGTTTAGTCACTAGTCTGGAAAAACCTGGGATCCTTAGGGCAAACAGTCCACCAGTACTTGTGCATGTATTGTCTGATATAGTAGTTAGGTAGTTTAGAGGAAAGTATTATTTTCATTCCTATAGCTTAAATGCGCTTTTTAACTTTTGTAAAAGTATCTGAAATAAGTTTGTCTTTTGTGTATTGAGCATTCGTCCAGTGAAGTGAATAGAGACTACATAGTAGTGACGGAGGGTAGGATAGGACTTTATTGTGCAGATAGGTTGGTATATTACATGCCATATTCATTTTGGTCTCCGCGAACAGTAAGTGCAAAGAAAGCAGAGGCTTGTTATATGGCAATAATATTTTGGGGAACGTGATCTAGGATTAGAATGAACTATGAAAAAAAGATAGCCCTTCACTATGTACTTAAACTAATTATCACTTTTAACAATAACTTACTTGAAATTCTGAACTGTCCTTCTTGTGCTTGTGCTTCTTATGTTTCTTATGTCTTTTGTGCCTCTTCTCCTTCTTCTTCCTTTTCTTTTTGGATCCCTCATCTGAGTCAGAATCCTATGGAGAGGACAGCAAAACACACACTGACCAAATTCAAGAGCTGACTAATGCCAGATAACTAGTACAGAAGCAAAAAGAACTTCAACAGTTAGGAGACACAAGAGTTTGTGAAATCAGATGATGGTATCTGCAGTGATTCATTTGTATATACTAAAGTAATAAATGGTAGAATAGGAAGTACTAAAGTAATAAATGGTAGAATAGGAAGTACTAAAGTAATAAATGGTAGAATAGGAAGTACTAAGTAATAAATGGTAGAATAGGAAGTACTAAAGTAATAAATGGTAGAATAGGAAGTACTAAAGTAATAAATGGTAGAATAGGAAGTACTAAAGTAATAAATGGTAGAATAGGAAGTACTAAAGTAATAAATGGTAGAATAGGAAGTACTAAAGTAATAAATGGTAGAATAGGAAGTACTAAAGTAATAAATGGTAGAATAGGAAGTACTAAAGTAATAAATGGTAGAATAGGAAGTACTAAAGTAATAAATGGTAGAATAGGAAGTACTAAAGTAATAAATGGTAGAATGGGAAGTACTAAAGTAATAAATGGTAGAATGGGAAGTACTAAAGTAATAAATGGTAGAATAGGAATTACTAAAGTAATAAATGGTAGAATAGGAAGTACTAAAGTAATAAATGGTAGAATAGGAAGTACTAAAGTAATAAATGGTAGAATAGGAAGTACTAAAGTAATAAATGGTAGAATAGAAAGTACTAAAGTAATAAATGGTAGAATAGGAATTACTAAAGTAATAAATGGTAGAATAGGAAGTACTAAAGTAATAAATGGTAGAATAGGAATTACTAAAGTAATAAATGGTAGAATAGGAAGTGTGATTTTGAACAAGTGTAAAGCCCTTCACTGGAGATAGCTCTTGCAGCAATGATTTCCATCATGACTGTCACTGCAATAATAATTTGTGTGCAACTATTAGAGAGTAAGGTTAAGATGAATGTCAGCATACCTCCTAGAGGCAACAAGACATCAATGCCAGCAGACCTCCAAGAGACAACAAGACCTCACAATGCCAGCAGACCTAAAGGCAACAAATCATCAATGCCAGCAGACCTCCAAGAAGCAATAACTTCCTAGAGGCAACAAGACATCAATGCCAGCAGACCTCCAAGAGGCACCAAGACCTCACAATGCCAGCAGACCTCCTAGATGTAAACAAATCAATGCCAGCAGACCTCCAAGAGGCACCAAGACCTCACAATGCCAGCAGACCTCCTAGATGTAAACAAATCAATGCCAGCAGACCTCCAAGAGGCACCAAGACCTCCCAATCCAAGCAGACCTCCTAGATGTAAACAAATCAATGCCAGTAGACCTCCAAGAGGCACCAAGACCTCACAATGCCAGCAGACCTCCTAGATGTAAACAAATCATCAATGCCAGCAGACCTCCTAGATGTAAACAAATCATCAATGCCAGCAGACCTCCAAGAGGCACCAAGACCTCACAATGCCAGCAGACCTCCTAGATGTAAACAAATCATCAATGCCAGCAGACCTAAAAGGGGCAACAAGACCTCTCAATGCCAGCAGACCTCCTAGATGTAAACAAATCATCAATGACAGCATACCTCCTAGATGTAAACAAATCATCAATGCCAGCATACCTCCTAAATGTAAACAAATCATCAATGCCAGCATACCTCATTTATTGTCTCTGTATACTCACTGTGTATTCGTTGTGTTCACATCGACTTTGCTATTGAAATGGCTGAATAAAAAACAAGACCAATTCCACCCGCCCTGATAACAATACAATGGCCGTTTTGACGTTAGACAATTTTGTCTGTTTCCCATGGATTTGGAAAGGTTATTCCATTATTGATTATGCTGGAGTTGTTGGAACAGATTTTTCTCCCTTCACTATCAGCTAGACATTTTTCCATGACTCTCTCCTGGTTCTTACCCCACTCACATTCTTATATATTGTCATGTGACCCTAACTCTAGGAGAGAGTGAGCTGACAAACTAATAGGAGTTGCTACACAAACTAATAGGAGCTGATACACAACTAATAGAAGTTGATACACAAACTAATAGGAGTTGCTACACAAACTAATAGGAGTTGATACACAAACTAATAGGAGTTGATACACAAACTAATAGGAGTTGCTACACAAACTAATAGGAGTTGCTACACAAACTAATAGGAGTTGCTACACAAACTAATAGGAGTTGATACACAAACTAATAGGAGTTGATACACAAACCTATAGGAGTTGATACACAAACCTATAGGAGTTGCTACACAAACTCATAAGAAATGTTACACAAACTCAACCTGAGTGGACTGATGGAAAGATATAGGCAGTGTCACGGAACAAGGAAAATTAAAGAGAGATGCAGGAACATGCGAAGACCAAAATATCAAACAAAATTGTGGAGATGTGTACTTAGAGAGAACTGGCAGCAATGAGATCAATGTATACTTAGAGAGAACTGACAGCGATGAGATCAATGTATACTTAGAGAGAACTGACAGCGATGAGATCAATGTATACACTTGGAGAGATAGAACTGACAGCGATGAGATCAATGTATACACTTGGAGAGATAGAACTGACAGCGATGAGATCAATGTATACACTTGGAGAGATAGAACTGACAGCGATGAGATCAATGTATACACCTGGAGAGATAGAACTGACAGCGATGAGATCAATGTATACACTTGGAGAGATAGAACTGACAGCGATGAGATCAATGTATACACCTGGAGAGATAGAACTGACAGCGATGAGATCAATGTATACACTTGGAGAGATAGAACTGGCATCGATGAGATCAATGTATACACTTGGAGAGATAGAACTGACAGCGATGAGGTCAATGTATACACTTGGAGAGATAGAACTGGCAGTGATGAGATCAATGTATACACTTGGAGAGATAGAACTGACAGCGATGAGATCAATGTATACACTTGGAGAGATAGAACTGACAGCGATGAGATCAATGTATACACTTGGAGAGATAGAACTGACAGCGATGAGATCAATGTATACACTTGGAGAGATAGAACTGACAGCGATGAGATCAATGTATACACTTGGAGAGATAGAACTGACAGCGATGAGATCAATGTATACACCTGGAGAGATAGAACTGACAGCGATGAGATCAATGTATACTTAGATAGAACTGACAGCGATGAGATCAATGTATACACTTGGAGAGATAGAACTGGCAGCAATGAGATCAATGTATACACTTGGAGAGATAGAACTGGCAGCAATGAGATCAATGTATACACTTGGAGAGATAGAACTGGCATCGATGAGATCAATGTATACACTTGGAGAGATAGAACTGGCAGCAATGAGATCAATGTATACACTTGGAGAGATAGAACTGACAGCGATGAGATCAATGTATACACTTGGAGAGATAGAACTGACAGCGATGAGATCAATGTATACACTTGGAGAGATAGAACTGGCATCGATGAGATCAATGTATACACTTGGAGAGATAGAACTGGCAGCAATGAGATCAATGTATACACTTGGAGAGAACTGACAGCGATGAGATCAATGTATACACTTGGAGAGATAGAACTGGCAGCAATGAGATCAATGTATACACTTGGAGAGATAGAACTGGCAGCAATGAGATCAATGTATACACTTGGAGAGATAGAACTGACAGCGATGAGATCAATGTATACACCTGGAGAGATAGAACTGACAGCGATGAGATCAATGTATACTTAGATAGAACTGACAGCGATGAGATCAATGTATACACTTGGAGAGATAGAACTGGCAGCAATGAGATCAATGTATACACTTGGAGAGATAGAACTGGCAGCAATGAGATCAATGTATACACTTGGAGAGATAGAACTGACAGCGATGAGATCAATGTATACACTTGGAGAGATAGAACTGGCATCGATGAGATCAATGTATACACTTGGAGAGATAGAACTGGCAGCAATGAGATCAATGTATACACTTGGAGAGAACTGACAGCGATGAGATCAATGTATACACTTGGAGAGATAGAACTGGCAGCAATGAGATCAATGTATACACTTGGAGAGAACTGACAGCGATGAGATCAATGTATACACCTGGAGAGATAGAACTGGCAGCAATGAGATCAATGTATACAGTTGGAGAGATAGAACTGGCAGTGATGAGATCAATGTATACACTTGGAGAGATAGAACTGGCAGCAATGAGATCAATGTATACAGTTGGAGAGATAGAACTGGCAGTGATGAGATCAATGTATACACTTGGAGAGAACTGACAGCGATGAGATCAATGTATACACTTGGAGAGATAGAACTGACAGCGATGAAATCAATGTATACAGTTGGAGAGATAGAACTGACAGCGATGAAATCAATGTATACACTTGGAGAGATAGAACTGACAGCGATGAGGTCAATGTATACACTTGGAGAGATAGAACTGGCAGTGATGAGATCAATGTATACACTTGGAGAGAACTGACAGCGATGAGATCAATGTATACACTTGGAGAGATAGAACTGACAGCGATGAAATCAATGTATACACTTGGAGAGATAGAACTGGCAGCAATGAGATCAATGTATACACTTGGAGAGATAGAACTGACAGCGATGAGATCAATGTATACACCTGGAGAGATAGAACTGACAGCGATGAGATCAATGTATACTTAGATAGAACTGACAGCGATGAGATCAATGTATACACTTGGAGAGATAGAACTGGCAGCAATGAGATCAATGTATACACTTGGAGAGATAGAACTGGCAGCAATGAGATCAATGTATACACTTGGAGAGATAGAACTGGCATCGATGAGATCAATGTATACACTTGGAGAGATAGAACTGGCAGCAATGAGATCAATGTATACACTTGGAGAGATAGAACTGACAGCGATGAGATCAATGTATACACTTGGAGAGATAGAACTGACAGCGATGAGATCAATGTATACACTTGGAGAGATAGAACTGGCATCGATGAGATCAATGTATACACTTGGAGAGATAGAACTGGCAGCAATGAGATCAATGTATACACTTGGAGAGAACTGACAGCGATGAGATCAATGTATACACTTGGAGAGATAGAACTGGCAGCAATGAGATCAATGTATACACTTGGAGAGATAGAACTGGCAGCAATGAGATCAATGTATACACTTGGAGAGATAGAACTGACAGCGATGAGATCAATGTATACACCTGGAGAGATAGAACTGACAGCGATGAGATCAATGTATACTTAGATAGAACTGACAGCGATGAGATCAATGTATACACTTGGAGAGATAGAACTGGCAGCAATGAGATCAATGTATACACTTGGAGAGATAGAACTGGCAGCAATGAGATCAATGTATACACTTGGAGAGATAGAACTGACAGCGATGAGATCAATGTATACACTTGGAGAGATAGAACTGGCATCGATGAGATCAATGTATACACTTGGAGAGATAGAACTGGCAGCAATGAGATCAATGTATACACTTGGAGAGAACTGACAGCGATGAGATCAATGTATACACTTGGAGAGATAGAACTGGCAGCAATGAGATCAATGTATACACTTGGAGAGAACTGACAGCGATGAGATCAATGTATACACCTGGAGAGATAGAACTGGCAGCAATGAGATCAATGTATACAGTTGGAGAGATAGAACTGGCAGTGATGAGATCAATGTATACACTTGGAGAGATAGAACTGGCAGCAATGAGATCAATGTATACAGTTGGAGAGATAGAACTGGCAGTGATGAGATCAATGTATACACTTGGAGAGAACTGACAGCGATGAGATCAATGTATACACTTGGAGAGATAGAACTGACAGCGATGAAATCAATGTATACAGTTGGAGAGATAGAACTGACAGCGATGAAATCAATGTATACACTTGGAGAGATAGAACTGACAGCGATGAGGTCAATGTATACACTTGGAGAGATAGAACTGGCAGTGATGAGATCAATGTATACACTTGGAGAGAACTGACAGCGATGAGATCAATGTATACACTTGGAGAGATAGAACTGACAGCGATGAAATCAATGTATACACTTGGAGAGATAGAACTGGCAGCAATGAGATCAATGTATACAGTTGGAGAGATAGAACTGACAGCGATGAAATCAATGTATACACTTGGAGAGATAGAACTGACAGCGATGAAATCAATGTATACACTTGGAGAGATAGAACTGACAGCGATGAGATCAATGTATTCACTTGGAGAGATAGAACTGACAGTGATGAGATCAATGTATTCACTTGGAGAGATAGAACTGGCAGCAATGAGATCAATGTATTCACTTGGAGAGATAGAACTGACATCGATGAGATCAATGGAAGCATGTGGTTAAACATGGTGGTCAACTAACGTTTTATAATTGCAAGAATATGTCAAATAAAAAACAACTGATGAATGATGTCAGGGTATGTGAAAATAACCAAATAAATCAATGTGTGCCTTTATCAATTTACGTATACATTAACTAATGTCCACAGCATGATCCAAACAAGACAAAAGAATTAAATGGTTTCTACAGCTGCCGACAAGAATTGCCTACAAACTTAGTCTTCTATTACGCCAGTCATTGTAGCAAGACGATCAATAAAATTATGGATTGACAGATGAAAGATCACTATAGAATCATGAACTGAAAATGACCAGCCACATAGATGGCTCACAGAGGAAAATGGGGCCTCTTCGTGGCATCTAAAAACACTTGAGAACAGATGCCATAACATACAAATAATAGTAGAAATGTTACATACATCCAGCAAATGTTTGTTTTTAGTCAAAACCTGCAAAGTATCTGGTCATTTAGGGAGAACATGACAACATTAATGAGCTGGTCATTTAGGGAGAACATGACAACATTAATGAGCTGGTCATTTAGGGAGAACATGACAACATTAATGAGCTGGTCATTTAGGGAGAACATAACATTAATGAGCTGGTATTTAGGGAGAACATGACAACATTAATGAGCTGGTCATTTAGGGAGAACATGACAACATTAATGAGCCGGTCATTTAGGGAGAACATGACAACATTAATGAGCTGGTCATTTAGGGAGAACATGACAACATTAATGAGCCGGTCATTTAGGGAGAACATGACAACATTAATGAGCCGGTCATTTAGGGAGAACATGACAACATTAATGAGCCGGTCATTTAGGGAGAACATAACATTAATGAGCTGGTCATTTAGGGAGAACATGACAACATTAATGAGCCGGTCATTTAGGGAGAACATGACAACATTAATGAGCTGGTTATTTAGGGAGAACATGACAACATTAATGAGCTGGTCATTTAGGGAGAACATGACAACATTAATGAGCTGGTCATTTAGGGAGAACATGACAACATTAATGAGCTGGTCATTTAGGGAGAACATGACAAGATTAATGAGCTGGTTATTTAGGGAGAACATGACAATCAACTGGTTCATTATGGAGAAAATGACATTAATGAGCTGGTTCGTTGTGGTGAACATGGAGACATTAATGAGCTAGTCTGTTATGGTGAACATGGAGACATTAATAAGCCACATTTTAAAAACCAAATACGACTAGAGAGAGAAAAAGCGTAAAACGTACCCCAGAGTCACTCTCACTGCCAGAATGTACAGGCTTGTCAGGTTTCCCTTGATTTTTCTGTATATCACGGCCATTTCGAGATGGACTAGGACTTCTGCCTCTCTCCTTCATGTCACCATCTCGCTTTTTCCTAGAGTCACTCTTATGGTCATCTTCATCTCTGCCTTCTCGTTGTCTGGGCCGTTCTCTGCTTGGCTGTGGACTGGAGGGAGAACGTTCACGCTTTGTTCCTCGAGACTTATCTTCATCACGAGAGTCTCTACCTCTGGATTTAGGAGCAGGGCTTGGAGATAAGTCTTTGCGTTTCTTTAGCGGAGGTGCATTTCTAGAGGGTGAGGGACTTTGGCTCCACTTGCTGCTTACCCTTATGTCTTTTTTACTATTGTCTTTAGGTCTTCTGGGAGCTTCGCCTTCAGAGCTACTGCTGCTGCCTGATGGGGTAACAGGTCGCCGCTGCTGTGGTTTTGACCTTGTTTCTGGGCTGACTGACTTCAGTTTCAATGCTGTTCTCTTGGGAGGTGGTGATCTATAAGGAGACATATTTCTACCTCTGCCTCTTGGCGAGTGAGAAATAGCTGGTGGTCTCCTCCTAGGTGGAGATCCACCACCGTCTCGCCTGTCTCTTCTAGGGTCACCAAAATCAAATGATCCTTTCCGTGCTTGCTGCAAAGGTGAGTCATTTTTAGATTTACTACCCCGACCAGGACTTCGGGATGGGGGCGCTCTTTCTGATCTGCCACTTCTCAGAGGTGACCTAGACACAGGCTTGGATGTCCTCTTCATGCTAGGAGAAGGTGACCTCTTTTTCTTTATTGGTGGGAAAGACATTTTAGGTTTCTTTGGCTCAGGGGGTGAACCAGATTCTTCAGAATCATCTTCACTATCAGAGTCAGAAGATGAAGATTCTTCTTGTTTATTTTTAGCCGATTCTTTAGGAGGTGACCTTGATTTCTGGACACCTTTAACTTTGAGCACCTCACGCAGCTTAGGCGAAGGTTCAGAGTCAGAAGAGCTCTCATCCTCTGATTCTGATTTCGGAGCCGGTTTCCTTCTTGATTTGACCGGTGGAGGGGACACTGATAACGGTGAAGGCTGTCTCTTCTTTGGGGATGGAGATGAAGATGGTGATGCCTTTCGTCCACGGAAAGGCGGAGATGCTGCTTGTCTTATAGGTGATGTAGATGGACGACCACGCCTAGGTGGTGATGGTGAATGGCGACGTCTGCAATTTAAAATTTACAACTGATTAAATAGCAGAAAGCAAGTATCACAAAAGTAGGGGCCACAAATAGTGTCATTTTAACCTTAGGCACGCTACATAATTTATGAAAAAAATTTCTGGTACACATCTTACTGTTGGAGGAGTGTACAATGTCAGCTGTGCTAAATTAAATTATTTATATAAATATGCATTTAAGTAAATTAAAATTTTGTGCCCCATTGAATGAACTTCGAGGATGCTATTTGCAGCTTATGGTGATCAATTCTTAGCAGTTCGGATCGGTCCGGATCGGTGTTGCAAAAAAATGTCCTGGTCCTCACGGAAAAACATAAGTCATTTCAAAATCTATTTCACTACAGTGCTGGAAGACTCCCAAGTCAGTTACAAACTAAAATTATTGATCTATAACCGGATGCAAACTAAATAACAAGTATATAGAAGGAAATCTGATCCAATTTTATAAAGATTTGTAGCCTGAGTAGTTTGCAAATTTTAAATGATTTGCTTGTGAATTTGTGCCACATTTTTTGTCAAAAATGAAGTGCATGTTGTCCAACTATCCAGCAAATTCAGGATGAGCATTTCAAGTCCATTCTAATAATTAGCACACTCAACCTCAGTTCAGCTATACTTTGAAATGTAAATCAGTTCCATCGTTCTCATTAATCTTGTTGAGCAGAACTCCATGATTTCTTTTGTTATAATTGAAATCTTCAATTGCTAGTCTAGAGTAAATGTGTGTTCTTAATTTCCTTGAAAATACGTGTCTTGCTGCCTCTCTTTGTTATTGTTACATTTCTTTTTTGTTTTTAATCACGTTGACTGCCCTCAAAAGATCCAATTGAAAAGTTATCAATTCATTTATAAAACTGATTTTATATTATTTTAAACTCAAAGTTAGATTTGCTAATCCAATCATTTCAGTTCTAATTTTGCTTCCACTAGTATCCTTATCGCCATCGCAATTATCAAATGCTATGTCAGCTTATAGATTTCATATCCCAGAAATAGGGGACGGCATGGCCTAGTGGTTAAGTGGCACGGCTCACAACCAGAAGGTGCTGGGTTCGATCCCCATCACAGCACCGGCCGTTACCCCAGGAAAGCAAACCCTTACATAAAATGCATGATGAAGTCGGATGCACTGGGCCGACAAGCGCAAAATAAATACAACAGTGTAACGCACACACGCCTTGGGGAATAGATAAATAAGGTGCAAAAAAAAAAAAAATATCCCAGAAAGTCATCGGATCGCCGACAATGGTCAAACAATAAAATGTTGGATTTAGTGTTAGTCTGGCTTTATGCAGCTCTCCTCCATATTCAGGTATATAATTCACCATAAATGATAATGAACATTATATATGGTTGCACCTGTTCTAAATTAATCATAACTCACCTGGGCGGTGAAAACCTTGGTGGCGGAGATCGACGCCTGGGCGAGGGATTTCTTCTAGTAGAAGAAACAAAGATAAAACATTTATCTAAACATCAGAAATATTTAAGTATGATGAAAGCAACAGCAATAAAAAGAGTCCGGTCAGTCACTGAAACAATTATTTGATTTACCCTTGCATTGAAACTCTACACACCAATAAACAATATGTGTTATATAATGTTAATTTATGAGTCAGAAAATTATGGGGGTGTACCTTCTGCGACCTGGGGATGAAAATCTCCGCATAAAAGGGCTGCGACGACGGATCTCAGGAGTTCTGTGTCTGCGAACAAATGGAGACGGAGCTCGTCTTTCTTCTTCTCTTCTCCTTCCTGGCAAAAACAAATGAAACTGATGACATAAACGGACAGAAAACATCTTATCACTGGCTGAACATTTTAACATTCTCTTACTCACATTTCTATCATCACAGGATCTTCTCTTGAAATCTAAAACTCTACATTGAAATGAGCATTACTGAGTTACGGTATATTATTACTATGTTTCTTCCCTTTACTACTCTTAATTCCAACGTCCAATAAAAACTTTTCTAACCTCTCATCAAACAACCTAATTTAAATGACCACATTAAAATCTATCAGTTTGCAAGCGAGTTGAAAGTTGCAATAGTTTTAATTAACCTTTAGCATGCCTAGTAACACCATCGCGGACCAACGGTGCGTATTTTTTTTAAATTTTTTTTTTTTAATTTTAACTTCCGACAGCCATTTTTTAAATTCTGAACATGTCACCATATATACACGGCATTTTGTCGGTTAAAGTATCATATGTTTGATTACAAATAGCTTTGGAACAATTTTAATTTTGTATACGCCGTTTGGAGCAAGCCGACTTTTTGCGAAAGGTGAAGTAGGTTGTTGGAACGGTCTTTAACGAGTACATCTATTCATTTTGTTTGTTTAGATGAAAGAGCTACGTTTAAATTGGAAACTAACAGTTGTGTTGATATTGTAAACACAGTATCGATACATTGTTGTGGTTTCCATGGCTTTCTATCGGAGCGACTAGGCCTAGTGGTCGAGTCCACAATTTTTTTCCAGAGATTTCCATAAATTTTCAACTTCATCATCTTTTTGTATCTCAGAAACTAACAAAAACAATAACACCCACATGTTCGTTATTCAATTGTGTCTCTACACACAAGAAAATCATATTTATTGACAAACAAACAGAAAAGTTACAAATTTTGAAAGTCGACTACCATAGCGAGAATATAAATTAATTAGGTCATATTTTCGCAATTAAAAACAGGTGGCGTGCTAAAGGTTAAAAAGTAATGCTGACAAAGGTTAAAAACATTCATCAATTGCACAACAAAAATAACTGCAGCTTATTAAGCCTTTATCTTCTATTTCCAAGTGACTTTATTGTTGTCAGCTCAGACAAATCAGCCTGAGTGTAGATCTCACCATTAACTGGTTGGGAGGAGGCCCTCTCATCCTCACTGGAGTCTCCTGATGATGAGCTCGATGACTCCTTGCCACTGTCATCTTCATCGTGTTTTCTATAGTTTCTTCTCTTCTGGACACCACCTTTCTCTGGTGAGGATGCTCTGTCATCCTGTTCAGATAGCTACAGTAAATGACAAATATATCTACAATGTCAAAGAACAAAATATTCGTAATAAATAATAATTTCTTATGCCACAGAGGTTCATTGCAAGATTTATTGTGTGGAATTTAGATTTCTAGTTCTATGATTTCTCACATATTCTTTACAATGACTATTTAACATGTCTTTCTTACAAACGTCTTTCTATCAAATGTTGGTATCCCTATGTGCTATTTCTCATATGCCTAAAACAAGCAATGTTTTTCCTGAAGTTTGGATATTTCTATATGTTGCCATTTCTCCCATGCCTAAAACAAGCAATGTTTTTCCTGAAGTTTGGATATTTCTATATGTTGCCATTTCTCCCATGCCTAAAATAAACTTTTCCCGGAAGTTTGGATATATTTATATGTTGCCATTTCTCCCATGCCTAAAATAAACTTTTCCCGGAAGTTTGGATATATTTATATGTTGCCATTTCTCCCATGCCTAAAATAAACTTTTCCCGGAAGTTTGGATATATTTATATGTTGCCATTTCTCACATGCCTAAAATAAACAATGTTTTTCCTGAAATTTGGATCTCTCTCTGCACTTTAGGAATTTAATTTAACAAAACAGGATAAGTGACAGTAGAAGTAGTTTTTTTGCGTTTACCTTATTTCTCTAGTCCTCAAGGCGGTGTATATTACACTATGGTTTTTATTTTGCGCCTGTCGGCGCAGCGCATCCTACCAATTAAGACTTTTTTCAGTCACAGCTAATTTAGCAGATTTGTGTCTTTCAGTCCATGGCCAAAATGCCAGAATTCTGTGTGTTAAAGTGTTATTCAAAATAAAAGACAGAGCGATAAGAAAACTAATTCTAGAGCATTGTTGAGTATTTGAATCTAAAAATAGACAATGCCATCATTGTAGATGAAAGTACAATAAAGATGGCTGGTTTAGCTTGAAAGAGAATTTTGAAACGATCTATTCTTTTTTCTGAAAGACTGAAAGATTATACCATTATTGCGGGTGATGAAGGTAAGTTGTTGCAACATATTTTTCTGATTATTTATTACATTTTTTATTTAGCAGTAAAATATATGTTTGTAAGGGAAAATAACAAATGACAATCTTGTAAAAAACACTGATCAGTGTTCTGTGGCGATTTCCAAATTCCAAAAGTTCTGATTCCCACTGCAATTGGTAAAATCGAGATGTTGCCGATTTTCATTTTCATCTTATTGTATCTCAGAAACTAGGACGCGCGCGCGCACACACACATTAAAAACAACACCGACAAGTTCTCTATTCATTTATGTCTCTGCACATAAACAAATAATATATATATACACTAGTAAACAAAAAAGATACAGGCTCTCAAAAGTCAACAACCTAGAAAAACATGGCATTTGTTGAAAAATAATTCAGTGGTGGGGGAAATTGCGTACTTGTTAAGGTGAGAAACAAAATTTAATGTCACAGCTGGTGATGATAAATACTTTCAACTACTCTTATTACTGTTTCATACAGTGTTTATCAGGCCGATAACAATGAATTGATCAAACATTTTTTTACAAACAACTCAATAAATCAGAAAGGGTAATATAAGGTAATTTGATGCAAACCATTTCCGCAAGCAAACAAACGACGGTGTTTAACAGGTGCTGATTATTTAATTAGGTAGTTATGGTGGTATATCTTTGAAGCCCCTGTTGCGGGTCGAGTAGTGGTGCCAATATGTGTCGTAAATGTGATACACTGCAAGCCGAAGTCTGGTAACGGGATGTTTGCACAGCTGTAGTTATTTACTGTCACTTCTTCTTTCGTTCGCTTTAAAATGTCTAAATCTACAATGTTGTCTCTCGTATAAACTTGACTGTCTTTGTAGTTCACATACAGGTCCATAAAGTCTCTCTTACAGTGTTATTTCTATGGGCCAGTGAGATTTTCTCTGTATATCATATTCGGGGCAGTTCTGTAGTATGTGCTCTGCTGTCTGGGGTGCATGTCTGCATATACACATGGTCTTCTTCTTCGTTCGTTCTCAATCTCCCGCTACCAAACCCTGAAAGGGCTTAAGTAGCAGAATTTAGTCCAGAGAACGGAATGCGTTGTCGTAGTTTACAGCTTGACTGCAATATTTGCACCTTTCGGTCCAACACATCCGACTTCAGCGAGCATTATTTGAGTACCGGGTTAGTATTCCCTCTTCGATCGCTTCTCCTTAGCCAGTCTGCCCTGCTGCAGCCTGTTATCCAGGATCACCCCGTGGAGGTGCAGAAGGGTCTTGGCAGCTCTGGTTCGCTGACCACTGCAGCTCATGCGCTGCTCAGCATCTTGATCCCATATACATAGTCAATCTTCATTTGTATGTACATGTACCACTGTCACTTTAATGGTTCTCTTTTCAGATTCATAGTTCATGGACAAAGTAGTTTCAGTTTAGCTTTGATTTGTGGCCATCCTTCAAGTTCTTTCTAAAGAAATACTGAGGTTGGGCACCATTTTGACCACAAGTGGTTCCAATCAAAGATCAAATTAGGACAAGAAAGGTACTAATGATCTGACAATTGCAAGCAGAATAGGACAGTAAAATCAACACAACAAGTAAATTACAGATTATACTAAGTTTTTGAACCAGTCTACTTTCAAACAAACCCCGAAACACCAAAATACGACTTAACAGCAAATATCTGCGGCCAAACGTCAACCCAAACTACCTGGGAGTCACATTTGATCGGCGCATGACATTGAAAAGTCAGATCAAGAGAAACCGAATGAGAGCCAGAGAAAGAATGGCAATCATGAGGAAACTTGCTGGCACAAGCTGGGGAGCAGACGAAAGAATACTAAAGAAACTGTACACTTGAAGAGTGACACCAGTTCTAGAGTATGGCATTGCGACAAAATGACAGACAAAAGAGACTGCAAAGCCCAGTAGCAAGCAGAAAAACTCAGAAGACTGACAGACCATCCAATGCATAAGAGACTAGATAATTTTGGAAATGGGAAACTAAAGCGGAGAAACTTTGCAGAAATAGCCAAAGCAAAGATGAACGATGACCCTATGAACACACTAACACCAAAGCCCATCCCTACTGTACGCAAACCTATCTGGAGGCAGCATATATTTCCAGAGGTGGTAGAAAATATACCAGGTATTGGAAAAAAGAACAGCCAGACTGAAAAGGAAATAAGAGACATAACCCTGAGGTACATAACGAAAAACTACCCAAGCATGGACTGGGCCCATGCATATACCGACGGCTCTGTAACAAACAACACAAAACGGAGGGGCAGGGGCATTCCTGAGCCCACTAAATGGTAGAAAAATAACACTGGCAGTGGCAACTGGAAAATACACGAGCAATTTCAGAGCGGAGGCAGGGGCACTGAGGGCTGCAGTAGAAGAAATGGTGACACGTAAAAAGAATGAAAGCCATATAGTCCTGCTTACAGATGCCCTGGCCGTAGTCACAGCACTAAAAAGCCAGAAAAATACTGAACTTAATGACTTAAGAGCAGTACTCTGTCAACTATGCCAGCAGTCTGCGCCAAAAAGAGTAGTGGTACAGTGGGTTCCATCCCATTGTAACATCCAAGGCAATGAGGAGGCAGACAGACTGACAAAAGAAGGTGCAAGACTACCACAACCAGATACTAGTGTGACATACGAAGAGTCAAAAAGGCTTATTAGAACTAGATACATAACCAAATGGGAAACAGAACATACTGGCTACACAAAAAACGATGCCTATTACCAGTTGAATAGAAGAGAGCAGGTTGTGGTCTTCAGACTTCGCACTGGCCACAATAGACTGAGGTACCACCTATTCAATAAATTGAAGATAGGTGGCACTGACGAATGCTCGTGTGGTACTGGGAAAATGACCGCTGAACATCTGCTGCAAAACTGCCCGACATACGAGGATCAGAGAAAGCAGAGGTGGTAATCACCAGTGGCAACACTAGACAAGCTCTATGGCATTGTCGACAGCCTCAGGATGACCGCTGCCTTTTTCGAAAAAATAAAGGTGACGTCTGAGAGTGTACGAAAAAGAACCAGTGTAGAGTAGAGGACTAATAGCACACCATCCATTCACACCAGCCCAATGAGTGTTAAGTGTGGAATAGATGTGCTTGGTTTGACAGGAAGCTCTAAAAGCAATATTCCAAATATGATACTGGAATCAAAGAGTGAATAACATTTCCATGAGAATCAGAAGATCATGCAAGGAGACAGGGAAGAACAAGACTATTGCATTTCCATGCATGTCATAAAAGGTAACTAACTGAATATGCAGTAAAATTATGAAGGTCTTGTAGAATTTTATAAAATATTGCAAGTAATTGTTAATAATTATATCATCATTTGGGATCAAGACGCTGAGCAGCGCATGAGCTGCAGTGGTCAGCTACCCATAGCTGACTGCTAGCGTCAGGGCCAGCGAACCAGAGCTGACAAGACCCTTCTACACCTCCACACGGTGATCCTGGATAACAGGCTGCAGCAAGGCAGACTGGCTAAGGAGAAGGGATCGGAGAGGGAATGCTAACCCGGTACTCAAAAAAAGCTTGCTGAAGTCGGATGTGTTGGACCGAAAGGTGCAAATATCGCAGCCAAGCTGTAAACTACAACACAATGCATTCCGTTCTCTGGACTACATTCTGCTACTTACCCTTCCATGGTTTGGTAGTGGGAGATTGAGAACGAACGAAGAAGAAGAAATCGTCATTTTTTTGTAATAAAAAACTTTTTCACAAACAAAAATGTCACCAATCCATGAATAACCACTGAAACGTAATGCAGATTAGTCGAGTGTACTTCAGAATAACAGTAATCCACATATAAATAATATCTACAAGAAAATATTTGTTTGTAGCAGTCAAATGGAGTTGATGTGTCACTGAGTTGCTGGTCTCCATTCACTCCATATGGTCGACTACATTTTGGCAGCAATCTGAATGAGTTCTGGGTCTCAGTCAGTAGTGGTGATGGAATTTGGTATTGAAATCCATTCGCTATCATGTTCTCTAGAATTTGCTTTAGAAATATCGCATCTTTGTTTTTCTGTTGATGGTGCAGTCAAACATTTTTACCTTTTAGCAGCACTAGGTCCTGGCTGTGACAACTTTCCCTCTTCTTCAGTATCAGATCCGTAGGCCGCATAGGTTGAATAATAATATATTCTATGTCTAACTCCGATTCAACGTCAGAAAAATGTGAATGCTCGTCACTAAATTCATCTTAGAGTACACAACTCCCTAGCCTTTTTCTACAGATAAAAACCTACTATTAGACAATCTTGAAGTGCTAGGTTCGATACACATTTTTGTGATAAACTGACTTCAAAGATGACAAATGTTTTCCAACGTTGACTTTCCTCACAATGAATGTCGCTGCTTTTACAATTGAAACACAGCTTTAAGAGTTATTTCCCTCACCATGTAATGTCAATTAAAATTTAGAAAACACTGGGGGGAAAAAAACGAAACAATTTTCGTTCATTGTGCTGTTAACGATATGAGCGTTATTCTGGCATCAAGCGGAAAAACGCTGACAGCGTTCTTATGGCCTTTAAGAGTTAATGTTAAGACCAAATGAGAAGACTGACCTGAGCTTTGGAACCTCTTGGTTTATCATCATCATCATCTTCAGAACTACTAGAACTTTCCTCTGAGCTGGACCTAGAAAACAACCAAACAATGTTAGTGAAAAAGTTCCTGGAATTTGTGCAATGCATTTACACATTTCCTTCACAACTTTCTAAACATAAACAAGTGTCATAAATAGGTAAACACAAACAAGCATCTTATACAAACATGTATTAATTACAAATTAGTTAACTCTAATGTGAGTAACATTATCAAATATACCATTTTTTAATCGATGAAAAAAAAAACTGACCTTGGCTTCTTTTTAATGACCTCATTTCTTCTTGGTGATCTTGACTTGCGTCTCGGTGGTGGCAAAGGAGCTCGTCTGGGAGGACTTCTACGTTTTGGCGGCGGTGAGCGATGTCGTGGTGAGGGCGACCTTCTCCTTGGTGAGATCGAACGTCTCCTTGGAGACCTAGATCGACGTGGAGATCGTGACCTTCGTCGAACATTTGGTGGAGAGTAGCGACTGCGACCAAATCCTGGTCTGGTATTTTAAAAACAAAGCAAATATACTTTTTTAGATATATTCTAACTAAGCATATCATGATCACACCCAGCTTCAATATGCAGATGTGCTAAGACATATAAATTAAAACATGGAGCACATGTCTTCAACAAATAGACTCTATACGCGCCTGTCATCCGTTGTCTCTACCAGGTCTCTCACATTTTCCTTTCATGTTTGTTCTTCCACATAAAGTGTCTTTATCTGTTGACAGTTTTGTAGCTTATGTCTTGATAGGGTAGCCTACTACATACATAACTTACCTTAGTCATCTCTTACAGGCTACAGTTTGTTATTCTCAGAGCCAAATATCGTCACAGTATCAAAACATGATGTCTAAATATAAGTAATGTAGAAGGCTCACCAATACACATATGAAACTGAAAAATTACAAATAACTAAATTCTGTCATCAGATATAATCTATCTACAAGAAAGGAAAGATAAACAACAACAAAAATAAGACCTTAATATGTTAATGTCCTCCACATATTAGATAATTAAGTTAATGTTATCTGGACCATTCAATTGCCAAATAATGTTATAAATACACCAACAAATAAAGATCATACCTAGGACGATTGATAGGGGCTCTTCTTTCCGGAGTTCGTGATCGTCTGCTAAACCTCTTGTCTGGAGTGCGGGACCGCCGTCTCATCTCTTTCTCACTGTGTTTCTTGTCAGGAGTTCTGTCTCTGGTCCTATCTTTTTCTTTGTCTGATGAGTCTTTTATTTCCCCTTCATCTTTCACATCTGTTTTGATGTCACTAATGTATCCGGAAATAAAGAAAAATCATTCAAAAATACTTCGAAGCATGCTATTTTCAGTTCTTAGTATTCAATCCACTCAATACACCACGTCAAGTCAGTAAATAGGTGGGCATTAAAAAAAACTAACTAAATGAGATACGAACTTGAAAACATTTATTATTGCACTTACAGTGTTCTTTATTTCACAACATAATTTAAACCAACATTGATACACTTTTCCCTTCGCTTTATCAGTGTTAGGACATGCCCATTCAGATAATTTTGTGTTAGTTGTCCAGATATCTACAGTGATCTCCCTATAATCGATCATCCATTTTTTTGTAGACTAAGCTATGTGAACTCCCTATTGCAATTGCTAGACTGTGTAATCGTTACTTGCCTGTTGGCTCAAATCATCTCCCCCACCAGTCGCACTGGTGCTTCTGTTACAATCTGACCAGGCCGGGCCTCATCAGAAATTTGTTAGCGTTCTTGAGAAAATATATCGACCTAGTTATGCACAGCTTTACATGACAAGCACTTCTCACTGTAAACAGGAAGTATTTCCTTTTAAATGCCCTTTGCACACAAAAAACAAACCACAACAGCATGTCCATTTCACTGTCCACATTGTGAGCACAGGCGCCATTTTGTATCAGAGATGCTCATGTGAGACTTAGCATCTCCGTAGAATAATCAAGCTGGATGCTGCTGCCGCCTATAGAAGCAGCTAACTACATTTCTCAGCTATCCCATAGTTTGTGACCTGCTTACTGACTTACCCCTATACATTTAGAACCAACAATTATCAAACATAACCTAAAAACCATATAAGCTACTACCCCTGCTTCAGTAACAAAACACCATTTGCCAATCATCTTCAATGACCACTTTGAATAAATATCTGATGTCTTCGTGGGCGATGTCTGTTAAATACTGTTAATCAATTCTGATTTCAGCCTCAAAACCTCATTTTCCCAAATGTACTACCAATCTAGTCTTGCTTGATTTCAAGAAAATGAACATTAGTATAAATTTGCAATTATGAATTCGCTGACTAGCGAAGGTGATAATGTTGCTCAACAGCTTCCTATTTCCAGGGATGTTCCATGTCAGAAAATCCAATAAAAAAATAGCTTCCCTGTATTCTGCTCATCAAACAAATGTGAACTGCTTATTTTGTGTGAATAAAATTCATGTACTGCTGCATTCGCTGGGACTGGTCTGTTCTTTATTTCTGACCTGCATTTTACAATCAACATCAATGCTAAATTCCAACCCACAAAGTTGGCATAATCAATTAAAAAATACAGCACACCAACTTTAATATTTAATAAAAATGGGAGTGCGTATTTCCTCAAATGGTAACAGTATTCTTATTCAGAAAATAAATTAAAACAATTTCTAACTAAAATAACTTGAGGTGACAACACAGGTTTATTAGATAATCAAAGATAATTATATAGACTCTGCAGTCTTGTAAACCGGTATAAAGACGTTAAGTTAAATGTGAAAACAAAGCTGCAGGTTTTGGTGGCAGTATTTCAGGTGTTATGCAAAATGAACCTGTCTGTTGTACACAAGTTATTGATTGTTATTAAAACCAGTTTAACTAGTGCTCTAACAAACCAAAATCTTCCAGACTGAATAAAAGTGTTCACCTTGATGTCTTTCCATCTTTAACATCCTTATTTTCTGCATTAATGTCTGGTTTGACATCCACTTTGTTGGGAGATGCATCCCCATCTTCAGTTACAGGCTTAGTCTCTTTCTTTTCTTCCTTCTCACTGTTCCTGCTTTAATAAAAACAATCATATTGTGTACAGTTACACCACAAGTATGTCAAATGATGCTACCAACATAAAGCTGCTTCCACATAAAATATTGACCACATATTATGTCTGCCATTAATAGATTTGGTTCAGTTTCTGTGGGCAACAAAGAAGAAATGCTGAAATATATTGGTGGCTACAATACCACAAGAACATTTGTGGATACTCTAAATGATCACAAGTAAATGTCCAATGACAAAAAAATAAATATTATAGATCTTAAATATTGCCAGTGATTAACTGTCTGCTAATCTTGTAAGAATTCATGGTGCACAAAACCTTCCATGTAAAAAACAAAAAACAACAACAGTCAATGTGACTCTCACGTTGGACCTGATCTGTCGTACTTTTCTCTTCTCGCATCACTACACAATCACTGAAAAGAAGTGGCTTTGATATTGCATTGGTGTGCAATTTAAAACGTTCAGAAACTTTTAAAACAGACCTCGTATATCACACACGTATATTTTCATACATTGGGGAGGAAGATTAATGTCTGGTCAGGCACAACATTCTGATCAGACAAAATATACTGACCAAAGCCCTCACCTCGGCTTCTTCATAGCTCTCCCTGGAAACAGGCTGTTTTTATGGCAGCCTGGCTAACAAGGTAAGGGAAGCTACTTGACCCCCCGTAGTAGTGAGCAACACACAGATGAAGCCAAGATTAGAACAACCACTCTGGAGGACCTCGGTCCACTATCATCAGCACACTCGGGATATGAGGAACGCTACAATAACCTGCCACTTAACATCCTTTTTAGGGCACACAAAAGAGTAATCCTTCTCATTGTGGGCATTCAACAACAACCACGTTCATACATAGCATTTCACACACATATACACATTTAATTAAAGAACTTACTTTTTATCGGGTGATATACTTCTTCTCTCCATCTTTTCAGCCTCTCTCCTCTCTCGTGCCAACTGTTCCTTTATCTGTTCCTCTTTTTTCTTAACAGCTTCTTTTATTCGCTCCTGCTCTTCCTGTTTGGAATAAAACAGAGAAACAGGTAAATACACAGTAACGCCATATAATCTATCTGAGGGTTGCGTAGTTAGTGCTCATCCCTTCCTCCCCCATCCAAACATGCATACCCTCATATTCAGCATAGTAGTGCCTTTACGGGAAGTAAACCAATTTATGAGGGCTGTTCCAAGTCAAACTAGGAATTTTTTGGTATAAGGAAAAAGATTTTTTTCTTCGAGTAATCAAAAAATGCCATTTATTTTTCTATTTAATCTCCTGCAACGTTTATTGATCCCGATGTTAAAGTAATGTTTTCTTCTTCTTCTTCATACGCTGGCAGACGTCAACTTGAATTTGTTCAAAGAAAGCAGCTGTCTTCCTGAGGCTATCAACACTGCCATAGAACTTGTCTAGTGTTGGCCACATGTGCTTTCTCTGGTCCTCGTATGTTCAGCGTTTATTTTCCCTGTACCACATGTGCATTCGTCAGTGCCACCTATCTTCAGTTTATTGAATAGATGGTACCTCAGTATGTTGTGGCCAGTGCGGAGTCTGAAGACCACGACCTGCTCTTTTCTGTTCAACTGGTAATAGGCATCATTTTTTGTGTAGCCAGTATGCTCTGTTTCCCATTTGGCCATGTATCTGTCCCTTATAAACCTTTTGGACTCTTCGTAGGTCACACTAGAATCTGATTGTGGCTT
The DNA here is from genome assembly GCA_036924085.1 of Ariolimax columbianus. Classification (NCBI taxonomy): domain Eukaryota; kingdom Metazoa; phylum Mollusca; class Gastropoda; order Stylommatophora; family Arionidae; genus Ariolimax; species Ariolimax columbianus. The sequence goes on along the minus strand of JAVGWX010000011.1, from coordinate 82,463,299 downwards.
GCACCTTCTTTTGCCAGTCTGTCTGCCTCCTCGTTGCCTTGAATGTTAAAGTGGGATGGAATCCACTGTACCACTACTTTTGTTGGGTGCGGACTGCTGGCATAGTTGACAGAGTACTGTTCTTAAATCATTACATTCTGTATTTTTCTGGCTTTTTAGTACTGTAACCACGGATATTGGCATCTGTAAACAGGACTATCTGGCTTTCATTGCTTTCGCCTGTCAGCATTGCTTCTACTGCAGCCTTCAATGCCTCTGCTCTGAAATTGCTTGAGAATTTTCCAGTTGCCACTGACAGTGTTATTTTTCTACCATTTGTTAGGATCAGGAATACACCTCCCCCTCCATTCTGTGTTGTCTTTGTTACAGAACCGTCGATGTACGCATGGGTCCAGTCCATGCTTGGGTAGTTTTTCGTTATGTGCCTCAGGGTTATGTCTCTTCTTTCTTTTTCAGTCTGGCTATTCTTGTTTCCAATACCTGGTATATTTTTTACTACCTCTGGAATGATATGCTGCTTCCAGGTGGGTTTGCGTACAGTAGGGATGGGCTTTGGTGTTGTTATGGTGTTCATAGGGTCTTCGCTCATCTTTGCTTTGGCTATTTCTGCAAAGTTTCTCCACTTTAGTTTCCCTTTTCCAAATCTATTTAGTCTCTGATGAATTGGATGGTTTGTCAGTCTTCTTAGTTTCTCTGCTTGCTGCTGGGCTCTGCTGTCTCTTCTATCGGTCATGGATTGCAGATTTGTAATCCTTTCAATTTCTACAATTGGCATGACTTCATGCCTCCTGTTATAACTCTCATGGCTTGGTTTTGTAGTTTGCTAATTTTATCAAAGTTCACTCTTCCAGTATAGTTTCTTCAGTATTCTTTGTGCCAGCAAGTTTCCTCATGATTGCCATTCTTTGTCTGGCTCTCATTCGGTTTCTCTTGATCTGACTTTTCCATGTCATGCACCGATCAAATGTGACGCCCAAGTAGTTTGGGTTGTCGCTTAGCCGCAGATATTTGCCATTAAGACATTTTGGTGTTCTGCGGTTTATTTGAAAGGGAGAATATCGTATATGTTGTTTCTTCATTTATTTTGACCAGCCATGATTTCGCCCACTCCTCCAGCGATGTTAGGGCCTGCTGCATCCAATTGTTTGCTACGGTGAGATTTTCTTCAGAGGCCCACATAGCCAGATCGTCTGCAAATATGGAGCTGTGAACTCTTCTTGGTACATTCTCTATGATGTTGTTTATATACACCAGAAAGTAATATTTGAAAAGCTTCAACGTAGAAAGATTTGGAAGTATGTCTGAACCAATCCAGGACAGCATTTTTCCCTTTGTCATCAGTGCTGAAATGCTGACCTCGTATGTGGAAATCGCTTGGAGCGAGGCCTGTAAGGTGGATTTTGCAATACCTCCCAGCTGAGTTGCAGATGGCACATAGTGCGGTGAGCCGTATGACGTCAAGCGTTATCTTGCAGTAGCAGGACATCCTTTGTGATCAAACTAGGCTGTTTTTTTAAGCAGACGATTATGCACATTACTCAAAATGTGTATGTACTGTTCGCTGTTGGTAGTGGCACTACGGCAAGAAAATCAACATGAATGATGCCAAGTTTGTCCCAGATAACACTCATCGTCACTTTTTTAGGATAAGAGCCACCACGGTCAGGGTCATCCCTGACGGATGTATGACCTCTAAAGCGTTTGCACCATTTAAATGTCTTACTCCGGCTGAGTGTCTCATCACTGTATTGTGATTGCAGTCTTCTGTAAATTTCCTTTCCTGCCTTCTGTCACTGAAACTTCATCACAACACGCTGTTCCATGCAAGCATTAACAGTGTTTTTATGCCACATAAACCTTCCAAAAATGAAAACAAACACACACACAATTTACGCAAGATGGAAAATACACAAATTTATTAGATATAAACATGCTAGTCTTAGCTGATTTTTTTAAAAAGCGCAAGCCTCTACAGCAAATGTAAAAAAAATAAAAATATTTTCCTGGCTCTTTCAGAAATGAATGTCCTATAAAGCAAAACATACAACCATGGAAGACAATCCCCTTCTTCTTACCACATGCTCTTGTTTCATTTTACTCTGTTCAACAATCACACTCTTGCACAACTTTCACACACGCCTTCAGGGTGAGGCCCTTCCATTGCACTTTGGTTGGGCTGGCTTCTGAGAGCGCACAAACTTAGCATAGGTACATACAGATGCACGCATACATACAGACGCTCGCATGCACTCAAGCACTGGTTTATGCGTCTTAATACCGCCCAATTGACTACAGTCTGGGGTGGAATAGGCGCGCCTACACCAGTTGAAACTAGTACGGCAAACACGTAAAAAAATTTTTTTAATTTTTTAAATAGAAGACAAGGAATTTTAAAGACTGCAAAACTACAAAACAAAGAGACCCACCTGTCTCTGTTTGATTTCATTTTTCTTTTGTTCTAAAAACTGGTTTGGTATGCCCGTCACATTCTCCTGAGCACTACACAAGTGCTCCCAAAGTTCACTGAGAAATATTCTAGCATTCTTTCCATTGAGGAAGCCAGTCAGGTTGATCTGCATCTCCTTGGCATCAGGGTGCTGCAGATACACAAAGGGAAGATGCCATGCATAAGTCCTAGAACACAATTCAGTTGAAAAAAACAACTCTCAGTGAATTACAACCACTAAGTATTTAATATTTAATAACACTTGATAAGCAAATTATTTCTGAAAATGAAAGCAGACAATATTCTTTACCCAAAAAAAGTTGGGTGTCAAATATTCAAATGTTTATTATAATTGTCATTTTTTTCGAGGGGATGTGGAGAACAGAAACTGAATGCATGTAGAAGTGCATACGGGCTGTAAAATGCAAGATTTTCCACTGCTCTTTTGTGCAAGTTCTTTTGGCTAGCAGCTGGACATGACTGATGCAATTGGAAAACACTTTTTTTGCGTTCACCTTATTTCTCTATTCCAAAAGCCAGTGTGCGCTGCACTTATTTTATTTCGCACCTGTCGGCCCAGTGCATCTGACTTCAGCCTGCATTTTATGTAAGGGTCTGCTTCCCCGGGGTAACGGCCGGTGCTGTGATGGGGAGCGAACCCAGCACCTTCGGATTGTGAGCAGTGTCACATAACCAGTAGTCCACGTCATCCTCTAGAAAATCCTTTGATAGGTGCACAATGCACAGTTCATCAAGCTGCCGTAATATATAAGTGCTATCAAGTGGAAACTTTCTATTTGTATAAATGTTCTGAGGTATTTTGACATGAACTCATGAACATGTGACAATCTCTGTTTGCACTACAAGTCCATATAGGGCACTCTTTTTACTGTGTGGATGTACAAGTTGGTAATCAGTAAAAGAGTTGACTCAGCTCCATATTGTATATACAGCAATATACACCAATACAATATCAAATGACATTGGAGTGCCCATGGCATGGATCATATCTTCTGCCTGGAAACTTCAGTCTATCAATATATTTCTAAAAACAAACAAAACTTGAGGTTACTTCATCTATTTGCCCAATACTACATGGCAAGGACTCCAAGATCACTTTTCTTGGAAAATGGAAGAATGAGTTGATGAAACCTAGACGAACATCTACCCATCAACGTCAAGAGTTTATATATAATTAAACAGAGGGATTTGAGTGACCTTGTCAGAGATCTGGAAATAGTGTATGGTACGGATCAAGTTGTGATTGAGACTTCAACAATGGAATCGCCTGGATTAAAATATAACAGCTAATCCTTTCCACGACCATTAGAAAGATCTCCTTCAGGACATGGCAGTCATGTGATCTCATTTATTTTCCCCAGATAGCGTGACACAGCTGGTGATGCCCATACAACCGTTAGAAAGGACCTTATCTTTCAAGGCACGGCAGCTATGTAACATCTATTTTTCCCATATAATGCGGCACGGTGATGAGCATTAATGCTTCTATATGATGATGATGATGGATAAAACAGTACCAAGTAAAGGGAAGTTCATCAACTACTGTTGGATGGTGACAATATTTGCTAACAGGATATGAATACTAGAGCCAAGTGTCTCATATAATCTAAAGAAGACAAACAAACAGCAAGCAAGAAATGTGAACCAAAAATAAAACAGTGGTGACAAGGGCTAATATAGTCATTTGAAATTCAGCATACCAAAATGATTGCAATGGAGTTCCTTTCATCAATGAAGCAAAGTGAGCCAAGATTTGTTGTCCAGATAAATTATTTCACCGACTATCACATTTTATTAGGCTGAAGAGAGAGCATTACAAAAAAGGGGCTTACACGGTCATGTACTAATCTCATTCGGTTAGATATTCATAAAGCTGAAGAGAGAGCATCACAAAAAAGAGGCTTACACCGTCATGTACTAATCTCATTCGGTTAGATATTCATTAACATATTACAATATGCCTCTTGATCATTTGCAATTCCAATTCATTTTTTTTTTAAAAATTCCTTCTCTTTTGTGTATTGGAAAATATAACTAGAAAAACAAGAGAGCTAATACCCTGATCGGATTGCATAACAGAGTACCTGATGTGCATATCACTTAACTGATTTGTTATGTGGAGTCGATGTACAAAATAAGTTCCTGATCAGACTGGCAATTAGCCTACACCGGTTTTTCAATTCCAAACTTTGAAAATACTTAGAAATTTGGTTCATTCTGGAAGAATGACCATTGATATCTAGTTAGGAAAGGTTCAGTGTGTGCTGCTCGTGTTCTTTGTTAAAACATGGTGAATTTGTTACAATAAAATTGTCTATTTTAAACTTCACATGCCTTCAGTAAAATGTGAATATTGTGAAAATTATTTAATTTAACAGAGTGAAACTACAAACATCTTTCCACGTAGATTATCTTCTATGGAAAGTCATTATCTTCACATGTGGATATAAAGCTGAAGTATTGAGTTGTGACTAAACGAAATGGTATTTTTGTCTGATGACAAAACCTATGTGTATCCTCATTTACACTAATCTGTACCCCCACATATAAGAATTATTTATTACATTCTATTCATTATTCAATTATATATATCTTAGTATTTAATATGTGACATGTTAGTGAAACATAAATTGGCTAATGAAGATAAAAAGGTCTCAAGTGAGTGATATGCATTGTAGTTTCATTGAAAACTTGAAAAAACAAATTCCTAAATGAATGAGTTACATGAGAAGCATAAAATAAGGTGCCTGGAAAATATATATATATATCCATCTACTCTTTAAAGAAATCTTTAAAAAAAAATTGCTTTTTAAAATCAAAGGTAAATGATTAATGGCAAATTCAATGATATGGTGATGTAATGGACACAAATCTGTTCACTTCACTGCTTCAAAGTTCATTTTTCATGATGCAGCGACGTGACGGGCGAGCAAAACATCAATCACTAGTTCATTTTGCTGCATCAATGACCAGCGTTTCACTCCTTTCCATGACAAGCCCAGCAAACTTCTCACACCCGCCGCCTTCAAGGCCAACGATGAGCATGACCCAAAGGCTGATGTATTCCATCACCACACAGGACAGAGCTACTACTTTCTAGCCCTGGCCTGGGTCAACCTAGGCATCCAACCAATCAAATGAAATGTCTGTTATCTCTGCAAAAAAGATGTGCCCCATCAGTAACACCGGCACATAAGTTTATGAGCATTCGTTCTTGCTCACACAGTCACACCTATTAATAAACAGCAGCTGTGACTTCACTCAAACATTCAAGACAGCAAGCTAATTACATCAAATTAACTTTCTTCTCACACAAAGTCAGCCATTTAGAGATTCTTTACAATGCCTTTAACAACTGTCTTCTCACTAACCAATTCAAAACACAAAGACTGCATCCAGTTTAGTTCTTCCTGCAGACTCCATTTCTTTGCTCCAATGGTCAAGCATATTTTACCATTGCCTACATCCAGAAGATCTATGGGAATCTCAGACAAACCTTAATGAATCAAATCCACTGGTAGATCATATCTGCAGCTTAGCCCTTGTAACAATGGATGGATTTATGGTGCAGGTTAAACTACAGCAAATAATTCCTCCCTAGTTCCGTGCTGAAAGCATAAATCTTGCTCATTTCTTTGACTATTTCATGAGCATCATTTGCTGTTGGTGAATTTTTCTTTACTGTCAAGAAATGTCCTAATTCTGCCACTATATTAATCCCAATCTGGAAAATGTAACATGTAGAATATTTATTCTAAAACATCACTTACCATAATTGTTTTATTTCATAAGAAATATTTATAAACTATCTTATACATCATCTCTGATGACTTGCACTGTCATTTAGCAGTGTAAGATCCAAACTTAATTAGATTACTGCGATGACAAGCAGCATTTTCTATAAATTCTATTTTCTTCAAATAGTTTGACCCCTAATACTGCTCTTAGCTTTGCAGCAGCTGGTGGCTAAAACTAGACCGACACAAAACCAAATGGATAGATAATAATGATACAAACCCACCATTCAGGAGAGCAGATGATTTATCTGTGAGGCAGCTGATAAGAGTACCTAGCTACCAAAGCATTGAGAAAACTGGGAGCAGCCTCATCCGTGCTCAGTAGTGAGTGACTATGCTTGAGTGCCAATTTGTTTATAGTACTTCTCTGAGCGTAAGAGGAAAGTCAACAAATGAGTAAACATCCAACACTGGCCCAACGCAATGGTTTATCAACGCTGAGGCTGAAAGGGTTTAATTTTTTTATTAACCCATTTAACAAGTAGGATGTCATTTGTGGTGCGTTATATTTTTTGTTAAATAGTTTGTTTCTTTAATTTAGGGTAAGAACAGCCGTGGTATGCTATTTTTGTGAACAAACAACAATATATAACACTTGAGTAGCATGGTAGTCAACGAATCTCTAATATATTAAATTAGGGGATAAAGTGTACATGGGAGTAACATTCTCACATCTCACAAGAGAAAGTATTCTAAACTCAAAATTCACATTTGAAAAAATAATTTAAAAAACATCGGGCAAAAACAAAATTGCTAACACATGTCATGGTATCCTACCCTCTCTTCAAGCTGATTATAGACAAATTCTACAACAACATCATCCTCTATTCCAAGCAGTTCAGTCAGACGCTGTGCTATCCATGGTTTCAGACTGTCAACATTTACTTTCGTCATGTCCACCTATGAATGGAAAATAACTTTTTTTTAAACAAAACAGTCATACTCTTCCCTGAACACAAATAGACAAGCAGCAGTCCCTACAGGTACACATCTCAACCAGGACAAATAATGCTGCATATAGTTTTAGATTTCAATTTTCTATATTTTACTTTGGTTAGAAAATATAACATAGGCTAATTCTAGTCCAGAACACATATTTTTTAAGTGATTATTTGCAAGTGGTAACTAATTTGGCTAATGATTAAAAGTAGTATGTATCTTCAAAACACCATACTTTAATCAAGCAACAAGAAAGAAAAATTGCCTAGGTTCCCACTTTTGTGATTTTAAAAAATATGAAGAAAATAAACTTTTCTGGCATTTTTATTACCAGAGACCAGAAACGATTACAATGTCAGTGCTATTGCAATTAAATCAACTAAAAATATACATAAAATAAATTATATTTATAATAGACATTAAAAAATGTGCATTCTTTTGTAGTGCAATTGGTATGAACAAAACAAGTGTAGCCACTAAAATTTTCTCTTCTTGATCTGTTACTATATTAATTATAACTGAATATTAAATATATTATTTAAAACTGCAAACAGAAGTGCAAGCTGAAAAAGGATTAGAAATGCTAGGATGAAAGCTCGCCAAATACTAATTGAGTAAAACGATTTTAAATAACTTAAAAAAATGCATTTTGTACCTGAAAAAATGAAAATATAAATTGGCAAATGCTATCAGTTTATAAAATAGACAAAACCAGATAATACCAAAAAAGCTTGTTTGTGAGCTTAAGACTAGTTCCATTAGGTCTTTAGTAGTAAATTCTAAATGGCCCATGGAACAGATACTTTATATTGATCCTCAAATACCAATCAAGGTTATCTCCATCCCTGACGGCAATTGTAACTATGGAACCCACCTTTACTTGTTACACTTCTTTACAGTTTTTCATCGAAGGACACTGGCTGTTGCTATGTGCCCCTCCCTAAACTAGTGTATGATGGACAAGACTACAAAGGTGGTTCCACTGTCATGGGAGCTGTGCCATGGGTACAGAGACCTGTAGTGTAAATCTTGAATTTATTATAAAGATGCCAACTCAGTCGGTTGTGTCCTGTGCCCAATTGGAAAATGACACCTGCTCTCGTCTGGAGAGTTGGTGGTAGGTGTCATTTTCTACATGGTGGCTGTTTTCAATTTTGATTTGTACACGGCCTTGATAATTGCTTTTGCCGTCATATTTTGATGCTGAATCGCTTTGTTGCAGTATTCTTTCCTCTTTGATAAGTCCATCTGTTTCTGGGATATTGCAAAGGTTGGTATACACTGGATCATATTTATTTCGTAGCACTGGGCCAAGCTTTTGATTGAGTCTGCTAGAGTGTTGAGTTCATATTTGTTCTGATTCTTGAGGGGTGTTAACACCGAAAGGACATCTGTGAAAACAACCACTTGTTTTTCTGTCGGCTCCTTGGAGTTTATTAGAATTTGGGCTGTCTGCTTCAGGACTGTAGCATCGACATTGAAGTTATTACCGCATTTTCCAGTGGCATGTGCTGTTGGCTAGACTTTATTTTTTAGTTTTATGACCATGCCTCCTCCTCACACTTTCCATGACATCTTTATCTGAGCCATCTGTAGATGCATCGTTCCAGGACTTTGATGGAAAGTTCTGGTGGGTTGATGTATTTAATGGTTATGTTTTCTTTGCTCTTCTGTCTGACTTTTTTCTTCAATATTGTGATATTGAGAATGTGCCATATAAGTTGAGAAAGAGCCCTTTTGCCTGGACTGCAAAGTTACATCGCTTTAGCCTGTCTCTCCTCAGTCAGGAGGCTTATTGGCATGCAGCTGTCGGGGTTGAGTTTATCTTTGCTTTTCTTTTGGATGGGAACATTTGCACTGCTTTCCCCACTTGTAGTACACTGCCACACTTCCAGCTGTTCTTGGGGAGTATTTTTTTGGCATTAGCTCCCAATCTTATAAGCATGTGATTTGTTATACCACCTTTTCCAGGGGACTTTCTGGGGTTTAAATGGATGGCAGCATCTCAAGTTCTATCATGGTCATATTTGGTTGTTATGTTCTCCTCTGGGTTCACATAATTTGGAGAACTTCATCTCTGTAGCAATTGCTTGTTTTTCTTTCAGGTTGGATATGTATGTGGCTCACTTGTGAGAATATTGAATGATGTTTTGCCTCATGTTTTTCCACTCTACTGAATTGTGATGTCATTGTTCCTGCAGTCCTTATTGTTTAAGACTTTGACTAACCTCCATAATTTTCTGCCATTTTTATCTAGGTTTAGAGCTTTTGGTTCTTTTATCAAGCTATTTCTTGCTGAGCCGTTTTTCATAATTTTGTACTATGTTGTGAAAGCTTTGTAAGAGATGGTTCCTCAACCATTCTGTTCTTTTCTTTTCTATCTCTGGTTTGAGAAAGCCATCCTTTTAAGTTCCTGTGTCCAATAAGGTTTATAGTCTCTTCTTGCCCCTATCGATATTGATTCTAGGACAGTTCTGTTTTAACTTTCTATTTCTCCAATTCTTTTTTCCAGTTGCTAACCTGGCCGTTATTTATGTCATAAGTTTGTTTTTTGGTCAGCAGCGATTTCCCTAGTTCTCCTGGCTCCAGGGAGCTGAGGCAAGCGAACACCACCAGCATTTGGTGGACCCATTCGGAGAGAGACTAGGGGTCTGGCACTCTTCCACCTTAAAGGTCTCCTTGCGTCAAGAACAACCTCGTGGAGTCATTTTGGCATCTACCATCATAAAACATAGTGCATTGTGTCGTGTGCCGTCAACATATTTGCTCAGGATGCATCCCTAGCACTTGGCTGTCCCCAGCTCACCTGCAGTGCAGCAGTTGTTTGGGTCTTTCCTACACGGGTATGTATCATGGTTTCCTTATCTTATGTGGACTATCAACCTGGGCTACCGTGCCTCCTCGTGCACATGTCAGGACTTGCTCTCTGGTTTTTTGTTCTCCACATTTGCTCACATAGGTTTTAGCCAGCCAGACAAAGTCATTTCCCAGGAGTAGCTATCACTCTTATAGAGCCATATGCGAGTTAGATAGGAATGGCGGAACCCAATAATATCCTGGTCATTCTATTTTACTTTCAGAGGCACTATCCCTTACACGATAATAAAAATGTTACACAAAAAATACAAACAAACAAACTTAGAAACAATAGCTGATAAAGTAACATGATTTAATTCTAGTATTTAAACACCTACTTTTCGCTCTAATCCATCAGCAAATTTCATGGTCTTCAAAAGTTTCTTCCTCTTGTCAGAGAACCGCGTGTCTTGCTGGGCTGTGGTGCCCTGAAACAAAACAACAGATTATAATAAAGATCTGCATAATCAATCCCATCTGTTCATAGTCACAGTACACTTCAACATGACAATATTTAGAAAGGTCATTTTATGCCAATATAATAACATTATGTAGTGAGAAAAAGACTTTAAATTACTATATTACAAACTAGGCAATGAGTACAAATACTTAAATAGCCCTTATTTTTTTTTTTTTTTTCATTAGCAGAGATTCTTCAAATCAAAGATCTCATAGTAGTTGTAAAGTCTGATTTTAGCTATCTGATTAAATCAGTTATTGTAAATGACAGCCGCCTAAGCGAATTATTTTTTAAATGAGTAGGCATAGAAAGGCTATTCATTTGTTGGTATAGATTAAGATGCCTACCGCATAATTATGCATCTTGGCCTGCGCTTGAGAAACTCCTTCGTCAGAATTAAAACCCAACTAAGAATGATCAACAGCAGATAGGACCTCAAAACTGAAGCAAAAAATACCAAGTTGCAGATTAGAATTAGGAGATTGAATATATTTACAAGGGTCACAAAAATAAGCTTTTTGAAAAGCAACTGGCTTTTCATGCTCAGACAGTTTTTCAGTGCCATTACAAAAATATGGGAATCTTAAGCATTCATTGCCCAGTTTAGAGCCCCTACACTAGAAGGCATAACTTGATGCCTTAAGTGTGCGTTTCTTGTTATACAAGAAGTTTAGTGGCCTAAGTTTACAAATATTTTTTGTTAGGGCTATACAACAGTTAAGTACATCTATGATAAACAAAATGATATATCCTAAATGCACCTAACCATGATATGTAATAACCACTCTAATGTTCTTATTCAGGCCTACTGTAATGAGATAACTTTAGCTGCAGTCTCTGTTCAACTTGTCACACTATCAATTAAGGAAAAACTTAGCAAATGTGTATCCCGAGTTGATACTTTATCCATTTACAAGTTTTCAAGCTTATGAGTTTATCAAATACAAAGATGTATTTATACACATGAATTATGAGCTGCATAGTTATCAATATTCTGACAAACATAATGATGTAATTTCTTCAAAAGGTTGAATTCTATGATAAAAAAAGCAGTAATATATAATCCCAAAGACAATTTAAAAGCTATTTACTAAATATACCTACAAAATCCTATATATATTTCTTCATTTGCAATGTTTATATGAACATATTATTATCACAAAGTGCATTGTGCAGACATTTTTAATTTGTGTAATTAAAAAATGTACATTTTTATTTTGCAGAATTCTTAATTAATCTTCAAGGCATCTTGATATTGCGGGCCAATATTGCAGCTCTGTTGGCAGCGCTCATTTTGCTAGAAAATAGCAAAGTGAAAAAGAATGATATGTCTATAAGTTTAGATGCATACAGAATTTACTCAGTATGCTTCAATACTGATTAATGGTTGTCTCATGATAGAAATGCTGCAAAGATCTGTCAATAACAGAATCTAAAGTGCTGGTTTTATGAATGACAAAAAATAAACAGCTGTCACATTTTAAGACAACTAATGGGCTGTGATATTACAGCTTTAAATCAATCAAATTTCCCATCATGGCAGTGGATGGAACGGAATAGTGTATAGATGATCTATCTATCAATATATGACTACGGTTGAAGCTTTCAAGCTAAAGATGGCTGTGGAAAAACAAAATTAAAACTGGGTATTTGGATACAATTTCTAAATAGTCCTTAGTTAGCATTAAAAGTATGTCAGCTAGATGGTTCTGGAAAAATTCACTGATACATCAATCATGTAGCACGTTACTATGTTCTGGAAAAAAAAATATATTCGTCTCAAGTCAATATCAGTTACCAAATAGGACAAATTTGCTTTAATGAATTGTTCATTAATTTTGCATAGCAAACAATTCTAAGAATTCAACCAGTATAACAATTTCTCATTTTTGTGAAATTATAAGGTCACAACTGACATGAACTTGTCTGGAAAGCCCAGGCTGTCTAACTATAATCTCAGAACTGGTATTGCAAGACCCCTGGTGATGCAGATAGCCAAGTTTTTTAAACAATTTTCCCCGATCTGGTGGTGGTTCAGTTCAAGTGCCATCTCCACATCAAAGGTCGGCTGCAATGGATCTCCAGTGTACTTTATCTCTTGCCGCAATGGTCATCTGACAGGCTTTTTTCCAGTCCATCTCATGATGTTATCCAACCACTTAAGACATCTGCCTCTTGAATGACATCCTTCCACCCTACCCTCTAGTATGGTCTTCAACAAGGAGGTATGTCTTGTTATATGACCAAAATAACGTAACTGTCTAACCCTGATTTCTGTCATTAATTCTCTTTTCACCCCCAACTTTTTCAATACCTCCAGATTTTTTTTCTTCTCTTTCCAAGAAATACGACCCAATATTCTATATACCCACATTTCAAAGGCTTCAATACTCTTTTCCAACTTGTTATTCAGAGTCCATAATGTAGTGACAACTATACTTGATAATTCTCATTTTCAAATTCTGATTTTATCTGTTTGGATGTCAGATGTTGATGAATACCATCTTGGTCCTACCTATTCTTTTTGCGATTTCTTTTTCACAGCTGCCTTCTTAAATTTGTATATGACCTAGATTAAGATAGGAGAAACTCTGTACCAGCTCAAGTAGTTGATCTTTTATTTTTATCTGCACACAACTTACAAGGTTTCTTGTTACTTTTACCAAGTATCATAGTCTTTGTTTTATGTTTAATCCAAACTCTTGACTTATTTTCTATAATGTTGTTACAAGCCCCTGCAATTCTTGCTAATTTTTTCCCATCAACATTTGTGGTTCATATCTCATTACAAAACGAGAACCCAGTTGTATCAATGATTCAATCAATGACTAGAATTTGTTATTTGTAGTGTGTGGGGACGAAAGAGTGAGTGAGTGAGTGAGAGTGAGTGAGTGAGAGAGAGAGAGAGAGATGAGCATATCAATAGCATTTATCATATATTTGAATGACAAGTCAAGTGCAACAGTTTCAAATTCTTAATTAATCCATAACAAGATAATATTTCAAATCTGACACATTTTGGTCCATCTAAATATTAGTAGACTAAGTATTTATTTCGGAATGTGACCCCTATAAGATTATGCGAGTCAAAACGTTATCTAGGTTGCTGTCACTGGCAGTTCTAGTATTTGCCTTCCTTCCAGAAATATGAATTTTATTCATGGTTGGCCATCAAATTTACGACTTTTAACGTCACTACGGCCATTTTTGACGTGCCCCGGGTGTGGTGGTGGTTTTGTTGCTGACCTCAAAGAGTTAGGATGCATTTTCTCTCGGATAGACCAATCATGAATATTGTTTTTGTATTCGTTAAGGATAACAATTGATATTCGTGCCAGTGTCGTGATAAAGTTACAATATAAAATTTGTCTTTTCATAGATCAGAACACAAGGCGTGACGAGGCACAGCATTTTAATTTTACAGATTTGACTGCATTTTAATAAATTGCTTGTATGCAAAGTCCCTCATTGGCTGTTTAGGAAATCTAATTTTGCAAGGATGCGAGAAAACAAAATAACTGTGTCAGACACAGCAAATCTAGCTAATTTACAAATGTTTTATTACAAACCCGAAAGAATCCGGCGTTAGACATGTTGGCGTTTCGTCAATCTCGTAAAATCGCGTTCTAACTCTCGCAAGGTTTCCTAGCCACGCGCTATTGTGATGGATATTCATACGGATGCGGTAGCGAGTATTGTAATAGAGGTCCGTAGCAGAGACTGCCGTCTTGGTTATGTTGTATTATTCCAAATCAACATCACTGCACTTCGAGCAAACCTGTAGGTGTTCAGCCTTTTTCTTTTGGTAAATAGCGAAAGTTGTTGACACTGCTGGTTCCAGTGGGTCGTTGGTTACATACACTTCCGCTCCATAGTCCCAGACGCCCATTCCTGCGCCACCCATGATTTATGTCAAATTACTTCTGTCAACTCAACTCTTCAAATCGGCTAAATGTTCAACATCAAACAAGCAAAACTTGTACCACCCCCTGTCATGGACCGTCTGAATTAGTTCAATCCATGTTTGCTCAGTCTCTTTCATTTTTGACTCAAGTTCTCTCCGCCTTGAATGATTAGGAATGCCCCTACTTTTTTTGCCTCTATGTTTCAGAATTAAGACTGCCTTGTACTGCTATCAACTGGTAACTTTAATGCATGTTCTAGCCACACCTTAATCTAATCAGCGGTAGCTGCATTGATTCTCCAAACCAGGTGTTTTGCTCCTGTGTACTTTTTACTTATTTACTTAGTCGCTCCTCTTCTACCGTGAGGTGTAGAGGTTTGCCAAAGAGAACGCCACACTGCTCTATCCGCCGTATTTTTCCTGGCCTCTTTCCAATCCAGCCCTCTATCACTTAGGAACTGTCGTATGTTGTCTTCCCAACGTACTTTGGGACGTGCTCGGGGTCTGCGTCCTTGACTTTTGATCTCCCATGACCGCTTTGGTATCCGATCTTCTTCCATTCTACAGACATGGCCAAACCACTGAAGTTGGGACTGCTCCACTCGTGTCTGCAGGGGTTGAACTTCAAGATTGCTACGTATTGTCTGGTTACGGATCTTGTCCTGTGTACTTACAAACACAAAATCAAGGGACCGCTCGTCAAGTTATTTATTTTACGTTGCAATGATAAGCTCTCCCTAGACCTCGAATTGGGCAATCGCATTGACAGAGCTGCTACCGTATTTTCTGATCTCATAATACGTGTATGGGGAAAACCTAAAGGTCTACAATGCTTGTGTCATCAGTACGCTTCTATATGGCAGCGAAACGTGGACAACATATGTTTAACAAGAGCATGGGCTCAACACCTTTCACCTGCGGCGCATGAGATCCATCCCTGGCATCTCATGCAGAGACATTGTGACAACTGCGGAGGTGAATTCTGGCACCGGCCTTCCAAGTATGTACACCCTCCTTTACCAATGAAGACTGCGATGGCTTGGTCGTGTTTGTCGCATGGAAGACAGTCGCATCCCCAAAGATAGTCTCTATCGGCAGCTAGCATGTGACCGACCACAGCTGCGGTTCAAAGACGCATATAAGCGGTACATGAAGGCGCTGGGTATGGATACAACATCTTGGAAAGACATAGCTGCAGACCGATCCGAATGGAGATGTAGCCTGAAGAGCCACCTTAGGCTGAGCGTAAATAAGCTCATGTAACACATGGAAGGAAGTGAAGAGACAACGCCGAAAGGAAAAGGAAAACCAAAAACTCAGTAGAGAGTTTCTGCTCCAAGGTCGCATGAACCTATAGTCAGACATGACTGAAAGGGACCGCTACTCCAAGGTCGCATCAACCTATAGTCGAACATGACCGAAAGGGACCGCTGCTCCCAGGTAGCATGAACCTATAGTCAGACATGACTGAAAGGGACCGCTACTCCAAGGTCGCATCAACCTATAGTCGAACATGACCGAAAGGGACCGCTGCTCCCAGGTAGCATGAACATATAGTCAGTCATGACTGAAAGGGACCGCTACTACTACTGCATCTGACCGTCGATGTGAAACAGAAGAGCCAAGATATCGACAACGTTCTGATTATCAAGTTGTTTTGTCGAAGTCCATATAATTCCATCATTGTTGGTTGGTGTTGTCAACTTCATAATGTAGTCAAGTGCCAGCAGAAAAGGAAATAGTGACAAGATACATGACTGTCGTAACCCTGTCCGTATCACAAATGGTTCATAAAACTGACCGTCATCCAGAACCCGACAACTCACGTCTGCATACGTTTGAATAATTATGTTGGTCTAATTTAGTTAGGTACACTGCATAGTAGCTGATACATTTCCAAGGTTATTCTCTGTATAATCAGTCAAATGTCTTTTCGTATCCAGTTCAGTTCATCCCGTGGCATCAAGATGCTGAGCAGCGCATGAGCTGCAGTGGTCAGCGGCCCATAGCTGACTGCTAGCGTCAGGGCCAGCGAATCATAGCTGCCAAGACCCTTCTACACCTCCACGTGGTGATCCTGGATAACATGCTGCAGCAGGGCAGACTGGCTAAGGAGAAGGGATCGAAGAGGGAATGCTAACCCGGTACTCAAAAAATATTTGCTGAAGTCGGATGTGTTGGACCGAAAGGTGGAAATATCGCAGCCAAGCTGTAAACTACGACACAACGCATTCCGTTCTCTGGACTACATTCTGCTACTTAAGCCCTTTCAGGGTTTAGTAGTGGGAGATTGAGAACGAAGAAGAAGAAGAAGTTTATCCCGTGACCTCTTGGGATCGTTGGGGGCACCCCTGCTGACACCTCTACAATCCGTCGCCGCCCCTATCTGTCTTCGTAGTTGACGAATTCGAAATAGAGTGGTCAGTTTAATTTCATACTATGTTAAACAATTATGTACAATGTAGTTATCTTGTCCGCACAGGACCGGTTTTGTCGCAAGTCTGTCTGTTCGTCTCGCAACTGGTCGTCTGCTGCTTTTTTCAACCTCGTTAGAATAATCATATTTAATACTTTCTCAGATACGGATAATAACATAACTCTCTTGTAATTTGTACACTGCCTAAAATATTCCTTTTTTGTTGGCAGCTTAATTGTATGACCTTCGGTTCATCCAGACGGTATCTCTTCTCCCTCCTACACTTTACCATGCAATATGTATTAAATTGTTGTGGAACTGTAAATGTAGGCCTTGATTGTTTCATGGAATAGAGACGGCAGTGGGAGGGAAAACCACACTAGTGTAGTCTGGTTAATGGAATAGAGACGGCAGTGGGAGGGAAAACCACACTAGTGTAGTCTGGTTAATGGAATAGAGACGGCAGTTGGAGGGAAAACCACACTAGTGTAGTCTGGTTAATGGAATAGAGACGGCAGTTGGAGGGAAAACCACACTAGTGTAGTCTGGTTAATGGAATAGAGACGGCAGTTGGAGGGAAAACCAGGTACCGTACCCAATAAGGCCAGCTGAAACCAGATGTCAGGTCGAAAGGTCCAGATATTGCAGTTTAGCTATAATCTACGACGCAATGTTACGATGTTCTTTTCAGGACGAACGACGAAGAAGAAAAAATAAGACGAAGAAGAAGAAAGATATGACTGCAAAGTTCAATCCTGGCACGGTAGACTCTGCCGCACTTGGGACATACATATACGGAGCCGGCTATTGTGGTCATCGAGCGTTCTGTTCATTCTGGCGGCTTGCGTTCTCTGAGCCTCTTCGATCATATTTTACTTTGCCCATATGAGCACCCCGTGTCATGCTAGCGCTCCATATGGAACGGTTATGTGCAAGCACGATCTGTAAATACACATACGAACGTGTGTGTGTGCGTGTATATATTACACACACACACACATATACGTACAAACGCACACACAAAGTCAGTAAATTGATCAAAATGAGATGGCTGAAAAGTTTATTGTAGCTTCTAAAGGTATCATTAAGGTGGCAGCAACATCCAGCTTGTTGATTATTGTAGGTAGCAGACGCTAGATGTCGCATGCACGTGTGCGGCAAAGATATGAAATGCTGCCGGTGCTCACAAAGTGTATAATCAAATAACAGCGTTTTGTTATGCGTTTCCTATAGGGCAAAGTGAATTCATGTACAGGATATTCACAATGAAATGTTTCCAGTTTGCCGTGAGAAGTGTTTGTCTGGTAAAGCATAACTTCGTCAATACATATTCTCAAGCTCGTTTAAAAATTGCAGATGAAGCCCGACCTAGACGCCCTGTTCAGATTGCCACAAAATAAGTTCAGAACTAAGCCACACACAACATCCCCGGGGCAATGAATTCCACACCCATAGAGGCACTAGAAACAATGGTAGGCCTCGAGTCAATGAGCAGCCAAAAAAAGTGTAGACTTAAAGTAGCTTCGTGTCAAAGTCAAAGGAATCGATCAAGGACTAAGTGCTGTCACAAACAAATCCAGGCCCATGTAGTCAGTTAGCACTACTCTCCCCTGGGCATGCACACATCCAGAGTTAATTAAAAGAAATGGAAATAGGTCAAAGAAAAATAGGGTATCCAGCAGACAGGTGGACACATGCCTTTAGAGATGGCTCAGCTTCAAGTGCCACATGGGACGGGTGACTTAATTAATGACACTCATGGCATTAAAAAAAAAAAAGCCATTTGTGACCTATTTACTGACTTGCCCTGTTATATGTAAATCACATATACTCCTCCTCCTCCTCCTCCTCCTCCTCCTCCTTCTTCTTCTTCTTCTTCTTGTCCTTCTTTTTCTTCTTCTTCTTCTACTTCTTCTTCTTCTTCTTCTTCTTCTTCTTAGGTGTTTATCCTGGAAAACAACGCGTCGTAGTTTATAGCAAAGTTGCGATATCTGCGCACTTCGGTCCGACACATCCGATTTCAGCTGACTTGTTTGGGTTGTTGTTGTTGTTGATGATGAATGCTCGCAATGAGTAACTTTACTCGATTGTGCTTCCTGGAAAGGGCGTCAAGTGGCGGGTTGCCGTAGCTTTTCTCACATCCGGAGCTGATGAAGGTGGACTAGGCCCTCTAGGCGGTTGTGTTATGGTTAGCTTTATCTGCGTGTCACTCACTGCTACGAGATGCACTTTGCTGTTTAGTGTACGGTGTTTGCATTCCCACTGGAACCCATATTCTCTTAGTCAAACTACGTTATTGGAGCCTGCTTCAATAGCCCCCACTTGGAGGCAGAATAGGAACTTGATCAGCAGTGGTTAGCTGACCCTGATGCAAACAGTAAGCCAAATATCCCTGTCAGCTCATTCACTGCTGCATCTGACCATAGCACATATACACTGTTTAGGAACAATTAGCTATCTTATCTAGGGGAAATCCCTCGCTTTTCATGGCATAGGTATGGGGTTTTAGTCTTAGTCGGTCTGTGCCTCTACAGGAGCATACGCCCATGTGCAGGTCCCATCTCTGATGTGAGCTGGATGTAGCTGGGAGGAGGATTTCCTGCTTAGCGGGCTAGGCTCGAGCAGCTTATTACTCCACTATGGAGGGTGGTTATTTGATGTGCGAGTCCATCTTAATAGACTTTAACGCTACAGCAAAGTAGACCTGCAGCCTGTTAGACGCCATCTATGCTGCTCTTAACAAACCACCTAACCATGTCCGGTATTATGCCATGCCACACAGATAGTCGCCTCTTACGACATGCTCTCTGTGTGGCAGTGGTGCTATTCTTGTCCTTGTCATACACATAGTCCCCGGCAAACCACTCGAGTTAATGGGGTTCAACTCCTAATACTGGCAGCTCTAGTGGACCCAGCTGTAAATGGATACCTGCCTGACGGCTGTAGAAGAAAAAAGGCAGCGAAGAAGGGAACTGGCCACACCATCTCACAAAGCGGTGGCTTAGTTCAATGAAAGCTCCAACTGTTCATCTCTGACGGCAGTATCTGCTATCGGATTACCGTTACCTAGGGGAAGCTACTGTTGTTTTGGAAATTGATTCTATTCTATGTATTTCTGTACAAGTGTCGTCCCTTTAATTTCACTGTATTACCTTTAACGGACGAGTGTTTGAGCAGTTAGAACTATTGCGTCTGACAGTGACACGTTCGTGGCCTGTCGAAGTCCATTTAGCTACAAATGTATGCCTGACTTATAGTCATGATAGATAAATCAATGAACAAGGGATCGGGTCACTCTACCAATTTTGTTTTAGAAAAGGCGAGTTCTTTTACAGTAAAGTCTCTAACACTTCATCCCCGACATGCTCTTTCTTCTACGTAACGAATTTAACTTTCTTAAGCATGTTAAAGCGATTATGTGAAGACTAATGGCACCAGAAAGAGGAACAGACCAAAAGTGACACCAGAAAGAAGAACAGACCAGAAGTGGCACCAGAAAGAGGAACAGACCAAAAGTGACACCAGAAAGAAGAACAGACCAGAAGTGGCACCAGAAAGAGGAACAGACCAGAAGTGGCACCAGAAAGAGGAACAGACCAAAAGTGACACCAGAAAGAAGAACAGACCAGAAGTGGCACCAGAAAGAGGAACAGACCAAAAGTGACACTAGAAAGAGGAACAGACCAAAAGTGGCACCAGAAAGAGGAACAGACCAGAAGTGGTACCAGAAAGTGGAACAGACCAAAAGTGACACTAGAAAAAAAAACAGACCAAAAGTGACAAAAGAAAGAGGAACAGACCAAAAGTGACACCAGAAAGAGGAAATGACCAAAAGTGACACCAGAAAAAGTAACAGACTAAAAGTGGCACCAGAAAGAGGAACAGGCCAAAAGTGGCACCAGAAAGAGGAGCAGACCAACAGTGATACCAGAAAGAGGAACAGACCAAAAGTGACACCAGAAAGAAGAGCAGACCATAAGTTGCACCAGAAAGAGGAACAGACCAGAAGTGGCACCAGAAAGAGGAACAGACCAATAGTGACACTAGAAAGAGGAACAGACCAAAAGGGACACCAGAAAGAGGAACAGACCAAAAGTGACACCAGAAAGAGTAGCAGACTAAAAGTGGCACCAGAAAGAGGAACAGATCAAAAGTGGCACCAGAAAGAGGAACAGACCAAAAGTCACACCAAAAATAGGAACAAACCAAAAGTGTCACTAGAAAGAGGAACAGACCAAAAGTGACACCAGAAAGAGTAACAGACTAAAAGTGGCACCAGAAAGAGGAACAGACCAAAAGTGGCTCCAGAAAGAGGAACAGACCAAAAGTGACACCAGAAAGAGGAACAGACCAAAAGACACCAGAAAGAGGAACAAACCAAAAGGGACACCAGATAGAGTAACAGACCAAAAGGGACACTATGCAGGACAATCACTAGAGAGACCACCACGATGGGCCTCAATAACATACAAGAACTACAACTACCATCATGAGCCCGAACCACCTGGATCTTTCTAATGCACCGTGTTTGGCGCTTAAAAACCATAGGCAGATATAGATAGATGAACTATAACCAAATCAAAAATTGAACCCGCTAGCAGAGACAATTAGCGAAGACTGGAGAACTCTGTAGTTACGAGCAGGTTCGAAAACAAAACAAAAACAAATACAGCTATACAAAATACTTGAAGCAGACCTAGAGGTCCATGGTGAGGATCTATAGAGCTAGGCATAAAGCCTGTTTGGGGAGCATCTATAGAGCTAGGTACAAAGCCCGTTTGGGGAGGATCTATAGAGCTAGGCATAAAGCCCGCTTGGGGAGGATCTATAGAGCTAGGCATAAAGGTCGTTTGCTCCTCAATTCAGTTCAGTTCAGTTCATCCCGTGACCTCTTGAGATCGTCGTGGCACCGCTGCTGACACCTCCACAGATCTGCGCAATTCATTTGTCTGCGGTTGTTTTTTGTGCCCCATCGGGTGGTAGGTTAGTCCATTCATAGATGTTGTCATCATATCGTTTTCTCGGACGTCCCTGTATTGGGCCCTGTAGCATGGTATTTGCAAGTCCATTGGACCTCGAGACGTGGGCATACCAAGTCAGCTTTCGCGTTTTGATCGTTGTAAGGAGGTCGTCGTACAGTCCACTTGCCGTGACCTATATATGTTTTTGTCCTGGTCAAGTCACTGAGCCATTACCTATATATGTTTTTGTCCTGGTGTCACTGAACCATGACCTATATATGTTTTTGTCCTGGTCAAGTCACTGAGCCATTACCTATATATGTTTTTGTCTTGGTGTCACTGAACCATGACCTATATATGTTTTTGTCCTGGTCAAGTCACTGAGCCATTACCTATATATGTTTTTGTCCTGGTGTCACTGAACCATGACCTATATATGTTTCTGTCCTGGTGTCACTGAACCATGACCTATATATGTTTTTGTCCTGGTGTCACTGAACCATGACCTATATATGTTTTTGTCCTGGTGTCACTGAACCATGACCTATATATGTTTTTGTCCTGGTGTCACTGAGCCATGACCTATATATGTTTTTGTCCTAGTGCAGTCACTGAACCATGACCTATATATGTTTCTGTCCTGGTGTCACTGAACCATGACCTATATATGTTTTTGTCCTGGTGTCACTGAACCATGACCTATATATGTTTTTGTCCTGGTGTCACTGAACCATGACCTATATATGTTTTTGTCCTGGTGTCACTGAGCCATGACCTATATATGTTTTTGTCCTAGTGCAGTCACTGAACCATGACCTATATACATGTTTTTTTTAAATCGACGTTTGACCTTCAGTACCGTGACAGTTTGGAGCTATTTATTTTTGCTGTGACAAGTTTTTACATTAATAGTTGTGACATAATAGATTAAGTAAATTGACAAAGTTAAAAGAATCCAGTAGGTACTCTATTTGCAAGAAATAAATAGAGATTTATCAATCTTATTGAATAATGCATTTAAAAATATGAAATTAATCACAACCTACAAGTTTAAAGTTTTTGCTGGCTTCAAGTAGGTAGGACCAACGTCTAGTCATATTAGAGATTGACGAAAAACTCGGAGATCCCGTGAACACGTTGTAATGAAATTCCTACCCAATACGCAACGTCTAGGCCCAACAAGCGGTATGAAGTAAAAATGGGAAACTAAAGAGCGTACTACAGATCGCCTTAGACTACCTGGCAGCAGCATAACTTGCCTGTTTGAATGTCAGTGTTCCGAGCAAGCTATGTATACCTCGCACTACAGTTAACACAATGATTTAAAAACAATACTAAAGTGTTAGAAGAAATTAAAAACTCAAGGAAAGACATGGAATGTGTTAAAGGAAGTTTCAAACTGTTTTCCAATGCAAACCGTTGTCTACAATGTAAAGGGCAGAAACCTATTTCGTAACATAAATGCCAACTTTGTTTCGGTGGTCGGGATTGTAGGTAACAAAAGGAGAATCAGCACCATTGGAGTTGTCATATAAAGGGTTCAGATGAGCCGTCATAGAGTCACCAACCAGGATCACGGATGTGGGTTAACTGCGGGGAATGGCGGGATATTTTAAGTTGCATCATAGTTCTTTCCCTTTCTTCGCGCCACGTCCCATCAAAAATGTGATCCATTTTTAATGGTTTATTGTGTTTAGCATAGCGGCAGTTTAAAAAAAGCATTTTCAAGGTAATAATTAAAGTGTGTTAGATAGTTGTATATGTGCTCTTCTTTGTCCCGACGAAAACCATTTGGTCGTAAATTTGGATGTCCTTTTTTCCTTTGTGTCAACGTAAAACTGACATAAACTAGTTTCTGTCTGCGTGTATTCACAGGCAATGTCGGCTTTCAAATATGTTGGGCCACAGGTAAGGGCGAACTCGCCGGACACCATTCACACACGTATGCATATTTATATGCGTTTGTTGTGTTTTCTATATATATTTATATGCGTTTGTTGTGTTTTCTAAATATCAAATTTCCACTTCTCACAAATATTCTCGTTCTCCTAGGAACGTTCCACTTCCATGATTATCTCAAGATGTAAAACAGCCATATTATCAACCTTTGGAGTACATCCATTGCTCCTTTCTGTGTTTAATGACTAGATCAGTATCAGTGACTCTCAACCAGGGGTGCTGATGATGCCGACGATGCTGATATAATCCAAAAGGCTGTAAGCTGCTAGCTCTTGACAACCCAATGTCTCTCTGACAAAAGCACACGTCTTCCTCAGCCAGAGTTCGTATAACGTAATTTTTAAAAACCCATGCTATCTCTAAGACTTAGAGATATCATGATTTTTATTATTTTTTTTTTAAATTTTGCGTTCGCCTTATTTCTCTATTCCCAAAGGCGGTGTGCGTTATACTGTGTTTTTATTTTTCGCTTGTATGCATTTATGTAAGGGTCTGCTTCCTCCTGTATTTTATAAGGGTTTGCTTCCCAGGGGTAACGACCGGTTCTATGATAGGAGAGCAAACCCAGCGCCTTCGGTTTGTGAGCCGTGCCCATTTACCCCTAGCATACGCTGTCTCCAGCGGCATCATTATAGCGCAGGAGATGGTATCAACGCATCTTTCGAGTATCCTCGAAGGGAGGTAGTCCAGTGTGTCAGTATCCCAGGATCGTCAAGTCCTGCCAGTGACGTAGCACGCATATCTGAGTCGGTCATCTCATCATTTCTCAGTCAGCTATGCCAGCTCATCTGTAGTGATGGCACACCTGACATTCCGCACTACATTGGATATCGTCACAAAAGGGCAGAGGTGCAATGTCTGCTAGCTTGTATATCTTTATCACAGACGAGGATAATTGATAGAGGACAAAACAGCAAAAAACGAGACAAAAATGTGGTGGGGAGTTGGTGCATCCTAGAGCACATACCACTTGCCAGTGGGTTCTGCACCTACACCGAATATACTGCACCTGCTCCTTAGTTCCTTAGTCTGGCATCTATCCAAGGACCTGTCCGGCTTGGGTAACTTTGCCTGGAGTATACCCCAACTGGCATAGCTCCTGGATCATTTACACGCAAAAGCTCTTCAAATTCGACAATATTGGCTTACGTGGGGAGAACATAAACTGGAGTCCGTGATCCATATGTAAGAGTACTTTTGTTAACGTTTTTTCAATGCCTAGATTTGCAATTTCATTTGGTGCGACCGGGGACAGTAGGTGCCCGTGGTTAGTAATTCTTGGCTTTCAGAGTGACCGTCACGACTTGAACGTCTTGGGATCACTTAATACCCTTTTTCGTTTCTCCTGGAAAGAACGTTTAGTTACGTTGTGTCCTAGTTTACAGCGAGGCAGCGATCTCTGCTCATTGGGCCTGACACATCAGGCTGTTGGAGCCCAGGTTTGCCTTCTCGCTTCGATCTCTCCTTCTTCTTTTGCGTCCGTTCTCAATCTCCCGCTACCAAACCCTGAACAGGGCTTTGCAAGTAGCAGGATGTAGTCCGGAGAACGGAATGCGTTGTGTCGCCAATTTACAGTTTGACTGCGATATTTGCACCTTTCGGTCTAACACATTCGTCTTTATCAGACGATCTCTTTATTCTCTCCAGCATGATGTAGTCCGGAGAACGGAATGCGTTGTGTCGCCAGTTTACAGTTTGACTGCGATATTTGCACCTTTCGGTCCGACACATTCGTCTTCATCAGACGATCTCTTTATTCTCCCCAGCATGATGTAGTCCGGAGAACGGAATGCGCTGTGTCGCCAGTTTACAGTTGTACCAGAGCCGATCGATTTGATGGAGCTCTGTCGCAGACGGTAAAGGAGTCTGCTCTATTCTATTGCATTCTACACTTACTCTAAACAAATTCAAGAAACACTAAATATAAACACAATACAACAGATTATTTATTCACGTAACACTGCCAACTATAAACTATCTAAAAACTTAAATTCTTTCTCTCACCATTTATACGTCACGATACCCCATTCTCCTAATCCGATCTCCTACGATGGAACTTAGTTGCGGATTGCCGCTGATGGTAAAGTTCGTAGGTTCTGATCCCAGGTATGACGTCCATGGGCTTGTTCCTCTTTGTCGACGGTAGATCAAAGTGGTCTCGACTTGGTCAGGATAGACTGTATGAAATATGATCCATGGAATCACTGCATAACTAGCTCTAGCTCCGACCGACGACTTACATTCACGTGATCAAGGTGATGTCCACGTGATCAGTGGGACTGCGTCAATATGACGAATTCGATGACTGGAAGACTGCCTCTATAAGCGACTGACCACTTGTAATTATGACCACTACATAATATGAGGGTAGTTATCTTGCTTGCTGCGCTTCTATCTCAACTGCCTCTCATTCAACCATCAACCGCCCCTTTGGCATCACTGATTGACAAGTTTGGTAGTACTTGGTTGTTTCTTCCTACTACGACCCATAACAAATCATTCTTGTACAACTATTTAATCATGTACTGATGTTTCCTTCAGCTTAGTTAATCTTATCTTACAGCGACAGATAGGCGATACAAATACGGTAGCTCCCCGTCATTACGTACATTCACAATTGCGTGATTTTATTCTGCAAGATGAAAGAACGTAAAATACCATTAGTGCTTCCAATATCCACCAACCCACCCCATTTACACCTACACCCCTCCTCCCGCTCCCCCCTTTACACACACACACACACACACACACATACACACACACACACATACACACATTGTCCCCCTTCTCTCAAGAACTACAAAAGACAAAATCCCAAAAGAAAACAAAATGTACCGAGCAAAAAGCCAAGATCATAACCGAAGTTTGAAGTACAAAATAAACATAACAATTAGTCGCGCAGACCTGCTGACTACGTATTTATATTGACAATT
Source organism: Ariolimax columbianus (assembly GCA_036924085.1). Classification (NCBI taxonomy): domain Eukaryota; kingdom Metazoa; phylum Mollusca; class Gastropoda; order Stylommatophora; family Arionidae; genus Ariolimax; species Ariolimax columbianus. The sequence continues at coordinate 82,436,607 of JAVGWX010000011.1, read as the reverse complement.
CACGAGAGAACGTTATTTTTAAAAAAAGCCAAAGAAAGGCACTAGAGCTTCAAATATTTAAGGAGTTTACTTCAAGATAAACACTACATAAATCAGGTTAAATGGCTGGTTGGTTGCCCATACCTATTCATGAGAATATTGGTGGCCGGGGTTCGAGTGCTGTTTTCGTGCATGTTTACAACTGACTGAACAGTTTAAAAAGTTAATAATATCACGCTAGCAGGTGCTTTCTGTCTGTGATATTGGTGATTAATCTGCCACTCTGATATGGTTTAGCAAGAGGGTAGAACATACACTACTTGTAAGTCCATGAAATGAGTTTTTACAGCACGTCACGTTGTTGTAAATATCTTGCCGTAGATACTCTAATGTAGATACACTTCCTTACTAAGGTGAACAAATAAAGACCAGTACGTCGCGTCAGGGTCAGGTACAATATACTGACCCAGAGCACTGTCTATCTTTCATCTAGCGTTCTAAGGAAACATGCTATTTTCAAGGCAGTCTGGCAAACGAGATGCGGATCGACGTGATCCCCATAATAGTATGTGTCACACAGATGAAGCTACGCATAGCACAGCTGCTTAGAGGACCACAGTCCACCTTCATCTGCAAGCTCAGGATGTGAGAAAAGCTACGATAACTCGCCACTTAACGTACTTGTTATGGTGTTTTTCAGCTGCAGAAGTATAGACTTTATGGTATTGAAGCTAGACCAGACTGCATCTCTTCGTCTTGAGATTTCTCTGTCTAGGTTGTGTGTGACTTTTATTTGTTGCCCTAAGTATATGTAGGAGCTGACATCTTAGACTGGCTCATTTCCCAACTTGATCTCGAATTTGCGGCAGCAAGGGTTTCGGAGACATTGCGTTTTCGTTTTGCCCATCCGTAGTCCGACACCTCTACCGACCTCATCTAGTTCGTTCAGGGAGTGTTGTGCCTCCTCGGTGGTGTGGCTGATGAGCAAGCACACTGTCGTCCACAAATCATAGATGGGTGAGCCTTTCCCAATCTATATTTATGTCTCTATCGGCCCAACTCAGCTATTGGAAGGTGTCCTCAAGCGCCGCTGTGAACCGCTTTGGAGAAATTGTGTCGCCCTGTCGCACTTTCTTGCTAGTTATTGGGCGGTGGTACAGAGTGATGTCCGTACAGCAGCCTACGTTTATTACCTCGATCATCCTCGTATCATTTTCGGCCACGACCAGGTTTCTTAGGGCATTTATTACGGCATTGATCTCAATACTGTGGAAGGCTTTTTCATAGTCTATAAACACTAGACACATGGGCAGACGTAGTTCACGTGCTTTCTCCAGCAGTTGGTGGATTGTGTGCAGGTGGTCAGTAGTGAAGAACCTTCTTCTGAATCCAGGCTGCTCACGGAGTTGCTGGAGGTCCACTTGTTGGCCGATCCTGTTGACAAGGGCTCTGGAGAATATCTTGTATATCATCGGCAGCAAGAAGATAGGGCGATAGTTCTCCAGGAGTCTTGTGTCGCCCTTCTTGGGGATGCGTACAGATTTTGAGGTTTTCCATTGATATGGAATTCGCACCCCTGTGAAGCACTTGTTAAATGAACTAGAATGTCTCCTCCCGCTTTAAGGATGTCTATAGTAATTCCGTCTGCTCCCGGGGCTGTGCCTGACTTTGCCTGTTGGATCACATGGGTGACCTCAGCAGGTTCAATCAATTGAACAGGTTCTAACTCGATTGTCGCTAGTACCTCTAGGACTAATTCCTTCTATGAGAAAAGGTTAGTATAGTACTATTGGCACGCTGTCTATATGGCTCGTCTGTCTGTTGAGATGGTGCTATCAGCCAATTTCAGTGTTTGAAAAATGGTTTATTTCTGCACCATGCACTTACGACACCTTACTATACTGTGCCTGTTTTCAGCTGCCTTGTCTTCGTGTTTGATGCTGCCCCTAGTCAGCTTGGAGCAGATGACGTATTCTTTTATTCAGTTCGCATAACACGATCTTGTTAAGTGAACCATTGACTTTAAGCCTTCTCCGCATCTCAAGTAGGCGTCTAGTTTCTTCTTTAACCTGGGAGTATCTTTTAGTAGGGGTAGCAGTGACAGCAGTGACGCATTCCTTTAGTCTAGTACCCAGTTGAACAAAAAGACTTCTTGGTGATCAAGAGATAGGCCACTTCTGTCTTGAGATTTAATAAAAAAGATTTAACGAATAACAAATCTTCTACAACACAATTACTGTCCCACTCTAACAATATAAATGGAGACGACATTTTGCTTGAGTAAATAAATGTTTGGAAATGGAACTAAAAATTCCTGGAATTCAAATGAAAAGATCATAGAGTTACCTGCCCGGTGTTTTTAAAGTGCTTACAGGCCCAAATGAATTTAGCGTATGGGCTCTCTTCTTTAGGAGAAATCTAAAGTCCTTTCTTTGTTTGAAACGGGCTGTTGTCGAGGACAACAGTCTGGCTAACAAGGTGAGGCTTGATGTGATCCCCGCAGTAGTAAGTGACACGCAGATGGAGCCAAGCATTGCACAACCGCTTAGAGGACCGCGGTTCACTTCATCAGTACGGTCGGGATGTCAGGAAAGCTACTACATTCTGTCAGTAGCGGAGAAGGCTCAAAGTCAATGGTGCACCAAGATCGTGTTATGCGAACTGAATAAAAGAATACGTCATCTGCTCCAAGCTGACTAGGGGCAGCATCAAACACGAAGACAAGGCAGCTGAAAACAGGCACAGTATAGTAAGGTGTCGTAAGTGCAGAAATAAACCATTTTTCAAACACTGAAATTGGCTGATAGCACCATCTCAACAGACAGACGAGCCATATAGACAGCGTGCCAATAGTACTATACTAACCTTTTCTCATAGAAGGAATTAGTCCAAGAGGTTCTACCATTCTGTCACAAGTTCCGTCCTTTTCATGACGCACAAAAGGGTAATCAACCCATTGTGGGCATTAGCAACCAACCAACAAGTGCAGATGTTTTCATATTTAGGCCAAATCATTGAAAAGAATGACCGTTGTGAAGTTGAAATCAGATCTAGGATCGCAGTAGCATTTAATGCATTTTGCCAGAATCAACAGCTTCTTACATCAAGTAACATTAATATTGAGCATTGTAAAAAAATAATTCATAAACAAATCTGACCAGTAGCGTTGTACGGCTCTGAAACATGGACTCTCAGTACAACGACGAAAAGACCTTAGAAGTATTGAGATATGGTGTAAAGAGTAATATGTGCAGAAAAAATGTCAAGCGAGAAAGTGTTTAAAGATGTATGGATACGTATTCAACTAATGAAAAGTATTTAACAATTTTGGTAGATTATTTTGGTTTGATCCCAATATGTGACTTTAGCAGGGTTTTCAAAATTCAACCACCTACAATAACAAGAGAACATAGCTACAAATTAACTAAAGAAAGGTCCAGATTAGATATTAGGAAATATTTTTTGTCAGAGAGTGGTGAATGCTTGGAATGCATTGCCATGGGAAGTAGTGGAGGCAGGGACAATTAATGCATTTAAGAATAGATTGGATGCACATAACTTTTAGAGAAAGGAAATGTAAAAGAGCTGGTTGTCTGCAGTCTTCTAAACAGTATAAAAACGTTGTTAAGTTTAGTGACACATGGTCATGCTTGTGAAAATTCTGGAAAACAGGATATTCAGGGGATTTTTTTTTTTTTGCGTTCGCCTTATTTATCTATTCCCCAAGGCGTGTGTGCGTTACACTGTGGTTTTTATTTTGCGCCTATCGGCCCAGTGCATCCGACTTCAGCATGCCTTTTATGTAAGGGTCCTCTTTCCTCCTGCATTTTCTAAGTGTTTGCTTCGCCGGGGTAACGGCCGGTGCTGTGATGGGGATCGAACCCAGCACCTTTGGGTTGTGAGCCGTGCCACTTAACCACTAAACTTCTTCTTCTTCTTCTTCTTCTTCTTCTTCTTCTTCTTCTTCTTCTTCGTCTTCTTCTTCTTCTTCTTCTTCTTCTTCTTCTTCTTCGTTCTTTCAAAATCTCCCTCTACCAAGCCCTGAACAGGTCTATGCAAGTAGCATGATGTTGTCCAGAGAACGGTATGCGTTGTGTCGCAAGTTTACAACTTGACTGCTATATTTGCACCTGTCGGCCCAACACGTCCATCTTCAGCAGATAGGAGATAATAAGAAAGGACGGATAAGAAGGAAATACATTACACAGGTGTGAAAGAACATCCTGGTGCGGACGTGTGTTGAGCTAAAGGAATCTGTTGAGGGCAGCGGCATGGCATGATCACACTACTTCAACACCAGTCTGGGAATTGACTTCATCTTCTTTGTTCGTTCTCAATCTCTCGCTACCAAGCCTGAAAAGGCCTGTGGAAGTGGCAGTATGTAGTCCGGAGAATGGAATGCGTTGTGTCGTAGTTTACAGCTTGACTACGATATTTGAACTTTTCAGTCCGACACATCCGACTTCAGCAAGCATTTTTTGGTACCAGGAAAGCTTTCCCTCTTTGATTCATGCTCATTAGCCAGTCTGCTCTCGCTTCTCCTTAGCCAGTCTGCCCTCCGTTCTCCTTAGCCAGTCTGCCGTCCGTCCTCCTTAGACAGTGCCATCCCTTCTCCTTAGCCAGTCTGCCCTCCGTTCTCCTTAGACAGTGCCATCCCTTCTCCTTAGCCAGTGCCATCCCTTCTCCTTAGCCAGTCTGCCCTCCGTTCTCCTTAGCCAGTGCCATCCCTTCTCCTTAGCCAGTCTGCCCTCCCTTCTCCTTAGCCAGTCTGCCCTCCTTCCTCCTTAGCCAGCGCCCTCCCTTCTCCTTAGCCAGTCTGCCCTCCCTCCTCCCTACCCAGTCTGCCCTCCCTTCTCCTTAGTAAGTCTGCCCTGTTGCAGCCTGTTTTCCAGGATCACTACAGCTCATGCACATTTCAGCATCTTGATCCCTAGAATTGACTACTGACTAACCAGATGGGGAGGAACATACCCCATCCTTCGCTGACAACACACTGTATGCAAGACAGTATGTGGTTTGAAGTCAGAGTTGTTTATTCTCCTCAGTGAAATACCCACGTATGGCGTAGACTTAATCTTCTATGATCATTACGATTTTTGTGACCTTACCTAGCCCTTTCTCCTGAAAGTAGGAACAGTCGCGCCGTGACAATAGCTATGAATTGAGCGTTTGCTGACAGAGGCTTTATGTATGTGTAGCGTTTACTTCTGGTACATTTAGTAAGGATTGTTGGTTCATCGCCAATATAAAATTCCTACTATGACAGTATTTGGAACCGATTCAAATACTAAAAATCATATCGATTAGCGGAAACATTTGAATTATAAATATACTTTTTCTGTCCAAATGTAAGCTATACAAAATATGTGTGCTAATATTTTGGAGAGCAAAGCAGACAAGATATATAGTTCCTTCGTTGTTGAATAAGAATCTTGGGATTGGCGTGCGATACCGAATTCATGGACGCCAATCAAGATAGTGAGAGAAGTCGCATACCTCGTCAATTAGGACTAGGCAGTAGACACGTGACATTTTCTCTTATTTCTGACTCGATATCCTTGCGTGGGAAAGTACATAAGGAATAACTGAGACATGAGATGGCAGCAGACAGAGACCTCAGGCATCCAGAAGGCAGCAGACGGAGACCTCAGACATGAGATGGCAGCAGACATATACCTCAGACATACAGAAGGCAGCAAACAGAGACCTCAAACATCCTGGAGTACGTGTAGATCAATTGTACCTATCATGTTGGCGCTGGCATTCAGGACCTTGTGTGCTCTGGTCATGTTGGGGTTGGCATTCAGGAGCGCCTGTGCCCTGGTCATGTTGGGGTTGGCATTCAGGACCTTGTGTGCCCTGGTCATGTTGTTGGGGTTGGCATTCAGGAGATTGTGTGCCCTGGTCATGTTGTTGGGGTTGGCATTCAGGAGCTTGTGTGCCCTGGTCATGTTGTTGGGGTTGGCATTCAGGAGCTTGTATGCCTTGGTCATGTTTGGGCTGGCATTCAGGACCGTGTGTGCTCTAGTCATGTTGTTGGGGTTGTCATTCAGGAGCTTGTGTGCTCTGGTCATGTTGGGGTTGGCATTCAGGAGCGTGTGTGCCCTGGTCATGTTGTTGGGGTTGGCATTCATGAGCGTGTGTGCCTTGGTCATGTTGTTGGGGTTGGCATTCAGGAGCTTGTGTGCCTTGGTCATGTTGGGGTTGGCATTCAGGAGCTTGTGTGCCCTGGTCATGTTGGGGTTGGCATTCAGGAGCTTGTGTGCCCTGGTCATGTTGGGGTTGGCATTCAGGAGCTTGTGTGCCCTGGTCATGTTGTGGTTGGCATTCAGGAGCTTGTATGCCCTGGTCATGTTGTTGGGGTTAAAATTCAGGAGCTTGTGTGCCCTGGTCATGTTGGGGTTGGCATTCAGGAGCTTGTATACCCTGGTCATGTTGTTGGGTTTGGCATTCAGGAGCTTGTATGCCCTGGTCATGTTGTTGGGGCTGGCATTCAGGAGCTTGTGTGCTCTGGTCATGTTGGGGTTGGCATTCAGGAGCTTGTGTGCCCTGGTCATGTTGGGGTTGGCATTCAGGACCTTGTGTGCCCTGGTCATGTTGTTGGGGTTGGCATTCAGGAGCTTGTGTGCCCTGGTCATGTTGTTGGGGTTGGCATTCAGGAGCTTGTGTGCCCTGGTCATGTTGTTGGGGTTGGCATTCAGGAGCTTGTGTGCCTTGGTCATGTTGGGGCTGGCATTCAGGAGCTAGTGTGCCCTGGTCATATTGGGGTTGGCATTCAGGAGCTTGTGTGCCCTGGTCATGTTGGGGTTGGCATTCAGGAGCTTGTATGCCCTGGTCATATTGTTGGGGTTGGCTTTCAAGAGCGTGTGTGCCCTGGTCATGTTGGGGTTGGATTTCAGGAGCTTGCATGCCCTGGTCATGTTGTTGGGGTTGGCATTCAGGAGCTTGTATGCCCTGGTCATGTTGTTGGGGCTGGCATTCAGGAGCTTGTGTGCCCTGGTCATGTTGTTGGGGTTGGCATTCAGGAGCTTGTGTGCTCTGGTCATGTTGGGGTTGGCATTCAGGACCGTGTGTGCTCTGGTCATGTTGGGGCTGGCATTTAGGAGCTTGTGTGCTCTGGTCATGTTGTTGGGGTTGGCATTCAGGAGCTTGTGTGCCCTGGTCATGTTGTGGTTGGCATTCAGGAGCTTGTATGCCCTGGTCATGTTGTTGGGGTTAAAATTCAGGAGCTTGTGTGCCCTGGTCATGTTGGGGTTGGCATTCAGGAGCTTGTATACCCTGGTCATGTTGTTGGGTTTGGCATTCAGGAGCTTGTATGCCCTGGTCATGTTGTTGGGGCTGGCATTCAGGAGCTTGTGTGCTCTGGTCATGTTGGGGTTGGCATTCAGGAGCTTGTGTGCCCTGGTCATGTTGGGGTTGGCATTCAGGACCTTGTGTGCCCTGGTCATGTTGTTGGGGTTGGCATTCAGGAGCTTGTGTGCCCTGGTCATGTTGTTGGGGTTGGCATTCAGGAGCTTGTGTGCCCTGGTCATGTTGTTGGGGTTGGCATTCAGGAGCTTGTGTGCCTTGGTCATGTTGGGGCTGGCATTCAGGAGCTAGTGTGCCCTGGTCATATTGGGGTTGGCATTCAGGAGCTTGTGTGCCCTGGTCATGTTGGGGTTGGCATTCAGGAGCTTGTATGCCCTGGTCATATTGTTGGGGTTGGCTTTCAAGAGCGTGTGTGCCCTGGTCATGTTGGGGTTGGATTTCAGGAGCTTGCATGCCCTGGTCATGTTGTTGGGGTTGGCATTCAGGAGCTTGTATGCCCTGGTCATGTTGTTGGGGCTGGCATTCAGGAGCTTGTGTGCCCTGGTCATGTTGTTGGGGTTGGCATTCAGGAGCTTGTGTGCTCTGGTCATGTTGGGGTTGGCATTCAGGACCGTGTGTGCTCTGGTCATGTTGGGGCTGGCATTTAGGAGCTTGTGTGCTCTGGTCATGTTGTTGGGGTTGGCATTCAGGAGCTTGTGTGCTCTGGTCATGTTGGGGTTGGCATTCAGGACCGTGTGTTCTCTGGTCATGTTGGGGCTGGCATTCAGGACCGTGTGTGCTCTGGTCATGTTGGGGCTGGCATTCAGGACCGTGTGTGCTCTGGTCATGTTGTTGGGGTTGTCATTCAGGAGCTTGTGTGCTCTGGTCATGTTGGGGTTGGCATTCAGGACCGTGTGTGCTCTGGTCATGTTGTTGGGGTTGTCATTCAGGACTGTGTGTGCTCTGGTCATGTTGTTGGGGTTGGCATTCAGGAGCTTGTGTGCTCTGGTCATGTTGGGGTTGGCATTCAGGACCGTGTGTGCTCTGGTCATGTTGGGGCTGGCATTCAGGACCGTGTGTGCTCTGGTCATGTTGTTGGGGTTGGCATTCAGGAGCTTGTGTGCGCTGGTCATGTTGGGGTTGGCATTCAGGACCGTGTGTGATCTGGTCATGTTGGGGCTGGCATTCGGGAGCTTGTGTGCTCTGGTCATGTTCAAGCTGTTTGTTTTCGTAGCTGCTCATACAGATTTATTCACTCTCTGGTGGCAGGTTTGCAGAGGCTCTTTTTAAAATCATCGGTACGCAGAAAAAGCCGGACCCGGTTCCTTCTTGCTTTAGTGCAATGCAATGTTTCTCATCGTGCTCATAACTACAGAGATTACACTATCGAGTCCCACTTCGTTGATGGTGCTGCTGTAACACAGTTTGTTTCTAAGTACGTGGCATGGAAGCGAGGTGGTTGTACTTGGTACAATTAAAGACATACTTAAAGAACTGTTCCGAACGGTCTGCCGGGGTCTTTGTGTATGACAAGGACAAGAGTAGCACCAATGCTCCACAGGGAGCATGTTGCAAGAGTTACTAACTGTGTGACATTACATAACAATGCAGACATACTGTCACGTGAACCTGACCAACGAGATGCCAAGACCGTAGCATTGCACTACAGCATTAAGGGTACATATCTACCTTCTTCAATAGTAAGTGGAATATGCTGAGCGCAGCAGGGCATACATGTCAACAACCTCCAGTATGAGAATGGAGACGGAAGCAGTGACCTCAGCAGTGAAGTGGATATCTGAGACTTCTATAACAAAGGCAGTCATTGTGACAGACGCGCAAGCCGTACTTCAGAAAGTACAGAAGGGATGGCTTGGGTACCAGTGGATATCTGCTGTTGAGGCCTCAAACTTCCAGGCACTGACCTGGATCTACTGTCCTGCTCATGCTGGGGTTCAGGGCAATGAAAGAGCTGACATCTTGGCTTCACGGGCTCCCATCATGGGCACATTGGTGATGTACAGAAGTGACATTTTGAAATCAATCAATGATCACCTGTTGGATGAAGACACCGCAATAGATGAAGCAGCAATCCACAGACTGCAACGTTTCGACATTAAGCGAGGTTCGAGCGGAGTGGGGCGCTTGAGAGGGCGGCGCAGGAGAGTGTACAACCAGCGAGCTACAGGGACCATCAGCATCCATACCTTACGCGATTTGATGAGAGCGACTGAGAACCTATGGGTATGCCCAGCGTGCAGTGACGTCGATTCTTAGAAACAAAAACAGAAACAGTGGAATATAAGCAGAACCACTACAACCCGTTACCAGAGAATATGTGTCAAGTGTGAAGAACTCAACAAGGGTAGCTTGGGACAGCAACAAATCTCACAGCTAGCAAGAAGACAATGTTGGGCTACAGTTCTAAACTGGCACTTAGCCGGCTAGTTTGTTGTTTCACGGTTAAAGGTGTACAGACAATGCAGACTAAATCTCCCGGTAGTTACAGGTTGAGGATACGCTGCTGGCATGCGGCTTTGTGTGAGTTCAATAAATGTCCAGAAGAGGCTCTTAAATCATTCGTGAGAATAGACATGTTTTTGTTGTTGCATTATTATAACATTTAAGTTTGATATATTTGATATAAATGTCGCGTTTATTTCACCACATTGTTCAAAATCACTGTGTATGTGTGCTGTGTGTATGTGTTCGTGTGCTGTGTGTATGTGTTCGTGTGTGTATGTGTTTTCAAAGCGGCGAATGAGTCTAGTATCGGACAATACTGTCGGTGGTAAACAGATTTCATTGGGCTAGGTTTCACAGATTAAAATGTTCTAGACTTGGTAGATAAAATTGTTTTAAATTTGACAGATAAAATTGTTCTAGGTTTGATAGAATTAATTGGACTAGGTTTCAGAGATGTACGGTGCTAGGTTTGAAAAATGTAACCGTACTTTAGCATGAATTACTGATCAAGGTACATTAGCATGAATTACTGATCAAGGTACGTTAGCATGAATTACTGATCAAGGTACGTTAGCATGAATTGTTGATCAAGATATGTTAGCATGAATTACTGATCAAGGTACGTTAGCATGAATTACTGATCAAGGTACGTTAGCATGAATTACTGATCAAGGTACGTTAGCATGAATTACTGATCAAGGTACGTTAGCATGAATTACTAATCAATGCACAATAGAATGAACTACAGTCATGTGTTACAGAGACGAATAAAAACGCATGCAACACTAAGAGCATGTTGATTTTATACACGTTTATAAGATAAATGAAGGCTGCGTGACTTAGAGTGAAACTCGCTTGGATTTCCCAAAATTAAATGTACCGGGTTCGATTCCCACCGTGTGCAGTTTCAGACACACATTTTTTCTCGGGCGATGGCTCCTCCACGTACGGATAGTAGTGGCAACCTACCGCACTGCACACTTGCCAAGAAACTTATAACAGCCAAGTAGGTTACGGTTGTAAGAAGCGACGTTCTGTAAATGACATGCTACTTAATTTTTAAAATAAGATAATCAAGGGAAATGATAAATTAGATGATATCATGTTTCTTCAAAGCCTATAACAACAAAAAGGCACAGATACAAATTAATTTTAAAAAAAGGTTCCGATTAGATACTAGAAAATATTTATTTAGTCAGAGAGTAGTGAATGCTTGGAATGCATTGCCACAGGAAATAGTGGAGGAGGTGTCAATTAATGCATTAAAGAATAGGTTGGAGGATGCACATAGATTTTAGATCAAGTGAAGTAAAAGAAACTGGTTGCATACAGACTCTGCAGCGTGTTATAAACCGGTATAAAAATGTTAACTTGAGTTAGATGAGACACGACTAACAATGCAGTTTAACTCCCTCAGAGTAGAAGGCAGTCCCGAGTGATCAGTAGGGATCTTTGTGTGTGACAAAGACAAGAATGGCACCACTGCCCCACAGAGAGCATGTCGTAAGAGGCCACTGTGTGGCATGACATAACACTGACCATTGATAGGTAGTTTGTTAAGAGCAACATAGATGGCGCCTAACAGGCTGCGGGTCTACTTTGCTCTACTGTTTTAGTCTATTAAGATGAAAACACACATCGGTTAGCCACCCTCCGCCACACTTGCCCTAACGCAGTCGAGTAATAAGCTGCTCGAGCCTAGCCCACTAAGCAGGAAATCCTCCTCCCGGTTACATCCAGCTAACGCCAGAGCTGAGACCTGCACGGGGGCATACGCCCCTGTAGAAGTACAGGTGGACTGAGACTAAAACTAAGACTAAGGGTAGAAGGCATTTCAACTTCTGTGCATTGCATAGTACGCCATTCGCACAGTGTGAAATAGTGGTATGAGTTTAAAGAAACGCTTGATAAAAAAATAAAAATAATTTAATAATACATAACTTAAAAAAAGAGAGAATTCATTGTTTTCTCGGGGATCGGTTAAAAGAATACATTTTATTATATTCCTTACGTTTAAAAAAATCATTTCTATAAAGCTAGAATATTAACAGTTGGCACAAAAGGCCGCGTAGGCGACATGTTGTGCGTGCTACCAACAGGTGGTGTTATCGGTCGGTTCTAATACTGTTATCGATTTTATTGAACTCAAGTCGAGGTAATCAAAAATGGTTCGCGATAAAAGGATCATGGGAGTCATCGAGTTCAAGGATATGATTTGAATTTCTGAACACTTTCTCGAATTGCAGGAGTTGCCATCTGGCGAAAGTTGATTCCCAGATGTTTGATAAGTTTGTGAAAGTTAATTTTTGGTGTCAATGTGAACAGATATTTAGTGTCAATGTGAACATATGTTTAGTGTCAATGTGAACATATGTTTAGTGTCAATGTGAACAGATGTTTAGTGTCAATGTGAACAGATGTTTAGTGTCAATGTGAACAGATGTTTAGTGTCAATGTGAACAGATGTTTAGTGTCAATGTGAACAGATGTTTAGTGTCAATGTGAACAGATGTTCAGTGTCAATGTGAAACGATGTTTAGTGTCAATGTGAACAGATGTTTAGTGTCAATGTGAACAGATGTTTAGTGTCAATGTGAACGGATTTTCAAACTAAATGTGTGGATGTTTGATAGCATTTAATGACCATCTGAACAGTAGGTTCACATCTAGTATTTGGTGTGCCTGTTTAAATCAGGTTTACTGTTAACATTATGAGTACTATTACAATTAAGTTTACTGTTAACATTATGAGTACTATTTCAATTAAGTTTACTTAACATTATGAGTAAAAGTATGTCGTATGTCCTTTTACAGAACTTAACTTCTTACAACCGCCACCTATTTGGCTGTTATAAGTTTCTTGGCAAATGTGCAGTACGGTAGGTAGGTAGGTAGAAAAAAACCCAGTGTCTGCCAAATCGGACACAAGTGGATATCGAACCCGGGACGTTGGGATTGTGAAAACCGAGCGAGTTTCACCCCTAGGCCGCGCAGTCTCCTTTAGAGTACTACTACTACTACTACATTATGAGTACTATTACAATTAGGTTTACTATTAATATTAACAGTGCCTGTACAATTTAATTTGACTCTTATAATCATGAGTAACGTTACAATTAAGTTCACAAGTAACGGTATGTGTACCATTGAAAGAAACATTACAACAATACAGGTATATCCGCCAACAACAGCCGCCTAGAAAAAAAATGAAGTCGTTATATAACGATTTGCAAGGAACTATACACAAAGTAGAGAACATTGCAAGGAACCATATACAAAGTAGAGAAAATTGCAATTTACAAAGTAGAAAAAAATATATTTTGATATCTTGGGGGATGTCAAATAGAAAATGAGAAGGGACAGGCCATAAGACGAAGAAAGAGTGCTGGCACCCCACGGTTTGGGACACAGAAATGATAGGAGAACCATTAATGGAATTCTGTCTACAAAACAACCTTGGCATTAGAACAAAGCTCTAGACGGTTCTACACATGGGCTGTATCAGATGGTAAACTCATGAGCCAAATCGACTGCAATCTAGCACAGAAAAGATGGAGATCAGGTGTGGAATTGGCGAAGACAACCTGGCGCTGACTGCCACTCAGATCACTAAGTATTGGTCACCGACTTCAAGACAAGACTGAGACAAATTGTTGAGACGGACAAGACAAACACGCTATGACGTCATCGGTTGACCACAAGAATGCAGAATTGAAGTAAAAATACATTTGGCAGTATATATTTATGGCAGTGCAGGAAGACATTACTCCCGATGAACTAGTTACAAAGGCCAGGGATATTTTCATCTCGTTTGCGAAAATGAAGATAGAGAGAAAAGGACACAAAAATCAGTTATATTGCAGAAAAATAACATTGAAACTCGCAGAAGAAAGGAAACAGCTGGTACAATCCAGGACAGGACCCATCATTATGTAGCATATCCTTTGTAGAACGTCGCTCCCATCACAGTCTGTCTGAAAGAAACTCGTTCCCTTGCCAAAACTCCAGCTTCCGCCACTGTCATACTCAGGCACTCCTGGATATCTTGATGCCATCGTCTTCTTGGTCTACCCCTTCCTCTTTTGCCTGGCACCATACCTTCCATCACCGTCCTCTCAACAGGACCCAGCAGGACGAAATACAGACACATCACAAAAGAAATCAGAAGAGAGATTAGGAAGGACAAGAAACAACACATAATGGACACATGTAGTAACACATAAGAGTAACAAAGTCAGGGATGGAAATGAAATACGTTCAAATATATTTTAATACTAACTACCATTTGACCTGATTCCTCTACTCTTTGGCTGGACGGAAAAGTAACTGCTAAATTCACTTTGCCGCTTGGCGGGTTTGCTAACACGTCAATACGCTTAAGCAAAAATGACCATTTCAATTTCAATTTCTAATTTATTTCACTTCTGTTTTGTGCAAATTCTGCAAAGCTGTATGGGATATCACAGCCCATCATGTCTAATCTAACGCTTCTCTACTAGAAATAACATAGCCAAAAACAAAGTGTCTACTCGAATATGTGTAAAACCAATATAATGACCACCAACAAAACAAAAAAACAGACCTAAAGTTACTCTAAAAATGGAAAAATATAATTTCGCCAAAAATAAATTAGGAGAAGAATTGTCATGGCAGCGCAGATAAAATGAGAACCCTATGTTGCGTCAGACCATAGCACTAAAGATGGCCATGGGAAGACTCTCTGTGTGTATTCTGCAGTTTTATTTCGACTGTTTTTAAAAAAAACCAGTCTTTACTTCCCAATACGATCCTTTTTTTCCATTTTGACTTTTGCTTCCTCTTTCTTTGGTTGCTCTTTCCGTCGCCATATTTCCGAGTATCTAGAAATGGGAAGGAATCCATTATATTTCTACGCTGTTAAAGTGAAAGCTTGTCTTCCTGCGTGCCTTTGTCTGGCTGCCCAGTTTGTTGTTTTTATGGTTTTTGATGATTGTGACTGATAGGTACTCTGTGAAGAAAACTACTTTGTCTCTGGACTGGCTTGTGGTTGCCAAGATGGCTACTGAAGCTGTTATTTGCATCTCGGCCTCAGCTCTAAAGTTAGCTAAGAATCGTCCGCTGTCCACTGAGATTTGGTTTTACTGTCCGCAGTTCAATTCTATGCGTCCCCCACCAATCTCTTAGTTTTTACAGCTCTCACTGCTGATCCTTACATTTCTTTCTTCTTATTTAGTGTCTCTGTTTGGCTGTCTATTGTAATTACTTCCAGAATGTAGTCGATCAGCTCTGGAAAGTATGTGATCTTTCTTGGCAGAAATGTACTGCTTGTCATTTGGGTTCTGTCTTTGAACGAAGAACACAAACAATGGATATGAGATGCTTCGGTAGATCACTGGAACAAGGTATGAGGATTATATCTCAACTGTCAACTCTGATTTTTTGTGTCGTCCTCTAGGTATCTTAATTTTCGCAGATGAGGTGAGGATATCCCTTGCCTTTGTGACCAGTTCATCGGGAGTCATGTTTTCTTGAATTGCCCTTCATAAGCACTTCAAATGTAATTTTTACTTCTATTCTGAATTTTTGTGGTCTAACACTGACGCAATAGTGTGTTTGTCTTGTCTGTCTCAACAGCCAGTAGGGGAAGGCGTGGTCTAGTGGTTAAGTGGCACGGCTCACAACCCGAAGGTGCTGGGTTCGATCCCCATCACAACACCGGCCGTTACCCCGGGGAAGTAAACCCTTAGAAAATGCAGGAGCAAGCAGACCATTACATAAAATGCATACTGAAGTCGGATGCACTGGACCGACAAGCGCAAAATAAAAATCACAGTGCAACGCACACCGCCTTGTGGAATAGAAAAATAAGGCGAACGCAAAAATAAAAAACAAGAACAAAAAAAAACAAAAAACAAAAAATTGCCGGGATTGTCGGACCATGTAAAGGACTACTGAAACTTGCAAGAGAACCGGCATTTTAATGGTACAGTTATATATAGTTGTCCATCACAAGTGATGAAGACCACTCTCTTTGTTCAGCCGTGTGGACAGTCGTATCTCTTGCTGTGTACGCTGAAATGGGTGACGCACGGATATTTGGATTAAAGTGAGGAAGAAACTGCGCCTTTTGTCAATCTCACTCACAGAGCCTAAGCTACCTTTTGCCAGTGGCAAGACATTCATCGAGACGACTGGAGATAGCATAGGATGCAGATTTTGCCTCAGGGTTCCCACCGAAGCCTTTCCGTCCGCAGGGTAGAAAGGTGGGATGGCATCTAACGCAGTTTGTCGTGCCTTTTCGATAACCACAAGAGGTCGTATGGACAACACTCCGCGTGTGAGTGAGTCTGGCATCTCTTCCCAGCTGTATTCAGCTCATCATAGTAGCATCTAAAATTCCCACACGCCAAATTTGTGAAGGTGAACCGGCAGAAGTAACCCGTGAAATACGACACAGGTATAAGCGTAGTGCCATTCAGCCGGCGTCCAGACCAGGATAAACGGATGGAAGAAATCACCAAAAAAACACGAAATAATAACAAGTCCAGACGGAAAACAACACCACGTTTCCGTGAACACAAGTGTAAGTCGTCGACTAGTTTGAATTCCAGGCAAATATGTGGTCTAGCGGCATCCATAATGATCCAAAACAGCAGGGAAATGTAGACTCGCAGCCAGTTATGGCGCCATCTTTGCCAGATTTTGCGACACATGACAGTTTACAGTTCTGTGACTAGATCAAACTAACTTTCCAATAATACGTTCACTGGAACAAGGCTGAGATGAGACCCAAGAAAACGACACGTCATATTCTGAAATGAAGAACAGCTTTGGCAGAAATAGAATGACTGACTATTGAGGGATTCAGGAATATAAGTTTACAAAATACAAGTAACAGTATAGAAAGATATCATGCGCAAAAGATTTGATAGATTACAGGATATAAGAATAAATACGAGAAGATATATCTTATTTCAAAACAGAGCCATACGCTTGGCTGCATATCAGTTGCTTGTCTAAGGCAGGTGCAAGCATGTCAGAGAGTTAAGCTATTGTGTGACTGATACAGATATCGAATAACTGCACGCAGGCACACCAGGAAAGGTTTTCTAGAATCTGTGTATGATAACATTACTTGAACGTTAGTTCACTCGCCGAGAGGTGGGACATGCGTTTTATTTAAATAGGTGATTGATTTGTATGGTAACGTTATGACTATATTGGAATGGAATAGTGAAGTGCATGCTAGTCTTTGGGAGAAGTGTGGTCTGGTGTGAGAGAATATGAAGTCTTTGGGAGACGTGTGGTCTGGTGTGAGAAAATATGAAGTCTTTGGGAGACGTGTGGTCTGGTGTGAGAGAATATGAAATCTTTGGGAGAAGTGTGGTCTGGTGTGAGAAAATATGAAGTCTTTGGGAGAAGTGTGGTCTGGTGTGAGAAAATATGAAGTCTTTGGGAGAAGTGTGGTCTGGTGTGAGAAAATATGAAGTCTTTGGGAGACGTGTGGTCTGGTGTGAGAGAATATGAAGTCTTTGGGAGACGTGTGGTCTAGTGTGAGAAAATATGAAGTCTTTGGGAGACGTGTGGTCTGGTGTGAGAAAATATGAAGTCTTTGGGAGACGTGTGGTCTGGTGTGAGAAAATATGAAGTCTTTGGGAGACGTGTGGTCTAGTGTGAGAAAATATGAAGTCTTTGGGAGAAGTGTGGTCTGGTGTGAGAAAATATGAAGTCTTAGGGAGACGTGTGGTCTGGTGTGAGAAAATATGAAGTCTTTGGGAGACGTGTGGTCTAGTGTGAGAAAATATGAAGTCTTTGGGAGACGTGTGGTCTAGTGTGAGAAAATATGAAGTCTTTGGGAGACGTGTGGTCTAGTGTGAGAAAATATGAAGTCTTTGGGAGACGTGTGGTCTAGTGTGAGAAAATATGAAGTCTTTGAGACAAGTTGGGATGTGATGAAATATGAAGTCTTTGAGACAAGTTGGGATGTGATGAAATATGAAGCACTTTATCAACAACAAGAAAGAAAGAAAGACAGAAAGAAAGAAAAACCGTCTATTGTTAAGGCACAAATTCGGGGAACTGAGACGCTAGCCCAGTCAGGCACAACATACTGACCAGGAAGTCACGGTCAGGTACAATATACTGACCAAGAAGTCACGGTCAGGCACAATATACTGACCAAGAAGTCACGGTCAGGCACAATGTATTGACCAGGTAGTCGCGGTCAGGCACAATGTCCACAATCTTCTCTTCCATGTAGCGTTCCATGGAAACAGGTTGTTTTTAAGACAGTCTGGCTGACACGATATGGATTGACGTGATCCCTATAGTAGTGAGCACTATACAGATGAAACCAAGCATAGCAAAACCACATGGAGGATCGCGGTCCAATTTCATCAGCAGGCTGCGGATGTGAAGGAAGCTACTACAACCCCCCACTTAATGTCATCTCCAGGGCACACAAAACAGTCAACTTACTCATGATGGGCATTCAACAACAACAGCAAGGCACATATTCTCACACTTGGGTTGGGGGGTTGGTGAGGCGGGATGTCAAGGATGCAATCCATCAAGGAATTAAGACTGCATGCACCAAAAGTCGACGTGTAGTGTGCTGACGTTATTTAAAACAAAAATCCGGCAAATATTTAAAAAAAATACCTAGACGTTATTGCAGTTTGTTCTTCTTCTTCTTCTTCTTCTTCTTCTTCTTCTTCTTCTTCTTGCTCTTCTTCTTCTTCTTCTTCTTCTTCTTCTTCTTCTTCTTCGGCGTTAGTCCTTAAAAACGACATTTGCAACGTTGTATTGTACAAGGCGTGGCTATAATATCTGCGCCTTTCGGCATGTGTATCCGATTTTAGCACGACCTATTTGGAACCGGTTTTTACCTTCACTCTTCGCTCCCTAATCTCCCATGATGCATCCTCTCAGAGCGATCTCTTACGTTTGATTGGACAGTACAAAACTCTCTGGATCGCTGGTTTAAATAAAAAGTGTTATTTCCGTTCACCGTTCTACCCAAGACAGAATGTGTTTTGTGACTGAACGGCTCAGACAAACTAGCAAAGTGTGGAGTAGCATCCTCACAAACAGACCTGAGCATCACGTATAAGGAGGCCAAGACCATAATTGAAGCCAACTTCAGGGTTAAATGGGCTGATCAACACCCCGACTTCCGAAAAGAAGACAGCTACTTTAATTAAATTAGAGAAGAGCAAGTCATCATTTTCAGACTCAGAACTGGGCATAAGAGACTCAAGGGTCATCTTTACAAACAAATTGAGGATTGGTACAGATGATAGGTGTCTATGTGGGGAGCATACCGTAATTGTGTACACATCCTGCAAAGCTGTATGCTCACGCAGGAAAAGAGAAAACAATACTGGCCTTGTGAGACAGATATGGGACAAAAGCTGTATGGAGATAAAACAGCCTTACAAACAAACGGTATCGTTTGTAAGAGAAACCGGGACCTTGATCTGAGGATGTCAGAGAAACCGGAACCTTGAACTGATTGATGTCAGAGAAACCGTAACCTTGATCTGAGGATGTCAGAGAAACCGGGACCTTGATCTGAGGATGTCAGAGAAACCGTAACCTTGATCTGAGGATGTCAGAGAAACGGGCACCTTTTTCTGAGGATTTCAGAGAAACGGGGGACCTTGATCTGAGGATGTCAGAGAAACGGGAACCTTGATCTGTGGATGTCAGAGAAACCGGAGCCTTGATCTGATGATGTCAGAGAAACCGGAACCTTGATCTGAGGATGTCAGAGAAACCGGGACCTTGATCTGTGGATGTCAGAGAAACCGGAGCCTTGATCTGATGATGTCAGAGAAACCGGAACCTTGATCTGAGGATGTCAGAGAAACGGGGACCTTGATATGAGGATGTCAGAGCAACGGGGGACCTTAATCTGAGGATGTCGAGAAACGGAGAACCTTGATCTGAGGATTTCAGAGAAACGGGGGACCTTGATCTGAGGATGTCAGAGAAACGGGAACCTTGATCTGTGGATGTCAGAGAAACCGGAGCCTTGATCTGATGATGTCAGAGAAACCGGAACCTTGATCTGAGGATGTCAGAGAAACCGGGACCTTGATCTGAGGATGTCAGAGAAACCGTAACCTTGATCTGAGGATGTCAGAGAAACGGGCACCTTTTTCTGAGGATGTCAGAGAAACGGGGGACCTTGATCTGAGGATGTCAGAGAAACGGGAACCTTGATCTGTGGATGTCAGAGAAACCGGAGCCTTGATCTGATGATGTCAGAGAAACCGGAACCTTGATCTGAGGATGTCAGAGAAACGGGGACCTTGATATGAGGATGTCAGAGCAACGGGGGACCTTAATCTGAGGATGTCGAGAAACGGAGAACCTTGATCTGAGGATGTCAGAGAAACGGGGGACCTTGATCTGAGGATGTCAGAGAAACGGGGACCTTGATCTGAGGATGTCAGAGAAACGGAGGACCTTGATCTAAGGATGTCAGAGAAACGCAGGATCTTGATCTGAGGATGTCAGAGAAACGGGGGACATTGATCTGAGAATGTCAGAGAAACGGGGACCTTGATCTGAGGATGTCAGAGAAACGGGGGACCTTGATCTGAGGATGTCGAGAAACGGGGGACCTTGATCTGAGGATGTCAGAGAAACGGGAGACCTTAATGTGCGGATGTCAGAGAAACGGGGGACCTTGATCTGAGGATGTCAGAGAAACGGGGGACCTTGATCTGAGGATGTCAGAGAAACGGGGGATCTTGATCTGAGGATGTCAGAGAAACGGGGAACCTTGATCTGAGGATGTCGAGAAACGGGGGACCTTGATCTGAGGATGTCAGAGAAACGGGGACCTTGATCTGAGGATGTCAGAGAAACCGGAACCTTGAACTGATGATGTCAGAGAAACCGTAACCTTGATCTGAGGATGTCAGAGAAACCGGGACCTTGATCTGAGGATGTCAGAGAAACCGTAACCTTGATCTGAGGATGTCAGAGAAACGGGAACCTTGATCTGTGGATGTCAGAGAAACCGGAGCCTTGATCTGATGATGTCAGAGAAACCGGAACCTTGATCTGAGGATGTCAGAGAAACCGGGACCTTGATCTGAGGATGTCAGAGAAACCGTAACCTTGATCTGAGGATGTCAGAGAAACGGGCACCTTTTTCTGAGGATGTCAGAGAAACGGGGGACCTTGATCTGAGGATGTCAGAGAAACGGGGACCTTGATATGAGGATGTCAGAGCAACGGAGGACCTTAATCTGAGGATGTCGAGAAACGGAGAACCTTGATCTGAGGATGTCAGAGAAACGGGGGACCTTGATCTGAGGATGTCAGAGAAACGGGGACCTTGATCTGAGGATGTCAGAGAAACGGAGGACCTTGATCTAAGGATGTCAGAGAAACGCAGGACCTTGATCTGAGGATGTCAGAGAAACGGGGGACATTGATCTGAGAATGTCAGAGAAACGGGGACCTTGATCTGAGGATGTCAGAGAAACGGGGGACCTTGATCTGAGGATGTCGAGAAACGGGGGACCTTGATCTGAGGATGTCAGAGAAACGGGAGACCTTAATGTGCGGATGTCAGAGAAACGGGGGACCTTGATCTGAGGATGTCAGAGAAACGGGGGACCTTGATCTGAGGATGTCAGAGAAACGGGGGATCTTGATCTGAGGATGTCAGAGAAACGGGGAACCTTGATCTGAGGATGTCGAGAAACGGGGGACCTTGATCTGAGGATGTCAGAGAAACGGGGACCTTGATCTGAGGATGTCAGAGAAACGGGGGACCTTGATCTAAGGATGTCAGAGAAACGGGGGATCTTGATCTGAGGATGTCAGGGAAACGGGGGATCTTGATCTGAGGATGTCAGAGAAACGGGGGACCTTGATCTGAGGATGTCAGAGAAACGGGGGACCTTGATCTGAGGATGTCATAGAAACGGGGGACCTTGATCTGAGGATGTCATAGAAACGGGGACCTTGATCTGAGGATGTCAGAGAAACGGGGGACCTTGATCTGAGGATGAACGAAGAAGAAGAAGACCGGCTCAATGAACCCGACTACAGCAGGCATTGCTTTAAATGAGAGTACTTGACATAGTGGTACGACCTTGCTGATACGTGAATCCGAACAGAGGCAAGCTTTGGTGGTGAGCCAAACCTCACACCCCACCCAAACATCTCTGACTGTAATGTCAGCAACTAAAAATCGATTGATTGATTTAAAAATGAACTATTTATCCATATCCGGTTAGTAGGTGATGTATTTTTGTCAGATTCTAGGAGGACATTCTGTTTGCAATCACAGAACTAGTCCTTGGTGTTATGATAGGTTGTGTTTAACATCAAGTTTAACGGCAAGGGTTGGGTGTTTTAGTATTATTGTGCACCATTATTATTTTGTAACTCAACTCAAATTGAAGTACATCTAATTATGTGTGCGTGTGTTTGTGTGTGTGTGTGTGTGTGTGTAGGGAGGAGGAGACGCTCGTTGCCAAGTGGTTAGTGGTACAGCACAAAACCACAACATGTTCGGAGCCAGCAAGGCAGTTGCTAGTGACACAGCCCACGATTCAAATATCAATATGTTCGGATCCAGCATGGTAGTGCTGTTATGGAAAGAAAATTCCTACAAAATATATGCTGAAGTCGGATGAACTGGACAACACATACCCAAATCATAATACAACGCTTTCTGTCATTAGAAACAAGGAGATCAAAAATATAATTTTAAAAAGACATGAAGGAAGATAAAACGTTGCGTAACGAAATATACAAAAAGAATCAATTACACAAAATATTGCAACATAGATGACACACTTATCCACAGGTATCCACACGTATCCGACTCTTTGTTGACATAGCTAAGGGGCACATATTGTTCTGCTGTATGCTGTAAGTGATCTTGTTAATATTTAAAATCGTTCGCTATTTTGTTTTGTTTTGCGTTCGCCACATTTTTCTATTCCTCAATGCGTTGGACTGTGTTTCTATTTTGCGCCTGTTGGTCCAGTGCATCCGACTTCGGCATACATTTTATGTAAGGGTTTGCTTCTTCTTGCATTTTCTAAGGGCTTGCTTCCCCGGGGTAACGGACAGTGCTGTGATTGGGGATCGAACCCAGCATCTTCGGTTTGTGAGCCGTGTCTCTTAACCACTAAGCTACACCGTCCCCCATTTTGGTTTTAATATTGTACACTAGAACCCCTTTGTTCCTTCCAGAATTAGGTTCACAGCACGTCAGTTATTGCAATAGACAGTTTAACCAGACAAAGATAGTCACATAGAAGACATTGCCGTCGGGGATGACGTGGCGCGGAGATAACTAGTTCCTTTTCTCGCTGTCTTTTCTCAGTTAACTGTAAATCAGGTAACCATTTGCAACTCGATACACGGGGGTGTGCCGTAAGAACCCGAGCTTTGAGAGATAAGCGCTCTAACCGTTCTGCCCCTCAGAGGCCCACACGGAACAGAGAAAATAAGGAGAACCACAAGACTGAGTTTAAACACATACACACACTGAGACAGGTGACAGCACATTCTCAGTCAAGGTCCCCTAACTTTCTAAGAATCGCGATAACACAACCAAATATTGCAAAAATTGATTTGATAAACATTCGAAATAATATGGGAGCTTGGTTTTGGCCAGTGGTCTCAAACTCAAACCATCTCGAGGGACATATGGAAGATATGATCAACCCCTACCGCTCCCGCCCCCACCCTCCCCCGCCCCCGCCCCTTTCCTCTCCATGGTCCGAGTCCCACGCAGACAATTTACAAAATGCAAAGAGTGCATGGCGATAAGTTATATGGACGGTAGACCCACTTGAAGGCCAATTCAATGGACCATAGACCGCTTAAAGACCAATTCTATGGACCATACACAGCAAGAAGACCAATTATATAGACTATACACAACACAAAGACCAATTACATGGACCAAAGACCGTATAAAGACCAATTTTATGGACCAAAGACCGTATAAAGAATAATTCTATGGGCCAAAGACCGTATAAAGACCAATTCTATGCATCATATGACAATCAATTATATAAACCATAAACCGTCTTCCAAGCATGTACACTCTAGTTAGACAGCGAAGACCACAATGGCTTGGTCATGTTCATCACATGGAAGATGGCCGCATTCCCAAAGATGTCCCTAAGGACAGTTGACGAATAGCCCAAGAACAGTCGGCCGACCACAGATGAGGTTCAGAGATGTGTGCAGGCGTTATATGAAGGCCCTGGACATGAGTCTGACATCCTGGGAAGACGGAGCAGCAGACCGATCCAGGTGGAGATGTACCCTGAATGCCAAGTAAGAAAATGACTTTATCTGCCTTACTTGGTTTATGAACGTCCAATTGTAAGCATAAAACGGCAGTTAACCAAGTTCCATTCTCGTCAGATGACCAGGCCATTGTATTTTCTGTCTTCCTGTGTACTTAGTCCATGTAGTTATTGTCCCCATATTTTTAATGTCCCCATATTTCTAAATGTCACCATATTTCTAAATGTCCCCATATTTCTAAATGTCCCCATATTTCTAAATGTCACCATATTTTTTATGTCACCATTTCTCATTCTATCTCTCCTTGGGACGTTGGTGACTTTCTCCGATATTTCACTTCAGACGTAATCCTCCTGTCCTGTGCCAGAATACGGGCTAAGTTCACTTTGTTCTAATACACATTTTACTTCAGTCGCCAAAACTAAACTATTTTTAGATAGGGACACATCGGTTCGAGGCTAAGATTGTTCTTAGAAAATGTTTCGTTATAATCCTTTACGGGGAGGAAGACAAAAATCAGGTCAGGCATGTTAGTCAGGGTCAGGTATGTTAGTCGGGGTTAGGTATGTTAGTCAGGGTTAAGTATGTTAGTCAGGGTCAGGCATGTTAGTCAGGGTTAGGTATGTTAGTCAGGGTCAGGCATGTTAGTCAGGGTCAGGTATGTTAGTCAGGGTCAGGCATGTTAGTCAGGCTCAGGTATGTTAGTCAGGGTCAGGTATGTTAGTCAGGGTCAGGTATGTTAGTCAGGGTCAGGTATGTTAGTCAGGGTCAGGTATGTTAATCAGGGTTAGGCCTGTTAGTCAGGTTCAGCCATGTTAGTCAGGGTCAGGTTTGTTAGTCAGGGTCAGGTATGTTAGTCAGGGTTAGGTATGTTAGTCAGGGTCTTGCATGTTAGTCAGGGTCAGCCATGTTAGTCAGGGTCAGCCATGTTAGTCAGGGTCAGGCAAAACATACTGTTCAAGACCCTCACCTTGGCTTCCTGGTAGTCCGCCCTGGAAAAAGGCTATTTTCATGCAGCCTGGCTAACGGGGTGAGGGATCGATGAGATCCCCATAGTAGTGAGTGACACGCAGATGACGCCAAGCATAGCACAACCGCCTGGAGGACCCCGGTCCACCTACATCAGCACGCTCAGGATGTGAGGAAAGCTACTGCAACCCGCCACTTAACGTCCTTTTCAGGGCGCACAAAAGAGTAACCTACTCATTGTGAACATTCACAAACAACAACCATCATTTTCATTATCATATTCCATGGATGTATTTTATTCCCTGCCACTCTCTGGGCGCCTGCTTGAGAACCCTACTAAGAGTTTCACGTTTTTGTTGAAAAAAAAATAACAAAGAAACAAAACAAACTCAACGAAACTTGTGTTAGTCACGACAGTAAAACTTGCTTTTATCAAATAGAAAGTGTCACCAGCGATATGATAAGTACCTTTAGAATCACATTGATTGTAGTTCAGGTACTCCAGCCGTGCCACCAAACCCAAACGGCCCCACTTACCCACGTCAGATCAATACGCGTTCGAGTGTTTGAAGGTTGGCTTTGCTTAGCCTGAGCTATTTGATCCATGCGGATTAGGAAGTGTTCAATCCAGATCCAATATTTTTCTACCCGTAATATACGAGTATGGTAGCTGCATTGTGTACTTCGTTTTGGCTGTTTTATCATTCGGTGAGTTTGTCTGGTTCAGTAAGGTAGATAGTTGTGTTGTGGTTTCATATTCTGCAGTGATATCCTCTGATAGGAATACTTTGAGGTATGGTATCATTTTGTACAATTAGTAGACACAATGTTTTGTAGTTTGGTCATCGTGGCTGTACATAGTAGGACACCATTTACATACACAAGGGGGAGGAAAACTAAGGTCTGGTCGGACCAAACATCCTGATCGGACATGTTAGCCAGGATTAGGTCAATTACCATGGCCAAGCGCCCCCCCCCCCTCTAATTTCTCACAGTCCTCCCTGGAAACGGGCTGTTTTCATGGCAGCCTGGCTAGCGAAGTGGGGGATTGACGTGATTCCTCGCGGTAGTGAGCGACACGCAGATGAAGCCAAGCATAGAACAACCACTTGAAGGACCCGGCTTCACCTTCATCAGCACGCTCGGGATGTGAGGAAGGCTACTACAACTCTCCGATTAACGTTTTTTCATGGCGCACAAAAGAGTGAACTTACTCATTATGGGCATTTAACAACAACAGCAACAACAGCAACAACTACAACAGCAACACCAACACGAATAAGTAAGAATCAGATTCTGTGTGGGATCAAGATGCTGAGCAGCGCATGAGCTGCAGTGGTCAGCGACCCATAGCTGACTGCAAGCATCAGGGCCAGGGAACCAAAGCTGCCAAGACCCTTCTACACCTCCACGCGATGATCCTGGATAACAGGCTGCAGCAGGGCAGACTGGCTAAGGAGAAGGGATCGAAGAGGGAATGCTAACCCGGTACTCAAAAAATGCTTGCTGAAGTCGGATGTGTTGGACCGAAAGGTGCAAATATCGCAGTCAAGCTGTAAACTACGACACAACGCATTCCGTTCTCTGGACTATTTCCTCTCATTAAAGGGCCCCGAGGTTCACGTGGATAATTAAGAGCTTATTCACTATTAATGTTAATAAGTTCTGCCGTAAGACTGGAGACTAATTAATAAGTCATTGGGGGAAAAAACGGAGTGTAGAAGATAATTTGTTTAAAGCGTCATACACAAGGATCGACGTTTTAAGCAACTGAAGTCGTTATCATTGACAGGAAAGAACACAAACAAGGTTTAAAAAAGAATTTTAAGGTAGTCACATAGTCGGCACTGCTGTCAGTGATGAGGTGTTAAAGACTTTATTGTAGTTGGCCTCGCTAGTTATGTGTTGGGGGTGACCTGTCCCATTCGCTGCTGTATTTCTTTCTCTAACAATAAACCAGGTACGCATTTACAGCTGGGTCAACTGGATCGTGTCGTTAACAAGAATCGAACCCACACCTTTGCCGTGCCATGCTACTGTGCAGATAAGACACGGGGATTGAAAATCTAGCTAAGAGAAATGAGTATTGGCTACACCACCCGACCAGGTGATGGAAGCCATGTTTTATGTCAGAATCAGCAGGACTTTGTTTAACGTATTCCTCTTGTCCCTTCCTGGTTCCACACAGAGCATAGGGTCGATACTGTAGTTGCCTATGTCCAAACACTGTCTGCCTTCGTGCAGTCTTGGTTTCTGTAGCCATTTACTTTGCATGATGACATTGCTTTTCCCACACACAACTCTGTTTAGTCGTCTTTTATGACAAGCATGGAAGCGCACTGTTCGTATTCTTGATTTCCTTGATCTACAAGTAGATTGTTATGTTGTGTCTGTTACTATATTTGGAGTTTAGTAAATACGTTGTTTGTTCAGTTTGGTTAGCTGGTTTCTGTTGCTCTATGCTCCATTCATTGTGTCAAGTCCTTGATGAAAGTAAATACGTTGTTTGTTCAGTTTGGTTAGCTGGTTTTTGTTGATCTATGCTCCATTCATTGTGTCAAGTCCTTGATAAAAGTAAATACGTTGTTTGTTCAGTTTGGTTAGGGGGTGTTTGTTGCACTATGCTCCATTCATTGTGTCAAGTCCTTGTTGAAAGTAAATTCGTTGTTTGTTCAGTTTGGTTAGCTGGTTTTTATTGCTCTATGCTCCATTCATTGTGTCAAGTCCTTGATGAAAGTGCTCTTAACGTCACTTCTCTTCTGGAGCTCTTCTCTTGTTGTTTTTGTGGTTAATGTCCACAATTAGTAAATTTTCTCGTTTTTTTGCGGCCTGAAAAGGACGTTACGTGGCAGGTTGTAGTAGCTTTCCTCACATTCTGAGCGTGTTGATGAAGGTGGACATGGGTCGTCCAGGCGGTTGTGCTTTGCTTGGCTTCACCTGTGTCACACTCGCCACTAGAGAGATCACGTCGATTCACATCTCCTCAGTCAAACTGCCGTAAGAACAGCTGTTTCCAGGGAACATTACATAGAAGAGAAATAGCGGTCTTGGTCATTATATGACCCTTATTCGACGTCCTCGTCAGTATATTGTGCCCACCCTTATGTGTCGTCCTGGTCAGTATGTTGT
The DNA here is from genome assembly GCA_036924085.1 of Ariolimax columbianus. Classification (NCBI taxonomy): domain Eukaryota; kingdom Metazoa; phylum Mollusca; class Gastropoda; order Stylommatophora; family Arionidae; genus Ariolimax; species Ariolimax columbianus. Next base: position 82,408,497 of record JAVGWX010000011.1, on the reverse strand, counting down.
GCCTACCCTTATAACGACGTCCTGGTCAGTAAGTTGTGCCTACCCTTATGTGACGTCCTGGTCAGCATGTTGTGCCTACCCTATGTGACGTCCTGGTCAGTATTTTGTGCCTACGCTTATGTGACGTTCTGGTCAGTATGTTGTGCCATACCCTATGTGACATCCTGGTCAGTATGTTGTGCCTACCCTTATACGACGTCCTGGTCAGTATGTTGTGCCTATCCTTATTTGACGTCCTGGTCAGTAAGTTATGCCTACCCATATGGGACGTCCTGGTCAGTATGTTGTGCCATACCCTTATGTGACGTCCTGGTCAGTATGTTGTGCCTACCCTTATACGACGTCTTGGTCAGTATGTTGTGCCTACCCTAATGTGACGTCTTGGTCAGTATGTTGTGCCTACCCTATGTGACGTCCTGGTCAGTATGTTGTGCCTACCCTATGTGACGTCCTGGTCAGTATGTTGTGCCTACCCTTATACGACGTCCTGGTCAGTATGTTGTGCCTACCCTTATTCGACGTCCTGGTCAGTATGTTGTGCCTACCCTTATACGACGTCCTGATCAGTATGTTGTGCCTACCCTTATACGACGTCCTGGTCAGTATGTTGTGCCTACCCTTATACGACGTCCTGGTCAGTATGTTGTGCCTACCCTTATACGACATCCTGGTCAGTATGTTGTGCCTACCGTTATACGACGTCCTGATCAGTATGTTGTGCCTACCCTATGTGACGTCCTGGTCAGTATGTTGTGCCTACCCTAATGTGACGTCTTGGTCAGTATTTTGTGCCTACCCTAATGCGACGTCTTGGTAAGTAGGTAGTGCCTAACCAAACTAGCGTCCTGGTTTCCACCCCCCCCCCCCCATCCTGTTCTCTTGTAAAACGGCATTTACATCTCTAAATGCTTTTCAATCCTGAATAGCATGAAGATCTACAGCTTGTTGGTACAATGTTTTATCAGGTCAGCTTAGTACACCTAGAAAGCTGCAGTTCGATTTCTGCAATCAGGTATAAATAGCTTGGTGCACGTACTACTACAATCGTGTGCTGTATAGTTTTGAGACCAGAATATTTTGTTGTAGGAAGAAATGATAATGTAGCCAGGCACTTTGTAGGAGTGTTGACGTTACGTAATGAGAACACAGTAAAAATGAACAATAAAAACATACATGGCTACCGCCCAAGACGCTAGAAGATTATACAACTTATCAAATAGCAAGATTTAATACTACGCGATTAATCAAAATTGCTAAAGATGAATCATGGAAGAAATAGGGAGAACAAGTAATTTCCATTGGCAAAAATCACTCAAGACATTTGAAAATAAAAATATAACAGAAATGAGTTAAGAGATGACAACTTCGATTCTACACCAATATTTAATGATGAAAGTTGATGAATGATTATCTAGAAGAAAAATGGCAGTAAACTAAACCGTGTAACATGCAGATTAATATCCTTGCCTACTCGTATAGGAGAAATGTATGTGAAAATAGTTGAACAAGACTAAGACCAATGGTTGAACCCCAGGTGAACAATTCAAATTGGATCCCATGCGGAACTGGGATGGACTGATGCCTTATTCACAGCAAGAAAATTAAGCAGAGAGCTAAATAATAGGACACACATGTCAACATAACATTGTATATCAGGAGAAAACATTGTAGATATGAACAATATTATGGTACATAAAGAACAATAATAACCAAGCATCGCTGATTGCCTTCCAACTGACCAGGCGGAGAACTAGACAACATGTCAAGTACTCCAGAGCAATAACCTAACATAGATATCGACACAGATCACCGGCCAATGGTTATGGCACACTACCAACAACACGTACATAGGCGTAACAGAATAAAAGACCCAGGAGTAATAAACATAAAGAGGGTACACATTGAACAATTCAAGAAAGAGGTTTTCTGCGAGATAGATAGTGCATACCAAAACATACCAGAAGTGAACGACATAGAAACTGGTTGTGTGCATTTTATAAATACAATTACCAGTAGCCTAAAGAGGAACTGCGGTTATACAAACACAAGACAATTAAAAAAATAAAACAGAGTGGTTGAATAAAGAAGTGAAAATTACCATGAGAAATAAAAAATGATGCGCAAAACAAAACAGCAAGAAGCGATACCATCAGAATTACAAAGAAGGCAAAAGAGATATCTTGGCAGAAATATGGCGAAACGCTAACACACATTTGCAAAGAATACCCAAAATAATTCTATAAGACTGTTGACAAAATGAGACTGAGAGACGAATGTTTTATCCCTTCATCCACCATACACGATAAACATAATATCCAATTACTAAACGAAGACGGGAGAACGCTGAGATGAGAAGAGTATTTCAAGGAACCAATCAACGTGGCAGAAATATTTACACCAAGACACTCGGAGAGAGAAGAACTACCAATCAAAGAAGCAGAAGTCGAACACGCTATTAAAAAGAGTCCACGAAACAGAGCACCAGGAAGTGATGTTGTTACAAGTCTACAGAGGCACTGGAGAAATGGCTGACGAGGAAAGTGAATGTGGCATAGAAAACAATGGAAGTTCCGGTGGACTGGCAACAATCACAAGCTATACACATTTGAAAGTTAAAAGGAAACAAAAGAGTGTGAAACATTAAGCGGAATATCTCTCTTGAACCATATAAGTGAAATGTAAGCACACATGCTGGCAAACAGAACAAGACCAATAGTTGAAAGACAATTAAGTGACACACAATTTGGCTTCAGAAAAGGAAGAGGTTGCACAGACGACATATTTACTGTAAGGAAGATTTGTGAACAAACTATTCAATTCAACCAGAAACAGAACATCGTCTTTATAAACCAGGAGAAAGCCTTTGGTCGAGTGGATAGAAACAACCTATGGGAGATATTGGAATACTATGGAGAGCAAAGACAATTGTTTAGAAATACCTCGTATGATAGTGATGTATAAAAACAGTCAAAGTACTGTGAGAACACCAAGCAGACTCACTAATTGATTTCCAGTTAAGACAGGGGTAAGACAGGGATGTGTACTATCTCCCCTTGTGTTCATTATAATAATAATAGCTGTCCATCGTTGTCGATGAGGACCGCCGACATCATCCTTGTCACAGATTTCCCTGTTGGGTGTGGGTGCGCATGTGGCTGAACAGGCCAATGCGAGCACGAAAATATCTGCTACATATCGGGCACACGAGGTTTGTAGAAAGGGATGGTGTTCCCGCTGTTCGGGATTTCCGCGTCTCTCGTCTGTTCTGGGCTTTCACAACACGGTCATCTTCACCGGCAGCTACACCCGATTTGACTGCACTTCTCCAGTCAGATCTGTTTTGCGCAAGACATTCCCAGGTGTCGATGTCTATCTGGCAACTTTTTAGTGAGTCCTTCAGACCGTCTTTAAAACGTTTCTTTGGGCGCCCTCTCTTGCGCCATCCTTCTCTCAGCTCGCCGTAGAGAAGCTTCTTTGGGAGCCGCTCGTCTGACATACGGACGAGGTGTCCGGCCCATCCTAGTCGTGCTTTTTCTAGCAGTGCATGGATGCTGGGCATGTTAGCCCTCGAGAGAACCTCGATGTCAGTGACACGATCTTGCCATCGGATGTGGAATATTCGCCTCAGGCAACCTGTGTGGAAGTGGTTTAACCTCCTTGCATGTCCAGAGTATACAGTCCAGCTTTCGCAAGCGTATAGTAGGGTTGGAATGATGGTTGCACGGTAGACTTTGAGTTTGGTCTTGACGCTGATGCCACGACGTGCCCAGACCATCGAGCGCATTCTACCAAAGGCTGTGCTGGCCTTTGCTATTCTGCTTGCCACCTCATCGTCTAGGCTGACAGATCTCGACAGCGTGCTGCCCAGATATGTGAATTTGTCTACGGCATTCAACGTCTGCCCGCTGACTGTAGTCTCTGGTTTTGTGTACGGCATGCCTGGTGCTGGTTGGTACATGACCTCTGTTTTTTTGGCATTTATAGTCAGGCCAAAATTTTTGCATGCGGCAGAAAACTGGTCCATTCCAACCTGCATGTTCAGTTCTGAGTTGCTCATTAGAGCGCAGTCGTCAGCAAATACAAGTTCCCTGATTATGTCGCCAGCCACTTTGGTTTTGGCCTTCATTCTTCTTGAATTGAGTAACTTGCCATCTGTGCGGTACTTTATGGGTATTCCAAGCTCCAATGATCTGAAGGCGTCTGTCATCGTGGCCGCGAACATCATGCTGAACAAAGTCGGGGCGAGTACACATCCTTGTTTTACTCCGTTTGATACTAGAAACGTTTTAGAGATTGCACCGCTGTCTAGTACACGAGCACACATGCCTTCGTGTAGCTGTTTCACCATTGTTATGAACTTGTTGGGGCAGCCAAACTTAGACATTATCATCCACAGCCCTTCTCTGTTTACTGTATCAAATGCCTTTGTCAAATCAATAAATGTGGTGTACAAGGCCTGATTTTGTTCTCGACACTTCTCTTGTACTTGGCGAGCGGCAAAAATCATGTCCACTGTTCCTCTTCCGGCTCTGAATCCACATTGGCTTTCTGGGAGGTGGTGGCTTTGTTCAAGGTGTTTGTTGAGCCTGTTTAGCAGTAAGCGCGCTAGGATCTTGCCTGCTACGGAGAGTAGAGATATTCCACGATGATTGTCGCATTCCTGACGGTTGCCTTTTCTTTTGTACAGGTGAACGATTGAGGCGTCCTTTAGCTCCTGCGGAATTTTACCTTCAGCCCACATGTGACAGAAGAGTTCAGTGATCCTTCTGGTGAGGGATGGGCCAGCTGTCTTATATATCTCTGCTGGTATTGCATCAGCTCCTGGAGCTTTTCCTATAGATAGTGAACTGATTGCCCTGTCGACTTCCTCCTCAGTAATGACTTCATCCAACGCCAGGTTCAGTTCCACCTGCGGCATTCGCCGGATGGCCTCTTCATTTATGGACGATGGGTGGTTTAGTATTTTGCAGAAGTGGTCTGCCCATCTGTCTAGAATCTGAACCTTATCTGTTAGCAGTACCCCATCCGCACTGCGAACTGGAGTATTACTAGAGGGCTGCGGGCCGTAGAGAGCTTTCAGTGCCTCGTAAAATCGTTTGGTGTCATGACGCTCGGCGAACATCTCAATTTCGTCAGCTCTTTTGCTGAGCCAGGAGTCTTGCATCTCTCTAAGCCTGGTCTGGACAGCTTTGCGAGCAGTATTGAAGGCAGCTTTTGCTGCCGGAGATGGTGTGTCCCTCTGGTATTCCCTGTGCGCTTCATGTTTTGCATCGAGAAGGCCCTGTATTTCCAGATCGTTCTCATCAAACCAGTCCTTATGCTTGCGCGTGAGTGGGCCAATGTGTTTAACAGCTGTGTCGTAGAGTGTGTTTCTCAGTGATACCCAGTTCTCTTCGATGTCATTCTTTTCAAAACGAAGCTCAGATAGTCTGCCCTCAAGCTCTTCCTGGAAGCCTCCTCTCGTGGGTTCGTATTTCAGCTGAGAGACATTTAGCCTCCTAGGTGGTTTTTTTCCCTGGGGGCGCATTTTGGGCTGGATCTTGAAGTTTAGCTTGGCAATGACAAGTCGATGGTCGGTCCAACATTCTGCACCACACATGCTCTTCGTTACCATAACATCCGCTCGATCCCTACGTCTGATGATAATATAGTCAATGAGGTGCCAGTGGCGGGACCTTGGGTGCATCCATGTGGTTCTATTTCGGACAGGTAGTCGGAAAGCTGTGTTTGTAATGAGTAGTTCATTTGCGGCACATGTCCTCAGAAGGAGCAGTCCGTTACTATTACATTTTCCGATACCATGTCGGCCAATGGCCCCCTCCCAGGCTGTATGGTCTGTGCCAACCCTAGCGTTAAAATCACCGAGGATGACCAGTTTGTCAGATTTGGGGACTGCAGCGATGAGCGCCTCAAGGTCCTCATAAAACTTATCTTTTGTTTCCTGAGGATTTGTCATTGTGGGTGCGTATGCACTGATCAGTGTTGCATGGCGCCCTCCTATTAGGGGGAGACGCAGTGTAATCAGGCGGTCATTAATTCCTCTGGGCATGCTTGTGAGCTTGTCGACCATGTTTTTCTTGATGGCAAAGCCAACTCCAGCTTCACGGCGTTCTTCTTTGCTGCGGCCGCTCCAGAAGAAAGTATAACCAGCGCCTTCTTCTGTGATCTGCCCTTCCTCTGCCAGTCGTGTCTCGCTCAGGGCAGCTATGCAGATGTTGTATCTAGCCAGTTCCCTGGCGATCAGTGCTGTCCGTCGTTCGGGTCTGTTTGCTTTGGTGTTGTCCAGTAGCGTGCGGACATTCCATGTTGCAAGCGTGATGGGTAGTTTTCGTGATCGTTTTCTGCCTGTTCCGCCGCTGCAGTTTGGGGGCCCTGCCAGTTGCGAGCTGCTAGTCAGGGTGTGATCTGTAGGGTGATGTCGTGAGTTGCGCAATGTGTTTATAGTGAGGGAGATGTGCGCAGGATCTTCCTCACTCTCTCGTCCGGACTCAACATGTTCTAGAGGCAAGACATTGTCAAGACTTCTAGTGAAGGGCTCGGATGCAGACAGTATGGTGTCAGCGTGTGCCTCATTTTCTCGGTAGCCCTTCCCTTCTCTTTTATCGCTGGGGTGGAGCTTTGAGGTATCTGTTTCTGAGTGCATTTGTTTGTGTATTCTTCTTCCACCTCTCGTTCCTCTGGTCTTCCGCCTTGATTGTATACTTGTGAGTTCCGATGCCTTCTCGGCTAAGTGTATTTTCAGCACACGCAACAGATGTAGATCTGAGTTTGAAGGGACGTAGTGTGCTGATCGAAGCGCGATGAGCTCCTTTCTGAAGTACCGTATGTTTGACGGGGTCAGGGTGACCTCCTTCGTTTCAGTGTTCATGCTTCGTTATCTAGGTCACGATACAGCACGGAGCGACACTAGCTTTTGACCGGGTCAAGTTTCGGCCAGGCTTTGTCCCATCGAAACTGTACACATTAGTCTACCTTTCACGACTAAAAATACACTGTTATATACTTCGTTGCATCACTTCTTTCAAATTAGTATGCTTAATTCACAAGTCGGCACATTTATATCCAGGATTCACGTTAATAGTCCGAGAGTTATCATAGAAAACACAAACAAAACACCGTTTTATCAAGAGGGAAATCGACTGCGACCATGTCCGGCGCCATCTTGACCCAATTTTCATTAAAAAGTTCATTATAAACATGGATCAAATAACAACTGAAACAGAAACCAGAAAACACTACAATGAACGAGCTACTTTTTGCAGATGATCAGAGTCTCTTTCATTCAGGTGAACATAACCTCCAAGAAAATCTGAACGCCTTTGACAATACCTGCAATATATATATATATATATGTTGGCACACTTAAAATAGGTGACAGGTTTATCACAAACTTCCGCTTTGCTGATGATATTGGTGTATTGGCAAGCACAGAAAGGGTACTCCAGGAGTTGATTGGTAGATTGGATAGAACGGCCTTGAGTTTTGGTATGGAAATAAATGCTGATAAAACAAAGCTCATGACCAATAACGTAGCAGGGTTTCAATCTGTAATAGAGGCAAATGGGCAGGAACTTGAGGTGGTAAAACGTTTCAAATATCTGCGATCATTGATCAGTGAAGAGGGATCGAAGCCAGAGGTAATTGCAAGAATAGCACAAACAACAGCGGCGCTGACTCGGCTGAAACCTATATGGCAAGACAAGCTGCTCGCCCTCGGCATAAAAGTTAGACTAATGCGCTCTTTGGTGCTATCAATATTTCTGTATGCCTGCGAGACCTGGACCATTACAGCGGATATCCAGGGCAGGATACATGCAATGGAAATGAGGTGCTATAGAAAACTCCTAAATGTTACATATAAAGATCTTTGTCACGAACGTAGTACTACGTCAGAGAGTTGAAGACGCTATTGGTCATTTTGAAGATCTGTTCACAACTATCAAAAGACGAAAGATGGCCTGGTGCGGGCACGTTGCGAGGTCCAACGGAATTACCAACTTGATACTCTTTGGGTCCGTACCGGGACAGAGAGGGCGAGGACGTCCAAGGAAGAGATGGGTGGACAACATCACTGAGTGGTCAGGCCTTCGTCACGGTGAGATACGTCAGGCGGCAACAGACAGAGAGAGTTGGTGTGGGATTTTCATGTCTTCATGTGTGCCCCAACGACCTGATGGGTTACGGCATGAACTGAACTGAACTGATATATAATATGAGGATTAGTACAGGAAAGACAGATAATGAAAATCAGCAGAATAGTGAAAACACTAAATATTCAGGTAACAAGCACAGAACTTAAACGGGTAATAAAATTCAAATATTAGGCCAGAGTGTTCACACAAGATAGATGACTAGATAGAGAGGTGGAAGCAAGATCTCAAGAAGGAAATGGTTTCCTATGCGCTCTATGAGGTTGAAACATGAGCTTTGGCAAAGAAGGATGAAAAACGCTTGTAAGCGTTTGAAATGTGGTGCTACCGTAGAATGGACAGAGTGAGTTGGATAGAAAGAAGATCCAAGGACAATGAACTCAATGAAGTGCGTACAGAAAGATAAATATTGCACATGGTACAAAAACGTCGGTTGAATTGGCTGGGTCACAATATGAGACATGAAAGTCTTCTACAAAAGATACTACAGAGCAAGATTCAAAGAAAGAGGGAACCTGTACGATCAAAACGCACCTTTACATCTCAGGCATGCAGTGACATTAAAGTACCAAGTTATGCTCCAATGAAATTAACTGCAGAGAACAAGGTCAAATGGAGAGACATACTCAGACACAGTGGGTCAAGATGGCGCCGGGCATGGCCGCAGTCGATTTCCCTCTTGATAAAACGGTGTTTTGTTTGTGTTTTCTATGATAACTCAGACAACCTTACAACCAGTCTCCGGACTGACTAACCAGGTGATAGGATCAAATTGAGAGACAGACAATCTTACAACCAGAGGATAGGGTTAAATGGAGAGACATGCTCAGACAACCTTACAACTAGTTTCCGGACTGACCAACCTGATGATGATGATGTGCGATCTTTCCATTATTAAGACAAAAACAAGGCTGCTGTCAGCTCATGTACTGCTACATCTTGGCCCCACTACTAAAATTGTCAACAGAGAACTTTCACTATTTAACTTCGGAGTTTATCTTAAGAGTCCACTTCGGTCACTTAGATAGTAATAGAAATGCAGCTGTGAATTTCACGAACATTTACTCTTGATGATCCACTGAAACACAGCTGTGAATTTCACGAACATTTACTCTTGATGATCTACTGAAACACAGCTGTGAATTTCACGGACATCTACTCTTGATGATCCACTGAAACACAGCTGTGAATTTCACTGATATCTACTCTTGATGATCCACTGAAACGCAGCTGTGAATTTCACGGACATCTACTCTTGATGATCCACTGAAACACAGCTGTGAATTTCACTGATATCTACTCTTGATGATCCACTGAAACGCAGCTGTGAATTTCACGGACATCTACTCTTGATGATCCACTGAAACACAGCTGTGAATTTCACGGACATCTACTCTTGATGGTCCACTGAAAATGACGGCAAATCTAGGAGTAAAAGAGACACCCAAAAAGCCGTCAAGTGAACGCTATCTGAACTACCATGTGTTTTTATTACAAACGAATCAGTTTCCAGAGTTCCCTATCTTTTGGTGTCAAAGGTAAAATAGAGTGAACGATAGATAGGCCACTATATCGCGCATGTAAGAGGAAACAGAGGAAACTAACTATCAACATTTACTAATGGCAGTCCAAGCAACCTCAGACCAAGGACAACAGAGGAAACTATTCTTCAACATTTACTAGTGACAGTCCAAGCAACCTCGGTTCAAAGACAACAGAGGAAACTAACAACATTTACTAATGGCAGTCCAAGCAACCTCAGTTCAAGGACAACAGAGGAAACTAACCTTCAACATTTACTAATGACAGTCCAAGCAACCTCGGTTCAAGGATAACAGAGGAAACTAACATTTACTAATGACAGTCCAAGCAACCTCAGATCAGAAGTAGAGAAAGCAATGAAAGGTATGAGCAAAGGGAAAGCAGCATAGATGGACACACTACACTTAGATACGATAGGGACTCTAGGAGGAATTTCGTGTAGATAAAATCATGGATCTGTCAAACGACTTCTACAATACAGGATCTATACCAAGCCACCTGATAACATCAGTTTTGATATACACAACCCAAGAAACATTGTGACCAAATGTTCAGATTTGAGAATAACCAGCCTGATGAGCCACATCATTAAGATACTGCTCTGAATTATACAGGAGAGAATTAGGTGTAGGGATGACAACAAAGCCATTTGTGAACAATTTGGATTTCGCAGAACATCTGAACAAGAGAAGCAATACTTCCATAATGATACTTACATAAAAATATATAGTCATGCAAAAAAGCATGCATACATGCTTCAGACTTCAATAATGCGTTTGACAGTCCAGTATTAGAAACTAATTAGTATCTGGAAAACATACCGTAGGTATGGATGGCAAAAAACACATACACCTTGTAACCTATACTGGGAGCAAACTGTCGCTGTAAGACCTGGCAGGATTAACTCACCATGCACAGGTGGGACAAAGAGAGCGCGACACGTACACGTGGTTTATGGATAGACAATGTAAGAGAAATCCCACAACAACACGGACTTACAACAGCGTAATCTCCCCACGACTCTTAGAGGCATAGATGTACAAACAAGTCAGTACGTACATACTGTATAGTTTTGTAGTCAGAATAGTTTTGTAGAAAATAAAGAAGTTCCAATACAGCTTTGTATTGTATAGTTTTCTCGTTTAGTTTGGAAAGTACATGAATTATAAAACAATGTTGACCTGTATAGTTTTGTGGTCAGAATAGTTTGGAAGGAAAAGAATTGTAAAACAATCTTGTACTGTCAAGTTTTATAGTAAGACAAGGTTGGTTCTCAGGCTCAGCGAATAATCTCCAAATGTTCAAGTTTAGTTTGTAATTTATGCAAAGTAGAACGAGGCGACAAGAACATGACATTTGATGGTTATAGCAAACATCTCATCCAAACTTAACAGCTGAATCTAGCAACTAGATATAACGTGCAGGTGAAGCTGCTATTTTTGTTACGCAATTAAATACATATATTATGTGTGTACAAATGCGTGTGTAGTGTGTGGACATGTGTTTGTGCAAGCGTGTGTGTGTGTGTGTGTGTGTGTGGACATGTGTTTGTGCAAGCGTGTGTGTGTGTGTTTGTGTGTGTGTGTGTGTGGACATGTGTTTGTGCAAGCGTGTGTGTGTGTGTTTGCGTGTGTGTGTACATGTGTTTGTGCAAGCGTGTGTGTGTGTGTGTGTGTGTGGACATGTGTTTGTGCAAGCGTGTGTGTTTGCGTGTGTGTGTGTGGGTTTGACCTGATTATCCAAAGATTCTTTCTCACCTTCTTTTTTTCGTCGTTTGTTCTCAAACTCTCGTCTTCAAGACCTGAAAAGGGTTCTGCAAGCAGCTAAATGTTGTCAGGAGAACGGAATGCTTTGTGTCGTAGTAGACAACTTAATGACTTTACTTAGTTCGCCATCTTTTGTGTTCGTGTGGCTTTAAATTTCTCCAGGATAGAGTAGCTGATCCCATGCCAACCCGTCTTTAGTCTTATTTTATGCCTGACAGGTTACAATGTTACCATACTTTATTCCCCTTTCCGGCCTCAGTAATCGACCTCTCCCCCTTCCTTTCCCCTACTATTTTGATACTCATACCTTTATGATATAGCCTTCAGTATTGTACTGTCTCTGGTTGAGTAATCTGACATTGATCTCTGATGACAGGCTAATCAATCAATAAATCTTATTTTAAAGCTTCTAGCATGTCCTAGTTTTTCCTTCCTACACTCAATCAAATAAAGTGAAATTATTTGCGCTGCAATTTCTTCTTCGAAAGATTTCAGGTTTCAAATTGAATTTATCGGACGAAAGCAATAGTTTCCCCGAGATTATGACGATGTCCGCAGATCTTGTCCAGTTTCGGTATAAACGTTGGCAATGTGTTCTTTTCTGTGGCATTCATGAGTTGGGCACATGAGCTGATCAGCAATAATGTTATCAGTTCCTAAGACACACTTATCGACTGTACCAGAACCTTCTGTTAAAGCAATATCTGTTAGCAGTCATGGTTTTGCGCGTGATTTGTCGAACTTCATCCACGCCTTACAATATGATCGACTTTGTCGGAGTCTGCAAGGAGGTTGGTAAATGTTTCGGTGTTTGACCACTTCCGTCATCCACTTCTACAACCTCGAGTGTACTGGGACACTCATGACATTCTTGCTCTTCTGGCGATACCTTTAAGCACCAGTAAATAAATTGTGTTAATCCTGTATACCTATTGGCACAATGATTTCAACACCTCACATTACTTTGTCTGATATACGTCATTAACCATGTTGGATCGTCTCTCTCTCTCTCTCTCTCTCTCTCTCTCTCTCTCTCTATTTCTCATTCATTTCCTCACTCCACTCTCCTTTCAAGCGGTTGTTATTGTTATTTTCGCTCTCACTGTAACTGACGTGTCCATCCACAACGCATAGTGGGAAGCTTGTCTTTCTTGGGTCAAGTGTGTCGTGTTGGCTGTGTTGTGTTGAGCCTGTGATGTAGAATTTCTCTTATATCATCTATCCATCAAACACGCAGTCTTCTTCGTGCCTTGTAGCCAGATTTTCTTGAGTTGCAATAGTGGAGGTGTAGTTCATCAAGTTGCATTCTCATGAGATGACAGAACCATCGTATTTTCTCTCTTGACATGTTTTGAGTTGACAGAACCATAGTATTTTCTCTCTTGACATGTTTTGAGTTGACAGAACCATCGTATTTTCTCTCTTGACATGTTTTGAGTTGTCAGAACCATCGTATTTTCTCTCTTGACATTTTTTGAGTTGACAGAACCATCGTAATTTTTCTCTTGACATATTTTAGCGACAAGGGATAGTTTTCAACATATTTCTGTCATACTTTCTAATTTCTCAAGAGCACAAAGGATGGCGTCTAACAGGCAGCGGGCCTAATTTTGCTCTCGTGCTTTAGTCCATCGGATTCCGTCAGGCCATGAATTTGACTAGAATTCACACTAGTTGACGACTTACTCTTGTGTCTACGGAAACGTGTTGCTGTTTTCCATTTGGATTAATTAGTTTTTTTTTGTGGTGTTTTTCCCTCTGATTATCCTGGCATTGTGTTCGCCTATTTGAAATAGTATTTCGGTTCCCCTGTGTTGTATTTCCACGGACCAGTTCCCACAACTGAACTTTTAGAGATTGACGCCCTTCAACCTGTTTGTTAACAGTGCCGGTTTTGATTTGGCCAGGAAATGTACACATGGGCCACTAATGGACTAACAAATCGCTTGGGAGAGATTGGGCCCTGCCCGGTTAGCAACATGCCCAAGACACATGGCTCACACGCTTAGTGATGCCCCCTACGACCTCTTGTGGTCACGGGAGAGACAAGACAGTGAGTAGAAGAACCTGGTTGTGTACAGACTGCAGAGTCTTCTAATCCAATATCGTGAGTTAAAGTTAAGTTAAGTTAAGTTAGCTCTCCGGTGGCTTTTGTTAGCCGTTTAATTTCATACGTTAATTTCCTCTCCCTCCTGTAACTTGAACAAGTACCAAGTTTGGCATTGCTAGCACGGAGTTCATACACATATACTGTTTGGAAGTTGTTACTTTGTTGTCAAATTGGTAAATGGATCATTAAGCAGTGATCTAAGTTGATAAATCATAACAGAAGCTTCTTGACATCTACTTTCAATTTCTCTACCAAGACTTCCATCTTCTGTGTCAACACTTCCCAGATATTTGAGCTCTTGGGCCTACATCAAGACTTCCATCTTCTGTGTCAACACTTCCCAGATATTTGAACTCTTGGGCCTACTAAAGTTTGATGTTTGCACTTCCGTTTACTGGATCGGTTGTTCTGATAACATCACAGTTTCTGTCCTCGATATGACATAACAAGGCGAGTGTGTCTCATGTGCATTATTATAAGCAAAGTTAAATTGATATTTTCATTAAGACAGCGACAAGCAGTTCCACCAGGTATGGCCTGATTCCCCATGATGTAGGACAGCACATTAAGGTTTCCTAACATCAACTTGGTCGATAATATGCGTCCTGCCGGGACGGCGTGGGCTAGCGGTCAAGTGACACGGCTAACACCCCGAAGGTGCTGGGTTCGCTCCCCATCACAGTACCGGCCGTTACCCCGGGTAAGCAAACCCTTAGAAAATGCAGGAGGAAGCAGACCCTTACATAAAATGCTTGCTGAAGTCGGATGCACTGGGCCGACAGGCGTAAAATAAAAACATAGTGCAACGTATACAGCATTCTGGAATAGAAAAATAAGGAGAACGCAAATATGTGTGTTTTTTTTAATGCGTCCTTCAACGGTTTCAGATATTTCTGAGCGACTTTGTAAGCATCAGTTGCGCATGTTCTACCAATTTACCAATTTTTAGATTAAAAGAAAAAGCGTTTGATTATGTTTAGATCGATTCTATCTGTTACTGCCAAGTCGTCACACATTTAAAAAACAAATTATAATTCACCGCAACTGTACATTTTGCACGAGCCTCTCTTGTATTTGACCTGGTCCTTCACATATCTACACTTAATTTGTAACAACCCGGGATTAGTACGTGTATTTTAATTCACGTTATGTTCGAACTTTCTTTTGATAATTTAGTCAGCAGTGACAGCGTCGCCTGTAGAGGTTGGCTACTTATCTGTGCCTGGTTAACTTCAGCCGATTTACCGTACGTCGGTTACTAATTTACAAATCCTAAAAAAAAATTCATTCAGTGTATTCAGTTCAAGCGTGAACGCTTGTACTGTGTATGGGAAGTGAAGAATAATTAAGATCAGGTAAAACATTTCTGAGCTAGGACGTTCATGTCCTCGAACGTGCTCCTGGAAACATGATGTGCCACAACAGTCTAGCTAACAATGTGGGTTTCGACACTGTAGAACAGTGAGGACAGTAAAACCTCCATTTGCACTACAGCCAGGAAGATCATGGTCCACTTTCTCAATGGGAGGTAACCCGCTACAAATGAAACTTCACCAAGAGTTACCTCAGTTCAGTACTAGTAGCTTCAGAAAACATCTAATCTTTGTTGGATATAAAACAACATCTAATCTTTGTTGGATATAAAACAACATCTAATCTTTGTTGGATATAAAACATCTAATCTTTGTTGGATATAAAACAACATCTAATCTTTGTTGGATATAAAACATCTAATCTTTGTTGGATATAAAACAACATCTAATCTTTGTTGGATATAAAACAACATCTAATCTTTGTTGGATATAAAACAACATCTAATCTTTGTTGGATATAAAACAACATCTAATCTTTGTTGGATATAAAACAACATCTAATCTTTGTTGGATATAAAACAACATCTAATCTTTGTTGGATATAAAACAACATCTAATCTTTGTTGGATATAAAACAACATCTAATCTTTGTTGGATATAAAACAACATCTAATCTTTGTTGGATATAAAACAACATCTAATCTTTGTTGGATATAAAACAACATCTAATCTCTGTTGGATATAAAACAACATCTAATCTTTGTTGGACATGCCCAATGGAGTAGGTGACCACATCACTTCACAACTTCATATGCTGTTTATAAGTTCTATTGATGTTTCTCAGTGACATTATGTTAAACTAGCCATCACTTTCTGCCTTTCTCCTCATCTACTTCTTTTACCAGTAATAACTGCACGATCTCTCACTGTGCTCAAACCGTTACCTATTCAGAGCATGTCTACAATAAGAGTCCCGTTTCATTCTAATGGCAGTCTTAAGATCCAGTTGTACTTGGCTTTCCCTTCCACAACTTTTTAGCCATTCTAACTTTTCTTCATTTCATCCTCAACTGTTTTTGTCGGTTCACATCTCTGTGTGACTGAGTACCTGGGAAATTTAGTTGGTATCCTGGTATTCAAGCAGGCGAGTGTACTCCTGCTGCCAGGTAGCCGAAGGTCATCTGCAGTAGGTTCTGTGACGATTTTTACTTAATGCAGGTTATTAAGCGTGGGGGAAGGTAAGGGGCCAATTGTGCAGGAATTTCATTATTTTGCAAAATATTTGTTGGACAGCGTCCAACAGTTGATCTTCTTGGTTTGTTGTACCCCCCCCCCCTTTTTTTTTCAATACCACCCCACCCCTTCCCCGCTCCCCCAATATTGTTGTCTGTGATCCAAAAGTACTATCACCTCCCTTGTTGAGACCCGGAGTCCCTTTAAACTTGCGGGGTTTGGAACGTCCGCCGTTTTGTGCTTTCGTTCGCTTCTTTAGAGACGACCGCCTTACCCATGTGATACAGGGCTCAGGGGCTTCCAACAACAACATATCAGCTGTGTGTAGCCTAGACGTGCTCTTAATAATAGCCAGTAATAATAACCAACACATGTACTTAACAATAGCCAAAAACATGAACTTAATAATAGCATAGACAAGTACTTAATAATAACCAAATACATGAACTTAATAATAGCATAGTCATGTACTTAACAATAGCCAAATACATGAACTTAATAAAAGCATAGACATGTACTTAATAATAGCCAAATACATGAACTTAATAATAGCATAGACATGTACTTAATAATAGCCAAATACATGAACTTAATAATAGCATAGACATGTACTTAACAATAGCCAAATACATGAACTTAATAATAGCATAGACATGTACTTAATAAAAGCCAAATACATGAACTTAATAAAAAAGCCTTGACATGCACTTAACAACAGCCAATACATGCACTTAATAACGGTCATGTTCCTAATCTTTATGTGACCTTGTGTTCCAGTGATATAGCATGACAAGTTTGTGTTAGTGGTCGATCTGGTTTCATTGCCTAAATGGCCAAACCATTTCAGTGGTTGTTGTCTGTCCTACACTTTTACAAGGAGACACAGTTGCCGGTACGTTAGTCCTGAGAATGCTAGTGATGGGGACCTTGTTAAGAATGACTGAAGTATAGTCTTAGTCCACCTGTACATCTATAAGGGTGGTTGCCCCTGTACAGGTACCAGCTCTTGTGCGAGTTGGTGGTAGCCGGTAGATATATTTTTGTTTTTGCTTAGCGGGTTGGGTTCGAGACGTACCGTGTTTTATGGGCATGTGTAGGTTGTAGCACAGGTCCCAGGCCGTTCTGTCCCGGACACAAGTCGTCCAATGAATGGCTAACCTGCTCGTTCTAGACCGTTCTTTCCCGGACACAAGTCGTCCAGTGAATGGATAACCTGCTCGTCCCAGGTCGTTCTGTCCCGGACACAAGTCGTCCAGTGAATGGCTAACCTGGTAGTCACAGGCCGTTCTGTCCCGGACACAAGTCGTCCAGTGAATGGCTAACCTGCTAGTCCCAGGGCGTTCTGTCCCGACCACAAGTCGTCCAGTGAATGGCTAACCTGCTAGTCCCAGGACGTTCTGTCCCGGACACAAGTCGTCCAGTGAATGGCTAACCTGGTAGTCCCAGGCCGTTCTGTCCCGGACACAAGTCGTCCAGTGAATGGCTAACCTGCTAGTCCCAGGGCGTTCTGTCCCGGACACAAGTCGTCCAGTGAATGGCTAACCTGCTAGTCCCAGGGCGTTCTGTCCCGGACACAAGTCGTCCAGTGAATGGCTAACCTGCTAGTCACAGGCCGTTCTGTCCTGGACACAAGTCGTCCAGTGAATGGCTAACCTGCTAGTCCCAGACCGTTCTGTCCCGGACACAAGTCGTCCAGTGAATAGCTAACCTGCTAGTCCCAGGCCGTTCTGTCCCGGACACAAGTCGTCCAGTCAATGGCTAACCTGCTAGTCCCAGGGCGTTCTGTCCCGGACACAAGTCGTCCAGTGAATGGCTAACCTGCTAGTCCCAGGGCGTTCTGTCCCGGACACAAGTCGTCCAGTGAATGGCTAACCTGCTAGTCCCAGGACGTTCTGTCCCGGACACAAGTCGTCCAGTGAATGGCTAACCTGCTAGTCACAGGCCGTTCTGTCCTGGACACAAGTCGTCCAGTGAATGGCTAACCTGCTAGTCCCAGACCGTTCTGTCCCGGACACAAGTCGTCCAGTGAATAGCTAACCTGCTAGTCCCAGGCCGTTCTGTCCCGGACACAAGTCGTCCAGTCAATGGCTAACCTGAAGTATAGAAGCATCACTAACAAGTGCAGCTCAGACTCACGGAACAATCCCCCTGAAGCATCACTAACAAGTACAGCTCAGACTCACAGAACAATCCCCCTGAAGCATCACTAAAAAGTACAGCTAAGACTCATGGGAAAATTCCATTGAAAGCCTACATTTAGGTTCCACATATCGCCCTTTTGTAATGTAGTTTATGTGTTTTAGGAGCTGTAAGAAGTAACTGGGCATTTCGTTGAAAAAATGTGTGAAAATGTAAAAGCACATGATATATAGAACATAAAAAGTACATACTTCAGATGGATTGGTTCGATTTTTATTAAAAGATGCTGGAGCAAACAATAAATGGTTATAATTCAGTTCTGAGATCCATCTTCTAGCTAATTGGGGTGACCCTAAATAAAACCGTGTTGCCAAGGTGATGGAAACTTCTATTTCTCAGAAAGCAAACATGGTGGTTAATTTTTCACTTAGTCATAGTCGGATGATTCCAACACATTGACGACTGCTCTCGGAAGAAAGAACGACAGTCCACCTTTTTTCAATAGCCCTCTTCCTCTTTCAAGACATGGTCCTCACATTTAGCCCAATAATATTTATCTATATTTGAGAAGACTACATACTTTAGTTCTTTCATATCCCATAGTTTGACAGTTTTATGTTCAGCTGCTACTTGTCCTTTAAGGAGTACCACCTAGCGAGGTGTTTTATTTTTATAATTGTTCTAATTAATTTTATTAACAATTGATATATCCATATAAAGTTAGGCAGGATCTGTAAAGATGATCAGCCTACATCATGACATGATTTATTGTAAAGATGATCAGCCTACATCATGACATGATTTATTGTAAAGTAGCATTCCAAATGTTAATTTAAATAGTAATTTTGTTTAAATACTGAAAATTTACATTAGATAAAAAAAAATGACAAAACTCTACATATAATTTCCCGTGTGTCTTTGATCATACACATTTCATTTTTGCTTATAATGCTGTTCACGATTATCCCTTCACTATAGACAACAGCCAAAACTGCATCTTTTACGATTAGTGTTTTAGGAAAATTCAAACGTTTACTCAATTTTTTCAAAAATATGATACTCCAAATTATAATAACTCTTACACATTAAGATAGCTTGATTTCCATATTTCATAACTAAGCCATTGTTATGTAGAATATATTTGCAAAGATGCAGGACAATTGCTTCAAAAACCAAAACAAGTTATCAGACGTACCGTTTGTACATTGCGGTTTTCGGCGAAAAGTTAAGGACACTATTTTTTACCATTTTTTTAATTATTAAATACTTTGATTCTTATCAATTTAAAAAAATTTTTTTTTGTTTTCGTTCGCCTTATTTCTCTTATTCACAAGGCGGTGTGCATTGCACTGCAGTTTTTATTTTGCGCCTGTCGGTCCAGTGCATCCGACTTCGGCATGCATTTTATGTAAAGGTCTGCTTCCTCCTACGTTTTCTAATTATTTGCTTCCTCGGGGTAACGGCCGGTGATGTGATGGGAATCGAACCCAGCACCTTCGGTTTGTGAGCACTTAACCACTAGCCCACGCCCTCCCCATTCATATCAATGACCTCTAACCTGATATATAAACCCTTCAGTAACCGCCTACCAATTATCCAGTAGAAATCGCCTGCTCGTTTTTTTCCTCCTGGCATCACAGGATGCCTTAATAGTTTTTATCTGATTTTTTTTGCGACAAAATGTTCTTGTGTTCACAGGACTCTCTCACATACCTGCAAGTAGGTCATTCCATTTCGTTCATTACCAACAGAGATTTTGTCCCATCATTATAAACAGAAACTGCATTACCAACAGAGATTTTGTCCCATCTTTATAAACAGAAACTGTTAAAGCAACAACAGCTTTGACAATAGACCACGATTATTATTCTTTGGACATAATTTCAAGATATCACTGTTCCGTGAATCATTTACATTTTGTGTATTTCCTTCAAGACACTTTTTTAGTAGTTCATTCCTGTCACGGTAATAAAATACTGGTTTTATATTAGCCATAACAACAGCAGGTAGGTTACTGGTGTGTTTATATGAACAGTTTCATCTGCTACAGCTTTCTTATATGGACACCATTTGTTGTGGCTGTTTTTCTCATTTGGTAATGACAAGTTCATAGCACCACAGAACATCTGCAGGTCTGCAAGCCCTCCTCCAACACATCTCAATGCTAATAACGCCTACCTGTTTATTGAATTCACACAAATTACCAATATATATATATATATATATATATATATATATATATATATATATATATATATATATATATATATATATATATATATATAGGGGATTCCGTGGCGAAGTGGTTAAGCCGTCGGCCTCGTGATCAGGTGGTGTATGTTCGACTCCGCACTCTGCTGTCTTTTTCACGGGTGCTTGATGCAGAGTCCCCTGCATCTCGTAGTCTCTTCCTAGTCGTCTTGTCCTTGAATTGCCACTGGGGTCGGGCGGCACAAGACGAGAGAGTGAGGATAAAAAGTAGCGCAATTAATCCTTACTAAAAATAGCGCTAGCAAAATTAATTATGCCATCATCGTCTACGATGGACGGCGGCCATTGCCTTTGTCTTGTTGATATATGATTATACGAAGAAAATTATGTATATTAGAATTGTTTCTGCTACAATGTAACTCAAACGCACTGCCTAGGCCCTTGCTCTTTGTCCTAGCAATTGTGCATTGGAATAACAAAAGTGACAAACTAGTTCTGTAACTATTAAAAATAAATGTAGTATTTAAATGCCAATTATGCTACTGCCTCCCATCCAGCTCTTCATGAACATTGTTATCTTCACTTAAAATTAAATCTGATTCACAAGGTCAAACAATTCTCTTCTCTTTATTTCTGATTGAGTGGGCGTGGTCAATGAACTTTAAAAAAATGCAATGTTGATGTTGTTAAGTTTACCAGAACGCAATCACAGGCCTAACCTACAGTCCACTAATTAAATTGTTACATAGTTCGACATCTGCTCCCTTGGTAGACCTATCACCATAGAACTTACAGTTCCTATTAACTTTCTTTCTTATCCTCGCGTCACATGATTCACACAAAACTGTTTTTCTTTTAAAATTGTATTAGCTGAAATTGTGACTTACATATCTTGCCATATGCATTAAGTGAGGAGTACTTATTATATTATATTTTTTCATAGAGCTTGAAAACCCTTCATTGTTTGTTGTGAGATGTACACTCTAGGGGAGTAATAATTGGAAACTAGTAACTGGCAGCCATTTTGAATATTTTCTTTCATTATTTGAGACTGACCCCAGGCCCGTTTGACAGTCTACATCTTAAAAACTACTGTTGCTAGATATTAAATTCAAGTTGTATTTGAAAAAAAGATTGATTACACTTTCCCAACGGTCCAAAAAAATTAAATTTATCGAACAAAACGCATTTTAACCAGATTCTAGGTGGCACTCCCTTCTTAACTTTTGCCCAAACGAGTTCGACTGGATTTAAGTGTGAATAGTAAGTGGCAGTCTCAAACACATGTGACCATGCTCTTGGATCAACTTGTTTATATGAAATATATTTTTCTTTCATATATATATATATATATATATATATATATAGGCATCTTACACTGACGTTGTGTTGATACGAGCTTTCTCCACCAGTGCCAATACCTCCCCAGTATTTTTTTGGCCCCAGAGAATAAGTCCCCGAGTCTAATCTCCGTTGTATGATCTGTTACACCTATGTACTTACTGACACAATTTGTAACTACATATGGAATGCACCGAAGGCTGACATAACTGTTCAAAACCCGCGCGCTTTAGGTTGAAACTGAACAGATTTCGTAAAAAACGGGGAACATGTTATTTCCAAAAATACTCACCGTCATGAAAGGGGTAATCATTTCAGAAGACTGGTTTCATTAGGAGCGCGGGTTGTTGTAGACCGTTAATGACAAAAAGAAGATGGGTATTAAGTTTATTTCAGGGCATGATTCTGTGACAGGATCACTCTCAACAGTGATTTCTTGTGTTTTGTACTGATGTGTTTTTATTTTTCTGTGTGGACGATGTATGTATTGATTATAAACCTTGGCACAATATGAGTTCTAATGAGTTTTGTAATTTAGTTGACCTATACATGTGACGTTTCATGGGTATTTCCTCATGAGTCCGACGGCCTTCAGGGTCGGAACAGACATAAAACGTAATTGAATCTCATCTGCGATTGTTTATCTCATTACTGACTTGTGATGTTAATTGCTGCCATAGCTTAGAATCATTGTTACTACAGCTGGCTCACGCATGCGCACACACACTTTAACTGACATGCTTTGTTAATGGTATTTCCCGTTATTGAAGACATGCCTTTCTCCTTTACAGATTGGAGGAGCATGATCACTTCAGTGTTGACAAACAGCAGGTGGCAGCCACCTATTCTACAGCTTCTTCCGTTTTCTGAAAACTACACTGTCCCCGATCCCCATCGTCCAAAACAGTCACAAGTATCGGCTGCAAGTTCTTGCAGGACTGTGCGCAGCTCTCCTATCCTGGCAGCGGCCATGTCGGACATGGTCAATAAATCTCACACAAAAAGCTCACCCTCTAGGGGCTGCAACGATTCGCCTCGTACAGCAGTCAACGACAACATCACCAATCCAAGAGAAATGCACAGAGTTCCTACACAGTCTCCAGAAAAGCTCATGCAAACGGATTCTCCGTACAGAGGTAGTAACGATTCTGATAACTCGGTTCATTCTGGTCATAAGACAGTTTCCAGGGCATTCAGATTCCGTATAAAAGATGTGAACGTCCAATCCACAGGTAGAAGTAAGGAGGATTCTCACTTGACCTTCGGTGAAACAAAAACTTCGAATACCCACTTCTGTAAGGATATGGTTAAATCATTGCCTAGGCCAACATTTAAACCAGCTGATACTCGGGAGTTTTACAGCAGCAAGAAATACCTTAACAAATCTATCACCACGTTTTCTGAAGGAGAGCTGGAAAGAAAGCAACCACGTTTATTTCAAACGGGCCCATGTTTTCAAAATAGAAAAATAATTAAGGTCAATGCAAAAGAATTACCTCGAAGTCAGACTCCCTTTGTTGAGAACGACCCAGACAAGTTAAACATGGAGCACGTGATAGCCTTTCTGCAGTCTAGCGAGGATGACCAGGGTTCTTATGAGAAAAGCGAGGCCTCAAGTAAGCAAGTTGTGTTAAAACCCCAGTCTCAGTTTTCAAAGCGGTTACCGCTGAGCTCTGCACTACTCAGCAACACCGGACAGAACGGTGCGTTTTTTGACCAGAAACAGAAAGTAATAAAGCAAAGCCTGACATCTACTAACTCAAACAATATTTCAGCGCGCGTGAAACTACAGGAAACCAACCAACCAGAGCACGTTAGCACCAGACAAAAGTGCAGCTCTGAGAGTAGCAATAAGGCTTCCAGACTGCATACTACACATCTGGACAAAACTCATATGCAGTCCGAATATGGCGAGAAAACTCCAGAGAAACGTGCTGACGGCTATCTGTTTATCCAACACAGTTATAAAACAGTTCCAGCAACCTTGAGTCAATTATCGGACCAGCAGCAGCGGCCAAAATCTCTTGACATGTCACACTACGCTCTCGAAGTCAAAGAAGGACACTTACCATCAATTACTAGTAAACTGCAGAACAATAAGATCGTAAAACCGTTTTCGTTACATCGTATTGTGTCCCAGGGACATCCTGTACCTGGACACACAACCAGCGCTTCTCACCAGTCACCACGTGACCAGGATGCAGGTGTTTATGATGCAGGCTTTCAGAAAACTGTCCCAGAGTCATCAAAAAGTGTTTGGAGAATGGATAAAACAGACACGCGTTTTAAACCACCCGAAAGGCCGTTTTATGACGTCACATACTCTCCCACTGGTAATAGATTGTCAAATGACAAAGATATTAATGGACACGAAAGACGATCCAGTCTAAAATATGTTCACAACTCAAACGTCGAAACTGAACATAATCAGAAACCAAACAAGGTCATCAATTTGCCAACAGCTCACGTAGAAGCAGACTCAGATGAAGACAGCTCCCCTCTCTTGACTGCGCCGAATGCAGGTAGCAAACAAAAGTTGACATTGTCAACGACAGGCAGCATTCATTGCTCAGATAAAATGAACACGGCAAAACAAAATCAGGTGGCAGAAAACAAGACACTCAATTCGGTCGCAGAAAACAAGACACTCAATTCGGTCGTACAAAACAAGACACTCAATTCGGTCGCAGAAAACAAGACACTCACAAACCACAACGGTCAAGAAACTGTCGTAGGAGTATACGTGGAAGAAATGAACAGAGTATTCAATACGACTCCTGCCGTTAATTCAAATAGTCAGATTGAAAGTCTGTTGAATGCACCATTAGACGAGTTGCAGACCGACTGCACAGAACGAAAGACAGGAAGACAAGCAGATTTCAGCCCTGCTGCTGCCGAAGAAAACCGGACAGAAAAAGAAACATTGTCAACCTCCTTCCTACTCAACACGCACCAAAAAACCTTCATTAGGCTCTTAAACCAGGAGCTCGCGACATTAAAAAGAACGACTTGGATAGATCACCGAAACAACATAATCTCTCCCTTCCTGTACAAAAACCAGCTGCCAGATAATGTCAAGAGTTCACCTGCTCACATCGAAAAAGTTCGATTATCTTTACGGAAAGAAAGGAGTAAAACGCGCTTCCACACGTACATGACGGACATGCAAGAACGCACCGATAATCTATGATGGCAGCGTTTTCACAGCTTGTGACACGTCTCATTTGGAAACATTTTTCTCTTAACCCATTACACCATAACATGCCCATTCAGAAACCGATTGGTTGCACTTAGTTATTTTTAGATCATATTGAGTATAAAAAACTGGTTGTATGTAGACTCTGCAGAGCCTTCTAAACCAGTATAAAGAAGTTAAGTATTTTATGTTGGTCTATAATTAAAATATTTGTAAGCAAATAGTATATGAATAATACAAAGGATTATCTCCTTGCTTATACGATTTAATAAATCTTGCATCAAAGTTCAGAGTGTAAGGGGTTAAACACGGCACAGGTGCAACATTTTTAGAAGTGACAAGATTGTTAATGACCAAACTTCAATGTAATTGATTCTTTATGCGACTACAACACGTGTTTGTTTGTTTGTTTTCCAAGCGTGTGGACCTGAACACTTGTCTCTTTATGATTTGTGTTTGTTGGTTGATTGTAGTGGCACTTACTGCATCAGCGTGTAATGATGAAGGTGAAGCTTGCTCCTCGTAGCTGTAGTGTAATGCAGGGTTTATTAGTTGGCACGCCACTAAGGGGATCACAACGTCCATCCCCATCTCAATGGCCAGACTGCTGTCACCCATCTTGTTTCCAGGTGCACAGGTGTGACGTGAGGTAGGGGTCTAGGCCAACATGTTGGGGCTGACCTTGACACGAACCTCACACACTTCACAAATTGTTAAGACACAATGTCACAAGAGCACGACAGACAAATTCAACTAATTGGTTAATCAATAATTAATAATACTGAAGGGTTTCAGTTGACGACATGGTTTACCGCGAACTTTTTAATATTGATTGCCAAATAATTATTTAAATGCCCACAAAAACGTATCGGGCGGCGCAATACGTGCAAACATTTGTAGCTCGTTCAGTTTAGCGCCACAGTTTCAACAATAATAAAAAATGATCAGAAAATTGAAGAATAAGCACAAAAAAGGACAAAATTCGGTACATGTAGTACAAGATACACGCACCAGGAGATTCACTGGCAGACACACAAAACAATTGCATGTATTTGGGGCCAAACAAAATTGTTATTAATGTGTTGAAGTAAACAATGTAAATAAAATATCAAATGGATTCGTGTTACGACTGAATGTTCATGAAATAGTACCAATCTGTAACGACAAATGTGTATCATATTTAATAACTGATAATCACTCTGGAAGTTGTTCGGACATTACGAAATGTTTCTGAGTTCGCTAACATAACCCAGAAAGCGTATGGAGCTATAAGTTGGCTGGGTCACAATATGAGACATGACAGTCTTCTACATAAAATACAAGAGAGCAAGATTAAAGGGAAGAGAAGATCGGGGCGACCAAGACTTAACCTTTACTTCTCAGGCATACAGCGACATTAAAAAACAAACATGCTGAAATAAAGAGAACTGCAGTGGATACGGTCAAATGGAGAGACATACTCAGACAACCTTACAACCAGTCTCATGACTGATCAACCAGATGGTGATTATGATGAAGCTATGACATATAGATGTCCACTCAGTCTGCGTGCTTAGTCTTGTGAGATATGAACGAGTGTTCGATGGAGATCTCTAACCAGAATATATCTTCCTACTAACTGGATTAGAAAGACTACAACATCAAACAACCAAACTGGAAATAAATGGTACTTTAACAAAACAACACGATGTTCTTGACTTCTGTTTTTCTGTCTCATGACTTCTACCAGCCATACAATAAAATAAGGTTTTCTAACATAGGTGTCACAAAAATAGGGACTGGGGATACACACAGAGAAGACAACAGTAATGAGAAATTCTAACATAGGTGTCACAGATATAGGGACTGAGGATACACACAGAGAAGACAACAGTAATGAGAAATTCTAACATAGGTGTCACAGATATAGGGACTGAGGATACACACAGAGAAGACAACAGTAATGAGAAATTCTAACATAGGTGTCACAGATATAGGGACTGAGGATACACACAGAGAAGACAACAGTAATGAGAAATTCTAACATAGGTGTCACAGATATAGGGACTGAGGATACACACAGAGAAGACATAGATTGTGAGAAATGGTGTCACCGAAATTGGGATTGACGTGTATTTGTTGAAGACCTGTGCTGGACGGGGAACTAAAATGGTTCGATTCATTAATTGATATTTAATAGCACCATTAATATTGTATATTATATTATTAATACAATTCATAGAAGAATTGAAATGTTCAGAAAAGACCGAAAATGGAATTAGACATGATAACCAATAGCGATATTTTACGTTTCTTATTAATTTTAATTGTCTGGTTTTTTTTGTTTGTTTTTTTTTGTTGCTTAGATGTTTACTGGCGGAGGCGCGCCATTTTCCACCCCAGACCGTAGTCAATTGGGCGATATCAAGACGCATAAACCAGTGCTTGGATGCATGTGTGCGTCTGTATGTACCTATGCTAGGTTTGTGCGCCCTCAGAAGCTAGCCCAACCAAAGTGCTATGGAAGGGCTTTACCACGAGGGCGCGTGTGAAAGTTGTGCAAGAGTGTGACTGTAGGACAGAGTCAAATGAAACAGAGTGAGGCGAGAAGAGAGAGAAGGGAAGAGTGGCCCCCAGGTTGAGAATTGTCTTGTCACAATTCAAGGAAACTACTCCTATCCTTATATGGCTATTCTATTTGCTTACTGAATTACCCGTTTCTTTGCGTTTCCAACTTCGTCTCCAACGAACTCTATCCTGAACTATGGGGTTCCATCAGGCAATAATTATGCCTATCCATCTCCTATTTAAAAATAAAACACCCCGTGGCAGATCAAAGCAATGAAAATAAACACTGCACATCCAATTATTTTTAGTATCCTCCCTTCCCTAAACAAAGCTCAGAGCCTATACAAAGTTACTTGCCCTGATTGAATGGCCGAGTAGTACCACTGTTAGAACGCTACATTCTCACGGTACAATGTAGTCTTAAATTCTCAGCCTTGGTAAGGTTCGGTTTACCCAGCTGTAAATTGATGAAGACATACAATTAAAGTAACGGAGTGAGGACGTATACTGGTCAGTCCACCTTACAAAACACCAACTCAATCTAATGAAATCTGTAACACTTGACCAACGACAACATTGGCTATTGTGGGACCACCTTTAACTTTTTACTCAGACATCCATCCACCCCCACCAGTTGAGGTCACATTAGACATAAGCCAGCAAGTGAGTTGAGATCAAACTAGACATATGCCAGCAAGTGGGTTGAGGTCAAACTAGACATAAGCCAGCAAGTGAGTTGAGATCAAACTAGACATATGCCAGCAAGTGGGTTGAGGTCAAACTAGACATAAGTCAGCAAGTGGGCTGAGGTCAAACTAGACATAAGCCAGCAAGTGGGCTGAGGTCAAACTAGACATAAGCCAGCAAGTGGGCTGAGGTCAAACTAGACATAAGCCAGAAGGTGGTTTGAGGTCAAACTAGACATAAGCCAGCAAGTGGGGGGAGGTCAAACTAGACATAAGCCAGCAAGTAGGTTGAGGTCAACGTTTTCCTTCTCGTAGATGAATAACTATCAATGGCTTCAAAGCTTCATCTTGATCTTGATGACCCTTTCCTCAGTGTAGCTGCGGGTCCCAACTTGGTTTCCAGCGGACCCTGTCTTGGGCCGCGGAAGTCCAGAGGGTGGTAAGTGCTTCTATAGAAGCTTCTCTGATGTTGAGGCCTACAGCAAGGGAGTCTGACCAACGCATTGGACGTCTTCCCCGCGGTCTCTTCTTACCTCGAGGGTACCAGACTGCTGCCGCTGTGCTCCATCGACCATCGTTTCGTCGCAACATGTGACCTGCCCATCTATGTTTTGCCTTGTCGTATTATGCGAGAATTGTGGAGACCTTGCATACATTGGTTCCGGAGAGTGATTTTCACCAAGCGTCTCGCAAGGGAGGCCGGAGTCACTCTTAATCTGTCCTCTAGTGATTTTGCTAGTGTCCACGTCTCGGCACCGTAGCACATCGCAGGGAGTACAGTTGAATTGAAGAGGGAGGACCGTGGGTCGTGGTCATGTCAACCGTCCAGGACCGTGTTAATAGACGAGAAGGCTGCCCAACCCTCGCGGCGACGTCTTGTCAGTTCATGTTCCAGGTTATTCTCCATATTGAAAAGACGTCCAAGATAGATATACTCGTTGGTATACTCTAATCGAACCTCGCCGAGGAAGACTGGATCACAAGTAGCGAAGCGATTGCGCTACACTCTACTCTTCGAGACATTCATCTCCAGATCCGTTTTCTTGCCCACTTCATATAGTAGCTGCATCATTTGGTTGGCTTCTGCTGCTGACACTGGTGATATCTACGGCTTTCGGACCGGAACATAGGACTTCAACATGGCAGTTTTGAAGACCACGTTTATCCTTCCTTTCGACCCCTATTCTCTTAGCCAGGCTGCACCAATGCAGTCTGTTTCCAGTGCTCCCTCTGCCTTGACCACCCTGCGCCATCGCTCCCTCTGCCTTGACCACCATCTTGTTTACTTGTAATCGGTTGCTGCTCATTAAGTTTAGAAACCGCACAAATGAAAAAGCCGGAACAGGGTATTCTGACATCTTAGCGAAAACGGGTCGTGTATACACATTTCTAGTTCAACTGTCATCTAGGTGAGTATACTTGACGAGGCCACAGTGACCTACATGATTCTATGATGTTGACCTCGAACGGATGTGAATGCGTTTAGCGTAGGGCAGGATTACATTTAGTGTTACTAGCACACATCGCAATGGGCAAGTTGTGGTGAATGCTGGTGCACGAATCCACGCCTAATATGGCCATTTAGTGATGGTATGGCATACACTTACTAGAGAGGCGAAAGACCAGAATGAACAAACGTTTCTGCGGTATTGACTTCAATGTCTGCCCGCTCACCTGTTTCCGATAATAGGACGTAAAATATTGGGTTCGATGTAATTGAAAAACACAGCACGATATTAGAAACGGTGCACATAACTTATCCTAATATGGTCCAATATTGGTGGCTTGCCATAGATATAGTATTATGAATCCACAACAGGCGATGGAAGCAGATATAAAAGTACAAACACGAGTAGTCGATAAAAATATATATGATAAACTTCAAAAGATGCGAATCAAGTTCTTCTAAAACTCGAAAATGACTAGCCGCGTACCACCAGCAAACTAGTTTCAACTTGTCCAATTTTTTACATTCTACAATATTTTTTTGTTTTGTTTTGTTTGTGTTTTTTTTGTTGCGTTCGCCTTATTTCTCAATTCCCCAAAGGCGGATGTGCGTTACACTGCGGTTTTTTATTTTGCGCCTGTCGGCCCAGTGCATCCGACTTCAGCATTCATTTTATGTAAGGGTCTGCTTCTTCCTGCATTTTCTAAGGGTTTGATTTCCAGGGGTAACGGCTGGTGCTGTGATGGGGATCGAACCCAGCACCTTCTGGTTGTGAGCCGTGCCACTTAACCACTAGGCCACGCCGTCCCCATCTACAATATTCGATGTTACTGATACATCTTTTCATATTCACACGGAGGGAGCGGCTGTTCACGTGATTAGTGGCACGGCTCACACACCAAACTTGGACGTGCTCAGATTCAAGGTCGTGCCCTTATAGATGACAACTCTTTAAAGAAATGAGTGAAGAAGTCGGATCTACTGGGCAGAAAGGCGATAGTAACAGTATACGGACTCTTGTCTTAGGAATCAAGGTGAACGACCCATATATAAACAAAAAGGCAATAAATAAAGGAGGCAATAAATAAAGGAGGCAATAAATAAAGGAAGCAATAAATAAAGGAGGCAATAAATAAAGGAGGCAATACATAACGGAGGCAATAAATAAAGGAGGCAATAAATAAAGGAGGTAATAAATAAAGGAGGCAATAAATAAAGGAGGCAATAAATAAAGGAGGCAATAAATAAAGGAGGCAATACATAAAGGAGGCAATAAATAAAGGAGGCAATAAATAAAGGAAGCAATAAATAAAGGAGGCAATAAATAAAGGAGGCAATAAATAAAGGAGGCAATAAATAAAGGAGGCAATAAATAAAGGAGGCAATAAATAAAGGAGGCAATAAATTCAAAATGGATCGTACATAAAAGACAAAAAAAAAATAGAAAGCAAGAATACAGTATAACTGTTTTCCCATACCAGTACAAGATTAGTCATTCAACTCTCGTAACGAGGGTCTCATTGTTACACAGTCCTCTTAACGCGTAACGACACCCCCCCCCCCCCCACTCCCTAATTTTATTATTTTGTTTTTACCTTTCTTAATTGAACTGCTTAGTTAATTCATATTATTTTCTGAAAATTGAAGGTGAATATTCATTTCCATATTTTTGCTGAAGTCGGATGTGTTGGACCGAAAGATGCAAATATCGCAGTCAAGCTGTAAACTACGACACAACGCATTCCGTTCTCTGGACTACATTCTGCTACTTAAGCCCTTTCAGGGTTTGGTAGCTGGAGATTGAGAACGAACGAAGCCAAGCCAAGCCATTTCCATATTTATTTATATACATTTAAAAATATGTTTTGTGAGTTTCACAGTAATTCACACTTTTAAACTAGGACCTGTGTTGCTGAGAACTGCACGCTCCTATTAATGGCGTACGCCAACGGCATACCTTATGTCCACGAATATTTAGTTAGTTGCCCATCCCAAGCGATGATAGTGATATCAATAAATGGTTTTGTCTTGAGCCGCGTAGCGCCCTGGCTTCGCATCTGAGTGGTCCTGGGTTCATTCCCCAGTTGATGAGGTAATGTTTTTTTCAGACCGCAATGGCTCCCGGGTCGACCCAGCCTTAAATGGGTACCGGTTCAGTCCGGGAAGTAAATGCGGCGAGGGAGAGGAGATGGCTACCGCCCTCATATAGCCGAGCCTTTGAAATGTGAGATCGCTAACACCTCACACCCCTACGGCAGTAATGCTATGGGATACTTTACTTGACTTGATGATGTAACTTGTGCTGTATTTTGTAGGACTTCGGCACAGCACCGATTACTGCCTCAAGCTCTTCATAGAATTTGTCCTTGGTATTATGAGGATTCGTCTTGATAGGCGCATAGACACTGATAATTGTTGGCACTTTCTTACCACACAGTGGGAGATTTAGTGTCATATCCGGTCATTTATTCCCTTTGGTAGGCTGGTTAGCTTCTTTACCAGGTTTGACCTTATAGCCAGGCCAACATCATCTTCCCGGCGCTCGTCTGCAGCCCGACCGCTCCAGGTGTACCCAGCACCATCCTCTGTAATCTGTCCCTCACCAGCAAGACGAGTTTCACTCAAGGCAGCATAATCGATCTTGTATCGGCCCAGTTCTCTAGCAATCAGGACAGTTCTCTAGCAATCAGGACATTTCTCTAGCAATCAGAACATTTCTCTAGCAATCAGAACAGTTCTCTAGCAATCAGAACATTTCTCTAACAATCAGGACATTTCTCTAACAATCAGGACAGTTCTCTAGCAATCAGGACATTTCTCTAACAATCAGGACAGTTCTCTAGCAATCAGGACATTTCTCTAGCAATCAGAACATTTCTCTAGCAATCAGAACATTTCTCTAACAATCAGGACATTTCTCTAACAATCAGGACAGTTCTCTAGCAATCAGAACATTTCTCTAACAATCAGGACATTTCTCTAGCAATCAGAACATTTCTCTAACAATCAGGACATTTCTCTAACAATCAGGACAGTTCTCTAGCAATCAGGACATTTCTCTAACAATCAGGACAGTTCTCTAGCAATCAGGACATTTCTCTAGCAATCAGAACATTTCTCTAGCAATCAGAACATTTCTCTAACAATCAGGACAGTTCTCTAGCAATCAGGACAGTTCTCTAGCAATCAGAACATTTCTCTAGCAATCAGGACATTTCTCTAGCAATCAGGACATTTCTCTAACAATCAGGACAGTTCTCTAGCAATCAGAACATTTCTCTAACAATCAGGACATTTCTCTAGCAATCAGGACATTTCTCTAGCAATCAGAACATTTCTCTAACAATCAGGACATTTCTCTAGCGATCAAAACATTTCTCTAACAATCAGGACAGTTCTCTAGCAATCAGAACATTTCTCTAACAATCAGGACATTTCTCTAACAATCAGGACAGTTCTCTAGCAATCAGGACATTTCTCTAACAATCAGGACAGTTCTCTAGCAATCAGGACATTTCTCTAACAATCAGGACATTTCTCTAACAATCAGGACAGTTCTCTAGTAATCAGGACATTTCTCTAACAATCAGGACAGTTCTCTAGCAATCAGGACATTTCTCTAACAATCAGGACAGTTCTCTAGCAATCAGGACATTTCTCTAGCAATCAGGACAGTTCTCTAGCAATCAGGACATTTCTCTAACAATCAGAACAGGAGGGTGGGAATGTTCCACGCACCCACGGTCATGGGAACTTGGCGAGTTTTTCTATTATTATCATTTTTATTTCGACCGCAAGGATAGGGATTCCGCCAGCCGCTGTATACTGGCCAGGATAGTTGAAGCAGACAATGTTTAGGGCACCTTTTCTAGCCCCTTCCTCATGTCATGGAGGGAAGCAGTGCGAATCCTAAAGATGGCTGCTTAGTCGCTCAGGTGGCTGCCGAGATCCACTACTGCTTAGGGTTCAGTAGAGGACGACTATACAGCGTGAGCCGCCTACGTGCCGGTTCAGTAGAATACGACCATATAGCCTGAGTCGTCTACGTGCCGGTTCAGTAGAGGACGACCATATAGCCTGAGCCGTCTACGTGCCGGTTCAGTAGATGACGACCATATAGCCTGAGCCGTCTACGTGCCGGTTCAGTAGAATACGACTATATAGCCTGAGCCGTCTACGTGCCGGTTCAGTAGATGACGACCATATAGCCTGAGCCGTCTACGTGCCGGTTCAGTAGAATACGACCATATAGCCTGAGTCGTCTACGTGCCGGTTCAGTAGAGGACGACCATATAGCCTGAGCCGTCTACGTGCCGGTTCAGTAGATGACGACCATATAGCCTGAGCCGTCTACGTGCCGGTTCAGTAGAATACGACTATATAGCCTGAGCCGTCTACGTGCCGGTTCAGTAGATGACGACCATATAGCCTGAGCCGTCTACGTGCCGGTTCAGTAGAATACGACCATATAGCCTGAGCCGTCTACGTGCCGGTTCAGTAGAGGACGACCATATAGCCTGAGCCGTCTACGTGCGGGTTCAGTAGAGGACGACCATATAGCCTGAGCCGTCAACGATTCCACACCCGCCGCTGTGCTTATAGCCTACCGCCGCAAGACTTGAATAGATGATGCAATGAGATAACAATATGATTTGCGCGTGAGTTGGATTCAAGTTAGGGGGAGTTTCTCACCGTCAGCCTCACTCTCTCGTCCTGATCCCATTTGACCCAGTGGCAAGATATGATCAAGACGACTGGAGCAATAATCCGGATGCAGTGGATGACCAAGGGGATCTTCTGTGTCTAGCCTTGCTCCAAACGCTCCACAGCGAGTTGCTGGTAGTCGCCTTGCTGCCTGTTGACCAGTCTGTGGTTGTTCCATACAGTCCGCCGAATCCAGTCTTCACGTGCTTAGGTAGACAAGCCCTATATCACCGTGGACTTATTAGACCCATCGGCTACCCTCACTTGGTTTAGCCGGTCATGTCGAGACCGTTGCCCGGGGTGTAGTCGCTGCCACCTGCTGGCAGCTACGTGTAGCCCACAAGAGAGAGTTGATGGCCAGGTGAGGACAAATAATGCACAAACTACCCAAGATGTGTCCCTCTCTGACATCCCATACACCCCCCCCCCCCTGCAGGTTAATCTACATCAGTCAAGTCAGGCGGCTCAATCACTTCCACATGGGCTGTCTGCATTGGTTGCTTAAGATCAACTGGCAGTGTGTCTGTGTGTGTGTGGTGGGGGTGGGGGTGTTCATGGCATATTGTTCCGATTACCGCTTGCCAATGCAACTCCTTCTTTATGATGCACTAAAGACAGACACGCGTTTGTCGGATGGTCAGAAGAAAAGATACACATATTCGTTAAAGTAGTAGTAGCAGCGGCAGTAGTAGTATTAGTAGTAGTTGTAGTAGTAGTAGTAACAGTAGTAGTAGTATTTGTAGTAGTAGTAGTTGTTGTAGTAGTAGTAGCAGCAGCAGTAGTAGTAGTAGTAGTAGTATTTGTAGTAGTAGTAGTGGTAGTATTTATAGTAGTAGTAGTAATAATAGTAGTTGTAGTAATAGTAGTAGTAGTAGTAGTAGTAGTAGCAGTAGTAGTAGTAACAGCAGCAGCCGTATTAGTTGTAGTAGTAGTAGTAGCAGAAGCAATAATAGTAGTAGTTGTAGTAGTATTAGTAGTTGTTGTTGTAGTAGTAGTAGTAGCAGAAGCAGTAGTAGCAGAAGTAGTAGTAGTAGTAGTAATAGTAGTAGTAGTAGTAGTAGTAGAAGAAGTAGTAATAGTAGTAGTTATAGTAGTAGTAGCAGAAGTAGTAGTAGTAGTAGTTGTAGTAGTAACAGTAGCAGCAGTAGCAGGATATATTACTATCAAATATAAAATGGCCAATAATGCAAACAGACCAATTTTATTTGACAAAAGCTGAATCCAATGATTTCAAGAAGTAATATATGACAAGTCAGAAGTCGTGACTGCAAGTCAACACAAGAACACAAATCAAACATTAATACAGACAAGGAGGTGACACTGCCTGATTATAGTTAGTAGCTACATGTAATGATATGTGTGTTCCGTAACACCCAACTGATTAATGGGTGAATGAATAACAACTGTACACATAGTCTGTTGGTGCGTTCTCAGTAGAATGACAACTGTACACACAGTCTGTTGGTGTGTTCTCAGTAGAATGACAACTGTACACACAGTATGTTGGTGTTTTCTCAGTAGAATGACAACTG
This sequence comes from Ariolimax columbianus, assembly GCA_036924085.1. Classification (NCBI taxonomy): domain Eukaryota; kingdom Metazoa; phylum Mollusca; class Gastropoda; order Stylommatophora; family Arionidae; genus Ariolimax; species Ariolimax columbianus. Next base: position 82,372,580 of record JAVGWX010000011.1, on the reverse strand, counting down.
TACACACAGTATGTTGGTGTTTTCTCAGTAGAATGACAACTGTACACACAGTCTGTTGGTGTTTTCTCAGTAGAATGACAACTGTGCACACAGTCTGTTGGTGTGTTCTCAGTAGAATGACAACTGTACACACAGTCTGTTGGTGTTTTCTCAGTAGAATGACAACTGTACACATATTCTGTTGGTGTGTTCTCAGTAGAATGACAACTGTACACATGATGTGTTCTCAGTAGAATGACAACTGTACACATGATGTGTTCTCAGTAGAATGACAACTGTACACATGATGTGTTCTCAGTAGAATGACAACTGTACACATGATGTGTTCTCAGTAGAATGACAACTGTACACATGGTGTGTTCTCAGTAGAATGACAACTGTACACATGGTGTGTTCTCAGTAGAATGACAACTGTACACATGGTGTGTTCTCAGTAGAATGACAACTGTACACATGGTGTGTTCTCAGTAGCTTGTTATCAGATTATGTCAACAAGAGTTTTGTATAAAGTCTGTTAATATGTTTATAGTAGATTTTTAATAAAATGTGTTGGCATGTTCACAGTAACTTTACATAAACTGAGCTAGCATGTTCACAGTAACTTTACATAAACTCAGCTAGTATGTTCACAGTAATTTTACATAAACTCAGCTAGTATGTTCACAGTAACTTTACATAAACTCAGCTAGTATGTTCACAGTAACTTTACATAAACTCAGCTAGTATGTTCACAGTAACTTTACATAAAGTCAGCTAGCATGTTCACAGTAACTTTACATAAAGTCAGCTACTATGTTCACAGTAACTTTACATAAAGTCAGCTAGCATGTTCACAGTAACTTTACATAAAGTCAGCTACTATGTTCACAGTAACTTTACATAAAGTCAGCTAGCATGTTCACAGTAACTTTACATAAAGTCAGCTAGCATGTTCACAGTAACTTTACATAAAGTCAGCTAGCATGCCTATAATGACTTTATACAAAAGCTTTGGGAATGTTGACAGAATCTCATGCCCAGTAAGCCTGTTTGTATCACTTTCTATTACACGTTTCTGTCATCCTAATTTGAACAGCTTTCATTAAGAGAGCAAATACACCCACACAAATCATGAAAACTTTGGCACAATCTGTAAGAAAGATTAATAATGTCATTTAACCACCCTATCATCCTCTGCCGGTTACTGACAGATGTCAGTGTCGATGACTAGACAATGACAAGCGCATAATAAAAGTTTGTATATTATCACCATAGTTGCTTAGAATAATGTCCAAATTATGATCAAGACATAAACATAGACACACATATTATGTACAGGTAAATCATTGACAGTCGATGACCTATTTGGATAGCTAATGCTGAAATATCTAGTACGATTCCTCCTAGTTTCAGCGTTATACATTCACATTAAATATATTATGATATGGCTGAGTGTTTGATTGGTTCAGTTCAAATATGTAACATAAAGAGACAGGCTGGTGTACAAGACGTAGGAAAAAAGCCAAATATTTGTGTATATACTATCTCTTATCTCTCTCCATCCCAACTTACATGTCATTTATTAATGTACTCACATTCAGATCTGTGTTATTCTCACACCCAAATCAATAGTATTCCTCACACAAGGATCTGTGTTATTCTCACACTCAGATCAATAGTATTCCTCACACAAGGATCTGTGTTATTCTCACACCCAGATCAATAGTATTCCTCACACAAGGATCTGTGTTATTCTCACACCCAGATCAATAGTATTCCTCACACAGGGATCTGTGTTATTCTCACACCCAGATCAATAGTATTCCTCACACAAGGATCTGTGTTATTTCTTACATTTATTGGTGTCATTCCCCCCACCCAAATACATGTAATCCCCCCCCCCCCACAAAATGCATGTCACCCCGCCCCCCAGCAAAATACATGTCATTCACCCCACCCAAATACATGTAATTCCTTACACCCAAATGCATGTCACACCCCGCCCCACCCAAATGCATGTTGTTCCCTCCATCCAAATGCATGTCATATAACCCCCCAAATGCATGTCCCCCCCCCCCCCCCAAAACGCAATGATTTCTATAATATACAAATGAGCATGTCAGTCTTATCAAGTACTAGAGCATACACAAGTAGCTTCAGTACTGCCACTAGCTTTGTTTGATTCATTTTTACACAGAACGTAAAAAGTTATGAAAAGATATGGCATTGTCAGGGCACAATATACGTATATTTATGTTAGATGTAAATAAATATCTGTGTTATAATAGATTGTGTGTGTGTTTCTGGTTCAGTTTGACTGTACAGCTGGCTACGCATATAGGATGTCAATCTTGCACTAATTAACACACATCTGGACATCAGAGCACTATGACATATGACATGCACTGCTCAGCACCTTCATCCAATGAGTGTATGTGGGTATACAGTAACATAGAAACTAATAGTTACATTGAGGAAATGTACAAGAAAATGGTACAAGAGATAATGGCTTGAATAAGAAGGATGAGGGAGAAGTTTTCAGACAAATAGAAAGATATTTATTATTAAGAGCACAATAACAGACAGCACCATGGTGTGAAGACCTCCTTAACTCTTTACAGTCTCATTCGATGTGAATTTATGGCCCGCAAAATGTCAGATTCTACCGAAATCTAAATTCCGATTCGATTAAAATCTACAGTAGAATTTGACTTAAATCTATGTTTCGCTATGTTTCTTAGATATAAAGTTTGTTTTTAGAATAATCTTAAATGTGACGAAATTTCCAGCGCCTTTGCAGCTTCCAATCTAGTGTGTTTTCCGTTTCGTCAGTTTATATGTCTTTGGAAAAGTTTTAAACTAATCATGTTTTGTATGTTAGAATTAGGGAGTATGTATGAGCTGAGAAATGTCTTATTATTTGATCAGGCTAATGATCATGTATCTGGCTAATACATGGATTTTCAAAACAAGTTTGGTTCAGTGAAAGACGCATCTGAAAATTAGGCCGAACTGGAAAGGGTTAAGTCCAACAAACAAGGAATTAGCATTGCCATGACTTGTCTAGCAAGCCGGCAAGAGGAATACTACTGCTACGGAGGAATCGAGATTGCTAATAAGGACTGGTCTCAACGGAATACTGACTTTAAACTTTAAAATACTTTGAACCAAGCTGGCAACTAAAATAGCAACATTAGGAAGTAGACTTGATGGAGAAGTGTCAGAACTGATAGCATTTAAGATACAAAAATTTAAATAGAAATGGTCTTCACAAGAAAGACAGAATTGTAGATGGATAGACGATATCAGAGAAATCCCACAACACGTGTTTAAAACAATCGACCTAACACACTTGACTCAAGAAGGACAACTTAAACTCCTCAAGATGCTTAATGGCACAAGTGGACATAAAGTAAGAAGCCATATGAACATTAGCAGGAATAAATGATGAAAAACGTATCAAAATAAAAAATGAGTTTGTGGAAATATAATAGATGACAGGAATAGGAATGAGAAACGTGATTGCCTTGTTCCTGTGTGAATGTGTGCAATATGACTGCAATCTATATGACTGTAAGGTACATGACTGTGTGAGATCATGTGTTGGTACGTTTAAATGTTCTCACAGACGTACCCATTCTGTTCTGTTAGACAGAGCCCACATACTGTATCCTAGCAGATACACAGTCCTTCACATTGAATGATGAAGGGTCTACTGATGATTTTTGCAGCTCACTGGTTGCATACTGGTTCTGCTCCTACCTTCACATTGAATGATGAAGGGTCTACTGATGATTTTTGCAGCTCACTGGTTCTGCTCCATCCTTCACATTGAATGATGAAGGGTCTACTGATGATTTTTGCAGCTCACTGGTTGCATACTGGTTCTGCTCCTACCTTCACATTGAATGATGAAGGGTCTACTGATGATTTTTGCAGCTCACTGGTTGCATACTGGTTCTGCTCAGTCCTTCACATTGAATGATGAAGGGTCTACTGATGATTTTTGCAGCTCACTGGTTGCATACTGGTTCTGCTCCATCCTTCACATTGAATGATGAAGGGTCTACTGATGATTTTTGCAGCTCACTGGTTGCATACTGGTTCTGCTCAGTCCTCTCTGGTGCACCTTTCTAGTTGACCCACATTTGATTTCAACATTTTGCAATCTATCAATTGTAGGTTCATCAACTGTTGGTTGGTCATTAGCTGGTTTATTGCTGGTTCTTCAATATCTGGTTCATTGATTCCTGGTTCCTCAATATCTTGTTCATTGATTCCTGGTTCTTCAACATCTTGTTCATTGATTCCTGGTTCCTCAATATCATTTTCATTGATTCCTGGTTCTTCAACATCTTGTTCATTGATTCCTGGTTCTTCAATATCTTGTTGATTGATTCCCGGTTCTTCAATATCTGGTTCATTGATTCCTGGTTCTTCAATATCTGGTTCATTGATTCCTGGTTCCTCAATATCTGGTTCATTGATTCCTGGTTCTTCAACATCTTGTTCATTGATTCCATGTTCCTCAATATCTGGTTCATTGATTCCTGGTTCTTCAACATCTTGTTCATTGATTCCATGTTCCTCAATATCTGGTTCATTGATTCCTGGTTCCTGAATATCTTGTTCATTGATTCCTGGTTCTTCAACATCTTGTTCATTGATTCCTGGTTCTTCAATATCTTGTTCATTGATTCCTGGTTCTTCAATATCTGGTTCATTGATTCCTGGTTCTTCAATATCTGGTTTATTGATTCCTGGTTCCTCAATATCTGGTTCATTGATTCCTGGTTCCTCAATATCTTGTTCATTGATTCCTGGTTCTTCAACATCTTGTTCATTGATTCCATGTTCCTCAATATCTGGTTCATTGATTCCTGGTTCCTAAATATCTGGTTCATTGATTCCTGGTTCCTCAATATCTGGTTCATTGATTCTTGGTTCTTCAATATCTGGTTCATTGATTGTTTGGTCATCGATTGCTAGTCTGTTTTTTGTTGGGTCATCGATAGCTGGTTCATCAATTGCAGTGTTATCACCCAAGAGGCAGTTATTCATTGAACCATAGAGTACCACTAGTATCAGTATTTCTTTTGTTAGAAAGATCTGTATAATCCTTCTGTAGAAACACTGATATATTACAATGACTAACAACAGCAAAACCTATGAAACATGCCAGGTTCCCTCACAAATGTATATCAAACATCTGAGAGCAGGCAAAACGTACAGCCAAAGTGTGGATAAATAAGTGATACAAACTTACTACAACATACCTTCTTCTTGACAGAGATAACAAGTAAAGTTAGTCAAACTGAGTGGCGCGCATGAGATGATGAACTAGGAGTGTGTACAACCAAAAGGTTACAGGAATAATCAGTGTCCACACTCAACACCATTTGCTGAGAGAGACTGAGTACCTATGGACATGTCTGAAGTGCAGTTAAGTTGATTCTTAAGAACATAACAGAGCAGAAGTGCAGTCTCATAACTGTTAACGTCATCAGGGATAAAGTGTTAAGAGAGTAGTTCATTGCACTAGTCTCTTAATTTAGGGGCTGACCAGTCCTCTCCCCTGCCCTTTCTAACATAAGTCAAGTTTCAACTAATAGCTGGGTAGACTGGATCATGTTAAGATTAAGGAGCAACTCCATCTCATTGCCGCAAGAGGAGCTTCAATCACGCTGTAACTTAGATGAGGTCCTCACAGAGAGATTAGACAAATAATGAGACTCCTTGCCAAGCAAGACAGCACAGTGGTCAATGTGCATTTCTATGCCATTATACACAAGTAACAGCCGATACCAAACTGAACTGAATGAAGGTGTAAGATAAAGTGCACTGTAGGTAATGTGAGCTTCTTACACAAACAACGTGAGCCAGATTAGTATAAATTATGCAGCTTTAGTTTTACACTATGGATACAGTCATGAATAACCCTTGCTATGCAATAATAACATCTTGCGCTGTGTGGATCCTGGCACCCCTTTCTGGCCAATAATAACAGCTCCCAACATGTGGATCCTGGCACCCCTTTCTAGAAATTAATAACAGATCCCTGTATGTGGATCCTGGCACCCCTTTCTAGACAAGACAGAATAGGACCTCTGCACCTATATTTAATTTATTTTTTTTGCGTTCGCCTTATTTCTCTAATCCCCAAGGCCGTTTGCATTGCACTGTGTTTTTTTGCGCCTGTCGGTCCAGTCTATCTGACTTCAGCATGTATTTTAGGTATGGGTCTGCTTTCTCCTGCATGTTCTAAGGGTTTGCTTTCCCGGGGTAAGAGCCGGTGCTGTGATGGGGATCGAACCCAGTACCATCGGGCTGTTAGCCGTGTCACTTAACTAGGCAACACCGTTCCCATTTAAGTTGTAATTGTTGACTAAAGAGAGTTGTGCTTGGAACCTAGCAATTTCATCTTGTGAAACTTACCCTACAGAAGCAGCCACAGCATAAACCCACAAAATAGGATCAAGATGCTGAGCAGCACATGAGCTGCAGTGACCCATAGCTGACTGCTAGCATCAGGGCCAGCGAACCAGAGCTGCCAAGACCCTTCTACACCTACACGTGGTGATTCTGGATAACTGGCTGCAATAGAGCCTGGAGAATGAGAAGGGATCAAAGAGGGAAGGCTAACCCAATACTAAAAAAATGCCTGCTGAAGTTGGATGTGTCAGACCGAAAGGTGCAAATTCACAGGCAAGCTGTAAACTATGACACTTAACTTAACTTAACATCTTTATACTGGTTTAGAAGACCCTGCAGAGTCTGTATACAACCAGTTACATTTACATCACCTTGCTCTAAAATCTATGCGCATCCAGTTTATTCTTAAATGCATTAACTGTCCCTGCCTCCACTACCTCCCCTGGCAATGCATTCCAAGCAGACACCACTCTCTGACTAAAAAAATATTTCCTAATATCTAACCTGGACCTCTCTTTAATCAGCTTGTAGCTATGCCCTCGTGTTATTGTAGGTGGCTGTATTTTAAAAAACTTGTTATAGTCTAATTTATCGATTCCTCTGATCATCTTATAAACCTGTATTAAGTCACCACGAATTCTTCTCTCTTCGAGACACTGTAGGCCGGTTTTTCTGAGTCGTTCCTCATAACTGTAATTCCACTATCATCTTTGTCGCTCTTTTTTGTATTCTTTCTAGCATGTTTATGTCCCCTCTATGATAAGGACTCCACACCTGTACACAGTACTCCAATCTAGGTCTAACTAAAGCTTTAAACAGTTTGACGATCACTTCCTTGCTCCTATGTTTAATATTTCTTTTTTATCATACCTAACATTGCATTTGCCTTTTTCACTGCTACCTTAACTTGCTCACTCACCTTTCCTGTATGATCTATTATAACCCCTAGGTCCCTTTCCTTATCTATCTTTCTAATATTGTTTTCTCCCATTCTGTAATTATGTTCCATATTGGATCTACTCATGTGGATGACTGTACATTTATCTACATTAAACTCCATTTGCCAGCTTACAGACCATTCTCGAATTTTATCTAAATCCGACATCAATATATCCACTTCCGCTTTAGATGAGACACTACTGCATAGTTTTGTGTCATCAGCAAATTTTGCAATCATGGATCTCATATCAATGTCCAAATCATTTATATATATCAAGAACAAAATTGGTCCCAAAACCGAGCCCTGTGGCACACCACTTTTCACTTCACTCCACTCAGAGTACTCCTTATTTATGCCCACCCTCTGCCTTCTTCCCGTTAACCAATTTTCAATCCATTTGGCAACTTCGCCACCTATTCCATGTGATTTTAACTTTCGAAATAATCTTTGATGAGGTACTCTATCAAAGGCCTTTGCAAAGTCTAGATAAATAACATCCCCTGGCTCCCCTTTATCTATGATTTTAGTAACACAACGCATTCCGTTCTCTGGACTACATTCTGCTACTTAAAGCCCTTTCAGGGTTTTGCTAGCAGGAGATTGAGAACAAATGAAGCCACACCCCCAAATTGCTTTGATGCAAGCTTCCTGAAAGGTGCTATCTACAGAGGTTGTCCTATATTCCATAAGGAACACAATGTTGAAGAATAATAGCCTTGATTTGATTGCCATTATTTAATGGTTCCAAAACTGAAGTCTGCTCAGTCTCTACCCAACATGCAAGAAAGGATACACATATTACAGATGGGGTCGAAGACGCAGTTAACGAGTTGAATATACCAATAAAGCTTAATATCGAAAAACTACCCAAGCATGGACTGGACCCATGCATACACCGACGGTTCTGTAACAAACACTACACAGAACGGAGGGGCAGGAGCATTCCCGAACCTACCAAATGGCAGAAAAATAACACTGTCATTCGCTACTGGCAAGTACACAAGCAATTTCAGAGCAGAGGCAGAGGCACTGAGGGTGGCAGTGGAAGAAATGGTGACACATAAAGAAAATGAAAGCCATATAGTCCTGCTTACAGATGCTCTCGCCGTAGTCACAGCGCTAAAAAGCCAGAAAAACACTGAGCTTAATGACTTAAGAGCAGCACTCTGCAAACTGTGCCAGCAGTCCGCACCAAAAAGGCTAGTGGTACAGTGGGTCCCATCACACTGCAACATCCAAGGCAACGAGGAGGCAGACAGACTGGCAAAAGAAGGTGCAAGACTACCACAAACAGATACTAGTATGACGTACGAAGAGTCAAAACGGCTTATCAAAGCCAGATACAAGACCAAATGGGAAACCGAACATACTGGTTACACCAAAAACGATGCCTATTACCAGTTGAACTGAAGAGAGCAGGTCGTTGTCTTCAGACTTCGCACTGGCCACAATAGACTGAGGTACCACCTATTCAACAAATTGAAGATAGGTGGTACCACCTATTCAACAAATTGAAGATAGGTGGTACCGACAAATGCCCGTGCGGTACCGGTAAAATGACCGCTGAACATCTGCTGCAGAACTGCCCGACATACGAGGATCAGAGAGAGCAGATGTGGCCATCACCAGTGGAACTGCAAGACAAGCTCTATGGCAGTGTCGACAGCCTCAGGATGACCGCCGCTTTTTTCGAAAAAATAATGGTTACTGTCTGACTGCGTACGAAGAAGAAGAAGAATATACCAATAGATTTGTGCTACACAGTGAGAATTCAGAATAGGATTCTTGGTTAGTGTGACAGGCAGGGTCTGAGACTGAGCATTGCGGGGCATACATGACAACAACCTCCAGTATGAGAATAGACATCGAGGAAGTGACTTCAGCTCTGAGTTGGCCTCATTAATCTGGACAGTCATTGTGTCTGACTCAATCCTTGTTCAGAAGATACATAAGGGATGTACATAGCATGAGTGGATAGCAGACATAGGCCTCAACCTACTGTCCTGGTCATGTTAAGGTGAATGGCAATGGAAGATCTAAAATCTTGGCTTTGAAAGTACCCTGTTGAGGGGACGGCGTGGGCTAGTGGTTAAGTGACACGGCTCACAACCAGAAGGTGCTGGGTTCGATTCCCATCACAGCACCGGCCGTTACCCCAGGGATGCAAACCCTTAGAAAATGCAGGAGGAAATAGATCCTTACATAAAATGCATGCTGAAGTTGGATGCACTGGGCTGATAGGCGCAAAATAAAAACCACAGTGCAACGCACACCGCCTTGGGGAATAAAGAAATAAGGTGAACGAAAAAAAAAAGAAGAAAAGTACCCGGTGTGGGAAATTGAATATGAACATTTTGGAATCAATCAATGACTGCTTACTTGATCAAACTGCAGCTCATGAATGATTGATTCACAGATTGCAAGGGTTGGGCAGAGAAGGGTGTCTCAGGGGTATAATTATAAGTGTGTACAATCAACAAGCTAGAGGAACCATAAATATCCACACCCTTCGTCCTTTGCTGAGAGTACCTATAGGTCTGCCCAGAGTGCAGTGACATTGATTCTGTATACCATAATATCAGATGGTTCCATTCTGATTTCAACAATTGTCATCTGATATGACCAATCGTTTGATAATCTGAGCTAACGTTACTACATCTTCTTCATCTTTGTTCGTTCTCAAACTCCCGCTACCAAGTTCTGAAAAGGGCTTTGCAAGTAGCAGGATGTAGTCCGGAGAACGGAATGCGTTGTGTCTTAGCTTACAACTTTACTACGATATTTGCACCTTTCAGTCCAACACAACCGATTACAGCATTGCATTTTGGTACTGGGCTAGCCTTCCCTCTTCAATTCCTTCTCCTTAGCCAGTCTAGTCTGCTCTGTTGCAGTCTGTTATCCAAGATTACTACATGGAGGTAGAGAAGAGTCTTGGCAGCTCAGGGTCACTGACCGCTACAGCTGATGCACTTCTCAGCATCATGATCCAGCCAACATTACAACTATGAAGGAACAGACAATTGCAGAAATACCTGGTTTCTAAATATCACAATGGTCAAAATTAAAATGCTGCAGGTTTTAGGCCTCTGTTAAAACTCAAGTTTTAGATGAGACTCCACTCAGATTGTATGTCAGCTGTAATGAGTCCTGTATGTTTTCAACATACTCTCATACAACTTACCATTGTTATCACATTTTATATTTTCTAAGACCATTTCACTTCAACATACTCTCACATATCACATTTTATATTTTCTAAGACCATTTCACTTCAACATACTCTCACATATCACATTTTATATTTTCTAAGACCATTTCACTTCAACATACTCTCACATATCACATTTTATATTTTCTAAGACCATTTCACTTCAACATACTCTCACATATCACATTTTATATTTTCTAAGACCATTTCACTTCAACATACTCTCACATATCACATTTTATATTTTCTAAGACCATTTCACTTCAACATACTCTCACATATCACATTTTATATTTTCTAAGACCATTTCACTTCAACATACTCTCACACATCACACTTGATATTTTCTAAGACCATTTCCAATATTTTTGTATACAGTCTGTGGCGGTTGTATGTAAGTTACAATAATTCTTTGAAAAGATTAATCTATTATTTTTCCTTTTTCCACAATGAAGCAAGAATTAGAAAAAATAAATAAATTCTAATAAATCTAGTACTTTTTCCAGAATTTTAGACCAACAATGTTTCCCACAATGATTCAAAAGTTAGAAAATGCAAGTAAATTATAATAATTCTACTATTTTTTCTTTAATTTCAGATCATGAATATTTTCCACAATTTATTTTGTAGACGTACATAACACACATTAATAGTTAACTAATTCCATATTTCTGTGATTTGTTGAACATTCTATGACCAGTCTATCTTAGGGATGGTACAGTACAACTTCCACACAACTAATATATTTTCTAAACGGACAAACCATTGTAATAACAGTCAACGATAATTGGACAGCACTAACTTAGAAGGAAGAACTAATGACATTATAAACCAAAAATAACCACATTGAAGTAAGCAGTCAATGTTCCACTACTAAAGGTCTAGATTAGATATTAGGAATTATTTTTTAAGTCAGAGAGTGGTGAATGCTTGGAATGCATTGCCACAAGAAGAAGTCGAGGCAGGGACAGCTAATGCATTTAACTGGTTGTATACAGACTCTACAGGGTCTTCTAAACCAGTATAAAGACGTTAAGTTAAGTTAAGTTAAGTTAAGAATTGATTGGACGTGCATAGCTTTTAGAGAAAGGAAATGTAAATGAAACAGGTTGTATACAGACTCTGCAAAGTCTTCTAAAACAGTATAAAGACGTTAAGTTAAGTTAAAGAAGTTCTAAGTTTGTATACAGGACTAAAATGTTATGTATACACAGAATTCGAATTCCAAATCAATGTATTTTTACATAGAACTGTTAAATTCAGTTCAGAATCCAATTATAGCATTTTGCACATTAGTGTCCAACACAACAGTTCTTTCAAACTAAGCTAATGCAAGACAAAATACATGACTTTATGACAGCACATAAGAAAAAATACAACAAAAATATTTCACAGGTAATATAAGAGATACAGATGTAAAATTGAGCTAGGTGAATAATATGGTTACAATGTGTGATGTGATAGAGGGCGTGTGTGATGAGGGCTTGTGTGATATAGTGGAGGGCTTCTTGTGTGATGTAGGGCTTGTGTGATATAGTGGAGGGCTTGTGTGATGTAGGGCTTGTGTGATGAGGGCTTGTGTGATATAGTGGAGGGCTTCTTGTGTGATCTAGGGCTTGTGTGATATAGTGGAGGGCTTGTGTGATGTAGGGCTTGTGTGATATAGTGGAGGGCTTCTTGTGTGATCTAGGGCTTGTGTGATATAGTGGAGGGCTTGTGTGATGTAGAGCTTGTGTGATGAGGGCTTGTGTGATATAGTAGAGGGCTTGTGTGATGAGGGCTTGTGTGATGTAGTGGAGGGCTTGTGTGATATGATTAAGGATGTGTGTGGTATGATGTAGGGCTTGTGTGATATAGTAGAGGGCTTGTGTGATGTAGGGCTTGTGTGATGAGGGCTTGTGTGATATAGTAGAGGGCTTGTGTGATGAGGGCTTGTGTGATATAGTAGAGGGCTTGTGTGATGAGGGCTTGTGTGATGTAGGGCTTGTGTGATATAGTAGAGGGCTTGTGTGATGTAGGGCTTGTGTGATGAGGGCTTGTGTGATATAGTGGAGGGCTTGTGTGATGTAGGGCTTGTGTGATGAGAGCTTGTGTGATATAGTGGAGGGCTTGTGTGATGTAGGGCTTGTGTGATATAGTGGAGGGCTTGTGTGATGTAGGGCTTGTGTGATGAGGGCTTGTGTGATATAGTGGAGGGCTTGTGTGATGTAGGGCTTGTGTGATGAGGGCTTGTGTGATGTAGGGCTTGTGTGATGAGGGCTTGTGTGATGTAGGGCTTGTGTGATATAGTGGAGGGCTTGTGTGATGAGGGCTTGTGTGATGTAGGGCTTGTGTGATATAGTAGAGGGCTTGTGTGATGTAGGGCTTGTGTGATGAGGGCTTGTGTGATATAGTGGAGGGCTTGTGTGATGTAGGGCTTGTGTGATGAGGGCTTGTGTGATATAGTGGAGGGCTTGTGTGATGTAGGGCTTGTGTGATATAGTGGAGGGCTTGTGTGATGTAAGGCTTGTGTGATGAGGGCTTGTGTGATATAGTGGAGGGCTTGTGTGATGTAGGGCTTGTGTGATGAGGGCTTGTGTGAAGGAGGGCTTGTGTGATGGAGGGCTTGTGTGATCTGAATACAATGTGTGATGTGATGACTTTTCATAAACAGTCTTGTCTCAGTAATTTTACATAAACAACCTGGGTTCAGTAACTTGACATGACTTTACATAAACAACCTGGTTTCAGTAACTTGACATGACTGTACATAAACAACCTGTTCCCAATAACTTGACATGACCTTATATAAACAATCTGGTCTCAGTGTTATAGCCGCTGTTAAAAGAAGTCAAAGTCTAAAACTGACTTCATGAGAACACTTTGCTTCCAACTATATATATATGAAAGGTAGACTCATGAATTTCATCATATCAAAACTCTATAATTTGACAATTTCATGATGTAATTAAAATTTTTTTTATCACATGACTTTTCTGCTATCAATGACTGCATATCACTTCAGTTGGATGTAGTTGTGTGGTACATATTTGAGGTCTAGTGCCATTTAAACCTTCCCTTTAACTAATTAATTCCATAGAACCATAAGCCCGCAACAGTTATTCTCTAAAAGTTGTATACTGTGCTGGAACATCTTCTTCAGCTCTTCCATAAGACACCTTTTTTCCTTTTAAACTGTTCTTGGTCCTGAAGTTTTTAGTGTGGATACTGTTCTCTTCTCTTGTCTGGTTCACCCTATTTCAGTTTATATTGTATTGTTTATGACTAAATTCCAGCAAATTCTATTGCCCAAATGTCTTACGTTCAGTGCACCTAATGTTAAGGTTTTCATTAACATAACCCTAAATCTGGCAACTATTGTTGCATAATTAAATACTTAATTCTGTGTCACTATATTACCAAGGACTAAATGGAGAGTAAAATACATTAACACTGTAACCTGCCAGACATACCATAAGAAGCGACTAAGGATGATTGGCTCTACCGAAGACAGATGTGTTGTACTGAAAGATGCAAATATAGCAGTCAAGATGTAAACTAGCGACACAACACATTTCGTTCTCTGGACTATATCCTTCTACTTGCAAAGCCCTGTTCAGAACTTGGTAGCAGGAGATTGAGAATGAATGCGGAAGAAGAAGAGCGGGGTTGAACATCATCTTCTTCTTCTTCGTACGCTGTCAGACGTCAACTTGAATTTTTTAGAAGAAAGCAGCAGTCACACTGAGGCTGTCGACGCTGCCATAGACCTTGTCTAGTGTTGGCACTGGTGATGTTCACATGTGCTTTCTCTGGTCTTCGTAAGTCAGGCAATTTTGCAGCAGATGTTCAGCGATCATTTTCCCTGTACCATAGGTGCATTCGTCAGTACCACCTATCTTCAGTTTATTGAATAGATGGTACCTCAGTTTGTTGTGGCCTGTGTGCAGTCTGAAGCCACGACCTGCTCTCTTCTGTTCAACTGGTAATAAGCATCATTTGTTGTGTAGCCAGTATGCTCTGTTTCCCATTTGGCCATGTATCTGGCTCTAATAAACCTTTTGGACTCGGGTTGGACATGATTCCATCTTCTCCATCCTGTAGATACTATAAGCCACAAGAAAAAGAAAAAAAGCCCTCTTATCCCAGGGTAGAAGAGGAGTGGCTACCATTACTATGCTTATTACCACTGCCATCTTGGTATGGAGGCCATTATGAAAACAACTTGGCCTCCCACTCCACACAGACTTCATTACTACTTCTACCATTATGGAGTTTATTTCTGCTCAAGACTGATGTGTCAGACTGGAAGGTGCAAATGTCGCAGTCAAGCTGTAAACTAGCAACACAACGCATTTCGTTCTCTAGACTACATCCTGCTACTTGCCCACCCCTGTTCAGGCATTGGTAGAGTGAGATTGAGAACGAACGAACAAGAAGAAGGAGGGGGAGTTTATTTCCATTGCTGAAGTCCACCGGGAGGATTGATAGGGCTAAGCAATAAAGGTCTCTTACTTCTGCAGTCGCCACATGCTTTAAAGTCAAGTTTTAATTTTTCTTCAGATAGAAAAGTACTTGTCGTACCAAGATTATAAACGCACATCCTAGTGTTCAGAAGGTTACCATATAAACTGCTCGGATATCTGCTACTATCATTTTAAAAAGACACATAAAGATCACGTTTACAAGCCGTGTGGGACATGTTTAATTTAGTGTTAGGCCTATATTTTCTTGATCGACACACTATGACTGATGTGGTCAGTATCATGCCAGCATCAACACACAACTCATCCTGGCCTGGACATCCATTTTAACTTTGCTCACTGCTTCCCTGGTGACGAAGATGCAGCAGTGAATGAGCTGACAGTGACTCATAATAACTGGCTGCTTGTAGCAGGGTCAGCTACTTATAGCTGGCTACTATATCAGTGACCCATTACTGACCAAGACCCTCCAAGTGACGGCCCTCAAAACATGACTGCAACCATGCTGCCTAGAAAAGAGATTATGGATTAAAGAAGAAAAGCAAACCAGGTCTCAAATACGCTGTTCTGAAATCGGATGTGTCGGGCTGAAAGGCGAAGATATCGCATCCTTGCTTTAAACTACGACACAATGTCACAAGCGCCCTTTAGAGGATGAATGCTGAAGAAGAAAACTGCTTTCCTGATGTCTTTCTCAAACTCTTCTCCCTCTGTGTTTTGGTCTGCTCCTACTTATTACCCTAGGGATTCCATAACAGAAACCGTCTAGTAATGGCATCAGCTAGTTTCCTGAATGCGTGTCCTATCCAATGGGCAGACAAATATCTTCAGACCCAGAACAAGACATTGCACTCAAGGCCCACCTCCACAGTATGGGTTTTAGAGACACTGTCATATATGATTGCACACACAAGCAAACACCAGAAAATAGAGCTAACCCACTTCTGCAGACCAAAGAGAGGCAGTCTGTCCAGGAACGCTCCAAACATTGCTCTAAAAGCTGTGAGGGAACCGCAAAGATTTGAAAGCACAGTCCCCTTCGTGAACCTAACTGGGTTAGAAGCATTGCTTGCATCAGTTGATCGAAATAAAAAAGTCTGCCTCTACTTATTGCCTTAGAGATTCCAGAAGACAAACTGTCTTGTAATGTCATCAGCTGGTTTCTTGAATGTGTGTCCCATCCAATGCCAGTGCTGTTTCCTCATGTCATCTTCCCCTGATATCTTAACTTCATGTCTTTATACTGGTTTAGAAGACTATGCAGAGTCTGTGTACAACCAGTTACTTTTACATTTCCTTGCTCTAAAATCTATGCGCATACAATCTATCCTTAAATGAATTAATTGTCCCTGTCCCCACTACTTCCTGTGTCAATGCATTTCAAGCATTCATCACTTTCTGACTAAAAGAATATTTTCTAATATCGAATCTGGACCTCTCTTTAGTTAATTTGTAGCTATGCCCTCTTGTTCTTGTAGGTGGTTGTACTTTGAAAAACTTGTTATAGTCTTATTTTATTCTTTCCATTGATTATTTTATCAACCTGTATTAAGTCACCTCGAATGCTTCTCTTTCTAGACACCGTAGGCGTCCTTTCTTCATAACTGTACTTCTTGAATCAGATTTGTCTGGTTCTTCCCAACAATTTCCACATTAGTGATCTTATAGTATCATTTCAATCTCTCTATTCAGTCTGGTTCTGTCCAATAGTTCCACACTAGTGATCTTATAGTACCATTTCAATCTCTCTATTCAGTCTGGTTCTGTCCAATAGTTCCACACTAGTGATCTTATAGTACCATTTCAATCTCTCTATTCAGTCTGGTTCTGTCCAATAGTTCCACACTAGTGATCTTATAGTACCATTTCAATCTCTCTATTCAGTCTGGTTCTGTCCAATAGTTCCACACTAGTGATCTTATAGTAGCATTTCAATCTCTCTATTCAGTCTGGTTCTGTCCAATAGTTCCACACTAGTGATCTTATAGTACCATTTCAATCTCTCTATTCAGTCTGGTTCTGTCCAATAGTTCCACACTAGTGATCTTATAGTATCATTTCAATCTCTCTATTCAGTCTGGTTCTGTCCAATAGTTCCACACTAGTGATCTTATAGTATCATTTCAATCTCTCTATTCAGTCTGGTTCTGTCCAATAGTTCCACACTAGTGATCTTATAGTATCATTTCAATCTCTCTATTCAATCTGGTTCTGTCCAATAGTTCCACACTAGTGATCTTATAATACCATTTCAATCTCTCTATTCTGCATGGGCACCAATTTATGAAAGCCTGTACCTTATTGATTGCTGTTTTTGTTGCTCTCCATGTTTCAGAGCAATATGTTACAACCAAATTTACATTGGAGGTGAAGATTTGTATTTTTTGTGTTGGACTTAATTTCTTTTAATTTCCATAAATTATTCAATGCAATGCAAGCTCCTGTCACATTTTATATTCTTATTTTGATGTCTTTATCTGTGTTTCCTGCATTGTCTATATTGATACCAAGATATATGAATGACTGCACATCTTATAGGTTATGTCTCTCACACAATCTGTTTGTTATTAATTACATTTAAATCTGATAACCTTTGTCTTTCTCCTTTGTCCCAATTTCTATAACCTCTCATCAAGTATACTTATTTTATTTTGAATCTGATTATGGTTCTGAGACAGAAAAGTCAAGTCATTGGTAAAGTCTAGATTAGTGCTCTTCAACCTGGGCACTACCACCCACTAGTGTGTGATTTTAGCTTTTAGGTGGGCGGTAGCAGAAAAATTACATGCTGTATTAAAAACCTAAAAAATATACAGACTCAGTGGATGGTCACAGAAATTTATTAAATTGAGAATTTAGTGGGAGGTAAGAAAAATGTACCCTCACGAAAGTAATAAAAGTGGGCGCCAGATATAAAAAAGTTGAGGAGCTCTGGTCTAGATCATCAAGTTTTGTCAAATTTTATTTTTCTTGTTATCTTCATTATCCAGTCAATAACCAGCAGAAGAGAAGAGTAAACACCCTAATCTTCCATGCATGTCATAAATGGTGACTTAAATGGGTTGTGCATGTCACTAGCAACCTCATCATGTAAAACCATTGCACTTGAAATGCAAATGCTTGGATTCATGCTTCCTGTAATGCAAGCTGCAGTGGTGGCTTAATGATTCATGCACTTGGAACCAAAACAATGAACCAATCAACAAGCTGTCTGAATCGCTGAACTCCCCCTTTTCTTGTTAATCGAGACTCTTTAACTACTTGGAGTTCCTATTATAACTTCACTTTTTCACTTTGATTTCTGTTGCTCAGTGTATATGTTTTCCAACTGCAGAAAGACTTGCATATGTGATGGTTGTTTCTACTAGCCTACTTTGCTGACAGTGTCAAACCAGATGTATAGGAATGATGAAGAACTAGTGATAGATGGATGGTTAATCATCATCATTTACCTGGATGGTTAATACCGGAGAGGAATGAAGAAGTCCTTAGTGACACAGATGTAGAATTATTTTTAAACAAAGGTCAATAAATTGTGTGTGTTTAGTTGCAACATACATATATGCACTTCATAATATGATGCATTTCAGCTGATGATATATATAAAACATGTTATTCTAGAATAACAGGAGATTTAATTTTGAGTACCTCAGCTCAATTATAAGCAACAATGGAGATTATCTGAAGGAAGTGGGGGCAGGGACAATTAATGCATTTAAGAATAAATTGGATGCGCATAGCTTTTAGAGCAAGGTAATGTAAATGAAACTGGTTGTATATAGACTGCAGAGTCTTCTAAGCCAGTATAAAGACATTAAGTTAAGTCAGAAAGAGAATGAATATGGCAATGCAGAGGTTGAATCAAATGAGAAACTTATGGCAGAACACTAATAAAATGGTGAAAATAAAAATCCTGCGAACTTGTATCGTCTCGGTGGCAACCTGGACAAACATATTAGAAAAAGATTTCACCCTTTGAACTAACGTGCTACTGAGAAGTACTCAAAATACCATGTAGAGCAAAGGGGAACAAATTTAAAATTCCTAAAAGAACTGGATATTGAGGAAAACTGGTTAGTAAACAATATCTTGTTCAGAAAGCGGACATATTTTGGCCACATCAAATGTCATATTGGCCTGGAGAGAACAATACTGGAGGGTATGGTGCCTAGAAAGCAGGGCAGAAGCAGATCAAGGAGAACATGGGCACAAGACATCACAGAGACCCTGAAGATGGCAGCGACAGAGGTGGAGTTCTAGTCAGAAATCGAGAATCTTACAGATCGGCTGTTGTGAGAGCGACGTTCTGTAAAGAAAATGCTACATGATGATAATTATATGTAATTAATAGGTGTAAGTTTTGAATTCTATACTGCCCCTCGTGGATTTATGACATGAAATACAAGTGGGTACTGTCAAGTCACATCCCATTCGTTAGGGCAGATACAGAGGAATGTTGAAAAATCATCTGACAGCTAAAAGGACTAATGAGGATACACTAGTGGAGGCCAATGTGCAAAGGGAACCATAATGTACATATTAAATTGGAGAAAATTCAACCTAGCAGGTGTGATCGTGGACAATGTCAGTTCTCAGGTACTGGGGATAATCTATTTGAAACTTCACCGCATAAGACCTCAGTCCCACATAAAGAAGAGTGATCAGGCTTCTGTGTAAGGCCTAAGCCCCACACGAGGAGGAAGAGTGATCAGGCTTCTGTGTAAGGCCTCAGTCCCACATGAGGAAGAATGATCAGGCTTCTGTGAAAGGCCTAAGCCCCACACAAGGAGGAAGAGTGATCAGGCTTCTGTGTAAGGCCTCAGTCCCACATGAGGAAGAGTGATCAGGCTTCTGTGAAAGGCCTAAGCCCCACACGAGGAGGAAGAGTGATCAGGCTTCTGTGTAAGGCCTCAGTCCCACATGAGGAGGAAGAGTGATCAGGCTTCTGCTTTCTCTAACTTATAATAATAACAATGGACTTAGGTGACAAAAGCCATCACAATTGATCATCTGTGGGACCATGACTGATGGTCGAGGTTCATGAGGCATATAGTTCTGTTGAGGTGAGGGGTGATTTGCCGCAGCTAGATGTTAAGTGAGCAACCCTGGGGGCACCTCAATGAAGTCTTTTCCAACCTTTCATTTCGACAGTGCAGGATCTGGTGAGCCGGAACGTGCTGGGAGAGGCACGACCCATGACCAAAGATACAGAGGTGATGATGGTCCATCACAGAAACAATACGCTTGAGATGCGCTTGTCTGATGACCTCGGTGTTGGTAACCAGATCATATCGGTGGATTCCAAAGATGTGAATATAGAATGCTTCAAGATTCTACTGATCTCTTTGCAAGACCACCCACATTTCTGAGCCATACAGAAGGATTGGAATGATGCCGGATTTGTAAAGGCACAGTTTTGGTATCCAAGGACAGCCTCTGCTAGGACCAGACTCTGTGCAGGAAGTTCATAGATGAGACTCACATACTAATCCTTCAAATGATGTCAGGACTTTTGCGTAGAAGTCTGTAAGCCAGGCACCATTTTAAAAATAGGTATTTTATAGTAATCATGACCAGGGAAAAAACACTGTCCCTCTACCATGAGAGATATGCACTCTAACTGCTCTACCACTCATCATGTGCCAAGTCAAAATGTACACACTTTTTATGTCGCATTCTCTGGATATTATTACTAAGTTTATGACCCCGAACCAATCAATCTTTTGTTTCTCCTTCCAATGATGGACTACTAATCTAGTTTCAGATCTTCCAAATAAAATAGTTCAAAACATTTGAGATGACACTTTCTGAGAAACATGCAACTAATGTCTGCTGGAACATTGCCTTGACCCTTGCTAAAATCAAGTGTAGAAATAGTCAGTTCTCAGTGGAGGAACCCATAAAGGATACAGTCCCAATAATTGTTGAGGGAAGGACTGTTGACACAGCCAGAATTGGGTGCGTAGACAACTAATTAAAATAACATGGCTACATAAACAACTTGATATTTGCAATTGAAATGATTGGACATTAATAATAACAAAAAGCTTTATACTTAACTATTTTGAAATTGAAAAGACGACTGAATTAACCCTTTTCAGTTCCACTTGAGTTGGGATCAAGATGCTGAGCAGTGCAAGAGCTGCAGTGGTCAGCGACCCATAGCTGACTGCTAGCGTCAGGGCCAGCGAACCATAGCTGCCAAGACCCTTCTACACCTCCACGCGGTGATCCTGGATAACAGGCTGCATCAGGGCAGACTGGCTAAGGAGAAGGGATCGAGGAGGGAATGCTAACCCGGTACTCAAAAAATGCTTGCTGAAGTCGGATGTGTTGGACCGAAAGGTGCAAATAGCGCAGCCAAGCTGTAAACTACGACACAACGCATTCCATTCTCTGGACTACATTCTGCTACTTAAGCCCTTTCAGTGTTTGGTAGTGGGAGATTGAGAACGAACGACAAAGAAGAAGAAGAAGTTCTACTTGAGTGACTCAGACAGCGAGCCAAACATTGATTTAGGCTGATTTTAACTAAATCGCCATGATGTTTCGCTTTTCAGTTTATGCCAAATATTTACATATTTAGACTGACCTAAAGAAGGCAGAATAGTATGTGCAGCTGTCGTTTAATGCAGAGCAATTTCCCTCAAGGACTTATTTATGAATGTGGTGATTTTTTCAAGTTGTCCTTTTGGTGTGATGAAGTTTGAACTTCAATACCTGAGAAATGATTTTGTTAATCAAACCAATCTGGATTACATGTGTATATTCAACAGCGTATATTCAATACGTCTGACTCCAGACTTTGACTGGACCAAAGAAGAAAGAGACTGCGGTAACGATATTGAGGGATTAACACAGAAATACTCCCGACGTCGTGAGTACAAAAATACATTTTAACGTCATATATTACCCTTCACATTAATGACATTTGCCGCATCCTAATAATATACCTGTCGAAGACGGATGAGTCAGACCGAAAGGTACAAATATCGCAGTCAACCTGTAAACTAGCAACACAATGCATTCCGTTCTCCGGACTACATCCTGCTACTTGCAAAGCCCTGTTCAGGGCTTGGTAGCGGGAGATTGAGAGCGAACGCAAAGGAAGAAGATATTAACATATATTTTTATTATGAATTATTCATGTCATTGATAACTTAATTTAAAAAAATACTATTTGACATACAGAGTTACTAGAAAACAAATCTTAAAACTTAGGCTGGACTTGTAAAGAGTTAACTCATTCACTCCCGCGAGCCGATACACTGACTTCCAGATTTTTCAAGAAAACCCAGGAGCTGATATAACTTAACGTACTGGTTTAGAAGACTCTGCAGAGTCTGTATACAACCAGTTGCTTTTACATTACCTTGCTCTAAAAGCTATGTGCACCTAATCTATTCTTAAATACATTAATTATCCCTGTCCTAACTACCTCCTGTGGCAGTACATTCCAAACATTCACCACTCACTGACTAAAAGAATATTTCCTAATATCTAATCTGGACCTCTCTTTAGTCAGCTTGTAGCTATGCCCTCTTGTTCTTGTAGGTGGGTGTATTTTGAAAAACTTGTAATAGTCTAATTTATCTATTCGTCTGATCATCTTATAAACCTGTATTAAGTCACCACGAATCGTCTCTATTCTAGACACTGTAAGCCAGTTTTTCTGAGTCTTTCCTCATAACTGTAATTCTGGAATCCCACTATCAGCTTTGTCGCTCTTTATTGTATTCTTTGCAGCATGTTTATATCCCCTCTACGATAAGGACTCCACACCTGTACACAGTACTCCAATCTAGGTCTAACTAATGCTTTATACAGTTTGACTATCACTTCATTGCTCCTATGTTTAATATTTCTTTTTTATTTCTATATATCAGCTTTTGCGACTGTGTTCACAAAATCACATATTTATGTGGTTATTGGCGGAAGTCCAGATTTTGTACTTTTCATTTCTGGAAGAGTTAGCGTGTGTTTCGTAGAAAAAATGTTTATTTTCGTACCTGGAAAAAAATTTATTATTTTTTGTGTGTGGAGGGTAGCTTTGAATCTATGCCCCTTCACTCAGACCAAATTGAGTTTTTACATTACAATCTCGGTAATGGTTAGATTATGTTATTACTAATGATAGTGTTTATGAAGATATCGATCACATTTCAATTTCTTTATCTAGTCTTAGTTCTAAGTCAAGCGATGAAAGTGAAACTAAATCTACTGATGAGGGGGCGGTGCCCTCTTTTGTCTCAAGCAATGGTAGTAACAGTTCTCAAATTCAGTAAAGGTTCAAGATCCTGCACAGTCATGCTAGCATGTATAATATAAATATGTATACTTATATATTGAATTCAGCAGGACCGGGAAAATGACCGCTGAGCACTTGCTGCAAAACTGCCAGACATACGAGGATCAGAGAGAGCAGATGTGGCCATCACCAGTGGCAACACTAGACAAGCTCTATGGCAGTGTCGACAGCCTCAAGGTGACCGCTGCTTTTTTCGAAAAAAAAATGGTTACTGTCTGACTGCGTACGAAGTAGCAGAAGAAGAAGAATACAGCAGGAACATTCTTTTTGGATGTGCGTAAATTGTAAACACTCACGCTGATTGGTGCGTTTATAACACTGTCAGTGGCAACTGGAAAATTCTAAAGCAATTTCAGAGTGGAGGCAGAGGCACTGAAGGCTGGAGTAAAAGCAATGCTGACAGGCGAAAGAAATGAAAGCCAGATA
This sequence comes from Ariolimax columbianus, assembly GCA_036924085.1. Classification (NCBI taxonomy): domain Eukaryota; kingdom Metazoa; phylum Mollusca; class Gastropoda; order Stylommatophora; family Arionidae; genus Ariolimax; species Ariolimax columbianus. Next base: position 82,348,824 of record JAVGWX010000011.1, on the reverse strand, counting down.
GTCCTGTTTACAGATGCTCTGTCCGTAGTCACAGCACTAAAAAGCCAGAAAAATACAGAACTTAATGATTTAAGAACAGTACTCTGTCAACTATGCCAGCAGTCCGCACCAAAAAGAGTAGTGGTACAGTGGGTTCCATCCCACTGTAACATTCAAGGCAACGAGGAGGCAGACAGACTGGCAAAAGAAGGTGCAAGACTACCACAACCAGATTCTAGTGTGACCTACGAAGAGTCCAAAAGGTTTATTAGGGCCAGATACATGGCCAAATGGGAAACAGCATACTGGCTACACAAAAAATGATGCCTATTACCAGTTAAACAGAAGAGAACAGGTCGTGGTCTTCAGACTCCGCACAGGCCACAACAGACTGAGGTACCATCTATTCAATAAACTGAAGATAGGTGACACTGACGAGTGCACATGTGGTACAAGGAAAATGACTGCTGAACATCTGCAGCAAAATTGCCCAACATACGAGTACCAGAGAAAGCACATGTGGCCATCACCAGTCCCAACACTAGACAAGTTCTATGGCAGTGTCGACAGCCTCAGGATGACCGCTGCTTTCTTCAAACAAATTCAAGTTGACGCCTGACACCGTACGAAGAAGAAGATTGGTGCGTTTATATTTGAGCACGTTTTCAATATCACGTGCCTTCAATTAGATATGAAAACTGAAAACAACTGCACCAAATTAGATGTGACTTTCAGAACATCTTCCCTTATGGAGAAAATCATTACATTATTTGTGTATTGGTTTAGAGCTGAATAATGTGTTGACGAGGGGGAAAATGTTTTTCATTATTTTTTAAAATAAAAATGATTATGCAACTATAATCTCTCATACACAAATGTTCACCTCCATTTGTAAAATATGTGTATTTTATTGAATTCTGGTCACAATTGTGAACTGTTTGGTATATAATGTGTTATTTCAGGGAATTTTTATTGAAGATAAATAGATCACAACTAAGTGATGCTGTGTTTAAGTTTTACATTAAAAAAAAATTGCGTCCAGAGGCCCAAACTTGTTGGGAGTGAATGAGTTAACATCCATGACAGTCACTGATCACAAATCTTAAAACTTAGAATGGACTGTAAAGAGCTAACATCCATGACAATCTGTGATCACAAATCTTAAAATGGACTGTAAAGAGTTAACATACATGACAATGACTGATCACAAATCTTAAAATGGACTGTAAAGAGTTAACATACATGACAATGACTGATCACATGAAAATGCTAAGCTAATTAAGGAAAGAACAAACACAAGTCAGAGATGATAATGGCAACAAAAACACGTTTATGTCATAATACACAGTTTTAGGACAGAAACATAACACTGTAACCTAGCTGACATGTCGTAAGAGGCAACTTAGGAGGGTTGACATGAGGTTGGTGACCTTTTCCTGTAGAAACTATAAGAGAAAGAAGAAGACCTTGGTAGAAGAGTCTTAGTCGGCTTGTACTTCTACAGGGGCAGATGCCCCTGTGCAGGTGAGCTGGATGTAGCCAGGAGGAGCATTTGCTGCTTAGAGGGCTAGACTCGAGCAGCTTATTATTTTGCTGCGTTTGGACAAGTGGTTAACGGATGTGCGAGTATATCTTATTAGACTCAAGCACTAGAGTGAAGTAGACCTGCAGTCAGTTACGTACCATCTATGCTGCTCATAAACCACCTAATGATGGCCAGTGTTATGCCATGTCACACAGTTAGTCGCCTCTTATGACATGCTCTCTGTGAGGCAGTCGTGCCATTTCAGTTCTTGTCATACACAAAGACCTGGCAGACCACTTGGTAGGAGAGGTGGCAACTAAGCCAGGTTAAGTCATGTCTATTTCATGTATCACAGGGCCCATATTACAGGGTAGGACAGATTAGGACAACTGTACCATACAAAACATATTGTAGAAGGTGACTAAATAGGGTTGTGCATGGGGCTGGAAACCTCATCACATCAAACAAAACTGCTCCAGAGACCAGCACTATTGCAGCTGATAAATGCCTTGGTGAGGCCATGCTGTAAGAAGACAGTAGGGGACATATGTAATGACTGGAGCGAAAAAGCTAAGATGATTATGATAATGATGACATGATAAATATTTATAGGGCTGAACCGATTTAAATGATACCAGTCTTACAAGAAAAAAGAAAATCACATCTAAACAAAATGTAATAAATATAAAGATACATCTATAAATGGTAAATAAATAAAACAAACATATTATGGTTATAATACATAGAACAAGAACCAAAATAATAAAGTAGTAATACATAGAACAAGAACAAAAATAATAAGGTAGTAATACATGGAACAAGAACAAACATAATATGGTAGTTGTAATGGATGGAACAAGGACAAATGTAGTAATACATAGAACAAGAACAAACATAATAAGGTAGTAATACATAGAACAAGAACAAACATAATAAGGTAGTAATACATGGAACAAGAACAAACATAATAAGGTAGTAATACATGGAACAAGAACAAACATAATAAGGTAGTAATACATGGAACAAGAACAAACATAATAAGGTAGTAATACATGGAACAAGAACAAACATAATAAGGTAGTAATACATGGAACAAGAACAAACATAATAAGGTAGTAATACATGGAACAAGAACAAACATAATAAGGTAGTTGTAATACATGGAACAAGAACAAACATAATAAGGTAGTAATACATGGAACAAGAACAGGCATAATAAGGTAGTGGTAATAGATCATTGACTACATCATCATCAGACGTAATGATCGCGCGGATGTATGGTAACGAAGAGCATGTGTGGTGCAGAATGTTGGACCGACCATCGACTTGTCATTGCCAAGCTAAACTTCAAGATCCAGCAGAGATGCGCCCCACGGGAAAGAAACAACCAAGGAGGCTTAATGTCTCTGAGCTGAAATACGAACCCACGAAAGGCAGCTTCCAGGAAGCGCTTGAGGGCACACTATCTGAGCTTCGTTTTGAAAAGAATGACATCGAACAGAACTAGGAATCATTGAGAAACACACTCTACAATACAGCAGTTAAACACATTGGCCCATTCACGTGCAAGCATAAGGGCTGGTTTGATGAGAACGATCTAGAAATACAGGGCCTTCTCGATGCAAAACATGAAGCGCACAGAGAATACCAAAGAGACACACCATCTCTGGCAGCAAAAGCGGCTTTCAATACTGCTCGCAAAGCTGTCCAGACCAAGCTTAGAGAGATGCATGACACCTGGCTCAGCAAAAGAGCTGATGAAATCGAGATGTTCACCGAGTGTCATGACACCAAACGGTTTTACAAGGCACTGAAAGCTCTCTACGGCCCACAGCCCTCTAGTAACACTCCAGTTCGCAGTGGGAATGGGGAACTGCTAACAGATAAGGTTCAGATCTTAAACAGATGGGCAGACCACTTCTGCAAAATACTAAACCACCCATCGTCTATAAATGAGGAGGCCATCCGGCGAATGCCGCAGGTGGAACTGAACCTAGGGCTGGATGAAGTCATCACTGAGGAGGAAGTCGACAGGGCAATCAGTTCACAATCTATAGGAAAAGCTCCAGGAGCGGATCCAATACCAGCAGAGGTATATAAGACAGCTGGCCCATCCCTCACCAGAAGGATCACTGAACTCTTCTGCCACATGTGGACTGAAGGAAAAATTCCGCAGGAGCTAAAGGACGTCTCAATCGTTCACCTGTACAAGAGAAAAGGCAACCGTCAGGAAAGCGACAATCATCGTGGAATATCGCTACTCTCCGTAGCAGGCAAGATTTAAAGCGCGCTTACTGCTAAACAGGCTCAACAAACACCTTGAACAAAGCCACCACCTCCAAGAAAGCCAATGTGGATTCAGAGCCAGAAGAGGAACAGTAGAGATGATTTTTGCCGCTCGCCAAGTACAAGAGAAGTGTCGGGAACAAAATCAGGCCTTGTACACCACATTCATTGATTTGACAAAGGCATTTGATTCAGGAGGGCTGTAGATGATAATGTCCAAGTTTGGCTGCCCCAACAAGTTCATAACTATGGTGAAACAGCTACACGAAGGCATGTGTGCTCGTATACTGGACAGCGGAGCAATCTCTAAAACGTTTATAGTATCAAATGGAGTAAAACAAGGATGTGTACTCGCCCCGACCTTGTTCAGCATGATGTTCCCGGCCACGATGACAGACGCCTTCAGATCACTGGAGCTTGGAATACCCATAAAGTACCACACAGATGGCAAGTTACTCAATCCCAAAAGAATGAAGGCCAAAACCAAAAGTGGCTGGCGACATAATCAGGAAACTTGTATTTGCTGACGACTGTGCTCTGATCAGCAACTCAGAACTGAATATGCAGGTTGGAATGGAATGTTCTCGGCAGTATGCAAAAACTTTGGCCTGATCATAAATGCCAAGAAACAGATATCATGTACCAACCAGCACCAGGCATGCCGTACACAAAACCAGAGACTACAGTCAGCATACAGACACTGAATGTCGTCGACAAATTCACATATCTGGGCAGCACGCTGTCGAGATCTGTCAGCCTAGACGATGAGGTGGCAAGCAAAATAGCAAGGCCCGGCACAGGCTTTGGTAGAATGCGCTCGATGGTGTGGGCACGTTGTGGCATCAGCGCCAAGACCAAACTCAAAGTCTACCATGCAACCATCATTCCAACCCTACTATACGCTTGCGAAAGCTGGACTGTATTCTCTGGACATGCAAGGAGGTTAAACCACTTCCACACAGGTTGCCTGAGGCGAATATTCCACATTCGATGGCAAGATTGTGTCACTGACATCGAGGTTCTCTCGAGGGCTAACATGCCCAGCATCCATGCACTGTTAGAAAAAGGACGACTAGGATGGGCCTGACACCTCGTCCTTATGTCAGACGAGTGGCTCCTAAAGAAGCTTCTCTACGGCGAGCTGAGAGAGGGATGGCCTGAGAGAGGGATGGCGCGAGAGAGGGAGCCCAAAGAAACATCTTAAAGACAGTTTGAAGGACTCACTGAAATGTTGCCAGATAGACATCGACAGCTGGGAATGTCTTGCGTAAAACAGATCTGACTGTAGAAGTGCAGTCAAAGCAGGTGAGCTACCAGCGAAGACGACCGTGTTGTGAAAGCCTAGAGCAGATGTGAGACCCGGAAATCCCAAACAGCAGGAACACCATCACCTTCTACAAACCTTGACCTGTTCAGCCACATGCGCACCCACAACCAACAGGGGAATCTGTGACAAGGATGATGTTGGCGGTCCTCATCGACAATGATGGACTGCTATTATTATTATTATAATAAATGGAACAAGAACAAACGTAATACATGGAACAAGAACAAACATAATAAGGTAGTTGTAATACATGGAACAAGAACAAACATAATAAGGTAGTTGTAATACATGGAACAAGAACAAACATAATAAGGTAGTTGTAATACATGGAACAAGAACAAACATAATAAGGTAGTTGTAATACATGGAACAAGAACAAACATAATAAGGTAGTTGTAATACATGGAACAAGAACAAGCATAATATGGTGGTAATATATGGAACAAGAACAAACATAATCAAGCAATAACAAATGTTAAATGGCAGCCACAGAGATGATGCTCAGTAATTAATGTTCTGGAAGTCTGTAGTGTTTGCTCCGCGAGATGCCACATATTTTGGGTGCACGTCATCTCGGTACTTTGATGGTGGCATGTATGGCTGACTAGCGTTGCGCGGAGGGTCCTGGTAATAGTTGAGACCTCCATGATTGGTTGGGTAGATGTTAACTCTGTGCCCTGTTGATGTCAACAAGAGAACCACATTTATAAAGAAGTAAATAAATAATATTTATGATAATACAATATTAAAATCAATGTACGTTGTCAATAACACCACTGTATTTAATGCACATATACCAACATGCAAAGTTGTTATTTTGGTTGCTTTAAGGCTTTACAATTGTCTTGTAATGTTTGTTTTTTCTTATAAATGATGGACAAATTAATGTCCACTTAAGTTTCCTGTTTGATATTTTAAATCTTCAGCCACTTTACAAGTTACAAAAAATTATGTTTTCAATATCAATTCTCTGCACACTTAACTCAATTGTCACGCGAGACATTATAGAACTATACTCAAGTGTGATGTGAGACATTATAGAACTATACTCAAGTGTGATGTAAGACATTATAGAACCATACTCAAGTGTGATGTAAGACATTATAGAACTATACTCAAGTGTGATGTGAGACATTATAGAACTATACTCAAGTGTGATGTAAGACATTATAGAACCATACTCAAGTGTAATGTAAGACATTATAGAACCATACTCAAGTGTGATGTAAGACATTATAGAACCATACTCAAGTGTGATGTAAGACATTATAGAACTATACTCAAGTGTGATGTAAGACATTATAGAACCATACTCAAGTGTGATGTGAGACATTATAGAACTATACTCAAGTGTGATGTGAGACATTATAGAACCATACTCAATTGTCACGCGAGACATTATAGAACTATACTCAAGTGTGATGTGAGACATTATAGAACTATACACAAGTGTGATGTGAGACATTATAGAACTATACTCAAGTGTGATGTAAGACATTATAGAACCATACTCAAGTGTGATGTAAGACATTATAGAACCATACTCAAGTGTGATGTAAGACATTATAGAACTATACTCAAGTGTGACGTAAGACATTATAGAACCATACTCAAGTGTGATGTAAGACATTATAGAACCATACTCAAGTGTGATGTAAGACATTATAGAACTATACTCAATTGTCACGCGAGACATTATAGAACTATACTCAAGTGTGATGTAAGACATTATAGAACTATACTCAAGTGTGATGTGAGACATTATAGAACTATACTCAAGTGTGATGTGAGACATTATAGAACTATACACAAGTGTGATGTGAGACATTATAGAACTATACTTAAGTGTGATGTGAGACATTATAGAACTATTCTCAAGTGTAATGTGAGACATTATAAAACTATACTCGAATGTGACATGAGAAATAAAACTATACTCAAATGTGATGTGAGACATTATAAAACTATACTCAAGTGTGATGTGAGACATAAAACTATACTCAAATGTGACATGAGACATTATACAACTACTCAAATGTCATGACAGATATAAAACTGTACTCAAGTGTTATGTGAGAAACTATAGTCAATGTAATGTGAGATACTATAAACTATACTGAAGTGTGAAGTGAGATATTATAAACTATACTGGTTTGAAGTGAGATATTATAAAACTATACTGAAGTATGCTGTAAGATATTACAAAACTATACTTAAGTGCCACATGAGACAAACTATACTGAAGTGTGATGTGAGATATGAAACTATACTCTAGTGTCATGTGAGACATTAAACTATACTGAAGTGTTTAGTACATGCCAAAATAAAAATAATCATCAGATCGAAGCTGATATTACATGCTAACAGGCTTTTGTTAAAAGACATATTTGCTCAAATGTTACCAAATAGCTGAAAAATGACAAGATTCCAGTGTGATATGAGGCAACATATGGTGAAAACTGGTATGTCTCATTTAGAACATATATAATTAGTCAGTATAGAGAAGGACACTGTGTATTAACCAACAGCTTAAAATTAATTACCAGCTATTTATGCTAAAGTTATCAAAAGACTGGTACAAAAGAGTGGTAAACAGGTAGTAAGAAGAGTACTAATGTATCCTATCAAGCATGTTATAACAGGCAACTAAAGACGGTTGGGCATGGGGCTAGCAACGACATCATTTAAACCATTACTATAGAAACTGCCACTACAAATGCTTGAATACAAACTTCTTGTAATGGGGTTCAGATGTAGTGGTGGCACTATGCTTCATATGGTTCAAGAAGATGAATTATCATCAACTGAATGACAGTGGTGGTCAAATGGAGGATGAGATGGAAGCAAGAGTTCAACAAACAAATCCAGTGACATATCAGTCATTGCCAATAATACAAACATTTCAAGGAAGACAATAATACAAACATTTCAAGGAAGACAATAACACAAACATTTCAAGGAAGACAATAATACAAACATTTCAAGGAAGACAATAATACAAACATTTCAAGGAAGACAATAACACAAACATTTCAAGGAAGACAATAATACAAACATTTCAAGGAAGACAATAATACAAACATTTCAAGGAAGACAATAACACAAACATTTCAAGGAAGACAATAACACAAACAATATAGTCATAGCAATTGCCTATTACTTGTGTCAGACATGGACATTGATTGATCAAGACATAAGAGGGAAAGATCATAAAATGTGAAACAATATGCAAAAAACACTCAGAGCTACTGGCAGGAACAGTGTGGAAAATGAAGACAAAGTGGGAATATTGTTATTCATCATATATATATATATATAGACAGAAAAATAATTTATTGAGCATCAGAGAATTTGATAATATGCACAGTATATTACTAATGGGGAAAGGAAGACTAACGTTTGGTCAGGCAAAATATTCTCGGCTTCCATGCAGTCCTTCCTGGAGTCGGGTTGTTTTCATGACAGCCTGGCTAACCAGGTGAGGGGTCGACATGATCCCCATAGTAGTGAGTGACACACAGATGAAACCAAGCATAGCACAACCGCATGGAGGACCTCTGTCCACCTTCATCGACGTGCTCGGGAAATGAGTAAAGCTACTACAACCCGTCATTTAACGTCCTTTTTAGGGTGCACAAAAGAGTAAACCTATTCTTTGTGGGCATTCGAAACAATATATATATATATATGTATGTATGTATATATATATATATAAAATAATATATTGAACATCAGAGATTTTTATAATAAACATACACAATATATTAATAATAAAATAAAAAAATGTTATGCTGTGGACAATAAAATGTGCATTTGTGGTATTGTATGATAAATAAAAGTATTAATTTAAGGAAGTCTAGAACAAGTAATGATACATCATGCCACACAGCAGGTTCCCAATAAAAGTTGACAGATGTCGTAGGAATGACAAAGTGAATGAAAGCATCTGTGCTGGTGATGAATACAAATAACCACACCTGGAGTTACACAAAAGCTAGTGCTTAGACAAACACAACATCAATACATGCTTTATGATAAGGAACAATAGCACTGACATGGTATGGATTATAGTGGCTCTTCTCACATCCCAAGGTCTACTTGAGAAGGTGAACTAGATTCTCCTGGCTGTAGTGCAATGCTAGGCTCCTCATTAAGCTCACCAATATGGGAATCATAGTGCCAATCACCATCTCATTAGCCAGCCTGTTCTAAGCTTGTAAATGAAATGGGGGTCTCTATAAGTACGTTTTGTCTGACCCTAACTAACATAGTCTGATCAGTATGTTTTGCCTGACCCTAACTTACATAGTCTGATCAGTATATTTTCCATGACCCTAACTAAAATAATCTAATCAGTGTCTTTCCCCTTACTAACATGGTCTGATTGGTATGTTTTGTCTGACCCTGACTAACATGGTCTGATTGGTATATTTTGTCTGACCCTGACTAACATGGTCTGATTGGTATGTTTTGCCTGACCCTAACTTACATAGTCTGATCAGTATATTTTCCATGACCCTAACTAAAATAATCTAATCAGTGTCTTTCCCCTTACTAACATGGTCTGATTGGTATGTTTTGCCTGACCCTGACTAACATGGTCTGATTGGTATGTTTTGCCTGACCTTAACTAACAATCTGATCAGTATGTTTTGCCTGAACCTGACTAACAAAGTCTAATCAGTATCTTTCACTTAACCCTGACTAACAGTTTTATCAGTATATTTGGCTGTTCCTTACTAACATAGTCGGATCGGTATAATTTGTCTGACCCAGAATAAGATAGTCTGATCTGTATATTTTGCCTGACCCTGAATATCATAGTCTGATCAGCATATTTTTGCCTGACACTAACTAACATAGTCTGATCAGCCAAATTGTGTGCTGTGAGGCCACCTCACATTTAGTCTGCTGTGTAGACTCATTAAGTCTACGTTGTGAAGGCTAATTAAGTCTATGTTGTGAAGGCTCATGAAGTCTATGTTGTGAAGGCTCATTAAGTCTATGTTGTGAAGGCTCATTAAGTCTATGTTGTGAAGGCTCGTTAAGTCTATGTTGTGAAGGCTCATTAAGTCTATGTAGTGTAGGCTCATTAAGTCTATGTTGTGAAGGCTCATTAAGTCTATGTTGTGAAGTCTCGTTAAGTCTATTCTGTGAAGGCTCATTAAGTCTATGTTGTGAAGGCTCATTAAGTCTATGTTGTGAAGTCTCGCATGTTATGAAAGTTCATCAAGTCTAGTGTGCTGTGTAATTTCATTGTCTAGTGTGAAGATTCAGTACATCAAGGCTAGTGTGTTTTGAAGTTTCATCAAGTCTAGTGTGAAGGGCAGTTTAATAAAGTCTACTGTGAAGATAAGGCTTAACAAACCTACTAGGGTTGTGTGGTTTCATCCAGTCTACTGTAAAGAACAGTTTTGTCAAATCTCAAACACAGTCCAGACCAACACGATCCTCAGGCTTAGACAGTTCTTATACAGGGTCAGAGTATTGGAGACGCAAGCTGTATAAGTTCATCATGCATGTGCATAATGTGATAAAATGTGCATAGACCAATGCCACCATGCTCCATACCTTGTCTAACTCAAAGAGCAAACGACGATGGAAGACAGAAATGTTTCAATGCTCTGTATGTGTGTCTACAGAGAAATAAAATCAAGGTAACAATGGAGGAAACTCAAATAAAATGGACAGAAATGTGCGACTATAAGCTGGAAACATGGTCAAAAGGAAAATAAAATAAAATCCGAGACTAAACCTATGAAAATGATCAGCAAAATAAAAAACCAAACCACATGGAACTTATTTTTCTCAAACCACATGGGGCAACTTTTTCTCAAACCACATGAGACAAACTTTTTCTCAAACCACATGGGGCAACTTTCTCCTCAAACAACATGGAGCAACTTTTTCTCAAACCACATGGGGAAAACTTTTTCTCAAACCACACGAGACAAACTTTTTCTCAAACCACATGGAACTTCTCTTTCTCAAACCACATGGAATATTGTTCAAACTTCAATTCATATACTAAACTATAATCCCCCAAGAACACTTCCACCAAGAACACTATTGAAATTCAATCCCTCAACAATACTAAACTACAATCCGCCAACAATAAAAAAAAACTATAATCCACCAACAATACTAAACTATAATCCACCAACAATAAAAAAACTTTAACCCACCAACTACAATCCACCAACAATAAAAAACTATAATCCACCAACAATACTAAAATGTAACCCACTAACAGCATTAAACTGTATTCGACCAACAACACAACATCATAATTCAACAAACTACAACCAACGACAGAAGGTATCATAGAAGCAATTAGCCTTATATAGTACACTGCTATCCATAAACTGTCTTCACACTTGTGCTCACAAAAATCTTTCTGTCAACTTTTTGAGGAAAGAAATACGTAGTTAGAGAAAAAATATAACATTGAAACATGTTTATTTGAATGAGAACAGTAACATAACAGAATTGATTTAATTGAACTCTGAGCAGACTCATAGGTATTCCATCTCTTTTAGCAGAAGTTGTGGGATTGCATAATGATGGTTCTCATAGCTCACTAGTTAGACGCACTCCTATCCTAAATTCAGTTCAAAACTTAGCAGTTTGAGCATCTTATAACGAATCATTATCTAAAACAGTGCTCTTCAACCTTTGTGCCATCGCAGATTAGTGGACAATTTTAGCTTTCAGGTGAGTGGTAGCAGAATAATGACATGGTTACTGAAACAAAAGCTGAGGAAACTGGCAAAATACCAGCAAACTAGCAATGGTGAACAATTTGAGAACCTGTGTTTCTTCTGTGGTCGCATACAGCTGTGGAACATGGACAGTCACCCAAAACCTCAATGAAGAGAATCGAGTCCAAGTCTAAATGTTATAAAATGGTCCTCCGAATACCGTTGACCGAAAAAATGAAGAATACAGACATTCAACAAGATTTGAGTATAGATGAGAACTGGTTCATAAATTCAAGACACAATGGTCTTGAGTAAATGGTAGTGGAACGTATGGTGTCGGGCAAGACAGGCAGAGGCAGACCAAGACGGTTGTGATACCAAGATGTCAAGGAATGCTTGGGCATGACTCTGGAGCAGGCTAGGAATTTGACAAAAAATCAAGTTTCTTTCAGACGGGCTTTCAAGGAAGCGACGTTCTGGAAGGACATTCTACACGATGATTAAAAACATCAAAAATGCCTACTCAATGGATGATTACAGAGTTTTCTCAATTTAGACTTTAGCGGGCGGTAAGGAAAATTTATGGTCACAAAAATTATAAAAGTAGGCACCAGGTATAAAAAGGTTGATGAGCTTTGATCTAAAAGGTTGATGATGAGTATCTTAATAAAGTATATTATTATAATTGGATGTGCGCACTACAGATGCTTTGAGGCATGGCTATCAGTTCTTTCATCAGATTCAAATCCTTCACGAGCTAGTAAATCAACACATGGTCTAGAAGACTTGAGGCATCTACATATTCTATCCACTCTTGCACTGTAGTTCTTCACTTTGGGACTTCTGAAGCATGAACTGAGTTTGACAAGATGATTGACACACATAACAAGGCATTTTCCCTTCCTGGAAGGTCAACACAAACGACCAGAGACGTTGTGGTGGGACGGGCAACCTCACTTGTAGAAAAACTGTTGCCATTAAAACTAGACTACAAACAGATGTATTCCAGATTCCTGATAAGATGGATAGGATAAAAAATAAATATAGTGTTGGATCAATGCTCCACCAATTAGAGTTTGAAAAATTATTATTAATGAGGCCTTACTCAGAGATTGCAAATGTTTAATTTTTTTTGGGTGTGCGTTCATCTTATTTCTATATTCCCCAAGGCAGTGTGTGGTGCACTATGTTTTTATTTTGCGCCTGTTGGCCCAGTGCATCTGGCTTCATCATTCATTTTATGTAAGGGTCTTTTTCCTCCTGCACTTATTTAAAGGTATGCTTCGCAGTGATAACGGTCGGTGCTGTGATTGGAAGCGAAACCACTAGCCCACACTACTTGAGAGCTGCAGTAACTGTCTCATTCAGGTCAGGTCATCCCGTAACCGATGAGGTCATTGGGGCACACATGAAGACATCCTCACAACTCCACGCCACCCCTCTCTGTCAGATGCCGCTGCCTGTGACTCTTCTGGTCGGAGACTGGTCCATTCTTTTATGTTGTCCTCCCATCTCTTTTTGGGCCGGCCGCTTCGTCGTCTGCCATGCACCTTCCCGTGGAGGATTGTGTTTGCAAGACCATTTGATCTCGATATGTGACCGTACCAAGTGAGTTTCCTTCTTTTGACAGTTGCCAAGATATCTTCGAAAGGCCCTATTGCTGTTGTAAATCTATTTCGTATTTCCTCGTTTGTAACTCGATCTTTGTACGTGACGTTTAAATGTTTTCGGAAACATCTCATCTCCAAGGCCTGTATCCTTCGTTGAAGGTCAGCTGTAACTGTCCATGTCTCACACGCATAGAGGAATATTGACAGGACCAGTGTAAGCATTAATCTGATTTTCGTGCGTAGTGCTAACCGTTTATCTTGCCAGATTTTGTTAAGCCGTGCAAGCGCCGCTATTGTCTGTGCTATTCTGGCCAATACTTCACATTTTGACCCTTTATCACTGACAATCGACCCAAGATATTTAAAACGGTCAACCACTTCGAGTTCCTGACCGTTAGCTTTTATCTTGCTCTTGAAGCCCGTAGCGTTGTTGGTCATTAATTTTGTCTTTCCAGTGTTTATCTGCATACCATAGTCAAGAGCTGTTTCATCGAGCCTTCTGACCCATTCCTGGAGTTCTGCTTCTGAACCCGCCAACCCGTCGATATCATCTGCAAAACGAAGGTTGGTAATCGTTCGGCCCCCTATCTTGACAGTACCAACGTGACCTCCAAGTGCCTCACTCATAATTCCTTCAAGGAATATATTGAAAAGAGTTGGAGAGGGTGTACACCCCTGTCTCACACCAATTGATGTGCGAAACCAGTCTCATCGCCTCCCATTCACAAGAACTGCACTAGACGCCTTGTTATACAGGTATTCAAGGATCGTTATAATATTTCCGTTGATATTATATATCCTCATGGTTGCCCAAAGCGCTTTATGCCATACTCTATCAAACGCCTTCTTAAAATCCACAAACACATGATACAGTGTTTGCTGCTGCTCTAGATATTTCTCGCTTAACAGCCTTAAATTAAATATCTGTTCTGTAGTGCTTCTTCCCTGTCTGAACACTGCTTGCTCCTCGGCAATAATGTTCTCTGCTTGGGGTTTCTATCGGTCGAGGATTAATCTAAGCATGACCTTGCTAGGGTGGCTAATGAGGCTTATTGTTCTGTAATTTTGGCACAGCTTTAGGTTTCCAGACTTATGTAACGGTATAACTATTGATTTCGTCCATAAGTCCGGCCAGTTTCCGGTCACCCATATTTTGTTACAGATGTGTGTCAGGCCTTCCACCACCTCTCCACCTGCTTGTTAGAGCTCTGCTGGTATATTGTCCACGCCGGCCGCCTTCCCTCTTCTCAATGTCTTTACCGCTGCAATTACCTCTTCCTTCGTTATTAGTTGGTTATCCTCTATATTTGTTGGTGTTGGGGGGAATGTTTTCTCAGGTTTGTTTCGCCGTTCATAGTTATATAGCTCGGAACAGTACTCTGTCCATCTTGCCAGTATGTCATTTCCCTCAATGAGACACTTGCTGTTTTTATCATGAATCATAAGATTCCTGCTTTGTCTTGGTGTTACCAGTTCTTTGACTATTCTCCATTCTCATTATGAAAGTTGTCGAGTAAATTCACTCAGCAATGGTCTTTCTCTCAGTGAGAAGGAGGGCCCATCCTGATTATCATCTTCTTCAGTTGTAAGGTGCTAAATATCTATGTTTCCCTTCTTGCTGAACCATTCAATGTCAAGAATTATAATCACTTTTTCATTTTTATACATTCTCTTCATTGTTGATAGTTTTTAATACATTCTCCTCTTTGTTGATAGTTTTTTTTATACATTCTCCTCTTTGTTGATAGTTTTTAATACATTCTCCTCTTTGTTGATAGTTTTTTTTAATACATTCTCCTCTTTGTTGATAGTTTTTTAAAATACATTTTCCTCTTTGTTGATAGTTTTTAATACATTCTCCTCTTTGTTGATAGTTTTTAATACATTCTCCTCTTTGTTGATAGTTTTTAATACATTTTCCTCTTTGTTGATAGTTTTTATACATTCTCAATTCTCCTCTTTGTTGATAGTTTTTATACATTCACATTGTTTATACTTTTTAAACATACCCCTCTTTGATGATCAGGTTTTATACATTTCCCACTTTGATGATAATTTGTATACATTCTTCTTTGATTGTAGTTTCAGCAGTGCTCATCTATCCACTGTATCCATCTATCTCTGACCTCACTCTCTGTCTGTCTGCACTGTTCTTGTAGAATGCATGCATCTTGCCTTGGCTTACAAACTTATAACATGTGGGACTTGGATCAGTGCATATCATGATTTAAGACTTTACTTCTTTATAGTGATTTAGAAGGCTTTGCAGAGTCTGTATACTACCAACTTCTTCTACTCAAATGTGGTCTAAAAATAACTAAGTGCATACAATATATTTTTGAATACATTAACTGACAACGCCTCCACTATTTCCTGTGGCAATGCATTCCAAGCATTCACAGCATTCACTACTCTTTGACTAAAAAAATATTTCCTAGTATCTAATCTGGATCTTTCTTGAATTAAATTGTAGCTGTTCCCTTGTGTTCTTGTAACCGGCTGTACTTTGAAAAACTTGTTATAGCCTAATTTATTCTTTCCATTGATTATCTTATAAACCTGTATGCCTACTAGACACTGTAGGCCAGTTGTTTTTTCCTCGTGACTATAATTCACGAAACCCACTGTCAGTTTTATCGCTCTTCTTTGTATCCTTTCCAGCATATTTATATCCCCTCTACGATAAAGACTCCACACCTGAACACAGTACTCCAATCTAGGTCTAACTAATGTTTTATAAAGTTTGACTATCACTTCCTCACTCCTATGTTTAATGCTTCTTTTCACCATACCTAACATTACATTTGCCCTTTTCACTGCTAACTGGACTCCTAAGTTCTTTTCCTCTTCTATCTTAAATTAACGTCTTTATGCTGGTTTAGAAGACTGTGTACAGCCAGTTTCTTTTACGTTCCCTGGATCTACAGATACCTATGCGTATCCAATCTATTCTTGAATGCATTAATTGACCCTGCCTCCACTATTTCATGTGGCAATGCATTTCAATCATTTCAATTCATCTCTCTGACTAAAACAATATTTCCTGATATCTAATCTGGAATTTTCTTTACTCAATTTGTTGCTGTCCACTTGTGTTTTGGAAAAAATTGTTTGTCTAATTTATCCTTTCTGATGATAAACCTGTATTAAATCACCTGAGACCTTCCTAATACTGTTCTCTTTCATCCTGTAATTATATCCCCTACTGGATCTTCCCATGTGGATGACTGTACATTTATCTACATTTAATTTCTTCTGCCAGCTCTCAGACCATTCTTGAATTTTATATTTCAGATGAGCATTATCTTGACAATCTGGTAGTGCAGCTTAGAGCTGTTAGAATTCCCTCATTCCGGACATGCTCCAACTGTTTGGTAACCATGGTGTATCAGAATGCTCATTTCATAAACCACTGGTGGTATGTTAAGACAAGCAGTCTTTGCTTCAGGTTTGCACCTCCCACTTTTTGCAATGAATTAGACCAATAATGCACACTAAGGTAGGAGTCAATAGTAGTCCAATAGTAGACACTGCTGTCGGGGATTAAGTGTTAGATATTTTACTAGGTCACATTTTACTTATGAGATTCGGTTGCCAGTTACTTGCTTTACTTATTTTCCTTCCCTAATTGTAAGCTGGGCACACATTTACAGCTGGGTAAACTGCAGTATGCTGATAATGGAAGTTGAGTCTACTACCTTTTTCCATCATTAGCGAGAGCTCTACTACTATGCTAATAAGGCATTCTCTAATACACACTGTTAAAAATAAATAAAAACATATCAAACTAATACTGGAGGGGAGAATATGGCACTACCTTTTCCCATGATACATTTCCTTTAACACAAAACAAAGCTAACAATTTAGTACTAATCACAAATAACTATGAAAATGAGCCAGTGGTCAACAACAGCCAGAAGCTGGGATTGAAGCTATTATTTCTGATAACAAAACATTACTAGTCAGCTACTGTCTCACAATCCAATCATCTATATGAAGTGATATCTCTATATATAACACAAGAGATGAGTCTGCTATGGAAGAGAGTAGAATCAGACTCACAGATAACCCAACAATACCTAAAAGAAACTGCAGCAAAAACAGCTCCAGTGCTCACAGCTAAAGCAACATCTACAAGCAAAGTGACAAAATATGGAACAACAACAGTTTCTTGCAACATTACACATAAAGTAATTCTGCAGTTCTTACATGGAGAAGAAAATATAAACATTTCACAACATAAGCTTACTTGTAGTTTCTCCAATCACATAGTTTTACAAATTTTCTCTTATAACATTTACATAGTTTCTCCTATCACATAGTTTTACATAGTTTCTCCTATCACATAGTTTCTCCTATCACATAGTTTTACATAGTTTCTCCTATCACATAATTTTACATAGTTTCTCCTATCACATAGTTTTACATAGTTTCTCCTATCACATAATTTTACATAGTTTCTCCTTTTATATATTTTCTTCTATTATATAGTTTCTCTTATCATATATTTTCTTCTAGCCCATGGTTTCTTCTATCATATATTTATTTCTATCACATAGTTTCTCCTATCACATAAGTTTCACATATCACATAGTTTTTCCTATCACAATAAATGTGCTCTAAGAACTTGGGAGGAGAAAATGTGTTTGTGTATATGTGTTTAATGTTTACAATGATGGACAGACTGGGGAAGACCAAACAACACAATATTTAACAGAAATTCAAGATTTTAAAATGTTGTTAGTTTGGCTGTAATATGGAGATTTATCAGCACCTTGAATGTGGAGATAGTAAATGTTCTAATCTGACCACCTAAAAAGAAAATCTGGAACATTAAATAAACATGCGTTAAAAAACAGTGCCCTTTGATCAGCCAACACAGAACTACACACCCTCTGTTGTCTGGAGGCGACAGCAAACTAGTGAACCTTAAAGGCAGAACAAATACACCGACCTATCAGCCACCTGATGGAGCTTGACTTTCTGAGACACTTACCAAGGTAGTCTAGTTGATTAAGGGTCATATCCCATATATGATTCTTCTTTCCTGGAAATCAAGGTCACAAGAATTTAGATCATTGCAAAACTTTCAACACCACAGTATCAAACAGTCAGGATATATCCTTATACTTCACAGAAAGTTCAATCAGTCAGAGGGTATAAGAAACATTACTCCAATGTAGTATGAAATAAAGAGTGTTATTTTAGAGTTTTTATACAGATAATAATACAAATAATAATAGTTGCCCACTGCAAGCAAAGATGGTGAAACAAACAGAGAAATCATTTGCAGCAGTAGAGATATTGTACCTGAGAAGAATGCTATGTATACCTTGGAGAGGTAAATGAGCAGCGCATTAGCTGACAGCAACTTATAGCTCAAGACCCTATTCTGCCTTCACATGGCAGCCCTGGAAACATGCTGCACTAGTCACTAGTGTAGTCTGGTCAAGGGATCGCAGTGAGAAGGCAAACCTGGTACTGAAAAATATCAAGCTGAAGTCGGATGTGTCAGGCAGAGAGGCATTGATATCGCAACCTCGCTGTAAACTATGGCACAACATCCTTTTCAGGATGAACGCTGAAGCAGAAGATAGACAGGTAAACAATCTAATGAAGATATGTTATAGAAAAATGTAGAGAACACATCTGACTGAAGTGAAAAGAAAAAGACAGGGATGGTCTATATGGACATATACTCAGTAGAGAGTGTTTGAGAAATTCTTGTTACTACAGGAAAGATCAAGGGCAAGATAAACAGAGGAAGACATAGAAAAAAGATCAGGGATGACATGACAACTGGAGGAATAAATGGAGGAAGTCAGAAGTACTGAATTGTTTAATGCCACTTGGCATTTCACCTGATGATACTGGGATGACAACCATGTGGGCTTCAAGGAGGGAAGAATAAGCCCACTGTAACCTTACAAGCATGTTGTATGTAACTGGTGACTACAGAGGGTAGTGTATGCAGCTAGCAATCATATCTTGTAAAACAAATTGCTACAGAAATTACATTTGTAAAAGTACATAAAGTACTTTGATATTAGGGTTTTATGAGAGGAAAAACTGCAATAGTAGCCTAGTAGGAAGCAGTAATGGGGCAAGAAGAAGGTAATACAGCACAAGGATACAGGAAGCAACAGCAACCAAGATAATAGACTAGTCCAGCTAAAGCTGAATGTATGAAGGAGATGCAGTTTCATACAGGAAGCAACAACAACCAAGATAATAGACTAGTCCAGCTAAAGCTGAATGTATGAAGGAGATGCAGTTTCATACAGGAAGCAACAACAACCAAGATAATAGACTAGTCCAGCTAAAGCTGAATGTATGAAGGAGATGCAGTTTCACACAGGAAGCAACAGCAACCAAGATAATAGACTAGTCCAGCTAAAGCTGAATGTATGAAGGAGATGCAGTTTCATACAGGAAGCAACAACAACCAAGATAATAGACTAGTCCAGCTAAAGCTGAATGTATGAAGGAGATGCAGTTTCACACAGGAAGCAACAGCAACCAAGATAATAGACTAGTCCAGCTAAAGCTGAATGTATGAAGGAGATGCAGTTTCACACAGGAAGCAACAGCAACCAAGATAATAGACTAGTCCAGCTAAAGCTGAATGTATGAAGGAGATGCAGTTTCACACAGGAAGCAACAACAACCAATCTAGCAGACTTGCTCAACAAAGAACAGCTGAATGTACCGCAGAAATCACAGCTTCCCACAGGAAGTAACTATAGTCAAGATTAAAGACTAGTCGTTGCCGAAGATAGATGTGTCGGACTGAAAGGTTCAAATATCACAGTCAAGCTGTAAACTAGCGACACAATGCATTCCGTTCTTCGGACTACATCCTGCTACTTGCAAAGCCCTTTTCAGGTATTGGTAGAGGGAGATTGAGAACGAATGCAGAAGAAGATAGACTAGTCCGTCCAAAGACAGTTGAAAGTACGAAAGAGTCACAGCTTTCCACAGGAAGTAACAACAACCAAGCTAACAGATTTTCTGAACATAGAGCAGCTGAATGTATGATAGAGTCACAGTTTCGCACAGTAAGGAACAACAACCAAGACAATAGATTTGCTCATCCAAGCCACAATTCCCACAGGAAGCAACTACATCCAAGATAATAGACTAGTCCATCCAATGACATCTGAATGTTTGAAAGAGCCGCACTTTTATACTGACTAGATGTGAGGTGGCCTCACAGCATACAATTTGGCTGATCAGACTATGTTAGTTAGTGTCAGGCAAAAATATGCTGATCAGACTATGATATTCAGGGTCAGGCAAAATATACAGATCAGACTGTTATTCTGGGTCAGACAAATTATACCGATCCGACTATGTTAGTCAGGAACAAGTGAAAGATACTGATTAGACTTTGTTAGTCAGGTTCAGGCAAAACATACTGATCAGATTGTTAGTTAAGGTCAGGCAAAACATACCAATCAGACCATGTTAGTCAGGGTAAGACAATACATACCAATCAGACCATGTTAGTCAGGGTAAGACAAAACATACCAATCAGACCATGTTAGTCAGGGTCAGACAAAACATACCAATCAGACCATGTTAGTCAGGGTCAGACAAAACATACCAATCAGACCATGTTAGTCAGGGTCAGACCATGTTAGTCCGGGTCAGACAAAACATACCAATCAGATTAGATAGTTCCTAGATAACAAAATATGACATACGATTTTCCTTAGAATGTTTTTGTTGAATACAATATTCTCTACTTTTTTTTTCAAATTAAGAAAGAAGACACAAGATAGAACATTTTTATGGAACAAAAATGATAGAACACAGAAAAACCATCCAGAACTACAACTATCCAGAACTTCAACCCTCAAGAACTACAACCATCATGAGCTACAACCATGAAGCTATGACTATCCAGAACTACAACCATCAATAACTACAACTATGCAGAACTATAACCAAAAGAACTACAAACACCAATGAACAAAGAGTGGATATCTAATTAATGAAACTCAGAATTACTGTTTTCATAAATCAACAATAAATCAATTGTTTATCCTAGACACAAACCACAACAATGTTAAAGTTATATGCTTGTATCCACACAAAGTAAAATACACAAAAGAACTGAGACAAACCAAGGAGGACTTTGTAAAAAGGCCACAAATGTTTGTAGCTTTCTTTCAGTTTACAAAACGAGATAGATTCAAAAAGTTCCAGGAATTAGTGGATTATATAGAAATAAGTAACAATAGAATTATCTGTGCTACATTTCCTTCAAAGTAGTTCCCTTTGGCAACTATACACTTTTGCCAAGGTGCATACAGCTGCTGGAAACATTTGTGGAACTTGTTCTTTGACACCTCTCTCAGCTGTCTTGTCACATTGGTGATAACGTCCTCAGCATCCTTGAATTGCTGTCCATTCAGTGCCTATTTCAGTCGAGGGAACAAGAAAAAATCAGCCGGTGCTAGGTCGAGAGAATATGGAGGATGTTCCAAGGTAATTAAACACATTATGCTTTGCAAGGTACTGCTTCATCAGTAAGAATCAATGTGCTGGTGCATTGTCTTGCAGCATAATCCAACTGTTTGTTATCCATTTTTCTGGTCGTTTCCTTCTGATTGCATCTCTTAAACGACAGAAGATATCAACGTACATTTCCTTGTTAACCGTTCGGCCTTCAGGAATGAAATCATTGTAGACAATACCCTGGGAATCCAAAATAAATTCCAACATAACTTTTCCTTTGCTCTTGTCCAAAAAAATTTCTGTGTCCGGGAATATGTGGGACATTTCCATTCAGAAGACTTACGTTATTTCTGAGGATTGTGCCACTCAAATACTTGCGATTTCTTAATTGCTGTATTAAGCAATGTTTGTGTCTTTGAGGGTGACTTCTCAAGCAAAACACAAAATTTGACATTGGTACGTTGTTGAATAAAGGACATTTTCAACACCAATGATGAAACGAGCACAACACACAAACAAACTTTTGTATGAGAATATAAGTGAAGGTCACGTCTGCCATGTCCTTTCGCCAAGGTCCATACCAACTTCCAAATATATATTCTCCATAACATTATCTTTCATTCAAACACGAGTCAACTATTCCTGGAACTTTTTGAAGCTACCTCGTATACAAACTTTAAAACTACAACACAAACAAAACAATGTCATCTGCTCATGAAACTTATGAAAAATAAAACATGGCAACAAATATATTTTCTTTAAAACAACATTTACTCTCTGCCACATAACAATACTGCACAAATAAAGAACAATATTAAACACTTTAGCTAACAAAATGAAAAGAAAAAAGAAAAGAAAGTTTAAATATAAAAGGAAAGAAAGCAACCTACACTGAAATTATAATTCTTGGAAATATTCAAACAAACAACATTATAGCACAACCAACCTTGTCAAGTAAACCCAACCTTATCCATGTCACATTATAGTAAACCCAACCTTAACCTCATCACCTTGTAGTAAACCCAACCTTATCCATGTCACATTATAGTAAACCAATATTATTCTCTTTTATTCCCAATTTTAGACAGAAAAACCGTGTCTAGAGAAGAGAAGAATTCGAGGTGATTTAATACAGGTTTATAAGATAATCCAAGGAAAGGATAAATTAGACAATAACAAGTTTTTCAAAATACAACCGCCCACAAGAACAAGCGTGCACAGTTACTAATTAATTAAAGAAAGGTTCAGATTAGATATTAGGAAATATTTTTTAGTCAGAGAGGGGTGAATACTTGGAATGCATTGCAGGTGAAAATAGTGGAGGCAGGGTCAATTAATGCATTAACGAATTGAGAGGATGCACATAGTTATTTTATATCCAGTAAATGTAAAGAAACTTGTTGTATACAGACTCTGCAGAGTCTTCCAAGCCAGAATAAAGAAGTTAAATTAAGTTATCCATGTACCACAGTAGTAAACCCAACTTTATAGCAAAGCATAGCACAACTGCCTGGAGGACCCCGGTCCACCTTCATCAGCATGCTCGGGATGTGAGGAAAGCTACTACAACTCGCCATTTAATGTCCTTTTTAGTGCGCACAAAAGAGTAAACTTACTCATAGTTGGCATTAAACAACAAAATCCATACAACATTATAGTAAACCCAACCTTAACCTCGTCACCTTGTAGTAAGCCCAACTTTAACCATGTCACATTATAGTAGACCTATCATAATTAACCGTAATGGATTATTTCCATCTACCAAAAAAGCTGTAACTGTTACACAAGCACCCTCCAATAATCTGAGGTTCAGTTTCCATTTTTTATTTGCCAACAGGACACAACAGGCAGAGACAGCAAAACAAAAACAAACTCAACAGAACGGTAATTACAATCTAGAAGGAAAATCAATTGAAAGTGAAGGATAACAATGCAGAAGAGAAGGGGAATCTAACAACGTGGATTCTAGCATGCATAGCAGGAAATGCTTGAAGGCTGGACAAAAGTGATAGACAGAAAAGAAGATTAAAGGTTTTTATACCTATGCAGTTCTGTGTTGAATTGTTCACTCCTTTGGTTGCAATAGAAGAAAAAAAATTGACCAAACAAGCGATTAATAAGGATAAATTTGGAATTAATTTAATCCAGCCATAAAGTTGTTAAGTTTGAGCAGACAATGTTTCAACAAATGCATATATTGAAAGGCAGTAACATTTTATAAGTCATTAATCCTGGCATTAGACAAATGATAAGAACTTTTGTAGATAGACAAACTTTAGAAGAATATTTCTGTGAAAGTCATACCAAATACAATTATCTACTATTTGGCCTGAATTAAAACCAGCATGGCATCTGGCAAGAACAAAATTTGGGTCGTTATAACTTTCTTAACATGTCATAACAGGTGACTAAATAAAGGCTGTGCATGGAGCTACCAATTTCCTCAGATAGAACAATTTAAAAAAATCAGCACAGCAAGAGTACACATGAGTTACTCTGACACACGTTTCCTTTAAAGGGGTCAGACAGCTATTCTAGTCACCCTATGCTTTGTAGGGATCACACAAAAGGCCAGCTAGACAATCATTTATTTCTTAACTGTCTCATCCACAATGTAGAAGCCTAGACTCAAATCCTGACAATTGTATTTAATCTGAACAGAAGAGTGCAGGTCGTGGTCTTCAGACTTCACACTGGCCACAATAAAACTGAGGTACCACCTATTCAACAAATTGAAGATAAGTGGCACCGACGAATGCCCGTGTAGTACTGGAAAATGACCGCTGAGCATTTGCTGCAAAACTGCCCGACATACGAGGATCAGAGAGAGCAGATGTGGCCATCACCAGTGGCAACACTAGACAAGCTCTATGGCAGTGTCGACAGCCTCAGGATGACCGCTGCCTTTTTCGAGAAAAAAAAATGGTTACTGTCTGACTGCGTACGATGAAGAAGAAGTATTTAATCCAAGAAAAACAAAGCTATTGATCAGAAATATATGAAACACTCTACTAACTGTCTAAAAGAATTTGGGGAGAAAACAAAAATCAATCAAAGTTAATGGAAACACATTTGTAGTGGGTGCTAAGTTGGCCAAAATCTCATATTATGCCTCTTTCTTGATGTCTGGCTGGTCAGATCATGTTTTGGTTGGGAGGACTGGATTGAAAACCCTGGTGATTAATACTTTGTATTTCTTTTCTGATGCTTGCTATATATAAACTTTGTTCTCTCTCTCCCCCTCCCTCCCTCCCCACCCACGCTCTTTCGCTCTCTCTCTTGCGCATCCAAGTAATTTTGTTACTACATTATATATCTGTTTCTACCTTTCTTATACAGATCTGATTTTATTACATAATGTTCCTGCTCTCACACATGAACAAATATATTTGTTTCGGTAATATTCCTTCTCAATTTATATTATACACAGGTCATAATTTCTTAAAATAACTAAGAAATGCAGACGGTGACTGCTAAAAGTTATATTTGAATGAGAGAATACAATTTATTGCAAATAACTAGTAAGGCGTGGCAGAGTGAAGAAATAGCAAAAGTCTACCATTATTTCAGAGTGAGATTATTGGTTAACTTTACGATATGAATAAATCAGTTAGGAAATAATAGTAAAAATGTTGTTGGTGACAATACACCATAGTATAATACATGAATGACTCATCTGCTCTACAAACACAACACTAGGCTTCCAAGACTACACAAGTATCTCAATACCTTCTATTGTTTGTGTCAGGACTGGAAGTAGGTAGGGTTCTTTAGTGATCTTCACTTAATGGGGGACTCAGTGGTCTCAAGGTAAGGTGTCCGCCTCGGTTGCCGGAGGTCACGAGTTCGAATCACGGTGAAGACCGAGATTGTTTTATGTGAATGAAAATGCCCCTGAGATCGGACTCCCGTGTTCAGTGTCGAGCACATTTGAAAATTCCTTGACAGTTGAAAATTGAAAAGAGTAGGCTTAACGGCTGCTGTCCGGACAAAAATCAAGTTTAAATCTACCCAAGTTATTTGTACGTTTACCCAGGTGGTTAGTTAAGAACAGGTATAGATGTCACCTGACTGGCTGCGGGTCTATTTAGATCTAGCGTTTGAGTCTATTAAGATTGATTCGCAAAGCGGTTAATCCACCTTCCAAGAAAAGGGTTGTATACTGTAGATTCTTCTAAACCAGTATAAAGATGTTAAGTTAAGATAAAGCAGACAAGTTTGAGGTATGACTGCTGTGTGTCCATAGCCCTATCAACTCATCCAGTCTTAGGAGGCTCAGTTATCCTACTTTGTTCCTTCTGCCTACACTTATGGTTGGTCGGACTAACTCCTCACCCTATCTCCAGAACTGGTGGACTTACTACTCACATTATCTCCAGAACTGGTGTACTTACTCCTCACACTATCTCCAGAACTGGTGGACTTACTCTCATACTATGTCCAGATCACAACTTCCTAACTATCTCAATGTGTTCCAACACTTATGGTTGGTCGGACTTACTACTCACACTACCTCCAGACATTGGTCGGACTTAATTTTCACACTATCTCCAAACCCCAACTTCCTCACTTTCTCAATGTGTTCCAACATGGCTGCGACCTAATTCATGTTGTTTATCATCATCATCATCTATCCGCCTGGTTCACCTTGGAACAAAGGGTTACAATAGATGCTCTCCATCTAGTCCTATTCTGTGCTGTCTTGTTGAGTTCCGAGAGACAAAACCCTGAATGAACTAACTTCCTCCTCAACTATTCACCATAAGATGTTCCTTGGCCTACCCACTCATCTCTTTCCTCGTGAGTTCCAAAACAGTGCACATTTAGTTATGCTATTCAGTTTCTTTCCCATTCATCCCCACCTTCTCTCTCCAATTTCCTGCTGTCATGATTGTTACCATGCTCTTTCCCACAGACCTGTATTTGCCATTATCTCTGACCATCTAACACAAAGAATTAGTGATGAAGACGCTTGTCAACAAAAGTCTACAGTCTGGATGCAACCCCCTTTGTCACATGTACTGTCTCACAGCAATACAGCACGACCGAACCGACATTTGCGTTAGACAGTCTAATATTATTCTCCTTGAAAAATTGCTGCTGAGTTCCTTATTGGGCGAATGGAGTTGAAAGGAAATATGGCCCTATTAATTCTTGTGTTAACATCTTGGTTTGTTCCTCCATCTTTATCAATGTTTCGTCCCAAATAGGTGCTTCGTCTTCTTCGTTCATCCTCAGATCAAGGTCCCAGTTTCTCTTACAAATAACGCCGTTGTTTGTAAGGCTGTTTTATCTCCATACAGCTTTTGTCTCATATCTGTCTCACGAAGCCAGTATTGTTCTCTCTTTTCCTGCATGAGCGTGCAGCTTTGCAGGATGTGTTCCACAGTCATGATATGCTCCTTACATAGACACTTATCTGTCCAAATCCTCATTCTGTTGTAAAGATGACCCTTGAGTCTGTTATGCCCAGTTCTCAGTCTGAAGATGATGACTTGCTGTTCTCTAGTTAAGTTAAAGTAGCTGTCTTCTTTTCGGAAGTAGGGGTGTTGATCAGGCCATTTTACCCTGAATTTGGCTTTATTATGTCTTGGCCTCCTTATATGTGATACTCAGGTCTGTTTGTGGAGATGCTCCTCCACACTTTGCTAGTTTGTCTGCAGCTTCATTGCATTCAATATTGCAGTAGGATTGGATCCACTGTATGACTGACCTTGGGTGTTCTGCTGAGAGATGTGTCAGGGAAAACATACATTGCTTGAGATCTTTATCTTTGTGTTGTTTTAGCTTTGCTAATACTGACGTGGCATCAGTCAGGAATACTATGTTTTCTTGGTGGATATCTTTATCTTGGATTACAAGCTCAGCTGCAACCTTCAGTGCCTCTGCTTCTGCATGGAAGTTATTGGGGTATGTTCCCGTTGTTAATTCTCAAGTTTTTTTCTTCTCCATTCCTTAGTCTGTTATTGACCTCTCCACCTCCATTGGATGCGGTTTTGTTAGATGAGTTATCTGTATTTACGTGTATCCATGTTTCTGGTGGGTATACTCTCCTAAGATATTCTTCTGTGATAAATTTCCTTTACCTCTATGGTTTCTACCATCTCAGGGGACTTGGCTATTTTCCATGCTGGGATTTGGGATGTTTGTTTTAGATATCTAACCACTGCCTGGCTTATGATTTGGTCTGCTCTTGCAAGTTCTTTTGTTTTTTTATATGAAGTGGTTTCTCTTTAATCTCCCTCTTCCCATGCGATTTATCCTGTCATATTTTGTTTGAACTTCTCTTGCTAGAGTGTTTTTTGGTCTCTGCTCATCTCCATACTTTTGATTTGTGTGATGTTCTCCATTGCATTTATTGGTCTTGTTTTTATAACTCCAGTCATGATTCGTATACCTTGGTTTAAACAGGCACAATCTAGCAATTTATCAATTATCTGACCATTAATCTTTATGGGGTTTCTTTGTCTGTTATGCATTCTCGTTTCCTTTGTCTTGTTCCCATAAATCTGCGATCTCACCTTTGCTATTTCATTTGTTAATCTGTCTATCTTTCCTTGTATGTCCTACTGTGTATGTGACAGCATACATACAAGTATGTATATCACCTGCAAAACAGTGGTCTTAATTTTTGGATCAAATGTCCGTTGCATTCTTGTTTATCTACCCTCTGTTGCTAGGTGCATCACCCAGTCTATAACCAAGAGAAAGATTGTTGAGTTCCTGTTATTGTATCACTCATAATTTAGCAGTTTGAGTGTAATCAGCTTCTTGTCATAAATAACTGTTGTTCTGCAATCTTTGTCATCGAGTCATTTTCCACTTAACACAAAATTCCTGTTTTTATCTAATTTTGTCATGTTCTCTTGTTCATCTGTTTTGCTTTCCGCTGCTTTCTATTGTTTCAATCCTGTTCTTGATATGCATATAGGATTATGATTCTAGTGAGCCAGTACAGATTCATTTGTTTAGACTGGCTAGTTCTTCTTCTACTCTGGGATCTAGAAAAGTCTGATATTTCTCTTGTGGCTTAGTTTCTACATGATAAGCCTGAACTTCCTTAGTTGCCTTTAATGATATACCTGCCAGACTAACTTACTTACTTAGTAACTCCTCTTCTACCCTGGGATCTAGAAAGTCTGACATTTCTCGTGTGGTTTATAGTTTCTACATGATAAGCTTGAACCTCCTAAGTCACTTCTAACGACATACCTGCCAGACTTACTTACTTAGTAACTCCTCTTCTACCCTGGGATCTAGAAAGTCTGACATTTCTCGTGTGGTTTATAGTTTCTACATGATAAGCTTGAACCTCCTTAGTCACTTCTAACGACATACCTGCCAGACTTACTTACTTACTTAGTAACTCCTCTTCTACCCTGGGATCTAGAAAGTCTGACATTTCTCGTGTGGTTTATAGTTTCTACATGATAAGCTTGAACCTCCTTAGTCCCTTCTAATGACATACCTGCCAAACAAGGGCTACTATTCCTTGCTTGGCACTCAAGCCAAGACAGCATACAGGCTAGTGGTATAGATTTGCTTGTTTATTTGTCGTATTTTAGGTCAAATGGATCATCCAAAACTTTTGTGACCTGATGAGTAGCTTGATTTGCTGTTTGAATTCCTGGTTCAATTAGTTGTGTTAACAAGAAAAAACCAAGGCTTCAGAAATCATTATCCTTTGTAAATAACTAAAATAATTCAAATATATTTGAAGAAACTGAAATAGAAAGCTTATTGGAACATCATTTTTCCCTCTAACTCTCAAACAAGATCAAGTTCCTAATCTACAATACCTATTTCAAACAATAGCAATCTGTTATTGTCATGTCAATGATTATAAATAGAACAAAAAAAGGTTACATAATACACACAACGTTTACAAATATTGGTATAGAGATTATAAGAACATATGGAAATGTTAGTGACAAGAATTTGGCAGTTTTTGTTCGGAAGGGGGACGACGGGACACAATGACTAAGCGTCATATGACCGCCACCATGGTGAAATTATGATAGAAGAATCAACAAGTAGTTCATACCTTCTCTGCTTGCTCCTGAAAGAAATATAATTAGGTTAGAGCAATCAGATACATGCATCAAGTCTATTCTCAAAGTGGGTTACACATGCAGAGTGTTCATACACACACAGGCCTGTCTTCCTATCCATCTGTTCCTGTCTAGCCTACTTTTATTCTTTTGCACCTATTCACTATAGAGGAGCCGAGGTAGCACAGTGGTTAGTGCACTGGCTTCCCAGCAGAGTGCTGCAGGTTCGGTGCCCAGTTGGTGTGGGATTTTTCCTGATCGAGATACGACTCCCAGATCCCACCTAGCCTAAAATATTGTTGACCAAATCACTCAGTGTTCCGTTGTTCATGAAAAACACGAACCTAATACAATATTTGCCACACATGCAAGAAATCGAGATCCTTACTTTACAACTACAGCTACCCACCCATTCACTGCAGCTTCCTAATGTTTATATTTTATCTGTGTCTAGCTTGTGTGATTTTAGTTGCTCAAAGCAGGCAGATAATCTGCCTGGTTGCTTCCATTAGTTAATTATTGTTATTTATGTTGTCCCGTGTCCGTGGTAGAGGTCATAAATGCCTTTTTTGGTATTTGTGTGCATAATGAAATGATCCATATATGCTTATGTGATATCATCGTATGATTTTCAGTTCCACTGCCATCTCTTCTACTTTGACCTAATTCTTGTCAGAAACAGTTTCACTGCCATCTCTACAACTTCTACCTAATTCTTGTCAGAACCAGTTTCACTGCCATCTCTACAACTTCTACCTAATTCTTGTCAGAACCAGTTTCACTGCCATCTCTACAACTTCTACCCAATTCTTGTCAGAACCAGTTTCACTGCCATCTCTACAACTTCTACCCAATTCTTGTCAGAACCAGTTTCACTGCCATCTCTACAACTTCTACCCAATTCTTGTCAGAACCAGTTTCACTGCCATCTCTACAACTTCTACCAAATTCTTGTCAGAACCAGTATTTAATATGTACATGCTTCGAAGAGAATATTGAGAAGATACTTGAACATTTGTAAGGTGATATTTGAGCTATCCATGTGTTGCTGACCAAATCCAAATAAAATGTATATCATAAAGAAATTAAATCTGGACCAAAACCTTTCAGCTCCACCTGGTGCACAGATCTTCAGTAAATACTCGCCAAGTCCTTTTGTCCTGGGCCACCCCCTCCAGCCCCGACTATGTCGTTCCTGTTACTTGATGTTTGTCTCATTCCCACTTCTCCATGAGTGTCCTAGTCTGCCTTCACTTTCCCCGCCCTGAGAACCTCAAAACAGAAACCATGGAATCAGCTGGTTTCCCCAATGTGTGTCCCCTCCAATAGCAGCTCCCTCTCCTTATGCAACACTCCACTGACATCTGTCCAGCCCCTTCGGACAGTTCCACATTAGTGATCTCATTATACTATTTCAATCTCTCCATTCTGTGCAGAGACCCATATTGGTCTTTACCTTTTTGCAACTATTTTTGTTGTTCTCCATGTTTCAGAGCCACACAATAGAATGAACTCTACACTGGAGCTGGAATATTTCCATTTTTGTGTTGGACCTAATTGCTCTCGACCTCCAGAGATTTCCCAATACAATGAAAGCATCCTCATGCCTTTTTGTCTACACTGCCACCAATATATATGAATGACTCCACATCCAGCAGTAATGTGTCTCCCAAAACAATCTGACCATTGTCCATTTATTCTCACAATCCCTTTCTTTTCTCTGCGGACTATCAGTCCAAACCTCTGTGACCTTTCCTCAAGCATACCAATTTGACCTTGCATCTGATATGGTTATGTGACAGAAAAGTCAAGCCACCGTCAAAGTTCAAATAACAAAGTTATTCTTTCAAACTCCATTGAACATCCCCCTTTGTTGGCTGATGTTACTGTTCTCACAATCCAGTCAATATCCAGCAGGAGATATGACAACAAAGACAAGAAACATCCTGTCGCAGGCCTGTTCTTGTTACAAAGGGTTGAGAAAGACAACCCTCATGTCGAACTCTAGATGTCATATCTTCATACGTTTTCTCAATTATGTTAATGAGCTTCAGAAACATCCCATAGTGCCTGAGCAACTTGCAGAGTGATTCTATCTAAACTGCCAATTGTAACTCTCATGTTATATCTGATGATACATAAGGACCTTGAGCTAGTCTTCTTCTAGTGTTCACTTATTGATTTCTATACTGTCAGACAGGTTCCTGTGATGAACTTGACCATTGTCTGAAGCTTCTCTTTAGCTCTGTACAACTTCGAAATTAGTTCCGAGTCATTTGACTAGTGAGTCTTCCTCAATTGGCTATACAGTGGGCAGTCCTGTAAAAAGATGCTCTGAAGTTTGCCCACTGCAACCTGATCCATAAATCTGTTCTTCAATACTAGATCCTACACATGTCTCTTAGTTCATGCAGTTTAAAACTTAATCTTGGTCATACCAACTCAGCAGAAATCAGACATGGAACGCGTAAATGAACTTCCACCCTGTGTTTGTTTACACAAAAGCATGTACTATATTTTTGTTGCCAATTGATGAATGTTTAGCAATACACTGCACCTGTGTATTATAGGTGAAATTTGTTGGGCATTGGGCAACCCATTACATCTTGCAGAAACTATAAGCCACAAGCAAGAGGAAAGACTTACTCTGCATGGCCAAAGTGGAACAACTTCACAATGGGCAAAAAGGAATAACTACACCATGATCCATGTTCAAAGGAGAACCACTACAACCATGGTCAAAGGGAAATAGCTACACCATGGTCAAAGGGGATACTACACCAAGGGAAAAGGAGAATGACTACACCACGGACAGATAGGATTGACTACAATCATGGTCAAAGGGGAACAACTACATCATGATCAAAGGGAAATGCAATGCTCTTTCCTGGACACAGCCACACTATTACTGCATGCATCATGCAAGCCATTTTGTAACTATCAGCAAGCAGGAATTTCTTCTTCTTCTCTTTGCGTTCAGGATATTTTGGGCATGCTATATCTGCAGGCCAGTCGCCATGATGAAGTCTGTAGTCTTCACCAGGTCGGAGCGGCTGCCCCACAGCTTTTGTCTCGGCTCCACACCCTCTGGCCAGGTCTGGCATCTCATTTCCCTATAGATTGGGCATTCTTGTAGAATATGCTCAGGGTTCTGGCATCCTGTTCCACATGGGCACTCATCAGTGTGTGAGATCTTCAGTCGGTAAAGATGTTCTAGTAGTCTGCAGTGTCCAGTTCTCAGGCGAAATAAGGTAGTTTGTTGATTTCTTTTGAGTTGGTGAATTGGGTCTGGTCTACTGCTTATGTTTCTGTCTTCTCTCCATTGGTGTATATACTGATTTCTGATGATGTTCTTGATTTCTCTTCATGGTACTTGATGATTAAATTGTGCCTTTTTGCTGCCATCTTTTGCCAGAGCATCAGCTCTCTCGTTTCCCGTGATTCCGCAATGGGAGGGTAGCCACTGGAGCGCTATTGTTGAGGATCTCTGGAGTTTTCCCAGTTCTGCTATAATCTCTGATAACAGTGGTTTGTTGTTTGTTTTTTGTATTGTCTCTAATAGTTCTCTGCAGTCCGTGAATACAGTTATTTTTGTTGGAGGTTGCCTTCCTTAACTTAACGTCTTTATACTGGTTTAGAAGACCCTGTAGAGTCTGTATACAACCAGTTACATTTACATCACCTTGCTCTAAAAGCTATGCGCATCCAGTTTATTCTTAAATGCATTAACTGTCCCTGCCTCCACTACCTCCCCTGGCAATGCATTCCAAGCAGACACCACTCTCTGACTAAAAAAATATTTCCTAATATCTAACCTGGACCTCTCTTTAGTCAGCTTGTAGCTATGCCCTCGTGTTATTGTAGGTGGCTGTATTTTAAAAAACTTGTTATAGTCTAATTTATCGATTCCTCTGATCATCTTATAAACCTGTATTAAGTCACCACGAATTCTTCTCTCTTCGAGACACTGTAGGCCGGTTTTTCTGAGTCGTTCCTCATATCTGTAATTCTGGAATCCCATTATCCTGTTTGAATTATTCTCAGTGCTCGCAGGAGGGCCATCAATTCTGCTCTGAGGTTTGTGGACAACTTTCGTGTTGGGAGGGCCTCTTCTGTTATATTTCCTCTTTTGTGTCTTATGAATATGCCTCCTCTCCCGTTTTGGCCTGCCCCCTCTGCTGAACCATCTGAGTACACCTGTGTCCATCCTTGGTTTTATATTTATCCTCAATAATTGTTTGTGCAAAAATTTTCAACTCATGGACACTGTGTTGGTCTTTTCTTCTTATTCCTGGATATCTGTACTTATTTCGATGTTGTTTATGTTGCAGCTTGGCTCTTCATGGTTAATAAGCATTTCTATTTCTGTAGGTTGGTTGGGAATTAGTTTTAGTGTAGGTGGTTGGATATATGAATGAAGCTGGTTCTTTTTAGCCTATATTTAACTGGGAGTTTCAGTTTGATATGTATAGGATGATCAGGCATGCGTAGCATCTTTTCACTATGTGCCAGCACTCTTTTCTCTCGTCTAGTATTTAGGGGTCCTATATTTGTATATGTTTCCATTTTCTGGATTGGTGTAGTCTTCATTCCTCCTGTTATTATCCTTTAGCCTGAATTTTAAATTTTGGTTAGGCGTTCCGTGTTTGTTTTTGATGCTGTGGTCCAGGCTGTCATGCCATATTCAAGTACTGGTCTGACTGTGCCAGTGTATACATTTTTAAGGATGGTGCTATTTGCACCCCAGCTTGTTCCGGCCAGCTTCTTCATGAGGGATAGTTTTCTGGTTGCTTTTTGTTCTATCTTTTGTATGTGTTCCCTACATGTGAGTCTCTTGTCCATTTTAACTCCGAGATATACAGGGGTATTTTCTTCTACAAGCTCTTTGCCATTTAGATGAAGTTTTGTTACTTCCTTGGTGTTGGACAGTGAGAAGCATGTTGTAACTGTCTTTGAGATGTTAATTTGCAATCCCCAATCTGTAACCCATTTTCCAACAGTGTCCAGTGCTGTCTGCATTCTATTTTAAGCCATTGGTAGTTTTTCTGCAGCACTCCATATTGCAAAGTCATCAGCGTGTAGGGCACTGGATAATTTCTTTGGGAATTTTCCCGCTATGTTGTTTGTGAACAAGTTTAAAGATTGTAGGAGAGATGACTCCTCCCTGGGGTACGCCTTGTTGGAGAGTTATTCTATGGCTCAGTGATCCATCTAATTTGACTCTTGCTGTTCTGTAGCAGAGGTAGTCTTGTATCCAGCTGTACATTCTCCCTTCTATTTTGTTTTTTAATAGTTTTAGGAGTCCTTCTCTCCATACCTTGTCAAAAGCTTTTGCCATATCCACAAAGACCGCAAGTACTTTTTTCTTACCTTGGAATGCATTTTCTATTTCTTGGGTTAGGTACACTAGTTGGTCTTCTGTGTTGCGGTTTTTCCTAAAGGCTGACTGTGAATTGAGTAGGAGATGGTTTTTTTCCAGATGTTTTATTAGTCTTGCGTTTACCATTTTTTCCGTGACTTTTCCAACACAGCTGAGCAGGCTTATTGGCCTATAACTTTCCTTGCTTGTCTTGTCCTTTCTTGGTTTTCTGATGGGGATAATGATAGCCTCCCGCCACTGGTCTGGGATCTTACCCTTGCTCCATGATTGGTTGAAGATTTTCAGGAGTTTTCTTCTTGACCCTTGGTCTTGGTTTTTAATCATTTCATTTGTGATGTCATCTTTTCCTGGAGCTTTCTTGTTTTTCAGTTTCTGAATAGCAGTGTTTAACTCTATCATTTTGAATGATGACTTCATGCAGGGATCAGCATTCTGTGTCTTCAGGTTCTCTTTTATCTCTTTTTGACTTCTAGTTTGCATTCTTAGTGTCAATGTTGTGGTACTCTCGTCTCTGAAAAATTCAGCTAGGATGTTTGCTGCCATTTTCCCTGTATGATGTTTCTCATTTTCCTTAATGACCATCTTCCCATGTCTCCCTCTGGTTTCCTCATTTAAGGCTCTTGTCAGGTTCCAGAGTTTACTTGTATCCCTGTCCATGTTGAGGCTTTCAGTCTATTCATGCCAACTTCTTTGGATCTCCTCCTTCTTTTGCTCTATGAATGTGTTTTTAATTTTGCTGTGTTTCCCTGTCTTTCATCTCCATCATGTGTACTTTCTAGGATTATGCTTTATCCATAAGCAATTATATTGAGGTAGAAAATATTAACAAATAATTTTTTTTTTTTAAATTGAACACAAATAATTTTCCATTATAACTAATTTGCCAAGGTTTGTGTTTTTTGTATTGCCTGGTCATATCCTCGATTATCTGTTCACACTGTCTCAATTAATCCTCCATTTAATTTCATTGGCAGGAAGAGGCAAAAATACACATGGCATTAAGGTGGTTAGGCCTAGAATTTGTCAACAACTGGTTCATTCATAGGCATCTCAGTCTTTGCAGACCATGTGAGTGACATTCTGTGAGTAGCTATCCAGGGCGCTGAATATGGAGACCCTGGGCTGCCCAAACTGCAGGATCCCCCTCTCGGCCTCGCTGGTGTAATGTGAAGCATGACAATTTGGCACCAGCTCAGCTGCAGGAACTGCCAGAACGAGTTCACAATTTTGAAACCATCTGCCTTAAGTGCTACCACTCCGGATTTTCTGTCTGGGTTTACTCCTGTAGCCCTACCCGCTCCTGAGGTTTCCACAAGGCAGTGGAGTTGTTGCCCGCAGATGCTAGTTACTCGAGACATCTGATGATAAGACTAGCCAGCACTCTCTGGGACTTGTGTGTTTAAAATCAGAGTTCCTCCTCTCCTAGGCAAACTGCCTGGAAAGGTTAACGAGCTTCGTCTACCCGGGTTTAGAGTCAGAGTTTACCTTCTCTTAGGTTGGCTGCCAACCAAGGATAATGAGCCCAATCTGCCCGACCAGTTATACCGCCAGGTACTCGATCGCGCCCCACAGCAGGCTCTGTAAGAAACAGGGAGCCGCTCATGAAGGTGCTGCTGGGGATACAATAATATAGGAGAGGCCATTGACATGGAAATTCTTGAACGGCAAGCCAAACAGTCAATCCAGCAGAGATCTATACACATGGCCATGATCAGCATATTGTGCAAGAATACTCCAACTTGCTTACTATAGTATATTAACAAAAAGCTCCAATATTTTCTTTTTCTTCCGCTTATCTATTTTCTTCATAAATTTGATCATCTGCCTCAAGTTTCTCTAACGACCATCAAGTGTATAAATGAATTGGCTTGTGGATGTCTATATTGTTTCTCACTTCTATTCTCGGGGAGCAGATGACTTGGAGGGACATATTCTACTATTTGTTATTTCTACTTTGCATGTCTCTGTGTGTGATTTTTTATTTGTTGAATAGATGGTATTTCAGTGCGTACTGTCCTTTCTGTGGCGAAGTGGTTAAGCCGTCGGCCTCGTGATCAGATGATGTGGGTTCGACTCCGGACTCTGCCGTCTTTTTCACGGTTGTGCTTGATGCAGAGTTCCCTGCATCTCGTAGTCGCCCCCTAGTCGTCTTGTCCTTGACTTGCTACTGGGGTCGCATGGCACGAGACGAGAGAGTGAAGATAAAAAGTAGCATAGTTAATCCTTACTAAAAATAGCGCTAGCAAAATTAATGATGCCATCATCGTCTACGATGGAAGGCGGCCATTGCCTTTTCTTTTAATACTGTCCTTTCAGTACTCTGAATACTGGCACTTGATATATCTCTTCTTGGTAGATCAGTATGCCTCTCTTCTATCAAACTCTGGGTGTTGCCTGTACCATTTGTTTCTCAGGCTGTTTAAAAAAAATCAACTTTGTTTTTAACTTCTTACATATGTTGTCCTATCTATAGTTAGTGTTATTATTATTTATTTTACCTCTTCCATATGATGTCCTCTCGTTGGTTAAGGTTGCACTTAAAACCCATTTTGGTTAGTCTATGCCTCCTTGTTTTCAACTATCTTGCAGTAGACAGAAATCCACATTTAAGAAAACAACATTCAATCTCTCATTAAGGGGACGGCGTGGCCTAGTGGATAAGTGGCACGGCTCACAATCCGAAGGTGCTGGGTTCGATCCCCATCACAGCACCTGCCGTTACCCCGGGGAAGCAAACCCTTAGAAAATGCAGGAGGAAGCAGACCCTTACATAAAATGCATGCTGAAGTCGGATGCATTGGGCCGACAGGCGCAAAATAAAAACTACAGTGCAACGCACACCGCCTTGGGGATTAGAGAAATAAGGCGAACGCAAAAAAAAAAAAAAAAATAATAAAAAAAAAAAAAATCTCTCATTATGGTCCAATTAAAACTATTATTTGAATGATGTGTCTGTACGTACTAAAAATAAACAAGAAGATTAATCTATTTTTGATTATTATTGCGCCCTAGCTATAGATTTATATCATGTAAATTACTGTGGAGCAAAACATTGACATTGTATTTAGAAGCCAGGACATGCACATCAGTGTATAATGACACCACACACCAGGGACAAATGAGAGATTTCTAGACATGCTCACACAAAAGAAATTCTGGTCACCTTTCACAAACAAAAACATCTAAAATACACACCTGTTCCATTTATTGGTGGCACTTTGTTGTTTATAGACCCATCTGGTGTTTGGTAGCTGATCATATCTCGTTTCTTAACACCTTCTGGTGGCAACTCATCCGTAACGATAACAGCGCTCCGGTCAGCTCCGGTGTTGGTCCCAATGTTGTTGGTCTGGTGTAAACAGAACATAAATGGATTACTGGTGGTCAGTTTTCAAGGCCAAAGCAGATTCTATACAAGTCAAAGATTGCAAATTTTTGTTTCAGAAAAAATACACTTAAATGTGTGGTTTTCTAATATAGTCAGATGTTCTGTACAAGAAACATCACTTCGTATATCCTGAGTCATCTTAGTGGGGATGTCTATTATATTCAGATGTTCTATACAAAACACATCACATTGTATATCTATCTTGGGTCATCTTAGTGAGGATGTGTAATATATTCAGATATTCTTTACAGGAAGCATCACCTTGTGTATCCCAGAACACCTGACAGAGCAGGTAAGACTAGGACAGTGCAGCACATGTACATGCATGTCATAAAAGGTGACTAAGTAGAGCTGTACAACTCTACTGCCACAGAAACCACATCTACAAGAGCACATACATACTATGACACAGGCTTCCTGATAGGAGACCAACATCTCCTATTCAAGTAAACAAGGGACATGTGATGATGATACAAAACACAAACTGCACTCAAGTCTACTGTATGAGCATGACTCTTCTGCAGCAGAATGAAGCACGACCAAACTGGCACATAAAAATGTAGACAAAATGCACTGGTCATCAGTTTAATTCAGACAGAAGATTCTAGGATGTTCACTTCGGGCCAATTTTACTTGAACAATTTTATACTTTCTTAGCTAATTAAACTTGTTCATATAAATAAGCCCTGGGGGAGTAGCTTCTGCTCCTACAAGGTGTGTCAGCTGAGTGGTGGATAGTTGAATGGCCTTTATATTTGAAGGTTAGCTGTCAATATCAAATAAACAGTGGTGAACCTGAAATGGTGGCCTGCATGGAGAACAAAAGGAGGCTTGACAACAAGCCAATCACTGATTTGTCTACAAACTCGATTATAAGTATGCACAGAAAGAAAACCACATAGGCCTTAACAATGACGAACTGGCATGAATTAAATTACAAGCAGTAATTTTTTTAAATAGGGAAAATTCGAAGTATAAACGGAAAAGAGAATGAGACATAGAATAAATTAAAAAATCAAAATTGAAAATTCTAGCTCTCATAGAGATATGAAGGAAAAAAACACAGAAGTCACAGATCTTGAGCAGAACATGTTTCTCTACAACGGATTTCCCAACATCAACAGAACCAAAGGGGAAGTGTTGTATAGTGGTCAGGAACCAAAGGAACAACATCAAAGGACAGAAATATATATCTTAATGCATTTTGATGCTGAACTTAAAAACAAATAAGGCAAGTTAGTCAACATAGTAATTGTTTATACACAAAATGAGGGAGAAAAAGCAGATACCAAAGATTACTTTTTTTTTGATGTTTGAAAAGACAATGGATGATTGATCATGGCGAAATTATCTGTCTTGGAGATTTTAGAGTGGGAAGTGATCATTCTATGTGAAACAGAGTAATGATGTTCTGTATAACAATGGAAGGTGACTCCTGAGATTCTGCGATGAGTGAAAACTGGTCAGTATATAATATAAAGTTCTCTGATAAGAGCATACACACATACACTCGATGTAAACTGACAAGGAATAAGAAATCCATCATTGATGATGCCATTATGAAAAAAGATTCCTTTATGTATATGAGAGATGACAGTGCCTGGAGATGACCAGAAACTGGGAGTAACCCTTACTTTGTGATAATAAAGAGAACAATTGAAAGAGTAACCTCACCAAAATAATGTCCACAATATAGTAAGACATCAAACACCAGAGCATGAGAAGTAAGAATAGAAACCTACAAGCTAAGAAAGCAAGGACCAGATATCACGGGCTTATGCTGACAGCAAATTACCATATGAGAGGCACATCTCCAGACCAACCTTCAAATCTAGAAAGAGGAGCTGCAAAAGATAGGGATAACCACAGCAGTTCAGAAACAGAAAACATAAGTGGTCTCGAGAAAAGAAAAAAGTTATCACAATATGCTGGGTGAACAGTCTCTGGAACAGGTCAAGCAGTACAAATATCTTGGAGCTGTAAAAGATCAAAAGGGACGAGGTATCAAAGACGAGTTGACTACTCGGGGAGCAGCAACTTGCAGTTTTTTCATGCCATAAATGAAAAATGTATTTAGCAAAGAGCCAAGGATCGAGACACTGAGGACAACCACTGTGATGACCATTTAAGACAGTCTATAAGAGATTGAGGACTAGACTGGAACTAGGACAGGAGGAAGACAGCGGATAGAATAATCTAACGCTGTTTCTGACAAACCTCTACATACCACGGTAGAAGAGGAGTGATTAAGTCATGTAAATAAGTATGAGTCAGTCTTACGTGGGCACAAATACTTATTTACTTTATTATCTTCATTTTATTTTCTGTTTTGTTGTTGTCCTTCAGATTTCTACTAAAAATGTGATGTTTCTACTATCTTAGCTAATTGAACTAAAGAGTGTCTTCATGTTAATGATATTTTAAATACGAAAATGTTTAAGATAA
The DNA here is from genome assembly GCA_036924085.1 of Ariolimax columbianus. Classification (NCBI taxonomy): domain Eukaryota; kingdom Metazoa; phylum Mollusca; class Gastropoda; order Stylommatophora; family Arionidae; genus Ariolimax; species Ariolimax columbianus. The sequence continues at coordinate 82,307,669 of JAVGWX010000011.1, read as the reverse complement.
CATTTTCAAAACTACTACTACAAACTTATCAAAGCTTATTAACCTTGCTGTGTGCTCAAACCTGTTTACATTTGTGTCTACTTGTTTACTGAGAAACAATTCTACATTGTTTTAAACTGAAATCCTATTATACACATCTTTACAGTTAATGATTTAATATTTGTTTACATTTGTTAAAAGAAAAATGGATTATTTTAAAGTTGTTATTTCAAAAAACAAATATGCTCCAGCACAGGGGATATCTTGCTTTATGTCTTCAGAGATCAGAAATGCACAAAACACAGTATAAAGATGATAATAATTTACTTGGTAACAAAAAAAATGCTAGTATAATCAAAAATAGAAAGATGATTTGTTTGTCATCATAAGAAAATACCAATAAAACAGCATATAGTACTAGTTATTACAATAAAACAATAAACATATACATACGCTTTGTCTGTGCAGCAGCAACAGATACAAAATGACATTGATAGGCTATAATAATACATGTACTGGTTTCTTAAACGGGAAGCTGGGAAACGTCAAGCTCTTTCCTTAACACTAATTAAACAAAGTTGAACAATATTCTTGTAGCAATTTATCTTCCCAGGGACAAACTCAATAAAAAGTAAATAAAAACCAGAAGAACCCATTAATACATGGTGGCTCAAGTATTTTTGTTTTGTGTGTGTGTGTGCGTTCACCTTATTTTTATAATCCCCAAGGCGGTGTGCGTTGCACTGTGTTTTTATTTTTGCGCCTGTCAGCCCAGTGCATCCGACTTCAGCATGCATTTTATGTAAGGGTCTGCTTCCTCCTGCATTTTCTAAGGGTTTGCTTCCCCGGGGTAATGGCCGGTGCTGTGATGGGGATCGAACCCAGCACCTTCGGATTGTGAGCCATGCCACTTAACCATGCCGTTCCCTGACTCAAGTTCAACCTCTAGTCAAAATTTAGCCAGAGTAAAAATTTGTTGCATTCAATAATAGTACACAAAATATTAATTTAATGCTATATTTAATTAATGTGTTTAAGCTTTGATGAAAAATATCAGGCTACAAGGAATGTTCTAATGTCATTATCTGAAAATATTCCATCCGAAGTTGTGAGCTTATTTGTAACACAGCAACTAAAGCCTGTGAGATGTCAGCTGTTTTTGGCTTTCACAAATATAAGATTTTAAAATTATAGATGTTTATCAGGGACAGTTTGCAAAATTTATATTTTCTATTGAAATTGTCTTTGGGGTAGAAGAAGTTGTATCATCCGGGGGATTAAGATGCTGCAGTGGTCAGCGACCCATAGCTGACTGCTAGCGTCAGGGCCAGCGAACCATAGCTGCCAAGACCCTTCTACACCTCCACGTGGTGATCCTGGATAACAGGCTGCAGCAGGGCAGACTGGCTAAGGAGAAGGGATCAAAGAGGGAATGCTAACCCGGTACTCAAAAAATGCTTGCTGAAGTCGGATGCGTTGGACCAAAAGGTGCAAATATCGCAGCCAAGCTGTAAACTACGACACAACGCATTCCATTCTCTGGACTACATTCTGCTACTTAAGCCCTTTCAGGGTTTGTTAGTGGGAGATTGAGAACGAACGAAGAAGAAGAAGTATCATCCGGTATTAACAATTTCTTAATGTATTTATTTAGATTATGTGTGTGTTGGTGCTGCATGATTCTGTGTTTTTTCCAGACAGCAGGTCATGTTTCAAACTCACTTTAGGAATGTTTTCTTACTGCGATCAACTTGAAATGCATCTATATCACTATTATCTATTAATATAAAAGAATGTCTTTTAATTGTTAATTCACCAATTTTCCTAATCAAAGTTAACTGCAGAATGAATAAATTAATATTACAAATACAAAATAAATGCAGAATTGATATATTAGCACTTTAGAATTATTTCCATAATTTTGTCTCTTAACTGGCTTGGCTTCGTTCGTTCTCAATCTCCCGCTACCGAACCCTGAAAGGGCTTAAGTAGCAGAATGAAGTCCAGAGAACGGAATGCGTTGTCGTAGTTTACAGCTTGACTGCGATATTTTCACCTTTCGGTCCAACACATCCGACTTCAGCAAGCATTTTTTGAGTACCGGGTTAGCATTCCCGCTTCGATCCCTTCTCCTTAGCCAGTCTGCCCTGCTGCAGCCTGTTATCCAGGATCACCGCGTGGAGGTGTAGAAGGGTTTTGGCAGCTCTGTTTCGCTGGCCCTGACGCTAGCAGTCAGCTATGGGTCGATGACCACTGCAGCCCATGCGCTGCTCAGCATCTTGATCCCTGTCTCTTAATTAATCTAATTTGTAAATTTAGAGAAACATTTATTTTCCAGGAAAAAACTGACCTACAATTACTAATAAGTTGCATGTGGAATTTAGCGGTCAATCAGAAAATAGCTTTCTAGAAAGATACGTAGTCTATTGCATGAGTGTATGACCAGTCACAAACATACTGCCCACCTGATTGTCCATATAATTCATTCATTCATTCTCTTTACTCCATGTGAAACATATGACCACCACTACAGCTGGCTCTCTTACAGGAAGACTGTATCCAAGAACTTGTAGCAACAGTTTCAATAGCAATAGTTTTACATCATGAAATTGCTAGCCCCTTGCACAATCTTCTTTTCTGTAGGCACCTTTTTATGACAAAGTTTACAATAATTTTAATCTTTCCACTCTGTGTAACACACAGTTGCTTCTTATGCCAAACCATAAATTAATTAAATTCAACCCCTAAGTCGACACTGGTTTGGTCTTGGCAGTACATTATTTCTATCGATCGTATGGTTAAGTTGGAACCATCATTTTACTATGTAATCTCTGCGTAATTTGTGCATAAAAAAGGCTGGAGGGCGACAAAAAAGGGAGAGGGTAACACGTCATAGGAAGGCTATACACTATTAGTATGGTAGAGATGGATAAGACGTGCTCACCATTTGGAAGTGCTGTATCGCCCGTTCTAATGTTCTTTTGTAAATGAACTTGACATGTACATGAAATTTACTATTTGTTTGTTCAACGATCATAATAATAAATAATATTTAAAAGTAATACAGACATTATAATTTGCCTCTAGCCTTGTTGGGTAGATTTAAATTTGATGCCCCTGGCAGAAATTACACAAAAGTTTTTTTTCAAATAAATAGCACAAATGTCTTCTGGCAGAAATATCATGATCCAACATATTTCACCAACACTATTCTCTTCACACAATCAAACTGTTTTCATATGATTAGTCCAAGAAAATTGCAACATTAAGAACAATGTTTTGTCAAATTTTTCTAATACATAACAATTTGGAAATTTAGAAAATATATAATTTTATAATTAATTAGCACAACAAATCTGGAAATGAAGAGTACTTTGATTATTTTAAATTTATGTACAAAGAAATAATTGAAACTGTTTAGAGTTTTGTAATAACAAGTTCAAATAAATAAGATACAAAATGTATGAGTGCCGAAACTTTTTAGGAAAAAGTATTTGATCGTTTAATAATTAAATGTTTACACAATGCAGACCACACATTTCTCAATAGCTCTAGACAAACTGTTCTAAATGATATAGTGTACAAATGAATACAAACAGATTAAAACACAGAAGTGCACTTACACTTGCCAGTGGGAAAATGAGTCTCACAACAGTGCATGCAAGCTCTCAACAATTGCAACGATGTTATTAATTTTAGGCACTACATAAGCATAACATCCAATTCATCATTCTCCTTTTGGCAACTTATCCTTTACCGAACCATTGGCAACAAAATTTACCCGGAGCTTTGTCTCTGTACACTCACCAGTGTTGTGTTAACACTGGTTTTGCTATAGAAAGGGCTGAATCGAAATGAGACCACGTCCATTCACCTCGATTACAATACAATGACCATTTGGACATTAGACAATTTTTAAACAATTTTTTTTCTTTTTCATTTGGATTTGGAAGGTTATCCCATTATTGAAGGTGATGAAATTAGGTTGTTGCAACAGACTTTTATGAGGTAATATTTGGAAGGTTATTCCATTATTGAAGGTGATGAAATTAGGTTGTTGCAACAGACTTTTATGAGGTAATATTTGGAAGGTTATACCATTATTGAAGGTGATGAAATTAGGTTGTTGCAACGGACTTTTATGAGTTAGGAACCCTAGAGGTTGTGAGTTCTAGGCTCATATCATGTCAAGCTCAGTTTAACAGCCTGGGCCTGTGGTGGGATTTTTTCATGATATGATTGCATCTCCCAAATTGAACTAGCTTTAATTGGGTACCCGATGAAGTCAGGGACAAATTTAGGCAGCTTTGGAGTTCGTGCTCTGTTGTCAACACTTTTGGCAGCGAAAGACACTGAGCACATACATATGGGGATGCCCAGGTGAAACAAAGTCAGCTCTAAGAGCCATTTTCCAAACCAAGCACATTAAAAAAAAAGATTTTCAATCTTGGCTAATAGTTATTATTGCTTTAAATTAATGACTGGGCACCAACAACTTGCTTACAAATGGTCATTTCTTGTACACTGCAACAAAAATAAGTCATTTCACTGAAGTGGAAGTTTAAAAATTAAAAAGAAATCATCTAGAGATTGTAAGTAAATAAATGTATCTATTTTTTTTTTAGTAAAGTCTGTTTTCAGCGATGTTAAGTTTCCAAAAAATGCTTTTCAGTGCTGTACAACATCTACAACTAAATAACGATGAGGTGATTAAATATTAACATGTGCAGACAACAGCCAAATGATTAACAAAGTGTGCACTTGTATGTGAACTTGGCATTTTTTAAGAACTTTCCCGTTCCTATGCAAGTTTTAGATTTATGTATGAACCTTTAGATTTATACTTGATCCTCATATTTATATATGAACCTTTAGATTTATAGATCCTCATATTTATGTATGAACCTTTAGATTTATACTTGAGTTCATATTTATGCACGACCTTCAGATTTATACTTGAGTTCATATTTTTGTATGAATCTTTAGATTTCTAACTGAACTGCATATTTTTGTATGAACCTTTAGATTTCTAACTGAACTTCATATTTTTGTATGAACCTTTAGATTTCTAACTGAACTTCATATTTTTGTATGAACCTTTAGATTTCTAACTGAACTTCATATTTTTGTATGAACCTTTAGATTTCTAACTGAACTTCATATTTTTGTATGAACCTTTAGATTTCTAACTGAACTTCATATTTTTGTATGAATCTTTAGATTTCTAACTGAACTTCATATTTTTGTATGAACCTTTAGATTTCTAACTGAACTTCATATTTATGTATGAACCTTTAGATTTATACTTGAACTTCATATTTATGTATGAATCTTTAGATTTCTGTGTGAACTTGACACTTCACGCATGAATTATCGTTCCTGTTTTCACTTACTAAGGAGCATGAAACCACCACTGCAGCTGGCCTTCTCGCAGGAAGTTGTGTTACAGCATTTACGTGCTTATGCAGTGGTGATTTTTGCAGCACCTTGTTCTACTTGGGTTAGCCAATTCCAACCCTCCTTAAGCATTTTATGTCATCCATAGTAGGCTGCAGTGGGCTTATTGTTTCCTCTATGATGAGGAACAATAGAACTCACAAAGGATTGAAGGCTGATGTGAGTTTTAGAACTTTACTTCCTATGGACAATTTAAATGTTGGACTGGATAAAAAAGGGTTTACATTTTTTGTTTGTCTTTTGCTACCTAACAAATAGAACTGTACAAAAGTGACTCAAGGTAGTTAATGTTTTTTTACCATTTAAAAATAACTAAATACTGCAAGAGATCCAATTATTTCAATGTGCATCAGTTTTTTGTTATCCACAGTGGCAGATATGTGTTAAGAAACTAGAAAGCTTGCAGTCACTGAAAGAAGTATTGTGTGAAGGCCTGGCTACTATCTGCACCTCAACATCATCACGGACAAGAGCAGACTCATGCGCATGCGGGGGCAACACGTGTGCAAGCGTGCAAGCCACCACAACATGACCTACTTTCTGTGTTGTGATGTGTGTTGAGCCGTAGTACTCATGGTGAGCATTGACCGCATTACTCTCTTTCTCTGACTGACCAACACTTACATGCGTTTCTGGCTCAGGATCAGGAACCACAATTCCTCGTCGGTCTATCAAGCTGGGAAAGGAAAGATGGCAGTATATATGTATATATATTTATATATGAAGAATCTGCAGAGCATTAAGAAACATGTACTCTCTCATACACTTATCTTCTTTCTGATCCCTGGGAAAGTGGGGTATTTGTTGTTTGATTTCCTGTATCAAAATTGGAGTATTACTTCTTTGGCTTTCTCCTGTTCTGTTATGAAGAATCGGATTCACTGCAAGCCGTGCATGCCCATAGGTGCTCAGTTTCTCTCAGTAAATGGCGAAGGGCGTAGATATTGATGGTTCCTGTTGCTCTGTCCTCTCCCCCCTGCGTTCCAGACTGCTCAAGCTTGCTCGATTTAAAAACTAGAGTCTGTGAATTGCTGATCTATTGTGGTGTCGTCATCTAACAGGCGGTCATTGATAGACTTCAAAATGTCCCTCCTATCCGTATCTAATGAGCCAATAATTGATGCTTGTGAAACCAGGATGTCAGCTCTTTCGTTGTCCTGAACCCCAGAATGACCAGGACAGTAGATCCACACCAGCTCCTATAGAGTTGATGCCTTTACAGCTACCATCCATTTATGCCGTAGCCAGCCCTTCTGTACCTTCTGAAGTAAAGATTGAGAGTCTGACATGATGACTGCTCCTGTTAAAGAGGTCACAGATAGCCATCTCAGAGCTGCAGTCACTGCTTCCATCTCCATTCTTGTACTGGAGATTGCTGTACTAAATGCCATGCTCTGCTCCGTGAAACCTGACCTCTCACTAGTTTTCTTTCCAGCTCAGAAGATTACCATATACTCAGCTAGAGTCTTCCTTGTACCTGAACGGCCAGATGTACAATACCTACAGCTGACAAGATTTCTGTAACAGAAGGGGTCAATCTCTATTTTTCATTGCAACACACAGTGATGAGATCTATTTACAAATTTATGTTATTCATTTTCAACTGTATTTGAGAAACTGACAGAAATTTGTAATTGTATTTCAATGAAACTTAAATATTTGTGTTTCCATCATCTTCAGGATAAAACTATGGAGACACAAATGATAATTTTTATAAGAAAATATAACATATATAAGAAGATTATGATAAAAAAGGTGATTAGTGTCCACTTAAGAACATCTTGCATGTATCTATGATTAAAACTTTGTACTGTACAGACCCCCAACTTAAAACTTGAAATTTATTAGAACAGCTGATCGCTATGGAATGGCAACGTAAGTCGGCCAGACTCGTCGTCTGCGTCTCGATTTACATGACGTCAGTCGACCAGACTCGTCGTCCGCGTATCGATTTACATGAATACAGTCGGCCAGACTCGTCGCACTCGTGGTAAAGGTTAAATAATACAGTATTTCCCATCTTTTGAATGATAATTGAATGAATGTTTGTTATTGAATGCTTTCCGGATTATGAAAATTTACCAAATTTTTGTTTAACTTGAATTATTTACAATACTCTACAGGATTATATAATATACTGACATGATGATCATCTGTCCTGATAGTTTCTTGTGGGAAATAGGGCTATTGTTTTTGATGGAGTCTAGTTTCTTTAGTTCTACCACTCAGGTTCAGGTTGTTATACCTTTCATCATCATCAAGTGCCATCTCCACAACGGAGGTTGACAGTAATGGATCTCCAGCAGTCTCTGTCTCACGCCAGGTTGGTATACGCAGTCAAACTTGTGTCCCGACCACATCCTGATGTTGTCTGGCCATCTATATCTCTGCCACCATTTGGCTCTCTTGCCCTCTACTCTACTATGCCTTTACTATTCTTATAGAGATGTTTTTGGTCTCCACAGTTTTCTCTTCCCTGTGGGTCCAGTCAGTGGGATATTTGATTATACTTGTTTGCTGTTTCCAGAAGGTATAGCCTGGTCTTTTTCATTTTGTATTGTCAGATGTACTTGATGTTCAATCAATCTAAACTTTATCAGCTCCCTGTGGAGCATTGGTCTTCAACAAATACATGCCAAATCTTCAAACATTGTTTGTACAGGATGGAGTAGCGAGTACCATTCCCAACTCTCTTTAATCATCATCTATGACATGCCTGCAGGTTATAGTGTTACTATTCATTGGTATCCCCGAGTGGTCTGCCGGGGTCTTTAAATATGACAAGGAAAAGAAAAGCACTGCTGTCGCACAGAGAGCATGTTGTAAGAGGCGACTGTGTAACATGGCATAACACCGGCCATGGTTAGGTGCAACAAGTGGATTACAGTAGAAGATAATAACGGTAAAGGTAGTACCATGGCATGCACTGCTGTCGATGATGAAGTGTTATAGACTTCTTTGCAATAAACATGGACATAATTTTAAATCTGCTGTTAGTGAACACCCAAAAAGTGGTTCCTTGATGTACCAGAAATACTGATCATCTCAACATGTCTGATGTATATTCTTGTCTATTTTTATAAGGACACTGGTGGGGTGGATGGAGGTGTGGCGGCATGCACAGCAATGAGGAGGAGGGTGAGACTATGACACAGCAAGAGTTCATGGAAGTGAGATCTAAGACTGGCAAAAGTGACATGATTAAAATGTCCCAATGTGACACTTCAGATAGGAATGGAAAACAGAGCCCAAATGACACATTTTAGGCTACCATTCTGCACAGCCAATCTAAGTTTACACATCAGAGAAAGGAGAGCCGTTGTCTAAACAGAAAATTGTTGTGACTTCCGGAAATGTGGCCCGATAGAGGAGAGTGTGCAGCACTCTGCTGATGGTAGGATTCAAATGTCACATGACAAAGCTTGTCAAATAACTCTGGGACTGAACATGATGAAGCTGATACTGGCTAATGTAGGCTAACATGCAGCATTATTTACAAAGTGAGAGTCAACAAATGATAACCACAACTAACTTTCAAATGTGGCCTGAAGGTACTTTAGTATGAAGGGATGGAAACCAACACAGGGACTAAGGAATTGAAGCAATATACAGAAGCCATGACATAGACTAAAAATAACAACAGCTGCACAAATTAAACAAAAAATTAAATGCTTAACACCCTCAATGTTTAATGGCATCAGTAGATGGATAAGCTGATAGATTAGTTGCTGACAAACACGAATATTATAATGAGTTATTTGCCCTTTTATTCCTGGTATCATATTTGGAGAGCAGCTGATATAGTTTCGTTCAACTCCAGAAGAGTGCTGCACACTCAGTGAAGTGTACAACTCCATGTATTTGAGAGTCTTCTACCATTGAAATGTCGCTCTCAATACACATCATCAACATATTTACAAGAAACAAATGAAGCTGCCAACATCAGGCAATATCACTACTTGAAAAACATGATTAAAAAATGCACACAAAAAAACTCAATGCCAATGTCCTCTAAAAAAACTCAATGCCAATGTCCTCTACAAAAACTCAATGCCAATGTCTTCTACAAAAACTCAATGCCAATGTCTTCTACAAAAACTCAATGCCAATGTCCTCTACAAAAACTCAATGCCAATGTCTTCTACAAAAACTCAATGCCAATGTGTTCTACAAAAACTCAATGCCAATGTCTTCTACAAAAACTCAATGCCAATGTGTTCTACAAAAACTCAATGCCAATGTCTTTGAACATGCAGTTCTACATGACCTAAAGACACACCTTCTTCCACATAACCCAATTTACTGGAATGCATTCTATGTTTGCTGGAAAACCATAACAAACAACTCAATATTACTACAAGGCAGTGGCTGAAAGATGAATTACCAAGCACTAGGGACTTAGTTATAAAAAAATAAGTGACTTACAAAACATCTCCCAAGTGAGTTCCAAAACTGACAAATGTAGTCTGACATGTGGACAAAGTTGACATAAGTCCAAAAGTAACTCACTACGACTGATAAATGAGGGCTGGCTTAAGCATTGTATAATCAGATTTTAAATAAAAACCTCCAAAAGTTGACTGGGGAAGGAAGAGAAGATAAATGAGACATACCTTCATGGTACGAGATTACATATGTGCCTAGCTCTTTTCAACTGCTTAGGTAGGGACTAGAGAACTAACAGAAGTCTAAAATTGACAAAAGTCACAAAGTATTGCCTTTATTTCGCTTACAAATACATTAGATAAGCAAAAAATGTAAATAACTAACTATATAACACATGTGAATTTGTCATATTTGGGAATAAAGCTGGATGGTATCTTCTAAAACAAGTCAATCTAATCTACATTGATGATACTGCTTTGTGTAGTCACCATCTTCTACGAGACGTGTTCAAATGAAACTGGACAAAACTGCAATAAATGAACATTCGTACGATGCGCATAATGATGTCACTTTTGGTGTAAACAGCACATAGCAACCGTCAAGTTTGCAAAATTTTATTATTCTCTGACTCATAGTTTCCTCAGCAGACATTTGAAAACATTGCGGGTGTGATACAGAATCCGTCCAGAGTTGATCAGCGAGCGGTGATTCAGTTTCTAACAGTTGAAGGATGCCAACCAGTTGACATACATCGCAGAGTGCAGGCAGTGTATGGTGACAAAAGTGTGTTGAAGACAACAGTGAAGAATGGGACAACGATGTTTAAAGAAGGACGTGAGTTAACTAAAATTCTTCCGAGACCTGGTCAGGCGTATATTGTTGTGACATCATGCGCATCGTACGTTTGTTCACGTGTTGCAGTTTGGTCCAGTTTCATTTGAACACGCCTCGTATAATGTTTTCAAATTCTACTGGGCAACCTCTGCAACTGCTTCCCCTTGCACTGTTATATTATGTAAAAGTGACCTTTTCTTAAATTTCTCAAACCATCCACAAACGTCTCTTCAGCTGATGTCTCTTTTTAAAAATTAGCTTTCATTGTATTAAATCAAGTTTTGGTGCTAGCCTGAATTAGGCATTGGATTTGACGAATGTTGCAGGTGAGACAGATTTAACACTTTCTCTATAACACCAACGAAATTGTTCTTCTTTCTATAAGTTTAGTATGAAATGCATTTCTAATTTCTCATAACACTTTAACTTGATTTGTTCTTTATAATTATCATAATTGTAGTGTGACGTACATATGGCTTGCAGTTTATTTCAGCATTTGAGATGGCCAGCATTTCTAGAAATTTGAGAACCTTATGGCTTCTGGGGGAGCAGACAGGGATAGCTTCTGGGGGAGCAGACAGGGATAGCTTCTGTGGGAGCAGACAGGGATAGCTTCTGTGGGAGCAGACAGGGATAGCTTCTGGGGGAGCAGATAGGGATAGCATCTGGAGGAGCAGACAGGTATAGCTTCTGGGGGAGCAGACAGGGATAGCTTCTGGGAAAGCAGACAGGGATAGCTCCTGGGGGAGCAGACTGGGACAGCATAGAGGGATAGCTTCTGGGAGAGCAAACAGGGATAGCTTCTGGGAGAGCAAACAGGAATAGCTTCTGGAGGAGCAGACTGGGACAGCTTCTTGGAGAGCAAACAGGGATAGCTTCTGGGGCAGCAGACTGGGATAGCTTCTGGGGGAGCAGACTGGGATAGCAGACATGTATAGCTTCTGGGGGAGCAGACAGGGATAGCTTCTGGGGGAGCAGACAGGGATAGCTTCTGGGGGAGCAGACAGGGATAGCTTCTGGGAGTGCAGACATGTATAGCTTCTGGGGGAGCAGACAGGGATAGCTTCTGGGGGAGCAGACTGGCATAGCTTCTGGCGGAGCAGACAGGGATAGCTTGAGGGAGCAGACAGGGATAGCTTCTGGGAGAGCAGACAGGGATAGCTTCTGGGGGAGCAGACAGGGATAGCTTCTGGGGGAGCAGACAGGGATAGCTTCTTGGAGAGCAGACATGGACAACTTCTGGAAGAGTAGACAGGGATAGCTTCTGGGGGAGCAGACAGGGATAGCTTCTGGGGGAGCAGACTGGGATAGCTTCTGGGGGAGCAGACTGGGATAGCTTCTGGGGGAGCAGCCAAGGATAAGAAGACATCTTCAGTGGAGAAGACAATCAGCATAGTCAGGTGAGCTGAGACAATCGGCAGTCAGATGTGCTGAGATAATCAGTAGTCAGGTGAGCTGAGGCAATCACCAGAGACAGGTGAGCTGAGGCAATCACCAGAGACAGGTGAGCTGAGACAATCATCAGAGACAGGTGAGCTGAGGCAATCACCAGAGACAGGTGAGCTGAGACAATCACCAGAGACAGGTGAGCTGAGACAATCACCAGAGACAGGTGAGCTGAGACAATCACCAGAGACAGGTGAGCTGAGGCAATCACCAGAGACAGGTGCACTAAGACAATCATCAGAGACAGGTGAGCTGAGGCAATCACCAGAGACAGGTGAGCTGAGACAATCATCAGAGACAGGTGAGCTCAGACAATCATCAGAGACAGGTGCACTAAGACAATCATCAGAGACAGGTGAGCTGAGGCAATCACCAGAGACAGGTGAGCTGAGGCAATCACCAGAGACAGGTGAGCTGAGGCAATCACCAGAGACAGGTGAGCTGAGACAATCACCAAACAGATGAACTGACTTAGGGCATGTAGCACATCAACCAGAGAAGGAGGTTGACGATAAAAACTTAGGGAATAACAAGACCAAACAAGAAACAACCCAAACAAAAGTACATTAACTCCAAAAATGTGAAATGACATACCTTGGAGGTGTAGGCCCACACAAGACCCCCATGCAATTTTTAATCAGTGATCCTTTACTAAAAGGGTTAAAGTTTTCCTGGCCGCGTTTGGCTGTGAATGTACCTTTGATCTGAAGAAAAATTCCAAACAAGATAAAACTAAGCACTCTCCGACCAAATATAACTATTCAATATATTATGACTCTTCCATAACACACACAATCATCATGTGTTACCCTTTTTAGATGCTTTTCTGTCCATTGCAACAACAAAATACAGCACCAGTCTCCTACAAAAATACACCAAGTGATCGCAAATTCTGTAAAAATATAATCTTTGTATGGGCAATAAAAATGGTAAGATGGTTGCAGAGCAAACACTGCTGTTGAGGATGGAGTGTTAGAGACAATTTTGTCTTGGTCAGATTTGTTTTGGTGAGGTAACCAGCTGCCTTGCATTCCCCTGGATGTCTGAATAACAAAGTGGTTAGAGACAAAGATATTGGGTTCAATACCCAGTCTTGACATGCTCAAGTCTACCCACTTACATAATGGGTGCCTGACTTACAGCTCTAGGGTAATAGCAGCCATTTAAAAAATGTCTACAAATTAAAATGCCAAAATGAAATGTATTTTAACTTTCCAATAACTGTAACGTAGGAAGGCTTTTAAAAATCAAATTAGCAGGTGGGTGGGGGGTGTAGAGTGCGCGACAATTTTTGTGTGCAGATATTTGTAAATAGTTCCATATATTGCTATTGAAATATGGATGGTAATTAATTACATCAAACATCTAATCTACAAAGAGGATATCAAATTATAGAGACGTACAAGCGTTCGTCTATTCTATTAGTTCATTTATCAGAAAAAAAAATTAGCAATGCATTAATAAGGAACTGCCTATTTAGAGCTTCTACAGTTATTTCCATTCTTTCAAAATGTGAGGACATCAGCCTCTTAGACGAATTGCATTGTATTAATTACAAGAAAAGAATTTTTACTTGATAAAATTATAAAGCTTATGTGATCACATCTGAGCAAGCATCGAATGTACGTAATTGCAAAACAATTTCTCTACTTCTAAACATAAATAATGTTTGTCGAACCCTTCTGGCAACCTCATTGATATAACTCACTTTCTTCATATTGCCCAACCAGGCATAATCAGAAATGCAATTTGAGAAAAGAAAACAATGTGCACACGCAAAAAGATAAGAGAGTTAAGGAAAACTATTACAAAATAAATGGGGATTTTCTATTAAATAATGAGAAGGCATGCAAAGTCTGATCAAGTAGCTAGAATTCTCAATATTAACCCCACACACACACTTCTTGTCATTTCTCCTTTAACTCCCCATATACAACAATTAGTTTTATGTCATGAGGCTACTAGTGTCATGCACAAACCTCTTTAGACACCTTTTATGTCATGCTTAGAAGATACTTCTTCTTGTCTTGTTTAAGTACCTTACAAAGCATAGGTTCATTAATACAGCTGGCCCTCACTTAAGGTAGCCAGCCCATAACAAATCATAGGCACACAACTGCAGCACAGGTCCACCACTTCTGTGCTGGCCATCTCTTGGAGGAAGTCCACAACAAAGCCCATATGTGCTCATGCAGGTGTAGTTCCTGTAACATTTGCTTTTTTATAGGATGAGGAAGCAAGCCCCACACACAACCTTCCTTAGTCACCTTGTCTGACATGCTTGGAAGGTTTATATTCTTTATTCAATGTGAATAAAGGGTGATTTGGATGGACACAGTGGCCTATTCTTTCAAGTCCAAGTCACCATTGTGTCAGTGGGCCTATTCTTTATTCCATGGGTCCACAATAGTGACCTGCGCAGACACAGTGGGTATATTCTTTCAAGCCAAGTCAAGTCATTTGTTAGTAATCGTGCGTACGAAGAAGAAGTGCGAACGAAGAAGTTAGTAATCGGTGCGATCGTTGGGGCACACATGAAGGCACCCCCACGCCACACCTCTCTGTCAGCGACCGCTGCCTGTGCCTCCTCTGGTTGAAGATTAGCCTATTCTTCTATGTTGTCCTCCCATCTCGTTTTGGGATGACCTCTTCATTGTCCGCCTCACACCTTTCTGTGCAGGATCATTTTTGCAAAACCATTTGATCTTGATATGTGGCCGGATTTCTGTCTTTTGACCATTGCCAAGAGGTCTTCAAAAGGCCCTTTTGCTGTTGTAATTCTATCTTGTATTTTCTCATATGTAACTCAGTTTTTGAATGTGGGATCAAGACGCTGAGCAGCGCATGAGCTGCAGTGGTCAGCGACCCATAGCTGACTGCTAGCGTCAGGGCCTGCGAATCAGAGCTGCCAAGACCCTTCTACACCTCCACGTGGTGATCCTGGATAACAGGCTGCAGCAGGGCAGACTGGCTAAGGAGAAGGGATCGAAGAGGGAATGCTAACACGGTACTCAAAAAATGCTTGCTGAAGTTGGATGTGTTGGACCGAAAGGTGCAAATATCGCAGTCAAGCTGTAAACTACGACACAACGCATTCCGTTCTCTGGACTAAATTCTGCTACTTACGCCCTTTCAGGGTTTGGTAGCGGGAGATTGAGAACGAACGCAGAAGAAGAAGAAGAAGTCTTTGAATGTGACGTTTAGAAGTCTTCTGAAAATTCCCATCTCCAAGGCCTGTATCCTCCGCTGTAGGTCAACTTTAATTGTCCATGTCTCACAAGCATAGAACACTGATATAATTCAGGGATACTGACAGAACTTGTCGATTGGCCTTCTCACTTCAAGTGAGGCATAGGGCCACTACAACAGTTAGCACATTTACAAGAAGCTTGTATCCAAGCATTTGCACTGGCAGTATCATTACAATATTTTGACACGATCATTACTATCATCTCCAGCTGCCATTTACGCAATTGTGGCAAGTTCGGAAAGTTAAAATGTTCCATTCTTCCATCATTGGGTATGATTCAGCAGTACTGACAATACTAACCTGTACACATTCAAGTAACATACACTACTAAGATGTACACATTCAAATACCAGACAATACAATCCATACATTCAAACAATGAACAATAGTATCCACACAATCTAGTCTCTAACATACTCACATCTTCATTGGTGGTGAGCTCTGAAGCTGTTAGGTAGGAATGAAAACCAGCCAAGCCGACCACTGACCAGATAGAGAAAAAGCAGACCAGTGCCTCAATTACAGTGATTGGAGTTAAAGAAAAGTGCACACACATCATGAACTTTCTTCTTCTCCTTCGTTAGTTCCATTTTCTTTCAGTGTAAGATGTGGCGTAATGGACTGCACGTTTCAGCCCAGCACATCTGGAAATCTATTCAGGTCTACTCTCCCTAGCTAGTTGCTGGTCTGCAAGACAGCAGCTAAATTTAAGATAAAGATGATTTCTCACAGATCCATCAATTGTTTACTCACTTCCACTATCTATTCTGGTTTAGGATACTCAAGACTCGCATCTCAACCTCACCACGAGAAGGTACCAGAGACTCACACCTCAAACTCACCATGAGAAGGTACCAGAGACTCACACCTCAACCTCACCATGAAAAGGTACCAGAGACTCACACCTCAACCTCACCATGAGAAGTTACCAGAGACTCACACCTCAACCTCACCATGAGAAGTTACCAGAGACTCACAACTTAACCTCACCATGAGAAGGTACCAGAGACTGACAACTCAACCTCACCATGAGAAGGTATCAGAGACTCACAACTCAACCCCACCATGAGAAGGTACCAGAGACTCACAACTAAGCCTCACCATGAGAAGGTACCAGAGACTCACAACTAAACCTCACCATGAGAAGGTACCAGAGACTCACAACTCAACCTCACCATGAGAAGGTATCAGAGACTCACAACTCAACCTCACCATGAGAAGGTATCAGAGACTCACACCTAAACGCCACCACGAGAAGGTATCAGAGACTCACACCTCAACGTCACCACGAGAAGGTACCAGAGACTCACAACTAAACCTCACCATGAGAAGGTACCAGAGACTCACAACTAAACCTCACCATGAGAAGGTACCAGAGACTCACACCTCAACCTCACCA
This sequence comes from Ariolimax columbianus, assembly GCA_036924085.1. Classification (NCBI taxonomy): domain Eukaryota; kingdom Metazoa; phylum Mollusca; class Gastropoda; order Stylommatophora; family Arionidae; genus Ariolimax; species Ariolimax columbianus. The sequence goes on along the minus strand of JAVGWX010000011.1, from coordinate 82,290,918 downwards.
TGAGAAGGTACCAGTGACTCACACCTCAACCTCACCATGAGAAGGTACCAGAGACTCACACCTCAAACTCACCATGAGAAGGTACCAGAGACTCACACCTCAACCTCACCATGAGAAGGTACCAGAGACTCACACATCAACCTCACCATGAGAAGGTACCAGAGACTCACACCTCAACCTCACCATGAGAAGTTACCAGAGACTCACAACTTAACCTCACCATGAGAAGTTACCAGAGACTCACAACTTAACCTCACCATGAGAAGGTACCAGAGACTCACAACTCAACCTCACCATGAGAAGGTACCAGAGACTCACAACTCAACCTCACCATGAGAAGGTACCAGAGACTCACAACTCAACCTCACCATGAGAAGGTACCAGAGACTCACACCTAAACCTCATCATGAGAAGGTACCAGAGACTCACAACTCAACCTCACCATGAGAAGGTACCAGAGACTCACACCTAAACCTCACCATGAGAAGGTACCAGAGACTCACAACTCAACCTCACCATGAGAAGGTACCAGAGAATCACACCTAAACCTCATCATGAGAAGGTACCAGAGACTCACACCTAAACCTCATCATGAGAAGGTACCAGAGATTCACACCTCAACCTCACCATGAGAAGGTACCAGAGACTCCCACCTCAACCTCATCATGAGAAGGTACCAGAGACTCACAACACTCCTTTTCCTGTCAGTAGAAAGTCCTACTTCTAAGAGTTGAGCTGTCATTATAACAGGCTATATATCGTACATGCCCTGGGAGCATGTAGTTAGAATTGAGAGCTCTTCCTCTATGCAACTACTATGACAGCATTTGGGATATATGATGAACCCTAGAAGACATCGGACATCGTAATGTGTGGTGCAATCTGAAGTAAGCAATCCCATATCTTCACACAACTCCTAGTCCCTGAAGATGTGTATCAACTGTTGCCGAGCCATCCATGATGTGTGATGTTATGGTTGTTGTTGAATGCTCACAATCAGTATGATTACTCTTTTGTGCGCCCTGAAAAGGATGTTTAGTGGCGGGTTGTTGTAGCTTTCCTCACATTCTGAGCATGCTGATAAAGATGGACCAGGGTCCTCCACGCGGTTGTGCTATGCTTGGCTTCATCTGCATGTCACTCACTACTACGAAGATCACGTCGATCCTCCACTCCATTAGTCACGCTGCCATGAAAACAGCCTGCTTTGAGGGAAGACTGCGATGAAAGAAATCGAGATGTGGGTCTTGGCCAGTATATTTTGTCTGACCATGATTAACATGTCTGATCAGTATGTTGTGTCTGACCAGACGTTAGTCTTCCTCCCCGACGGGTGATGTTAAACCAGGGTTGTCCAACTTTTTGGAGTAGCCGACCACATTGTCAATTTAGGTAGGCGTAGTGGAGCAAACTTTGAATGAAATTGTCGATACACAATATATGTATATATTGATGTGTGTACATAGTGCAGCTCCAGTCGACCCAGTTGTAAATGGTTATCTGATATATGTTCAGGAAGGAAAAGGCAGCGAGGAAGGGAACTGGTCACCCTACCTCAAAGCAGGCTGTGTGACTTAATATACTGAAGTCTCCAACCAGTGGTTAATTCTTTTGAAGGACTGACCCCCTTTACCTTTTACACATGTGTGGTCATATGTACCAATGACAGAATAATGTACCAATGACGAATCTCTTCTACCAATGACACATCCCTTGTACGAATGACAAATCCCTTATACCAATGACAAATCCCTTGTACCAATGACAAATCCCTTGTACCAATGATAAATCCCTTGAACCAAAATTCAGAAACTCTGGTGGAACCCTTGTAGCATGTCTGATTTTATTGTATTAAGGGATTGGCTAGGTGATAAAACACACTGGAGTTCTGGAATCTGGTCGTAAATTTCATATTCCTGTGTTAAACAGTCTAGTGGTCTGTTTTCCTAGTAATATTGACTGTTTTCATAGTGTGCTTCAAGCCTTCTCTTCTCATAACATCTTTACAGAAAATATGATTGCTGATTATTTGTCCTCTGTATAACAGCCTCCCAGCACACCATTACTCATTCCCTTGGCTGTCAATCAAATTAGAAACATTGTACCTTAAAACCACATTTATGTGGCACCAGTTACAAACAAGAAAATTTACAACCACACACACGCATGCATATTATACATAAACAAACACATTCAAACTCACATTATACAGACATGCATTTTAAACACATTACACAAACATACATATTAAACACATTACACTGAAACATATATTAAACACATTACACGGACACATGCATTAAACACATTGCAAGAACACACATATTATACACATTACACAGACACACATACGAACAAAGTAATAACTGTAAAAGGATATCTCGCTGGTGAATCTTTCATAGCAGTCAAAAAATTGTCTTTGTTTGCACCTGACAAAGGAAATAATAAAATAAACAATTGACACAAACAAAAATGAAAGGTTAAGCATAAAGACATTTTTATTAAGAGTGTGTGTCTATATAAATATATCTTCTTATTAGCAGCATGAAACCGCATCACTGTGGGTACACAACAACTTCATAATGCTAGGAAACGTTCTCAAGATCAGAGCTAGGCTCAATAGGATCGCCTTCTGTGAACTAAACAAGTAGATCAGACACATGCTCAAAGAAGATTATGAACAGTATAGCTTCCAGTGTCTGATAAAGGCAGCTGAGAGAAGAAGTAGTATAATAAAATGCAGGAAGAAACTACAACAGGAAAAATAAAGAGCCTGGTGACAGCCCAAAGGAAGATGGTACAACATTGACAGATAGAGAGCAAACCAAGGAAGAATGCAAAAAGTGACCAACAACCCATTAAATATAGATTCCGAGTCACTAGGCGATACAGGACGTGACGAAGTCCGGCACACAACTCAACACATAAAGGCAGGCGATTTGCCTTGTCTGGACGGAATCACTGCAGAAATGCTTCAGGCTGCCAGAAAACACTTGCCTGCCAACTGGCCAGACTTTTCAACATCTGCCTTCACATAAGACAGATTCAAGACCAGTTGAAGTGCTCCAAGACAATCCTGATCCACAAAGAAAGTGACAAATGTAATTCTGGCGAACTACTGCTCAATCTACTTGCTATCAAAAGTTTTGCTACTATTACAAAGGAAATGGTTTCAACAAAAATTGGAGGGGTTGAAAGTGGATAAATGTCCAGGTCAAGGTGATATCCATCCAAAATTGTTGTTTGAAATTAGAGACCAACTAGCAAAACCATTGGCTATATTATGTTCTCAATCACTTGCAAAAGGAATTGTTTCATGGGATTGGAAACATGCAGGAATGATTCCCTTATTAAAAAAATGAAAAAAAAATCAGACCCAGCAAATTATTGACCGGTGAGCTTAACGAGCTTAGTCTGTAAATTGTTAGAGTCAATAATCAAAGAAAACATTGTAATGCATTTAGACAAGTTTAATCTAATCAGAAATAATCAGCATGGGTTTACTAGAGAGAGATTGTGCTTAACAAATCTATTCGAATTCACAGAGAAGATTACTAAAATAAAAGATAAAGGGGAGCCAGTGGATGTTATTTATCTAGATTTTGCAAAGGCCTTTGATATAGTACCTCATCAAAGATTATTTAGGAAGCTAAAATCACATGGAATGGGTGGGAAAATTGTCAAATGGATTGAAAATTGTTTAACAGGAAGAAGACAGAGAGTAGGCATAAATAAAGAGTACTCTGAGTGGTGTGAAGTAAAATGTGGAGTGCCACAGAGTTCGGTTTTGGGACCAATTTGTTCTTGAAATATATAGATGATTTGGATATTGATATCGGATCCATGATTGCAAATTTCGCGGATGTCACAAAACTATGCCGTAGTGTTTCATTTAAAGCAGTAGTGGATATATTGAGGTCGGATTTAGATAAAATTCGAGAATGGTCTGTGAGATGGCAAATGGAGTTTAATGTATAGGAAAGAACCAGGCATCCACATGGGTTGATTCAATATGGAACATAATTACAGAATAGTCGAGAACAATATTAGAAAAATAGAACAAGAAAGGGCCCTATAGGTTATAATAGATCATACAGGTAAAGTGAGTGAGCAAGTCCAAGTTGCAGTGAAAAAGACAAATGCAATGTTAGGTATGATAACAAGAAATGTTAAACGTAGGAGCAAGGAAATGATAGTCCAACTGTATAAAAACATTAGTTAGACCTAGATTGGAGTACTGTGTACAGGTGTGGAGTCCTTATCGTAGAAGAGATAAAAACATTCTAACAAGGATACAAAAAAGAGCGACAAAGTTGATAGTTGGATTCCAGAAATACAGTAATGAGGAAAGACTCATAAAAACCGGCCTAGAGTGTATAGAAAAGAAAAGAATTCGATGTGACTTAATACAGGTTTATAAGATAATCACAGAAATGGATAAATTAGACTATAATAATAAAAATAAAAAAATACAACCATATACAAGAACAAGAGTGCACAGCTACAAAATAACTAAAGAAAGGTCCAGATTAGATATTAGGAAATATATTTTTAGTCAGAGAGTGGTGAATGCTTGAAATGCATTGCCACAGGAATTAGTGGAGGCAGGGACAATTAATGCATTTGAGAATAGATTGGAGTGATCTAAATGAAACTAGTTATACACAGACTCTGCAAAGTCTTTTAATACCAATATAAAGATGCTAAGTTAAGATATAAACTGTTCACAAAAGACATCACCTGCAGATTAGAAAGGCATCCACGAGAACAGACAGGTTTCAGAAAGGGTTTCTCATCCAATGACCCCTTCCAAACTATCAACCAGTTGATGGAGAGTGTGCGGGAAGTACGAGTGCCCATATGCATTGTGTTTGTAGACTACGAAAAGGCCTTTGATAGCGTGAAAATAAGTCCAGTGGTAAATGCCTTACCGAACTAAGTTATCGAGGAAAAGTACGTCCAGCTTATAGAGAAGATAAACGAGGACTGCTCAACTGTGAACGATCTCTTCAACAAGCCACTCTCCATACCTATGGACCAAGAAATGCGACAAGGAGACCTGTTCACAGCTGCCCTTAAAGTTTTGAGGTCCCTAAACGCGCGTTGCAGAAAGCAAACACAATCTAAATGAGCTGAACATGAAAGACTACTGAACACTTTCTGTCTTATGGGGAAACGAAGCCCATAAAAAATGTCTACCTAGGTCAGGAAATCAACAACAACCACACCATTGTTAAGGTTATCTCACGCAGGAGAGCGGCGGGTTGGCGAAGTGTCCTAAATATCTCGCCACGAGACCACATTAGAAAAAACGACATCCGTGACCAGAGTTCTGCATCAATGCGAAAGTACAGATGGGCAGGTCATGTGGTCTGCTTGGTTGACGATAGAGGGCGTCTATCTGGTGGCCATATAGCTACAGCCGTCTGAGCGGCGGGCCGTCGACGAGATGGAAAGATGATCTGCTTAACGCCGTTTGACCATCATGGTACTCCAGGATGAAGGACGGACACAGAATCAAGCAGCTTTGGATACCAGGTATCGGACAACCATGCCTGATTGAATGCCAGAATTCGGCAGTGTCGACAGCCTCAGGATGACCGCTGCTTTTTTTCGAAAAAATACAGGTTGACGTTTGACAGCGTACGAAGAAGAAGAATGCCAGGATTCAAGTATTCCAGTAATTAGTGTCTTCATGAAACGTCTTCATCTGAACCGTTCGTCTTCAGACTTCAATGATTCTAACAAAGACAGCAGTCACCTCGAGACTGTGTGCTCCCGTACAGCTTTTCATGGAAGGACACTGGTGGATGCTATATCATAGGCCTGACTGCAACAGGTTTCCCGCTGTCGTAGGCACTGTGTCACAGGTACAAAGGTCCGTAGTGGCAATCTTGAATTTATTATAAAGATGATATCCCAGGCTAATGTGCCGTGAGAGCAACCGGAAGATGATCACATGATCTCGCCTGGAGAGTTGGTGGTATGTGTTATTTTCTATGTTGACTGGGTGTTCTCTTTTCCATTTTGATCTTGATAATTGTTTTTGTCTCGTCATATGTTGTTGATCAGTCGCTTAGTTGCAGTATTCCTCACTCTTTGGCAGGTGTGTTCAAGATATTTCATGCCGTCATGATAGCAAGGAAATGCTTCCAAATACCCTCTGATATATCCTTCTCTTCTGTTGCTGCAGCCCTAATTGCCACTGTCAATACAAACTCTTTATGTCAATTATCACTCCTCATCTACCCCATGGAGTGTAGATTACAAAAAATATTTATAATCGAGTGTGCTGGTAAACAGATGATTGGTCTGTTGATTACACACTCTTAGATATAATTATGTAACAGACAAGAACAAGTAAAGGTACATTTGTAATGTGTACTGCACTGTAATACTGGTCATACTCGTATGTCAGTTGTATATCTGAACTGAAACAGCTTTATGAGATTATACAAGACCACAATTAGATAAAAGTTGTTAAAGGACAACTAAACAGACAATGGCAATTTTGGGGAACAATTTCAATAATGGAATTGTGCACATTTTGAAACAACGGACTGATGAGAATTATCAATTAGTTTTTTTAGAATGAAGTTATCTAGACATCCTTGCTGTGACCAACCAGTCAATAAGCAAGAGTGCCACAAAATCAATAGTAATTCACTTACAGAGGAAGTCAGTAATCATATTACAATGGTAAAACAAGAGACACCTCTACCTCTGACTGATCTACATGGCTATTTTACAACAGTTACCTAACTACTTAGTAAAAGACCACAGGAAAGAAGAACCAACATTACAGAGTATAAAATATCAGAGCAAAAAAACACCATTACAGAGTATAAAATATCAGAAAAATCACAGACTATGGTTACCAAAAAACCCACAATTGTCTCCCCTAAAATAGCAGAATCCCCGGCTCCAAGTGGCACCCTCCAACCATTTATTTAAGCAAGCAAAACAACAAAGCTTCTACGAGACGGTCAGGCTACATTCGATTGGACGATGGCTTTATCCGGGCTGGTGCAGGTCCCAGACACCACTTCTTGTCGCGATGTTTTCACGAGAATGTCATACTGGACTGCTGGGTTATTTACACCAACAGTACCAGCAGATCTTGCAGCAATAACTGACCGTGTTAACTCGATTTCTGCTGGTCACCAACTAACTTCAGCTGACTGAACATTGAACACCAGCTTTAGACAAATGTACACTATCAGGTGTTCCTGCAGGAGGTGTCGGTAGTGCATGTGCCGCAGTATACACGACTTTTTGGTCCAGTAACTAGATCCGGATTTTGGACTAGATCTGGATTTTGGACTAAGATTTTCCTTGGGAAGAATTTTGGGCTTCTTTCTCGAGGCAGAGGGAATATTGGCATACAAAGATTGCGATGAGCTGCTATAAAATGACAGGATATGATTGGCTAAATAATATTCTAAGAGTACCTGGTACTGATGCCAGACAGTGTAATGTTTGCAGACAGGAGAAGGCTACATTAATGTCGGCGTTTTGCAACTACCTACTTTCTAGCCAGGGTTTAACTGACATCATCACGACAGTAAGGGACGGATAGATTGATTATTACAGGTTAAGTTTAGCAGACACGACATGACGGGACACTGGGCAGGCCTCTAGATAGAATGAGAGCAGTATGGGATACTCATGGCTCATTTAACTGACAGTCACTCTCTACCTGCTCGACACACACAATTCCCAAATCCGTCTATTGCTGATTCATCGATTACGGCGATCAGCAAACATACGGAGGTTGATTGATTTAAGTACGCACTAAGGATGCACCGAATTGTACTATTCGGGCGAATACGAACAGTGTGCGTTCAATATGTCTACCGATATTTCCTGGAGGACAGGGAACAAATATGGGTTAGGCAAAACATACTGATAGGACTGTGTTAGTCAGGGTAGGACAAAACATACTGATAGGACTGTGTTAGTCAGGGTAGGACAAAACATACTGATAGGACTGTGTTAGTCAGGGTAGGACAAAATATACTGATAGGACTGTGTTAGTCAGGGTAGGACAAAACATACTGATAGGACTGTGTTAGTCAGGGTAGGACAAAACATACTGATATGACTGTGTTAGTCAGGGTCGGACAAAACATACTGATCAGACTATGTTAGAGTCACATGAAACATACTGATCAGACTATGTTATCAACCTGTATGACCCACCCAACAAAGTATGGAAATCAAGGACTCCAGCTGCCTAGTGGTTGGAGACTTCAACAGTCACTCGGATAGATGGGGATATTCAGATACAGACAGCAGAGGTGATGAAGTGGAAGACTGGGAGATAGACACAAATCTCTATCTTATCAATAGGTCGGACGACAGCCCTAATTTCTATTCTAGAACATGGCATACCACTTCCACTCCAGACTTGGCCTTCTCCACGGGGGATATTCACGACAAAATAGATCGTCAGGTACTCGACCAACTGGCAGGTAGCGACCACAGGCCAATTAGGCTAGAAATTGATGTGGATGTAGGCCCCCAGGAAATAAAACCACTGGCACGTTGGAACTATAAACGAGCCGACTGGGACAGATTTGCAATGCTGACAGATGGACTGTGTGAAACCATCAACACACGAAATAACAATGTGAAACCTTTGGTGGAAAGCCTAAGCAAAGCAATACTACAAGCAGCCACCGAAACCATCCCAAGAGGGGCAAGAAAAAAACTACAAGCCATATTGGAATCAAGAACTGCAGAAAGCGGAGGATGAAGTCTCAAAGGCTAGGAACATGGCAGAGAGAGAGAGAAATCTTTGGAGGCAAATATCGCCCTCAAGGCCATCACTGCGAAACACAAAAGAACACTTAACCAAATAACAAGAGACAGCTGGAAAAACAAAACAGAAAGCCTCAATTTAGACAAAGAAGGGAACAAACTATGGAATTTACTCAGAGCCATGAACGACGAAACACCATCAAACAAACAAATTACCATCAAGCAGGGCGACAACATGCTTACCGGAAAAAAAAAGCAGCAGACGCCTTTATAGAACATTATGCCAAAGCAAACCACATTGATGTCTCTACAGACAGGCATACATACATTAGTGAAGAACAAAAGAGCCACGACAACATCAAGATGGCACCAGAGGAGCACATGATGGCAAAAACTAACAATGAATGAAATGGATGAGGCCATGAGAACTTTATAAAATAGATATCGCCCGGAAAAGATGGGATAACAAACGAAATACTGATGGGGTTGGGCCAAACAGAAAGTTACTATCAGTCCTGAACCAACGCTGGAAAAGGGGAATTGTACCTCAGGCATGGAAAGAAGCTGTACTAATACCAGTACCAAAGAAAGAAAAAGATAGAAGAGATCCAAATGGATACAGGCCTATCAGTCTACTGAGCTGTGTAGGAAAACTGATGGAGCGTTTGATAAACACCAGACTGATGTGGCACCTGGAAGCAAAACACATACTAATTCCACAGCAAGCAGGTTTTAGACAGCACAGATCCACTGAGGACCAGATCACTCTCATAGCCCAGGAAATAGAGGATGCTAACCAGGAGAAAAAACACACAGTAGCAGTTTGGGTGGATCTTGAGAAGACATTTGACAAGGTGTGGAAAGAGGGACTTAAAGTCAAGCTACGAAGAAATGAAGTTTGTGGGAAAATGTACAGATGGATCAGCCACTACCTCGAAAACAGAACAGCCAGAGTTCAAGTAAAAGGGCAGATGAGCAAAAAGGTGACACTTGAGCAGGGAGTACCCCAAGGGGGAGTACTGTCACCAACACTTTTTCTGGTGTGTATAAACAACATCACAGAGAATATACCAAAAAAAGTCCACAGCTCCATGTTTGCAGACGATCTGGCTATGTGGACCTCTGAAAAAAATCTCACCATAGCAAACAATCGGATGCAGCAGGCCCTAACATCGTTGGAGGAGTGGGCGAACTCATGGCTGGTCAAAATAAATGAAAAAAAAACAACATGTACGATATTCTCGCTTTCAAATAAACTCCAGAACACCAAAATAAGTCTTAACGGCAAATATCTGCGGCCAAACGACAACCCAAACTACCTGGGAGTCGCATTTGATCGGCGCATGACATGGAAAAGTCAGATCGAGAGAAATCGAATGAGAGCCAGACATAGAATGGCAATCATGAGGAAACTTGCTGGCACAAGCTGGGGAGCAGACGAAAGAATACTAAAGAAACTGTACACTGGAAGAGTGAGACCAGTTCTCGAGTATGGCATTGCGGCATGGACAACAGCAGCAAAGGCGAACTTTGATAAAATTAGCAAACTCCAAAACCAAGCCATGAGAGTTATAACAGGAGACATTAAGTCAATGCCAATTGTAGAACTTGAAAAGATTATAAATCTGCAATCCATGACCGACAGAAGAGACTGCAGAGCCCAGCAGCAAGCAGAGAAACTCAGAAGACTGACAGACCATCCAATGCATCAGAGACTAAATAGATTTGGAAATGGGAAACTAAAGCGGAGAAACTTTGCAGAAATAGTCAAAGCAAAGATGAGCGAAGACCCTATGAACACCGTAACAATACCAAAGCCCATCCCTACTGTATGCAAACCTACCTGGAAGCAGCATATTATTCCGGAGGTGGTAGAAAATATACCAGGTATTGGAAACAAGAACAGCCAGACTGAAAAAGATAGAAGAGACATAACCCTGAGGTACATAACGGAAAACTACCCAAGCATGGACTGGACCCATGTATACACCGGCGGTTCTGTAACAAACACAACACAGAACGGAGGGGCAGGGGTATTCCTGAGCCTACCAAATGGTAGAAAAATAACACTGTCAGTGGCAACTAGAAAATTCTTAAGCAATTTCAGAGCGGAGGCAGAGGCACTGAGGGCTGCAGCAGAAGCAATGCTGCGAAAGCTATGAAAGCCAGATAGTCCTGTTTACAGATGCCCTGGCCGTAGTCACAGCACTAAAAAGCCAGAAAAATACAGAACTTAATGATTTAAGAGCAGTACTCTGTCAACTATGCCAGCAGTCCGCACCAAAAGGAGTAGTGGAACAGTGGGTTCCATCCCACTGCAACATCCAAGGCAACGAGGAGGCAGACAGACTGGCAAAAGAAGGTGCAAGACTACCACAACCAGATTCTAGTGTGACCTACAAAGAGTCCAAAAGGCTTATTAGGGCCAGATACATGGCCAAATGGGAAACAGAACATACTGGCTACACAAAAAATGATGCCTATTACCAGTTGAACACAAGAGAGCAGGTCGTGGTTTTCAGACTCCGCACAAGCCACAACAGATTGAGGTACCATCTATTCAATAAACTGAGGATAGGTGGCACTGGCGAATGCACTTGTGGTACAGGGAAAATGACCGCTGAACATCTGGTGCAAAACTGCCCGACATACGAGGACCAGAGAAAGCACATGTGGCCATCACCAGTGGCAACACTAGACAGCCTCAGGATGACCGCTGCTTTCTTCGAGCAAATACAGGTTGACGTTTGACAGCGTACGAAGCAGACGAAGAAGAAGAAGAAGAAGACTATGTTAGAGTAACATGAAACATACTGATTAGACTATGTTAGTTAGTGGCAGGTGCAAAATACTTATGCTCCTTTATGGTGCACGACAAGCGTTCATCTGGCGGTCAACAGAACACGTACAAATACTCGTTAAAGGCCTCCAAGAAATGTCTCAATATTGACGTTGCCTCTTGGGAGTCTCTCGCGTCACTCTGCAATCACACATGGTGCTCGGCTGGCTGAGCAGAAAATCTCAGATGCAGAGTCACGCGGACGCACCCACAAACTCGGCCATGCTGTTGTCATTTTCGTTCGTGATGGATAACTACTATTATCACTGATAAAAAAAGACGTATTTTGATGTTTAAAGAGGATATAAGTAAAAGTATATTCTGGCTTTTAAAAACACTGGCTCATTTTGACATTTAAGTTTGCCTGCTGTCAGTGACAGGCAAATGAGGGTCACATAACATATGGTACCGCCCCTATAACAGGTGGTGCCACCCCCATAACAGGTGGTGCCGCTCCCATAACAAGTGGTGCAACCTCCATAACAGACGACGCCTCCTCCCTAACAGATGGTGCCACCCCCATAACAGATGGTGCCACATCCATAACAGGTGGTGCCGCCCCTATAACAGATGGTGCCACCTCCATAACAGACGACGCCTCCTCCCTAACAGATGGTGCCACCCCCATAACAGGTGGTGCCACCTCCATAACAGGTGGTGCCGCCCCTATAACAGATGGTGCCTCCTCCATAACAGATGGTGCCACCTCCATAACAGACGACGCCTCCTCCATAACAGATGGTGCCGCCCCATTAACAAACAGATGGTGCCGCCACTATAACAAACAGATGGTGCCGCCCCTATAACAAACAGATGGTGCCGCCCCTATAACAAACAGATGCAGCAGCCCACCCCATTACAGATGCAGGCGCCCACTCCAAAACAGATGCCGCCGCCCCCCATTACAGATGCCGCCGCCCCCCATTACAGATGCCGCCGCCCATATAACAGACGCTGCTGGTGGCATCAAGTGTTAGCGACGTGAATGTATTCGGACTCAGCCTTTTTGTAAATAACCATTTGGTGTGGTTACCATTTTCCTTCCTCGCTGCCTCCCTGACAGTACGACAGGTAGGCCATTACAGCTAGGTAGTCTGGGGTGTGTCAGGACCGGGGAGTGAGTCAGACAACTTTGCCGTGAGAAGCGCACAAATAGGTCAATCAATGTAATCGCTTACAGACAGAGCCGGGGTGGAGAAGGGGAAACAATAGTGTTAACTTGTATTATGTTTTAGTTTTGTTCTGAGGTGGGGTGACCAGTTCCCTTCCTCGCTGACCTGTCTACCCTAGCTGCACGGCAGATATTCCATTTACAGTTGGGTAGACTGGTGAGTATCGAGACCATACACTAATAGTACCAGCCATGTTTAGGATAGCTCAGATAGAAACAGTGGAGAGTGACATCAGAACTTGAGATATGTCAGTTTAAATACACATACATTCTCACAACCCACCCCTCCCCCACCTCAATCCCCCCAAAACACACCCACAACCCCTCCACCCACAACCCCCACACGACTTAACGAAACCATCTCCTTAGTAATGACAACCCCTATTAATTAAAGAGACCCTGGGTAGACGGAGCCCTTGTAGTGTGTCTAGAACAAATCAATAGCAGACGACATTTCCAATATTGTCTGCTGACGTCCAAGAACTGCCGTGGGTTGAGCTCTGTTGACTCTGGCACAACACCCGCTGGGCGCACAAATCCCTGTCTGTTAATACCATTTTGCCTCGAACACAAGATCAAAGTAGCGCTCGGAAAACACATCATCGAATAACATCAAATAATGATAACCGGTACAGATAATAACATTATATGGCAGTCTGTGTTTTGCAATAGCTGGAGGGTGGGGTGGGGTATTGAGGAGGAGGAGGGAGAGAGAGAGTAAGAGAGAGAGAGAGAGAGAAAGAGAGCAGGGTGAAAAATGAGAAGAGAAATATCCGGAGACCATTGAATAGACGGAGACGAGATCTCGAGACAGACAATAAAGAAAAGAGAAAGATGCTGAAACGGAAGGTGGATGACACACAGACTTGACGTGTATCCGTGGAAGAAAGTTGGAAGTCGTTGGGTGGCAGCGTTCCCTACGAGCGAAACTTCGGTTTCACAATTCCAACTCAACGAGTTCAAATCACGTCGTGTCAATTTTGACCGACAAGGGTTTTTTTTTTCTCGGTGCGATCGCGCGAGTGTCTGCATCCTGAGTTACCTCCAGTCATCTTCACTGATTGTCTTGCCACTGGGACAAAGTAGCTCATGACGAGAGTCTTCCTCTTCTTACGTTCTCAAACTACCGCTACCAGGCCCTGGACGTTCTCAAACTCCCGCTACCAGGCCCTGGACGTTCTCAAACTCCCGCTACCAGGCCATGAACGTTCTCAAACTACCGCTATCAAGCCATAAAAAGCAAGAATTGCCGTCAGGGATGAAGATACCTCTTCATGTACTAAGCAGCAGGCTATATGGAGTGGGGCGACCAGTGCCCTCCTTACTGTTTTACCTTCCCCAACTCATACCCCAGGTACCCATTCAGTTAGTTAGTTGCCCATCGCAAGCGAAGATGGCGACAGCGTCAGACATGTTTGTTTAAATGTGACTGCACATGGCTGTATAGTTCAATCTGAGCGTGACAAACTCTACCACACGTAGGGCACACGTCAACAGCATCTGTAGTTGGGTAGTCTTTAATTCTTTCCTTCCGTGCAGCTCGCTTTTCCCGCTTGCAGTGCGCCAGGATGAGCGGTTCGGGGCAAGCAGCCCCCCCCCCCCCCCCCCCCAGGCGACAACATCATTGGAGAAACTATTCAAAGAAACTTTTAGAGTGTTGGAAATCGCCTTGGAAATCCTGTTGTGGACCTCATAGTCAATATTTCCTTCTCTGGTGAGGGTACTACCAAGGTGGGTAAAGCTATCAATTGCTTCTAGGCGATGTCCCTGTACAGTGCGGTTTGGCTCGTGGTATGACTCCCCGGGCGCAGGCAGAAACATTACCTCCGTTTTCTTGGTGTTTACAGTAAGACTAAAATTAGTGTAAGGAGTTGATAACTCATTCATGGTTGCTTGCATGTCATGTTCTGACCACGTGTTAATTGCACAGTCGTCTGCAAAGAGGAGATCTAGGATAGTTGCTTCGTTCACTTTTGTGAGAGACTTTAGGCGTCTCAGAGTGAACAGCTGCCCATCTGATCTGTATGCCAGTGTCACAGTCACGTGTTGCATCAGAAAGCATGGCTGCAAATACCATGCTAAAAAGTGTTGGGGCCAGCACGCCGCCATGTTTGACTCCATTTATGGCTGGGAATGCTGCAGAGAGTTTACCAACATTCAGTACGCGGGCCGACATGCCATCATTCAGTACGCGGGCAGACATGCCATCATTCAGTACGCGGGCCGACATGCCATCATTCAGTACGCGGGCCGACATGCCATCATTCAGTACGCGGGCTGACATGCCATCATTCAGTACGCGGGCTGACATGCCATCATTCAGTACGCGGGCCGACATGCCATCATTCAGTACGCGGGCCGACATGCCATCATTCAGTACGCGGGCCGACATGCCATCATTCAGTACGCGGGCTGACATGCCATCATTCAGTACGCGGGCCGACATGCCATCATTCAGTACGCGGGCCGACATGCCATCATGAAATTGGTGGACAACTATAATGAATTTTTCGGGACAACTAAATTTCGCCATGATTTTTCAGAGTCCGCCCTGTTGACGGTGTCAAAGGCCTTTGTCAGGTCAACAAAAGTCGTGTACAGCTCACGATGCTGTTCCTGACATTTCTCTTGGATTTGACGAGCCACAAAAATCATTTCAACCGTCCCACGACCAGCTCGGAAACAACATTGACTCTCTGAGAGTAGCTTCTGCTCGAGATAGTTAATTGGTTGAGCAAGACCCAAGCTAAGAGTTTTTCCAGCGATCGACCGGAGGGAGATTTCTCTGTGATTATCACAATACACGATTGAGGATTACCCTTGTGTTTGTACATATGGACAATGGTGGTATCTTTCAGTCCCTGTGACATATGACCATTTACAGCTCGGTCCACTGGAGGAGCGGTCGTACCAGACACGAACCTCGGCCCGGATTTTTATTTCCTGTCCGTCCGTGAATTCGAATACTGTGGCACGCTGTAACCACAGTCTGGTAAGCCAGATGACCATCAACTAGGCTACACGCTTCACGTCTGCTGAGCATCTTGATCGAGAGTGAGGTTGATCTGTACCTTTTCTTCCTCACTTCTTTGTCTTCTCCATTCGCTTATCGTGTTATACCTTTCAGGATCAGATTATGAAGAGGCCACTAGAACGACCTGACTGTGTGCCTCATGCACAGTGGCATTAAGATATTTCTGTAAGCCACCTCTTTCGTGGTCTGTCTTTAGCCTTGAATCCGTTTTATCTAAATAGCATTTCTTTGGGAGGGGGGGGGGGGCGGCGGCGCCTGTGAGGTGGTAGTCTTATTACGCGGCCAAATCATTTTAGTTGCTGTCTTTTGATGTATTGAAATACTGGTGCTGTTCCCACTGGTCTCATGATGTAATTGTTTCTGATCATGTCTCTTCTTGCTACGCCCAATATTTTTCGCAGGCATTTTATTAATGCTGTTATGATGTGTCGTTTTTCTTTTGTTGTTTGTGTCGGGTTTTGACATTGATAGCATAGTGTCGGGACGGAGCTCGTGTTGTATAAAGCTCGTTTGGTAGTTATTGTCACGTGCTTACAATTAAATATTGGAGTTAATTGTCCAATGACTTAGTTTATCAATATATTGTTGCAGTTGTAGTTCTGAAGTTGCTATGACTGCTTGATCTTCAGGGAAAAGAAGTTCGTTTAAGAGTTCACCAATGTTACTACCTTCATTTTGGTTGGCTATTTGACACATGTGGTCTATATATGTGATGAATAACAAAGACATATTAAAGAAGATATATATTTTCCTCACTATAATCCAAATACAGCGTCAGGGTCACCGAGCCAGAGCTGCCAAGACCCTTCTACACCTTCACGCAGGGATCCTCGATAACAGGCTGCAACAGAGCTGACTGGCTAAACAGAAGGGATCGAAGAGGGAATGCTAACTCGGTACTAAAAAAAATGCTTGCGGAAGTCGGATGTATTGAAACGAAAGGTGCAAATATCGCAGTCAAGCTGTAAACTACGACACAACGCATTCCGTTCTCTGTACTACATCCTGCTACTTGCAAAGCCCTTTTCAGAGCTTGGTAGCGGGAGTTTGAGAACGAACGAACGAACGACGAAGAAGTTTAGGTACTTTATAATTAACTTGCCTCTAAGTTTTCTAACATCTTTACCCATCCCGTGAGAATGTACCGGATTTCCTCTCTTATCAAATAATATATTTATCTTTAAATCAACTCTACGCATAGCCCACTGTCGAGGTCATTATGATACCGCTGACAATGACACTAGACAGACAGCTCTATAATCTGACGAGAACGGAAACACTCAACTTGAATTAGAAGCAGCAGAGATATAAGTAGGTTACGAATGGTAACAAATTGAGCCTGTGACATTTCGAGACCGACAAATGTCATGTTAAAAATAACTATAGGAAATCTGAAATATCGAGGATGATTTATGCAAATTGTATGTATCTATAACAGGACAGGAATATGTTATGCCAATTAAATTTACTGGAGTTACACTTACAGGATGCGATGTCAATCCAGTGGTGGTATGTAGTCTAAAAATATGATATATTTATATATATTACTTGAATCCTGGTATTCAATCAGGCAAGGTTACGCGGTGCCCTGGAGTACCATGATGGTCAATAGGCGTGGTGCAGATCTTCTCTTAACTTCGTTGGCGAGCGACGACGCGGGCAGCCGCAGTTGTATGGCCATCAGAAAGACATCATTTATGACTCATCGCTCCATTGCACTTTTGGTAATTCGGTGCTTCCCTGTGTACTTACTTACTTCCCATGTCCAAGCACCACGTTATATAGTATGCATTCAGTATTCAGCGACATGGATTGACTTGTCATTTGCCTCAAGAAAGTCGCACCTATTACATGTTTCCTGAAGGTTGCGGCAGGTGGTCTGGGTCTTGTATTGTGCCACAGTCACATGTGTCATCATCTGTGTATCCCCATTATTTCATATTCCTCTTGCACCGTAATACACCAGTTCGGAGTCTGTTCAGCGACTTCCGTGTTGTGTATGGTAGATGATGTCCGGGGGGCAGGTTTCTTTCGAAGTTCCATCTCTGGGGCCTGTATCAATTCGTGCCATCTATTGATACTGCGACTTTCAGGGTGTGTCTGTATGGGATGTGTTGATTTTAGGAAGATATGTCTGGATTTGAGTCCAGTGCTCTATACCTGATGCCCAAACATTAGGTACCTTTGGTCGTGCTTTTATTTTTCTTGTACGATATCGGCTGCGCCGCTGTTTCGAATTTATGGTGGTGCTATGCCAATTATGGAGTATATTTTATCAATGAGTGTGGGTTTTAGGCCTCCTGATGCTATCCGAACCGCCTTATTTATTGCTGTATCAACCAGTGTCGAATGGTCAGAGTTTTGACAGACTGGCACAGCGAATTCAGCTACGGAAAAATACAAGGCAAGTGTAGATGCCTGAAGGACTGATGGCTGTGCCCCCTCCCAATATTGTGCCGGTAAATTTTCAGATGATATTATTTCTTGCGTGTATCTTATGCTTTGTTTTCTGGCAGTGCGCCATGTAGGCCAATGTGCGGTCCAACTTCAGGCCTAGATATTTGGGGAACGTGCAGTGTGCCATGTAGGCCAATGTGCGGTCCAAATTCAGGCCTAGATATTTGGGGGCCGTGCAGTATGCCATGTAGGCCAATATGCGGTCCAACTTCAGGCCTAGATATTTGGGGGCCGTGCAGTATGCCATGTAGGCCAATATGCGGTCCAACTTCAGGCCTAGATATTTGGGGGCCGTGCAGTATGCCATGTAGGCCAATGTGCGGTCCAACTTCAGGCCTAGATATTTGGGGGCCGTGCAGTGTGCCATGTAGGCCAATGTGCGGTCCAACTTCAGGCCTAGATATTTTGGGACCGTACAGTGTGCCATGTAGGACAATGTGCGGTCCAACTTCACGCCTAGATATTTGGGAGCCTCTCAGTGTTCAAGCCCCTGTCCTTGCCACCTAATCTTAATTTTCTTGTTACCTCTCTGTTTCTGAGGTGGTAGGCACATACCTGGATTTTATTGGAATTTGGTATAAGATGATTCTTGTGGTAGGCGCATACCTGGGTTTTTATTGGGATTTGGTATAAGATGATTCTTGTGGTAGGCACATACCTGGGTTTTACTGGAAATTGGTATAAGATGATTCTTGTGGTATGCACATACCTGGGTTTTATTGGAATTTGGTATACGATGATTCTTGTGGTAGGCACATACCTGGGTTTTACTGGAATTTAGTTTAAGATGATTCTTGTGGTAGGCACATACCTGGGTTTTATTGGAATTTGGTATAAGATGATTCTTGTGGTAGGCACATACCTGGGTTTTATTGGAATTTAGTTTAACATGATTCTTGTGGTAGGCACATACCTGGGTTTTATTGGAATTTGGTATAAGATGATTCTTGTGGTAGGCACATACCTGGGTTTTACTGGAATTTAGTTTAAGATGATTCTTGTGGTAGGCACATACCTGGGTTTTATTGGAATTTGGTATAAGATGATTCTTGTGGTAGGCACATACCTGGGTTTTATTGGAATTTGGTATAAGATGATTCTTGTGGTAGGCACATATTTGGGTTTTACTGGGACTTGGTTTAAGATGATTCTTGTGGTTGTATTCTGCAAGGGCATTGGGAGAACTTGACAGTTTGTTGTCAACATTCTCAAACTATGGCCTGCGTTATTTGCGTAGATTCCAGACCTCACACCTATATATCATCGCAGGGAAAACCATGTTATTGAAGATGTGAGTCCTGGCCTTGACTTCCCGTCATTTATTTCAGTATCGGTTTAATGTAGTTGAAGCTGAGTCAGCTCGCCGCTCTCCTGCGTGAGATCTTATCAATGTTGTTGATTTACTGGTCTGTAGACATACGCATTGACATTTTCGATGGTCTCATATATATATGTATATATGATATATCATCATCAGTCCCATAACCAAGAAGGTCATTGAGGCACAGTTATTGCAGTATATCACCATCATCAGTCCCATATCCAAGAAGGTCATTGAGGCACAGTTATTGCAGTATATCACCATCATCAGTCCCATAACCAAGAAGGTCGTTGAGGCATCGTTATTTCAGTTTCTAATACCAGCTCACGCCATACAACAACGGTGTGTCTTGGGCCGCTACATACCTGACGGAGCCCATCTCTCTCCATGTGGCAGTTCATTGCAGTTGTATCTAAAGTTCATACAACAAAGCTGATACTGTCTTCAGCTAGGGCGAAGGGATTCAATCTCGTGTTCAGCCGTGTGAACTAGACCGTGAAATATGACACATATTTAAGGGTAGTGCTATTCATTAGCCGATGTCCATTCCAGGATAATCGGACAGAAGAAAACACACAAAAGGAACAAATTAACCAGTCCAAATAGAAAACAACAACACGTTTCCGTAAACACAAGTGTAAGTCGTCGATTAGTGTGAATTCCCGGCAAATACATGGTCTGGCGGCATCTATTATGAACTAAATCAGAAGAGCAATGTAGACCCGCAGACAGTTATGGCGCCATCTTTGCTGCTCTTTGCATACATATATATATATATATATATATATATATATATATATATATATATGAGTGAGTGAAAGAGAGAGAAATGAGAGAGAGAGAGAGAGAGAGAGAGAGAGAGAGAGAGAGAGAGAGAGAGAGAGAGAGAGAGATGGGAATATATAAAAAGCTGGAGGACAAAATGTCACTTAACGTTTTTATATTAAGGGATGAAAATAAAACAACCTAGGGTAGACTTTGTTTGTCTTCCTTAATTCCCAGTTAAGATGCTTGTGTCTCTAGAAAAAAAAGGCAGTAAACTCATTGTGGGCCGCGCGAACGCAATCGATTTCGAAGACTGGCTTTGCTGCGTACAACGTCATCCGTGGCAGGGGAACTAAAATAGAAAGTCGTTTATAGTAGTTTAAAAACTTGGGCTGTAGAAACCAAGTGCAGAGGGAGGTTGGAAAGAAACAAAACGTATACCGGTATGTTTAGTTCCAATGTCAGGGTGGTAGCTATTCGCGAGCGAAGGAAAATGTGTTCAGCAATTAAAAAGCCGTACAGGTGTACACACGAGCGGTCTATCAAAATATCGGTGCATCTCCAATGTTACTGTTGTTCGTTATGGTTATAGCTTTATGTTGCAACCGCAGACTGCTTGGTTATATTAAAGCGAATGACTCATCCAGGAAGTAGCCACCATATTCGCCTACATATTTGCAGTGCTAGATAACATTTGGGCATGATAATGGTTAAAGATGCTGAGCAGCGCATGAGGTGCATTGGTCAGAGACCCATAGCTGACTGCTAGCGTCAGGGCCAGCGAACCATAGCTGTCAAGACCCTTCTACACCTCCACGCGGTGATTCTGGAGAACAGGCTGCAGCAGGACAGACTGGCTAAGGAGAATGGATCGAAGAGGGAATGCTAACCCGGTACTCAAAAAATGCTTGCTGAAGTCGGATGTGTTGGACCGAAAGGTGCAAATATCGCAGCCAAGCTGTAAACTACGACACAACGCATTCCGTTCTCTGGACTACATTCTGCTACTTAAGACCTTTCAGGGTTTGGTAATGGGAGATTGAGAACGAACGAAGAAGAAGAAGAATTTAATGGTTAAAGTCAGAGCAAAGAAAAAACACAGCATTTCAGAGGTCGCCAAAGAAATGTACAGAGCTCAGAAATCTGGGCCTCCTGCTGTGAAAGTCGATACGCAGTGTGCTGACTATCTAAAACACATAACACTGATAAGTTTACCACAGAGGTATAGGGACTCACCTCTAAAGAAACGAAGGAAATTATGAAACGGCAAGCGTCCGAATGCCCCAAGTTTGAAAGTATCAATGTTGGTCTCAAAGGAGGTGAAGTCTAGCACCTAGTACTAGTACAGGCGGACGATAAACTACGATGGCCCGTGAAATGTAAGTAACGTGTAACTTAACGTCTTTATACTGGTTTAGAAGGGTCTACAGAGTCTGCATACAACCAGTTTCTTGGAGGCTGGTTTAATAGACTCAGCACTAGAGCTTAGTAGACCCGCAGCCAGTTAGGCGCCATCTATAGCTTCTCTTAACAAATTACATGGGGGAAGATACAAACAACTTTTGGGTAGATTTTTAGCTAGCATTTTGAATTTTATCTGAGAATCGGCTTGTAAGCCTACTCGTTTCAATTGCCAACAGTCAATGTATTTTTAACGTGCTCGACACTGGACACGAGAGTACGACCTCACTACGTAGGGATCAGGGCCATTTTTACCAGAAGATCCACGTGAAAAAATACTGTTTCCACCGTGAGGAGAACCGGCGACCTCCGGCACCTAAGGCAGGCACGTTACCTCGAGACCACTGAGTCCTTAGCAGGTTCTTACAACTGCCAACCTATTTGTTATAAGTTTCTTGGCAGGTGTGCAGTACGGTAGGTTGCCATTACTTTCCATACGTGGAGAAGCGATCGTATCGAGAAAAATAACCCGTATCTGTCAAACTGGACACGTGCATCATTCGAGCCGGCTACGTTGTGATTGTGAAACGGACGTTCCACCCTCCAGGCCTCGCCCGTAAAAAAAAAACAACAGATGGCAGTTTGAAATAAAAATAGAACAGGCTGTTACTAGCTGTCCATGCAAAAGTTTCGATGCAGAAAAAAAAAATAAAATAAATTCCTACACCATAAACTACATTATCATTACCTTCCTTGTTTAGTAAGTTACAAGAAGTAAAATTGTAAAATAAACAAATAAATGGGCAGCCTGAGATTTGCTGGCAGCAGACTTTAAGTGCTTATTTGAATATCATGATTTTAAATATTGAAACCGAGTTACAAAAACTAAAATAATAAAAGCCTATGTTTCTGGAAGCCACGACTCCCATTTAAGAGACATGTATCTAAAGGGAAGTATAAGAGGTTTCCGTGTCCACAATTCCCACAATGCATTATGTCATACAAGGTACATGTACACGTGTTGCTCAGCTAGCGCATCGTATCGAAATAAAAATACACAAATGGAATCCTACGTTTCGACCAAAATGTCATGGATCCAGGCGACCATCAATGGCTGTGTCCACGATGAAAGGTCTTTTTTTTGTTGTAGTAGCGTTGTTTGCGTAAGGTGTGTCGTATGGTTTTGTTCTGACGCGCTACCTGAGACATGCCTCTCCTGGGTATTGTACTTGTTATTTTCATGTCCAGTACCGGACTAAACTGCAACAAGTGAACATACGTCTGATGCGCATGATGACGTCACTTCTGGTGTAAACAGCATATACCAGCCGTCAAGTTTGCAAAGTGTCATTATCATCTGACTCATAGTTTTCTCAGAAGACCGTTGAAAACGTGGGGGGTGTGATACGGATTCAGTCCAGAGTTGATCAGCGAGCGGTGATTCGGTTTCTAACAGCTGAAGGATGTCGACCAGTTGACATTCATCGCAGAATGCAGGCAGAGTATGGTGACAAAAGTGTGTCACAGACAACAGTGAAGAACTGGAAAACGATGTTTAAAGAAGGACGTGAGTTAATGCAACAATATGCGCCTGACCTGGTCTCGGAAGATCTTTCGTTAACGAGTTCTTCTTCAAACATAGTTGCTTATCGTTGTCTAGTTCTTGACTGGTGTCTTCGATACATGCCATCACAAGTGCGTATTTATTTATGAAGACACGGAGATGAAGACTAACCTCTGATCAGTTACAACATACTGATCGGACATGTTAGTCAGGGTCAGGCAAAATATACTGGCCAAGACCTTCACCCCGACTTACTCGTAACCATCCTTGGAAACGGGCTGTTTTCATAGAAACCTGGCTAACGAGATGATGGATCGACGTGACTAACTAGGTGGGTGATCAACGTGATCCCCGAAGTAGTGAGCGATGCGCAGATTAAATCAAGCATAGCACAACCGCTTGGAGGGTCCGGGTCCACCTTCATCAGCACGCACAGGTTTTGACGAACGCTACTGCAACCCATCACTTAACGTCCTTTTCAGGGCGTACAAAAGAGTAAACCTACTCATTGTGAACATTTAACAACAACGTATGAAGATATAAACCACATGAATGCTATGGGAGACACGGCTAGCATCAAGGTTAGATGAAACATAATGACCAAGACCCCCATCTCACATCCACATCGAACTGATTGTTACAGCAGCCTGGCCAGTGAGGTGGATATCGACATTGCGATCCCGATATTGCGAGCCTACTGAGAAGATTCACGTCGAATTATAGCTAGGAGGACCAAGCCCCACCTTCTTCAGTACGTCAAGTGTTACAAGAAGTCAAGTGTTACAAGAAGTCAAGTGTTACAAGAAGAGCTATTGCAACCTGCGACCAAACAAACGTCACGAGCTGAACACGAGTAGTTTCTATGGTAAAATTCCCTCCAACACATGGATTTGCTCACGGGACATTTCACACAAGCCAAAATCCTGTCTGAGTGTGAAGCAACCCTCTATGTTTAATAGACAACTCTAGAAACAATACCTCAAATACGATAAAGGAACAACAGAGTCAATAACTTCTTTCACCTCATGACCGGAAGAGAACGAATATAGTGGATCGTTTAGGATGCTGGGATACATAAAGGCTGAAGACCTTAGTACTATTGTCTACATGTGGATGATAAACACTAATGTTCAGTAGGCGACTTTCTGGTCACGTGACTAACTTGCTCATCGTCTTCTACTTCTTGTTTACTTTTCGTTCCATAAGAAGAATGTGGCCACTCTAGCAGGTGGTCGTTTACAGGAAGTCTCTGTCGAAGGACTTTGTGGGTTCTTGCATTGGTATTTCTATGGTTGACATAACAGGATTGTCCACCAAAGAGGCTCACAGAGGAGGTAGGAATATGGCCACTTAACATTCCGTGCATGACGCATAAGGTAACTAAAGAGTGTTGTGCATGAGACTAGCAACCTCATCAAATAAAAAATTTTTTTTGGAGAAACTAAATCTTTAAGTGCATACATCGTACTTTGATACTGTCTCCGTGTAAGTGACCAACTCTAGCTGCAGCCATATGCTCCATACAAGCATAAACTGGATTTAAAAAACGGGATAGTTAGCTCCGCCCACAATCGTCACTAGTTATCATTAACGACATACTTGAATGACTGCTACTATTTGCTACTGGGAACACACACAGATGGCTGGCTGCGCCTTGTACATCGCAATTTCCTTCCACTCAAAGCCGGTATTTTTGCCTTTCTTCCTCAACTATAATTAATAGCTTTAATACATAGTCATACATTTCTCTGAGAGCTTCCATAAAGTTGCCAGTCTAACAGCGTATTTACTTTGTATCGATTCACCCATAGTGAATTTAGCTGTGTGTTTGTATATGTATGTATGTATGTATGTATGTATATATATATATATATATATATATATATATATATATATATATATATATATATATATATATATATAGCTAAAATTCACTAAAGTTATTTTCGTTGTTTGTTTGTTTGCGTTCGTCTTATTTCTCTATTCCCCAAGACGGTGTGCGTTGCACTGCGGTTTTTATTTTGCGCCTGTTGGCCCAGTGCATCGGACTTCGGCGTGCATTTTATGCAAGGGTATGCTTCCTCCTGCATTTTCTAAGGGTTTGCTTCCTCGGGGTAACGGCCGGTACTGTGATGGGGATAGAACCCAGCACCTTTGGGTTGGTTGTGAGCTGTGCCATTTAATCATGCCGTCCCCACTAAAGTGATGATTCTATATATATATATATATATATATATATATATATATATATATATATATATATATATATATATATATATATAGAGAGAGAGAGAGAGAGAGAGAGAAGATATGTCGGGGTATGACAGAAACATACTAACACTCCTCCAATGCACACACCAGCCACGAGAACACGAGAGAGAGAAATGATTGCTATGTCTCATCGATCGATATTCCAAAATATATATATCATTATTGAACAATCAAAACAAATGACGCTAAACGGTTATGTAAGTTCCCACAGACACCTGTTGAGTGAGGCAATAGTGCTGCCATATACATTCTCATCGATTTCTCTGCCACGCAAAAACAAGTACGTACACACTAAGAAAGGCACCACCAAAAAAAACAAACCCACACTAACAAACATCGCTGGGCGGAGTGGTAAACATAATTTTAGCTTTTCATTTCTTGAGCTGAAGTCAACAAGCAGATACACTATGGGCGTGCTCCTTCTGAAAACTAACATACTGTCTTTACTATCATTATCACGTGCTGTGGCAGCGTAAGGTGTTTATCTGAGTAGTTTAGCAGTTGCGTATTGTGATTGAGGGAAAAACGCAGTAAACACTATCCTGAATGGAAACATAACACCATCGTTTAAAATGCATATCAACAAAAAGAAACAAAGTACATCTAAACTAAATAATCATAATATATATATTGAACTACATAGGCGGTATTTAATCACTAGTTTTATTTTTTCCCCCAAATTACGTAACCCAGGCTCTTGCGTCTGCACTCCCCTTATCTGCACACTAAACACACAATCACATACTCGTCCTCACGATCGGATTACGTACTAAGTCATTCTGTGCATTCACATATAATCAGATCACCTGCAATCAAGTGATCTGTACATCCACATACAATCGGTTCGTGTATGCTCAGGCGATATGTGCATTCATATGTAATTAGATCACGTCATTTATAGTCGGATCACGTGCTCACTTGTGGTAACATACTCAGTCCATCTGTGCATCCACATACAATCAGAACACACATCGTTCCCAAAGTATCCTGCACATACTACACACATTCAGATCTCGTCCTTAGGCGATATGTACATTCAGATACACTCAGATCACTTACAACCAGGCGATCTGTACATTTCCAAATTACTTAGATCACTTTACGTATTCACACGAAATTATTCATTCATATGTAATTAGATCATGCATCGTTCACTAGGTGTCCTGCACGTATGACACACATCCAAATATCTTACTGTTCACAGGGTGTCCAACATAAACACCTATAAAACGACTGGCCAAAACTCGAGGTGTATGCTGGTTCAGTCACCCTGCAAACTCACTCTAACTCTCAGACTACTGACAGCCTATCAGTCACTATCCTAGCCAGTCTCCCTTGAGTTCATCTTTGCATAGTATTTTATAGTTTCAAGCGACAACATGGCTGTCCAATGGTCTTCTGTTGGTTGCCTGACTTAGCCATTACTCTAATTTGGAACTAATTCTTATTGGATAACTATCCCCGAATCCATGTCCCTCTAAATATCGTAGCCGGTCGTGGCGGCATCTGACTGTCACCCCAACTACGCTTATTCGAAACGCCTGGTCAGCTACGAACCTCCAACTCAGCTTCCCCCCCCCCTCCCGTACAAGACTAAGTCATCCACCTAAGCCTCTCGTTTCCTTTGTCGATCTAGTGTCAAGACGGTGATTGACCTTGGCACGCATTCAGATAAACTTTGTTACCTGAGTCGCCAGCCGAATCTCCCCTGCCCTAAAAGCCCATTCTCCAGCTGGAACTATCATAATGCAATAACGATCGGCAGAGACGATATCGTAGAACTGTACATCTGTATATTTTCCGAGTGGTGTTTATCAATTCTGTTGCTGTGTGTATTCAATGTTTTCCAAATGGTGTTTATAAATTATGTTGCTGTGTGTATTCAATGTTTTTCAAGTGGTCTTTATAAATTATGTTGCTGTATGTATTCAATGTTTTCCAAATGGTGTTTTCCAATTATGTTGCTGTATGTATTCAATGTTTTCCAAGTGGTGTTTATCAATTCTGTTGCTGTATGTATTCAATGTTTTCCAATTATGTTGCTGTATGTATTCAATGTTTTTCAATTCTGTTCCTGTATGTATTCAATGTTTTCCAAATGGTGTTTTCCAATTATGTTGCTGTATGTATTCAATGTTTTCCAAGTGGTGTTTATCAATTCTGTTGCTGTGTGTATTCAATGTCTTCCAATTATGTTGCTGTATGTATTCAATGTTTTCCAAGTGGTGTTTATCAATTCCGTTGCGGTATGTATTCTATGCCACAATGTTACAGGCATCGTCATCCATACATCTCGTTGAGCTTATATTAGAGGACCGCAACGGATGCTGGCCATCCTTTCATATTCTGATATTCCGAGTAACCTTCTTGCGTTCCGTTCCGTCCACGAGGTGGTGGTAGTGGTTGGGGGGGGGGGGGCGGCGAGAAAGAGTGAGGGAGTGAGGAGAAGAGCAAGGAAAGAGAAGAGAAGGGTATTGATCCAGTTTGCACTTGTATTTTAAATATTCCTTGCCGTTAACGGTTTTTAATTTGTGTCTGGTTTAGGTTGTCAGTCCCAACCCGACCCTGGAACCTGTGGGATGTGTATACACTTTTTGCCAGACGCCTCATATGGTGACCAGCGCTGCTCGTTGGATCTACGCAGAGGGAGATAGCAAGCGTAGCAACTGACACAGTGAAACGGCAGACCGTCCATCTAGTCCGTGGCAACAGGCGAGCCTCTATTGATGAGATAGCCGTAGATTTCAACATGAGTTACGGCGCTGCGCACAAAATTGTCCATGATGACCTCGGCTATAGGAAAGTGTGTAGCAGATGGGACTCAATATAGTTGACACCAAACAACTTTTTTCTAGAGGGCATCCACAAGCTAGTACAGTTGGACAAGTGTGTTGCCAGTTAAGAGGACAATGCTGAAAAATAAGACACAAAAGATGTCTGGTTCGTTCTCATAAAAAAAATTGTTAATAAAATTCCTGTTACTTAATTACTTTCTTTCGTATATTATTAGGGAGCCGCGTAGCACAGTGGTTCGCGCTCTGGCTTCGCATCTCAGTGGTCCTGAGTTCATTCCCCAGTTGAGGCGGACATGTTTATTTTCAGACCGTAACGGCTCCCGGGTCGACCCAGCCTTAAATGGGTACCGGTTCAGTCCAGGAAGTAAAAGCGGCGAGGGAGAGGAGATGGCTACCGTCCTCATATAGCCGAGCCATTGAAATATGAGATCGCTAACACCTCACACCCCTACTGCAGTAATACTATGGGCTACTTTTACTTCGTATATTATAGCTCACCGGCAAAAACCAAGATTTAAAAAAACATCGGCTACAACCCAACAGCAGCAGGAATTATTGTCAATAGCAACAATGTCAACTTCACTAAAAATGTCATTGACACGAGCAGTATACAAAACTGAGACGCACGAAGCCACTCGGACATTGTTCGACGAGTCAGTCTGAAGCGAGCAGATGCTTAACAGAAAACCAATCTACTCATTTACTTAACCCGTACGGCCCTGCATGCTGCTGTACGGTTCAGAAACCTGGACTATTCAGCAGCGCATTGAGGTCGTCCACATATACAACCAGAGGCGAATTCTTACGACCCAGTGGTATGACCGGATCTCAAGTCGGACGGGCCTCTAGAGCACACCAACCATACTCATCTGTCGCAGTTTGACCTAATTTGGATATGAGACGTGCTTTTTAAAATTGTATGTGTTTGCCTAACTAGTTTCTACTGGCGGTGGCGCGCCTATTCCACCCCAGACCGTAGTCAATTTGGGCGATATTAAGACGCCTAAACGAGTGTTTGGATGCGTGTTTGTACCTAGCCTGGTGGTTCCGTGATGTTCCCCCCTTTGTTCCTCGCCATTTGCCTTTCACTCAACAGCTCTTTAAGCTGACGATGGACATCACGGATGAGAAGCGACCCTCTTCGTTATGTCCTGCCCCCCCCCCCCCCCATCCATCATCTGGTTAGGTCAACAGATAATCCTCATTGCGTGCAGCCTGGAACTCAGTAACTCATCGTGGTCATAGATGGTTGTCATGACGGGCCCTTGTCGCCTAAGTGGACCACCTTACCTACCTACTTACCTACCTACCTGACATGTTGACAATTAGATGATTACACATACTTTATTCTAGTGTGTAAAATTTGCAGTCTTTAGCAGTTTACAGATTTGAAGAAAGCTCCAACAAACTGCCAATTAACGTCATTTTCAGGGTGCACAAAACAATAAATCTACTCATTGTTGGCATTATTCTTCTTCGTCTTCATCATCGTCCTAGTCGTCATCATCATCATCAACAACAACACCACCACCAACAAGCATGTCTCTAAATAACGACCAAACATAATCCAAATAGGAAAGGTTGACCTGTCTGGTAGTGTATACATTTTCTCTGTCTGTTACGTCTTCTCATGTTATTGTTCTTGTTGCTGAATGTCTACAATGAGTAAAATTACTCTTTTGTGCACCTTGAAAAAGGTGATAGGTGGCTGGTTGCAGTAGCTTTCTTTACATCCCGAGCGTGATGAGAAGAGGTATAGAAGCAAGACCCCCGCATATGGTACACAATAAAGGAGTACGTAACGTAATCACCTGTGTTCCCTGGGTTCACAAGAAGAAGGACACAAGAAGAGTCCAAGAATTTTACAACTAAAACAAAATGATCTGAGAGACCGTCAGCTGAATCGAAATGAGACGTTTATTATCTGTTCAGGGCATTATCGATTCAGAGATCAAACGGTACTCAGATACGGCTATTCCAGGACAGGCCATCTGAGGTATAATGTCTTCTGTCGCACTTATGTGATGAGACACACAGAATAGCAGACAGTTTTTATACAATTATGGTTAAATTTAGATCTTTTGGAATCTTTCTTTCGCAATAAGACCTTGGCTGTCTGTTTGACCTCGGGTGGGAAGTATTTCTGTGGCATATTGAGCGAGTGCTTTGATGATAATGACGTCAGTGTTATCATGCTGAACTGGGACTTTTCACTACAGATATGGCAGACGATGAGAAGCGGGGTATGCTGACCGATGAATTACACCAGCCTCATTTCGACTGTGCCAACTCACTGTGTAATAGACGCAGGTGCTACATACCTGTGTGGATCACAGGGAGCAAAGCACTGCAGTTTTGCAAGCATGTCATACAATGTAATAAGGAACGATAAGGAGATTAATAGCTAGGAAGTCACAAAACACCCTTTTATAATACATTCAAATGACTTGGAGAGAAGTGTCACATGCCACGAGCTAACGGCCTTGAAAGTCAATTCTCTCGTTTCGGCACTTAGATTATTTACATACTCCTCAAACTGTTTACAGATGCCCTGTCCGTAGTCACAGCCCTAATAAGCCAGAAAAATACTGAACTTAATGATTTAAGAGCAGTACTCTGTCAACTATGCCAGCAGTCCGCACCAAAAAGAGTAGTGGTACAGTGGGTTCCATCCCACTGTAACATCAAAGGCAACGAGGAGGCAGACAGACTGGCAAAAGAAGGTGCAAGACTACCACAACCAGATTCTAGTGTGACCTACGAAGAGTCCAAAAGGCTTTTTAAGGCCAGATACATGGCCAAATGGGAAACAGAACATACTGGCTACACAAAAAATTATACCTATTACCAGTTGAATAAAAGAGAGCAGGTCGTGGTCTTCAGACTCCGTACATGCCACAATAGACTGAGGTACCACCTATTCAATAAAATGAAGATAGGTGGCACTGACGAATGCAGTTGTTGTACCGAGAAAATGACCGCTGAACATCTGCTGCAAAACTGCCCGACATACGAGGACCAGAGAGAGCAGACGTGGCCATCACCAGTGGCAACACTAGACACGCTCTATGGCAATGTCGACAGCGTCAGGATGACCGCTGATTTCTTCGAACAAATTAAAGTTGACGTCTGACAGCGTACGAAGAAGAAGAAGATACTCCTCAAACGTAGTTCTTAGTCGACCTGCACTTCTACAGGGGCAGATGCTCATGTTCAGGTCCAAGTTCTGGTTTGAGCTGGATATAGCAGAGAGAAGGATTTTCTGCTTAGCGTGCTAGGCATGAGCAGCTTTATACTCTGTTGCGTTAGGTAGTTAGTTAACCGTTAAGCGAGTTCTTCTTAATAGACTCAAAACACTAGAGCAAAGTAGACCCGCAGTCTGTTAGGCGCCATCTATGCTGTTCTGAACAAACCACCTAACCATGGCCGGTGTTATGCCATGTGACACAGTTAGTCGCCTCTTACGACATGCTCTCTGTGAGGCAGTGATGCTATTCTTGTCCTTGTCATAGACAAAGACACTGGCAGACCACTCCTCGTCCTATTCATTTTAAATCTGCCCTTTATGACGTCATTAACCTATGCCCTTTCCAGTTGTCACAAGTACGGGTTCTAACAAAATGTTACGGCTTTTCTATAATATTTGAGTCTGTCTTGGGGACTTACATGGTTGGAGAATAAAGGTCGCTTGTCTACCTGCCAGCCAACACAGTGTGCAGGCCAGGCTTTTACTTCACCTCCATAGACTAAAAATACATGGACCTGGCCTTGGTTTGAGTCCGTCCCTCAAGACTAATCGACAATTATTCGAATAGCTCAACAACTAACTCCACGCCTACCCCTTCCAGGTATGAGATCAATGAGGCAAAGACCATACTTAAAGCCAACTACAGGGAACTGAGACGCTGTGCACAACATACTGACCAGGACGTCGCGTGAGGGTCAGGCACAACATACTGACCAGGACGTCACGTCAGGGTCAGGCACAACATACTGATCAGGACGTCGCGTCAGGGAAAGGTACAACATATTGACCAGGACGTCGCGTCAGGGTCAGGCACAACATACTGACCAAAACCATAATCTCTCTTCCATGTAGCGTTCCCTGTAAACGGGCTCTTTTCAAGGCAGTCTGGCTGACGAGATGTGGATTGATGTGATCTTCGTAGTAGTGAGCGCCACGGAGATGAAGCCAAGCATAGCACAGCCGCATGGAGGACCGCAGTGCACCTTCATCAGCATGCACAGGATGTCAGGAAAGCTACTACAACCCACGACTTAACGTCCTTTTAAGGGCGCACACAAGTACTCATTCTGGGCATCCAACAACAACAAAGCCAAGTACGAGACGTGTTCAAATGAAACCGGACCAAACAGAACAAGTGAACATACGCACGATGCGCATGATGACGTCACTTCTGGTGTAAACAGCACATAATTAACCTCCGACTCAGTTTCCTCAGCAGACCGTTGAAAACATGGCGGGTGTGATACGGAATCCGTCCAGAGTTGATCAGCGAGCGGTGATTCGGTTTCTAACAGTTGGATGATGTCGACCAGCTGACATTCATCACATAATGCAAGCAGTGTATGGTGACAAAAGTGTGTCGAAGACAACAGCGAAGAGCTGGACAACGATGTTTAAAGAAGGACGTGAGTTAACGAAAGATCTTCAGAGACCAGGTCATGCGCAGTTGCGTTAACTTACGTCCTTCTTTAGTCGACCTGGTGGTTCACTGTTTAATACTCATTATTATTATTGAGATATAGAATGGATTAAACATTTGTCACATATTCGCACACACATTTCTTGTCCAGCACGTTAACGTGCGAATGGAGAGTGAGAAGTGGATATGAGAAGTAGTTTCTTCTTCTTCTTTGTTCGTTCTCAATCTCCCACTACCAAACCCTGAAATGGCTTAAGTAGCAGAATGTAGTCCAGAGAACGGAATGCGTTGTGTCGTAGTTTACAGCTTGGCTACGATATTTGCACCTTTCGGGCCAACACATCCGACTTCAGCAAGCATTTTTTGAGTACCGCGTTAGCATTTCCTCTTCGATCCCTTCTCCTTAGCCAGTCTGCTCTGTTGAAGTTGTTATCCAGGATCACCGCGTGGAGGTGTAGAAGGGTCTTGGCAGCTATGATTCGCTGGCCCTGACGCTAGCAGTCAGCTATGGGTCGCTGACCACTGCAGCTCATGTGCTGCTCAGCATCTTGATCCCTGATAAGTAGTTTGATGTGATAGATCTCACCTCACTTAGACCCTACCTCAAACAGGTATCACGTATGACTTATTTCGTTTGAATTTCATGTTCTATTGACTGGCAATGGTGAAACTAACACTCGAGTGAGATCAGAGGTCCCTTACTAAGGAGGAAATAATAGGGCGACTCAACATCTATACATATCGCAAACAGAGTTTTTTTTTAAAGTTGTGCATGCGACTTGCAAATTTATCATGTTTCACAAATGTATACATGCAAGAGCATGCAAAGTGCTTTGGCGCAGGAATTCGTGCAGAAGGGTATCTGATCCAAGAGACAAAAGGACACGATGAACATCAACTAACCGTGTGGATCCACGAGACAAAAGGGCATGATCTGTATCAAGAAACCACGTGGGAAATGGAGCCTAAAGAGAGGTGCATGCGACCAGCAAACTCGTCATGTAAAAACTAAATCTGCTACAGAAAATAACAAGTAGTGGTCCCTAGTTTCGATAACAAGACAAGGAAAAGACCCAAACAAAATGTTAAAGTTTTAAATTTCAAGTATCAAACTCTATCCCCTTCAGAAAAATGTTGCTTACGGGACAGACAGTCCTCTCAAGCCAGAAACATTACTGACCTAATTTCCCGGAGCAACAATCTGAACTTCACAGCTTTCAGTTCCAAAGTCGGCAAATTGTCCAGGACATCGCCACAAATACTGAGAACATGAACATTGGAAAGACTCAAGGGAGGTAATGTTGAACAGGGAGAGAAGACGGGGTAATCTGTCCCTAAGAGCCGTGTTCTCTCTTCTAGATTATGTTCCCATCTGTCAGCTTGGTGTCGTGGTCGAGTCTAATCTTAATATCAAACTTGGAACTCTTACCCCTAAAAAATCCCGGAAGGAGGGAGAGTGCGGGTATGGGGGAATCTTATCTGGTTGTAATACATATACAACTATACGGTTATTGATCCAGCGGCCTATGGGCTCCTGCCCTTTGGCCCAATACAATTATACAAAGTAGATATTTTGAAACATGTACATATTGTTTTTTAAACAATGTTTTTCGGTTCAAGTTTTTACGAGGAATTCACCCTAAACAGAGTTCCCTGGATTCCCATCATACGTATTTAACAGCTGATGACTGTAGCAGGAATTACATTTCGATATAACGTTATTTTAAATAACTAAGTAAAGACTTAGATAAAGATACATGTATAGAAATGATGTTTATATTCAGTTTTACGACCAATCTTCTGGAAGTATGTAGGGCAAAACAAAGGAGCAGAAGCACATTTTCTGGCAGGTCGACTGAAATAATTGGACGACCAACTACAACAATTTGAATGACTTTGATGAAACCGAACATACTGGTTACACCAAAAACGATGCCTATTACCAGTTGAACCGAAGAGAGCAGGTCGTTGTCTTCAGACTTCGCACTGGCCACAACAGACTGAGGTACCACCTATTCAACAAATTGAAGATAGGGTGTACCGACGAATGCCCGTGCGGTACTGGTAAAATGACCGCTGAACATCTGCTGCAGAGCTGCCCGACATACGAGGATCAGAGAGAGCAGATGTGGCCATTGCCAGTGGAACTGCAAGACAAGCTCTATGGTAGTGGCGAGAATCTCAGGATGACCGCCGCTTTTTTCGAAAAAATAATGGTGTCTGTCTGACTGTGTACGCAGAAGAAGAAGAAGAATGACTTTGATGGCCATAATTGAACAATGTCGACAAGAATGGCAGTACAAACGTCCAAACAATTGTCCTTGATGCGTCGATGCCACTTCAACTCGTAGATCTACGAATCAAGCATATGTCTGTGTGTGCCATTTTGGCGCGTGTTTCTCTCCTTTGCGGTTTTCTAAGAACGTTCGATGTATTGAGTATGTGCACTTGTGGAAGGGTCAACACAGTTGACTGACTCATTTACTGTTTGATGATTATTGTAAATCGCGTTATAGGCGCGATGTTACAGTTAAAAAGTAGACTATTCTGTGACGTCACTAACCCCAAATCCGGTGCTAAAATATATATTTCTATTGTTTGATGCAAATTAAGAGGAAGTACCAAATTTTGTAAAAAGGTGACAGTACACCCATGCTAGAAAATGCCGTCACTGATGAAGAAGTATGATGAAATACTAGACTTTATAATATGTCTCAGCTATTTATGATGTACAGTGACCAGTTCCCTTCCCCGTCGCATTGTCTTCCATAACAGTAAAGCTAGGTACTCACATACAGCGTAGTAGACTGGAGCGTCCTGCCACCAGGGAATAAACCCGTACCTTCACCACGAGAAGCTCTCTGTCACTTAAAACCTAAGTGACCTAATGCATAAAACCTAAGACATGTCACATCCTGGTACAGTTATAATGTTACAATAGCCATGTGTCACATCTTGGTACAGTTATAATGTTACAATAGCCATGTGTCACATCCTGGTACAGATATAATGTTACAATAGCCATGTGTCACATCTTGGTACGGTTATAATGTTACAATAGCCATGTGTCACATCCTGGTACAGTTATAATGTTACAATAGCCATGTGTCACATCCTGGTGCAGCTATAATGTTACAATAGCCATGTGTCACATCTTGGTACGGTTATAATGTTACAATAGCCATGTGTCACATCATGGTACAGTTATAATGTTACAATAGCCATGTGTCACATCCTGGTACAGCTATAATGTTACAATAGCCATGTGTCACATCTAGACACAACTTTGCATTTTTTGGTTTTAAAAATAGTTTTCTTGTTCGTTCGTTCTTAATCTCCCGCTAGCAAGTCATGAAAAGGATTTTGCAAGTAGCAGGATGTTATCCGGACAGAGAAATGTGTTCTAGATCCAAGTTCTCACCCTAGTTGTGCAGACAGTCTGATAAAAAAATTGCTAGACATATTTGAAGACCCACCGAGTCGTATGCTATTAGTATAAGAAGGATATTGATATATTTCATAAATAAAAACACGGTGACCCAGATAACACTGTGACCCAGATAACGCAGCAAGCCAGTCCGCACTTAAACCACGACCTGGGTCCCAGATTACAGACGCCGATAACATTATACATGATGAAGATCTACGATCTTCCGTTCCAATCGAAACAAACGACCACCAATACAGCTGGCTGTCCGACAGGAGGCATGTATCTGAAATTTGGAGGTGACGGTTATACGTGTTCAGGTTCATAGCCCCATACACCATTTTTAGTCATCTTTTACGACATGCTTGGAAGGTTACGGTGGTTCTATTCCGGTACTTGCGTCTTAACTCACCCCAAACAGAGTTACCTGGGTTCCCATAGTACGTAACGGGGCATTCCATTTCGGGTTAAGGAGAGGACAGGTCAATATAATTTTATAGTAAATAAATATGTAAAGGCTTATCAGAAGATTTAAGATGGTTATATTCACTTTTGCAAAGGGCTAGGTTTAGGATGAGGTTTATTGTTAAGATCAGGTTTAGGATTAGGGGCTATGGTTAGATACGACGGTGTTATTACATCGTTTGACAGCATGGATAATAATATAGAAACTGGATGCAACTCTTCTTATCATAGACCAACGTTGACAGATTCAAGAAATTAATTGCTAAGACGGCAAGAATAACGGGATGCAAGACCGAAAATTCTCGCAGAATGTTTGGCACCCCTAACAGTTAAAAAGTGGACTATTCTTTGCAGTCAGTACCTCAAGGTCAATGGTAAAAATATATATTTGTTTTGTTTGGGGTGAATTAAGAATCACGTACCTCTAATCCTTTCAACTCGGGCTCCACTCGGATGAACAACATACATGCCTCGGTATCGTGATACTGTTGTTGAATTCTAGTTATGCTCAGTTGAGTTAACTCTTGTAGATGTCTTTGGCGGCAGTTAATAATGCAACTCGTACTTGAGTTAGGTACTCTTGGCATCATTCATCCTTGAGTTACGTACCCCTGACACTCATTCTCGAGTTAGGTACTCCTGACTCCTGACATAATTCATCCTTGAGTTACGTACCCCTGACACTCATTCTCGAGTTAGGTACTCCTGACATCATTCATCCTTGAGTTACGTAACCCTGACACTCATACTTGAGTTAAGTACTTCTGACATCACTTGTACTTGAGTTAGTTATTCCAGACACCATTCGTGCTTGACTTTGGTACTTCTGACATCACTCATACTTGAGTTTGGTACTCCTGACATCACTCGTACTTGCGTTCGGCCCTCCTAACGACTTACTTTGGTGGTGAGCTGCACTGGGTCTCCTGAAATAAAAAGGCATACTTTTCCTGGCTGTAGTGCAATGCGAGGCTCATCAATAAGCTCCCCACTACAGGGATTACAGTGTCGAACACCAGAAACTACTTACTGATCTGGCGAACACTATGACAGGAACTGAATTGATAATAATTTGTATCAAGGTCAAACCTGGAACGCGTCATGGACCTGAACAATTGCGCGAGGACAACATGGCGTCACGTCTGAGGTGAGTCACTTCCTATGTGATGTCTGCCTCCAAGTGATCCAATATAACTGCACACGACGAAGCTCGCTAAATTCACATACTGTGAGCAACCGAACCTGCATTATTCTCGATTTCCAATACATTTAACATTGTCACAGCTCAAGCAGACCGTGTTTTATGTTTGCAGTCGATATTACTGTTTATAGCGTCTCAGCAGAAGAGTGGGTAGAGCGACTGATTCTTAGATCAGGGGTTCAGGGTCCGAGTCCCAGCCTACGTCTGTCTAAAGCTGTGATTTGTTCTTAAATAGATTTAAGTGAGGAAGATTTGAGATGTCATTAACCTCACTTATTTTGGTCCTGAACTACCTCGGCCCAGAGGAAAGATGTGGTTGAGACGACTGGAGAGCACAGAATGCATATTATGTTTCAAGGTTTACTGCTGAAGCATTTACCGTGAACAGGTAGCCCGGCAAGGAAGTGGCTACTAACATTACTAATAGTAATCTACCTAGCTAGAAATTGGTACCTGACTTCCTGTTTGGTAAGGCGGAACGGAACGTATCCTTCCCACCTTATAAAAGGCTGAGATATAGTACAATGAAGTTATCAACACTTCCTCCCCGACGGAAGCGACTGTTTTAGACTACCGCTATCGATACTTCCCACCTTATAAAAGGCTGAGATATAGTACAATGAAGTTATCAACACTTCCTCCCCGACGGCAGCGACTGTTGTAGACTACCGCTATCGATACTCCTGTCATTGACGACGAATGTACAACGTGAGGATTCCTTCATTTCAAACTTTACCTGTAAATTCAACCTCAACAGAAAAGAAGACAAACTAGATTGTATTGTGTCACAAAAGTGTCAGCACTTGGCACTGCAAAGCGTAACCAACAGTGTCCGCACCAGGTGTATTTTATTAAGTCACTTATTGTAAAACTAAAGACCTTGTGACCTCATTGAGAATGAGCTGACAGAAGCCACCGACTCACAGGCGGCTGCTTGCATCAGGGTGAGAGAACGAGAGTTGACCAAGACCTATTTAGACTTCAAGTGACAGCCTCGGTAGCAGGTCCCACTAGCGGAGAAGGCAGAAAACTAGAACGAAGCAAATACGGTTCCTTAAATACCGTGATGAAACCGGATGTGCCGGACCGATAGGCGCAGATATCGCTGTACACAACGTCACAACATTCTTTTCAGGATGAGCGCGGATCGACAGAAAGAAATGTAGAACAAGCTGTCAACCTCATTATTGCAGTTAATCAGAGTACTTTCATCTGTCAATCTCATTATTGCAGTAAATCAGAGTACTTTCATCTGTCAATCTCATTTTGCAGTAAATCAGAGCACTTTCATCTGTCAACCGCATTATTGCAGTTAATCAGAGTACATTCATCTGTCAACCTCATTAGTGCAGTTAATCAGAGTACTTTCATCTGTCAACCTCATTAGTGCAGTTAATCAGAGTACATTCATAAAGATGAAAACATCCTCCACGAATATGTGAATTCCCTTAACGAAACATGCAGCAAGTATAATATGAAAGCATAAGACAAGAAAAAAAGTCATACAAAGAGCAAGAAGGAGAAAAGAACACGAACCCAACACGAAATGACACATTAAGTAAACTAAGAACACAGACGCAGACAATTGTCTGCTGAACAGGATACATTTTCTATCAGATCTGAGCCCCCTTACATCCTGTCCTGCACAACTAGCAAACATAACAATGGAATAACTGACAGGGGTGGCCTCTAACAGTCTACCAGGCATATTCATGTCACCAATCATGGCACAAGTACGGTCCAGTTCCCGTTGAGCTACGTTTACCCCAGCTGTGAAAGGGTAATTGGCAGTTAGGGACGACAGTGCATCGATGACGGGTACTGACCACACCACCTCACAAACAGCTGAGACCTAGTACAATACCTTAAACCAGTGTTTCACATCAGCCGGTTCGCGGACTTCTGCCGGTTCGCGAAAAAAAGAAAATTACTGCTATACTCCTTATATGTGTACTACTCGAATTCTGGTTATTTTAAATGGCTATAGAATTGTATTAGATTTAACAACTAACACTTTATAAATAATTGGATTGTTTTTCTCTGTCTGAGTGGTTCGCGAAGAATTGTACATATTTTCACCTAAACCATTCGGTAAGTGTAAAACGGTTGGGAAACACTGCTTTAAGCTCAACCCCCCCCCCCCCCCCCCCCTTTGTCCGTTATGGGACTATCTTTACCTGGGATATATAAGTGTATGTGTCCAATAGCTGTTACATGGATTCCACTATGTGACCATGGAAGACGAATGAGTCAAGAGAAGAAACAACAGCCAAAACCAAAAACAAAACAAACCATTTCAGAAACACATCAGATGTAATGTGTCGACGGAAGAACGTGTAGATGTGGGAGTGTCTCGTGCCAACAACTCCCAGCTGATCGATATATCTGGTCCTAACGTCAACTGTTGCGAACGTAAAGAAAGAGTGTGCATCACTGTTTACCAGATAAGTCTAAATGGGTTGTCGTCAAGCAAACATTCGATCAATGCCGCTATACCTGACAACGAGTTCCAGATCGATCTGACCCAATCTCACAAGCTCAACATCTATTCACATTTAACTGCCCCCTCTTGCTCACACGGGTTGCTACGACTGTTGATTCTGGCTTGTGTGCGGAGCAGGGTTTGAGATTGGGTTAGAAATTGGTGTTTGTACACGGGGCTTGTCATAAGTCATTATTCTGACTATGAAGTAGGGGGAGAAAGTCTAAATTTGGTACATACGTAGCTCATTCAATTTGTACTGGACTTGAGAAGTATGAATTTCCCTCCTTGACGGGTTTACTCGGCATGGAGCCACACACCTTATTGACCGGATATGCTACTCCAACGGTTTCTCAGAACAATGGAGAAATCAAGAGGCCAGAACTGTGATACAATTTTTGATGTTGCAGGGAAAAACACCTACAGAAATACACAGGGAGATGGAACCAGTGTTTGAGGAATTCTGTCCTTCGTATGCTTCTGTAAAAAACTGGTGACAGTAGATGAAATTTGGGATCACCATTATGACCCAGAATCCACAATTTCCAGCATGCTGTGGAAAACTCTGGGCTCACCAACACATGTCAAGCCAAGAACACAGCAATCTGCAAGAAAAGTGATGCTGATTGTTTTTTTGGAACGTCAAAGGTGTCATATTGAAAGATTATCTGCCTTATGGCAACACGGTTAATGGGCAATATTATGCAGATCTCCATACCAAACTAAGAAAGACTCTGACCTGAAAACGGAGGATAGTGCGCACTGAAATTCTGCCTTTGCGTAAGACAACGCGCCCTCCCATTAAGCAAGGCGTGTGCTGCAAACAATCAACGATTTCAATATTGAAATTCTTCCACACCCACCATTTTCTTTGGATTCAGCTCCATCAGACTTTTTTCTTTTCCCAAAACTTAAAAAAAAAAAACAGCTGAAAGGAAATCATTTTGACAGTGACAGATGTGATACTGGCTTGTGATAACTGGTTTAGTTAGAAAAATAGGTCATTTTATTATGAAGGTCTTTTCAAGGTCATGGAGAGATGGCAGAAATGTATTAATTTAGGTGGTGGCTACATTGAGAAGGAATAAGCACTGTGCCAAATTTAAACTTTCTCTTCCTACTCCTTCATAATCAGGATAAAGACATGACAAGGTCCTTGTATGTTCGTCAGATATGACGATAAGCTGCATCTTATGGTGGTTAATGTCAAATTCTCTTTCAATCCATGAAGTACGGTGGGATTTGATCAGCAGGTCTGTATTAGTATGTTTCACCTGGACCTGACGAGGTGAGGCTTGATTAGTATGTTTCACCTGGCCCTGACGAGGTGAGGCTTGATTAGTATGTTTCACCTGGCCCTGACGAGGTGAGGCTTGATTAGTATGTTTCACCTGGCCCTGACGCAAGTTTCGGTTCACCCCGTCTCGCTAGGGGAGACAACTCTTATTAGCATTGCACAGTTTATTATGTTTAACCGCAAGTCTGCTGAGTGTATTGTCTTCTTCTGACTTTCAGAGAAAGCTCCCCAATCCAGCACTGGCCGTTACCCCAGGGAAGGAAACCCTTAGAAAATGTCGGAGGAAGCAGACCCTTACATCAAATGCATGCCGATGTCAGATGCACTGGGCCGACAGGCACATAATTAAAAACATAGTGCAACGAACACCACCTTTGGTGAATAGAGAAATAATGCGAACGTAAACACCCCCCTCCCCCCCAAAAATAAAATAAAATTAAATAAAAATTAAAAAAACAAGCAAACAAACAAACAACAAAAAACAAACAAAACAAAACAAAAAACACAACAAAACAAACCTTTTATGATTACTAAACAGCTAATAACTTGTTTTCTCAAAATTCGTCTTCACATATCGCCTTCCTGTGATTAATGATTATTACAGCTTATGTTGGGGAACTGAGAAGCCAATCAAGTCAGGCACAACATACTGACCAAGACATCGCGTCGGGGTCAGACACAATACACTGACCAAGACCACTATCTCTCTTCCATGTAGCGTTCCCTGGAAACAGGCTGTTTTCCAAGCAGCCTGGCTGACGAGATGTGGATCGATGTGATCCCCGTAGTAGTGAGTGGCACGCAGATGAAGCCAAGCATTGCACAACCGTCTAGAAGAACGTGGTCTACCTTGATCAGCACGCTCGGGATGTGAGAAAAGCTACTACAACTCGCCACTTAACGTCCTTTTCAAGGCGCACAAAACAGTAAACTTACTAATTGTGTGCATTAAACAAGAAGAAGAAGAAAGCTACTTGTAGGATAAGATAATCAGCCCTTCGTCTACCCACACTCTCACGTGTCCAGCCCTTCGTCTACCCACACTCTCACGTGTCCAGCCCTTCTTCTACCCACACTCTCACGTGTCCAGCCCTTCGTCTACCCACACTCTCACGTGTCCAGCCCTTCTTCTACCCACACTCTCACGTGTCCAGCCCTTCGTCTACCCACACTCTCACGTGTCCAGCCCTTCTTCTACCCACACTCTCACGTGTCCAGCCCTTCGTCTACCCACACTCTCACGTGTCCAGCCCTTCGTCTACCCACACTCTCACGTGTCCAGCCCTTCGTCTACCCACACTCTCACGTGTCCAGCCCTTCGTCTACCCACACTCTCACGTGTCCAGCCCTTCGTCTACCCACACTCTCACGTGTCCAGACCTTCGTCTACCCACACTCTCACGTGTCCAGCCCTTCTTCTACCCACACTCTCACGTGTCCAGCCCTTCTTCTACCCACACTCTCACGTGTCCAGCCCTTCTTCTACCCACACTCTCACGTGTCCAGCCCTTCTTCTACCCACACTCTCACGTGTCCAGCCCTTCTTCTACCCACACTCTCACGTGTCCAGCCCTTCTTCTACCCACACTCTCACGTGTCCAGCCCTTCTTCTACCCACACTCTCACGTGTCCAGCCCTTCTTCTACCCACACTCTCACGTGTCCAGCCCTTCTTCTACCCACACTCTCACGTGTCCAGCCCTTCTTCTACCCACACTCTCACGTGTCCAGCCCTTCTTCTACCCACACTCTCACGTGTCCAGCCCTTCTTCTACCCACACTCTCACGTGTCCAGCCCTTCTTCTACCCACACTCTCACGTGTCCAGCCCTTCTTCTACCCACACTCTCACGTGTCCAGCCCTTCTTCTACCCACACTCTCACGTGTCCAGCCCTTCTTCTACCCACACTCTCACGTGTCCAGCCCTTCTTCTACCCACACTCTCACGTGTCCAGCCCTTCTTCTACCCACACTCTCACGTGTCCAGCCCTTCTTCTACCCACACACTCACGTGTCCAGCCCTTCTTCTACCCACACTCTCACGTGTCCAGCCCTTCTTCTATCCACACTCTCACGTGTCCAGCCCTTCTTCTACCCACACTCTCACGTGTCCAGCCCTTCTTCTACCCACACTCTCACGTGTCCAGCCCTTCTTCTACCCACACTCTCACGTGTCCAGCCCTTCTTCTACCCACACTCTCACGTGTCCAGCCCTTCTTCTACCCACACTCTCACGTGTCCAGCCCTTCTTCTACCCA
Source organism: Ariolimax columbianus (assembly GCA_036924085.1). Taxonomy (NCBI): domain Eukaryota; kingdom Metazoa; phylum Mollusca; class Gastropoda; order Stylommatophora; family Arionidae; genus Ariolimax; species Ariolimax columbianus. Next base: position 82,246,741 of record JAVGWX010000011.1, on the reverse strand, counting down.
CACTCTCACGTGTCCAGCCCTTCTTCTACCCACACTCTCACGTGTCCAGCCCTTCTTCTACCCACACTCTCACGTGTCCAGCCCTTCTTCTACCCACACTCTCACGTGTCCAGCCCTTCTTCTACCCACACTCTCACGTGTCCAGCCCTTCTTCTACCCACACTCTCACGTGTCCAGCCCTTCGTCTACCCACACTCTCACGTGTCCAGCCATTCGTCTACCCACACTCTCACGTGTCCAGCCATTCGTCTACCCACACTCTCACGTGTCCAGCCCTTCGTCTACCCACACTCTCACGTGTCCAGCCCTTCGTCTACCCACACTCTCACGTGTCCAGCCATTCGTCTACCCACACTCTCACGTGTCCAGCCATTCGTCTACCCACACTCTCACGTGTCCAGCCATTCGTCTACCCACACTCTCACGTGTCCAGCCATTCGTCTTACGTAAACTTACATACAGCAAAGATGAAATTTGCACTATTGCTGATCACCACATGAATGATTAACAACAACAGTTCGATATTAGAAAGTACAGCCAAAAGGAGAATACGGGAAAGGGCTGAGGGCGGGCGGCTAGCACAAGAAACGAAATTCTTCCCTGAAAGCCCGGATACGTTAATGGACGAAATTGTGTTAGACGCTAAGTGGCGATCTTCTAGTGACAGGAAGAACATCAACATCAGGTTCGTCGCACATTTCATTAAGCTCTTCTTTTAATGGCATCAAATCAGATCTTGTCAACATCTTGCTGGACACCATTTCGTTTCTATTTTTGAAAATAAATATTTTAAATATTGTGACACACACAATATTGGCAAGCCACATTCACCGGGCACGGACGTGACAGAAAGCAAACTTGGCTTCAGCTCACTGTGGAGCATAGCTATTAACAAATACATGGTATGTCATCAAACGTCTAGATCTGAAGAAGTCTTCTTAGACTACAGGATTGTTAGAGCATGCCCGCCCATCCTTGAGACATATACCTAGCAGGTTACAGTGTTATTGTTATGTGCCCCTCTTTTGGGCCCCAGTAACACTCAGGTGAGACTTAGATGTGTATGAGGACAAATATAGAGTTCAATTTTGTTTAAATAGTAGTATTAGTTCCAAAGAATACTACGGTTAATGACTTAGTGCAAGAGTCGTCACTGTTGGAAGGGGCCACATATTTTGTGAGGTGGGGGTAGGTGAGGTAACCATTTACGGCTGGTCTGACTTACGCTTTCACTACTGGGGTATGTACCCAGACTCTTTGCTACGACATATACGCGTTGTAATCACTATGCCATTCAATAGAGATAGTTGTACAAATAAATAACACAAGTGTTCCAGCAATCTGCAACCAAGCAACTTCTTAACTTTCCTTAACGATTCATTTGTTGAAGTATTGGTCAAACTTTTTAATTTTTATTGTATGTGTTTGTCGCACTAGTTTCTACTGGCGGAGGCGCGCCTATTCCATCCCAGACCGTAGTCAACTGGGCGATATTAAGACGCATAAACCAGTGCTTGGATGTATGTGTGCGTCTGTATGTACCTAAGCTAGGTTTGTGCGCCCTCAGAAGCCAGCCCAACCAAAGTACAATGGAAGGGTCTCACCTTGAGGGAGCGTATCAAAGGTGTGCAAGGGTGTGGTTGTAGGACAGAGTCAAACAGAGTGGTCAAACATTCCATTTGTCTCCTATAAATTATTTTTTTTAGGAACGCCAGATTCCAGTGACTTGTTGAAGCATAGGTAAAACACTGTATTTGACTCCCCTAACTAACTTTCAGTAAAAACCAGATTCCAGTTAGCAAGTACTGTAGGATAATGCCGATAGGACATTGTCACATCTACACTGTTTCCTATCTGTAGCACCAAAACATGGACAAAACGGTCTACCTAATCCCTAAGTGAATATTTTCTTACGCATGCAACTGACTTTCTGTCCCTTTGAAATGTAACATATTGCTTGAGGCTAAACTAATGGAGACCCAGACCTTAACCAGAAGACAAGATACCCCTTTGAAGACAGAAGAACCATAAATATGTTTTGTTAAATAACAAGTTGGACAAACAAATCAATAATTATCCTCGACAATGATTTGCCTTTCTGCTCCAAGTCAAGCATAAGAACACAACTACAGGTAGTCCTTTACAGTAAAACTGGATCTGAGAATTTTCTGTGGTGGTTCCCATAGCAGTATTTTGATATGATAAAGTTGCTAGCCCCATGCACTCTTTTAGTCACCTTTACAACATGCTTATAAAGTTACAGTGGTTCTATTAGTTCAGCCTGGGTGCCATTGAGTATCTGTGTGACTATAACCTTTTTTTTTTTTTTTTTTATTACTGTAAGTAGCAGACGCACGTGTGCCGCTCAGATACAAAATCGTGTCTAGGCTTATAAAATGTACAATCATAGAGCAGCGTGCTATTGTTCATTTGTTTGTTGCGTAAGAAGAACCTTCTATAAAGTTAATAAAGGATATTAATAACAAAGTTCTTGTTCACGGTGAGAAGTGTTTGTCTTGTAAAGCGGTGCATAATTAGGTCAATGAATTTTCACAAGGACGCTCAAAAATTGTAAATGAAGCTCGCCTGGTCATCTTGTTCAGATTGCAATAGAAGAATCTTTGTGGTGGGTGGGGGAGATAATTCCAGCTGACAGGCGAGTAGCAATAGACAGTACAGCAATTGCAATAGGATGTTCATATACTTTAGCCCACAGCGTAATACATTATCCTACCGTGGCAGGAGATGTTTTGCGTATGACAAAGAGGTTGAATGTGAAGTGCACATGTGGCTGAAACAGCAGACCAAAGACTGCTATTCTGCAGGTTTTGACTCACTGATTAAGCAATGTGATAAGTGTATCAATGTTGATGAAAATTATGATGAGAAATAAAGGATTATGATAGTGCAATAATAAATGGTTTACAAATTCATATTTCATTTAGTTTACAAAAATAACCATTTGTGACCTATTTATTAACATAACCTCCTACATAAATAACTTTAGCTGAGAGGTAAAGGCGTGTGTCTCTCAAGAAACGAAAGTGTGAAATGGTGCGGTTTCAAATCCTACATGTTTCAATCATCCTCTGGTCTCAAGGGAGGCAAGGCCAATTTGGGATTGATAAAAAAATCATGGAGATCATGTGTACACTATCTGTGTAAAAGAACCCTTGGCAGTTAACAATCGATAAGAATAGGCTGTTAGCAGCTGTCTGGGCAAAATTATAAAAGTAAGGGAATTTCTACTCAATACGCAAATCTACCTTCCCGCGGGCTTATGAAGTAAACATTGCAAAATAAAGAACTTATTACAGATAGCTTCCGGCTACCTCATCGTGTGGGAAGAGGAGACTAACGTCTGGCCTGGCAAAACATACTGATCAGACTTGTTAGGCAGGGTCAGGTAAAAATATACTAGCCAAGACCACTACCTCACTTTCAAGCAGTTCACCCTGGAAACAGGATTTTCAATGCCAGTTTGGCTAATGAGATGGTGGGCTGAAGTTATTCCGTAGTAGGGAGCAGCATGCAGATAAAGCCAGGTTTAGTATAAACGCCTGGAGGACCCGGGTCCACCTTCATCAGCACGGATGTAAGGAAAGCTACTGCAACTAGCCACCTTTTTCAGGTGCCAACAACAGTAGACTGGCTTATTCTTCTTCTTCGTTCTCAATCTCCCATTACCAAACCCTGAAAGGGTAAGTAGCAGAATGTAGTCCAGAGAACGGAATGCGTTGTGTTGTAGTTTACAGCTTGGCTGTGATATTTGCACCTTTCAGTCCAACACATTCGACTTCAGCAAGCATTTTTTGAGTACCGGGTTAGCATTCCCTCTTCGATCCCTTCTCCTTAGCCAGTCTGCCCTACTGCAGCCTATTATCCAGGATCACCGCGTGGAGGTGTAGAAGGGTCTTGGCAGTTATGGTTCGCTGGCCCTGACGCTAGCAGTCAGCTATGGGTCGCTGACCACTGCAGCTCATGCACTGCTCAGCATCTTGATCCCGACTGACTTATTCAACAACCTCATCATGCAGAAACTAGAAACCACAAGATAAAGGCAATAAGATGTCTAATCCCTAGAGTAAAAGAGAAGTGACTAAGTAAAGTCAAGTAACAAGCAGCAGAACAAAAATAAATTGCTTCTCACATTAATCATACAAACATAAATACACTTACCTACACAAAATAAAATAGAGTAGCAACAATGATAACAAAAATAATTATATTTTTAGTACTCTTCATCATCATGTAGCATGTCCTTTATAGAACGCAACGTTGCTCCCATCACAGTCTGAAAAAACTCTTTACCTTGCCAAAACGCCAGCCTCCGGCACAGTCATAGCCAGGCATTTTTGGATATCTTGGTGCCATTGTCTTTTTTGGTCTACCCCTTCCTCTTTTGCCTGGCAGCATACCTTCCATCACTGTTCTCTCAAGACCGTTGTGTCTCTTGATGTGACCAAAGTATTTACATTTTCAGTCCAAAAAGGAACAGATAAACCAGTTCTCCTATATGTTCAACTTTTTTCCCAATATCTATATTTGTCTTTTTCTCTGTACATGGTATTCTGAGGATCTTTCTGTAACATTTTGACTCGAAGAGTTCGATTCTGTGTCTAGAAGTTTTGATAATCGTCCATGATTCACAGCCATATACTGACACGGGCTCTCAAGACTTTCATTTTTGTCGTTTTGCTGGTGTTCTGCCGTAATTTCTTCAGGCTGTTCAGTCTTTGCATTGCCATAGCTATTGTTCTTCTGATTTTTTTCGAGCAGTTGTCATTTTTGTCAAAATGCGTGACCTGATCTATTTCCACTTAACAACGACTTTATACTGGTTTAGAAGACTCTGCACAGTCTGTATACAACCAGTGTCATTTACACTTCCTTGCTCTAAAAACTATGCACATCCAATCTATTTTTAAATGCATTAATTGTCCCTGCCTCAACTACTTTTTCTGGCAATGTATTCCAAGCATTCACCACTCTCTGACTAACAAAATATTTCCTAATATCCAGTCTGGACCTTTCTTTAATTAATTTGTGGCTATCCCCTCGTTCTTGTAGGTGGTTGTATTTTGAAAACCTTGTTATAGTCTAATTGATCCATTGCTTTGATCATCTTATAAACCTGCATTAAATCATCTCACATTTCTTCTACTCCACAAGAACTCCAAGAAAATAAGTGCATCAATCATTTGGTTACATATCATATACGAGATATTGTTTCTAGAGATTTCCTGTACATTTAGGGGAGGGGTGTGTGCGTGCTTGTGTGTGTGTGTGTATTTCAAGCTCAGTTATTTGACCTGTATGAATAAGTAAAGTAAAGATCCCGTCACGCCATGCAGCGTATAAAAAATATGGTGTTAGACCCATTTTATTTTGTAACTCACAGTAATTAGTGGATGATGTGGTCAGCATCACGGCAGCTGCCTTTACTTCCCGGAATGAGCCGGTACCCATTTAAGGATGGGTCGACTCATGATCCATTGCGGTTTGAAAAACATTTCCGCCTCAACTGGGGAATGAACCCAGGACCACTCAGATGCAAAAGCCAGTACACTAACCAGTGCGCTAAGTGGCTCCCTGTATGAATAGCAGAGTGCAATAATAAGAGTTTAGGGTGTCTTCTATCCTAGAGAGGTTAGACTGCAATGTTAGTTAAAGCTTACCATTTGCTATCAGTATCCTATCCTTATCTGTGTCACACAAAGTCCTCATAGAAATCACTATCATCAGATAGCACACAAGAAACAAACACACAAATCATGTTCTACTCACGTAAAATAAGGTTTGTCAGTGCACAGGCGAAGATATATATGCACAGCAGTGATAATGATAAGATGAATAAGTAAAAATAGCGATAGTTTCTTAGTCCCACACAGTTGCCAACCCATGGACAGTGGTGGTCAAAGCGCTCTGAAATGGGCCAGAAAAACAGACAATATGTTACCAGTCGTTACCAAAACTACGTACAGATGACATACAATAACAGCTCAGTTCAGGTGTCGGTCCACTTGTTCCTTATGCTGGTGAGTGTCATAGAAAGCTGACATAGTCGTTCTTGGGCCAAGTGTGCTGCTTCGCTCATTGTAAACTCATACAGTTGAAGGATTTCTGTTATGTCGTCTATCTAGCTACTGCGAGGTCTCCCTTATGCCCTGTAGCTGAAACCTTTTGTCTTATAAGTGTGCAGTGGGAGTTGATCAAAGTGTTTTCTATCTTGAAATTTAGGGATAACTCATGCCTTTATTTCTTAATTTATCTCTCCTGGTGACAATGATTACCTTTCCCTGACATTTATTTTCACAAGTTGTTATTTTCCTCTTGGGGCTTGGGTAAGTGCCAAGTCTGACACTGGTAGCACAGAGTTGGTATAACTACACGGTTTACCAGTTGTTCAGCGGTATAACTACACGGTTTACCAGTTGTTCAGCGGTATAACTACACGGTTTACCAGTTGTTCAGCGGTATAACTACACGGTTTACCAGTTGTTCAGCTACCAAGCTGACGTTCCGGTGTTGAAGAAATGGCAACAATAGATAAGTCACAGTGAATATACAATAATATTCAGTTCAAACATAAGAATTCTTTTTTAACTGTTCATATTGTTCCCTATTTTACACTACAAGAATAAATCTTAGTTTAAAACGATGAGTGCACAGAGGAAAATAAGTACATAATAAATCAAGAAACATACAAGCAAAGAGAAAGACAGGTAGACCAAAAAGAAAAAGAAAAGAGAATGTGAGAGGGAACTATATTAAATGGTTACGCCTGGAGAGCGGCAGAAAGGGTAGTCCAGGGTCGAGTATGCTGGGGAGATGTGATCAATGGCTTATGCATAAAGAGAAGCAATGGCCTTTTATTGATTAAACATACATTTGGGAGCCAAGATGCAGCAGTGCATGAGATGACAGCAACCAGCGACACATAGCTGATTGCCTGATTCAGGGTCAGAGAACCATAACTGACAAAGACCTTATTCCACCTTCAAGTGGTGGCCCTGAAAACAGTCTGCACCAGTCATTAGTGTAGTCTGGCCAAGGTATAGAGATCACAGTGGGAAAGCAAACCTGGAACTAAAAAAAACGAATATGAAATTGGATGTGTTGGTGAAGAGAAAACAACATGTACGATATTCTCGCTTTCAAATAAACCACAGAACACCAAAATAAGTCTTAATGGCAAATATCTGCGGCCAAATGACAACCCAAACTACTTGGGTGTCACATTTGATCAGCGCATGACATGGAAAAGTCAGATCGAGAGAAACCGAATGATAGCCAGACAAAGAATGGCAATCATGAGGAAACTTGCTGGCACAAGCTGAGGAGCAGATGAAAGAATATTAAAGAAACTGTACACTGGAAGAGTGAGACCAGTTCTCGAGTATGGCATTGCAGCATGGACAACAGCAGCAAAGGCAAACTTTGATAAAATTAGCAAACTTCAAAACCAAGTCATGAGAGTTATAACAGGAGGCATGAAGTCAACGCCAATTGTGGAACTTGAAAAGATTACAAAACTGCAATCCATGACCGACAGAAGAGACTGCAGAGCCCAGCAGCAAGCAGAGAAACTAAGAAGACTGACAGACCATCCAATGCATCAGAGACTAAATAGATTTGGAAAAGGGAAACTAAAGCGGAGAAACTTTGCAGAAATAGCCAAAGCAAAGATGAGCGAAGACCATAACAACACCAAAGCCCATCCCTACTGTACGCAAACCCACATGGAAGCAGCATATCATTCCGGAGGTGGTAGAAAATATACCAGGTATTGGAAACAAGAACAGCCAGATGGAAAAAGAAATAAGAGATATAACCCTGAGGTACATAGCGGAAAACTACCCAAGCATGGACTGGACCCATGCATACACCGACGGTTCTGTAACAAACACAACACAGAATGGAAGGGGCAGGGGTATTCGTGAGCCTAACAAATGGTAGAAAAATAACACTGTCAGTGGCAACTGGAAAATTCTCAAGCAATTTCAGAGCGGAGGCAGAGGCACTGAAGGCTGCAGTAAAAGCAATGCTGACAGGCGAAAGCAGTGAAAGCCAGATAGTCCTGTTTACAGATGCCCTGGCCGTGGTTACAGCACTAAAAAGCCAGAAAAATACTGAACTTAATGATTTAAGAGCAGTACTCTGTCAACTATGCCAGCAGTCCGCACCAAAAAGAGTAGTGGTACAGTGGGTTCCATCCCACTGTAACATCCAAGGTAATGAGGAGGCAGACAGACTGGCAAAAGAAGGTGCAAGACTACCACAACCAGATTCTAGTGTGACCTACGAAGAGTCCAAAAGGTTTATTAGAGCCAGATACATGGCCAAATGGGAAACAGAACATACTGGCTACACAAAAAATGATGCCTACTACCAGTTGAACAGAAAAGAGCAGGTCGTGGTCTTCAGACTCCGCACAGGCCACAACAGATTGAGGTACCATCTATTCAATAAACTGAGGATAGGTGGCACTGACGAATGCACCTGTGTTACAGGGAAAATGACAGCTGAACATCTGCTGCAAAATTTTCCAACATATGAGGACCAGAGAAAGCACATGTGGCCATCACCAGTGCCAACACTAGACAAGCTCTATGGCAGTGTCGACAGCCTCAGGATGACAGCTGCTTTATTTGAACAAATTCAAGTTGACGTCTGACAGCGTACGAAGAAGAAGAAGAAGGATGTGTTGGGTTGAAAGCCGCAGATTTAGCAGAATTGTTGTAAACTACAACTCAAACTTTCTTTTCAGCATGAACACCAAAGAAGATAGAACAAGAACATACATTCACCAAGCTAGAGAAACATCACATAAACCTTTAACATGTCTTTGTCGCTTTTATCCGATTTGTTCAAAGAAAGCAGATGTCATCCTGAGGCTGTCGACACTGCCATAGAGCTTGTCTAGTGTTGGCACTGGTGATGGCCACATGTGCTTTCTCTGGTCCTCGTATGGTGGGAAATTTTGCAGCAGATGTTCAGCGGTCATTTTCCCTGTACCACATTGGCATTCGTTTATTGAATAGATGGTACCTCAATCTGTTGTGGCCTGTGCGAAGTCTTCTTCTTTTCTTCTTCTTCTTCGTACGCAGTCAGACAGTAACCATTATTTTTTCGAAAAAAGCGGCGGTCATTCTGAGGCTGTCGCCACTGCCATACAGCTTGTTTTGCAGTTCCACTGGTGATGGCCACATCTGCTCTCTCTGATCCTCGTATGTCGGGCAGTTCTGCAGCAGATGTTCAGCGGTCATTTTACCAGTACCGCACGGGCATTCGTCGGTACACCCTATCTTCAATTTGTTGAATAGGTGGTACCTCAGTCTATTGTGGCCAGTGCGAAGTCTGAAGACAACGACCTGCTCTCTTCGGTTCAACTGGTAATAGGCATCGTTTTTGGTGTAACCAGTATGTTCGGTTTCCCATTTGGTCATGTATCTGGCTTTGATAAGCCGTTTTGACTCTTCGTACGTCATACTAGTATCTGTTTGTGGTAGTCTTGCACCTTCTTTTGCCAGTCTGTTTGCCTCCTCGTTGCCTTGGATGTTGCAGTGTGATGGGACCCACTGTACCACTAGCCTTTTTGGTGCGGACTGCTGGCACAGTTTGCAGAGTGCTGCTCTTAAGTCATTAAGCTCAGTGTTTTTCTGGCTTTTTAGCGCTGTGACTACGACGAGAGCATCTGTGAGCAGGACTATATGGCTTTCATTTTCATTGTTTGTCACCATTTCTTCCACTGCCGCCCTCAGTGCCTCTGCCTCCGCTCTGAAATTGCTTGTGTACTTACCAGTAGCGAATGACGGTGATATTTGTCTTCCATTTGGTAGGTTCAGGAATGCTCCTGCCCCTCCGTTCTGTGTAGTGTTTGTTACAGAACCGTCGGTGTATGCATGGGTCCAGTCCATGCGTGGGTAGCTTTTCGATATGAAGCTTAGGGTAGTATCTCTCCTTTCTTTTTCAGTCTGGCAGTTTTTGTTTCCAATACCTGGTATATTTTCTACCACCTCTGGAAATATATCCTGCCTCCAGGTAGGTTTTCGTACAGTAGTGATGGGTTTTGGTGTTGTTAGTGCGTTTATGGGATCTTCATGCATCTTTGCTTTGGCTATTTCTGCAAAGTTTCTCCGCTTTAGTTTCCCATTTCCCAAATTGTTTAGTCTCTGGTGCATTGGATGGTCAGTCAGTCTTCGGAGTTTCTCTGACTGCAGCTGGGCTCTGCAGTCTCTTCTATCGGTCATGGATTGCAGTTTTGTAATCTTTTCAAGTTCTACAATTGGCGTTGACTTCATGCCTCCTGTTATAACTCTCATGGATTGGTTTTGGAGTTTGCTAACTTTATCGAAGTTCGCCTTTGCTGCTATTGTCCATGCCGCAATGCCATACTCGAGAACTGGTCTCACTCTTCCAGTGTACAGTTTCTTTAGTATGCCTTCGTCTGCTCCCCAGCTTGTGCCAGCAAGTTTCCTCATGATTGCCATTCTTTCTCTGGCTCTCATTCGGTTTCTCTCGATCTGACTTTTCCATGTCATGGGCCGATCAAATGTGACTAGGTTGGGTTGTCGTTTGGCTGCAGGAATTTGCCATTTAGACTTAATTTGGTATTTTGGGGTTTGATTGAGAGCGAGAATATTGTGCATGTGGTTTTCTCCTCGTTTATTTTGACCAGCCATGAGTTCGCCCACTCTTTCAGCAATGTTAGGGCCTGCTGCATCCGATTTCTTGCTATGGTGAGATTCTTTTCAGAGGTCCACATAGCCAGATCGTCTGCAAACATTGAGCTATGGACTCTCCTTGGTATATTCTCTGTAATGTCGTTTATATATACCAGGAAGAGTGTGGGTGACAGTACTCCCCCTTGGGGTACTCCCTGCTCGAGTGTCACCTTTTTGCTCATCTGCCCTTGTACTTGGACTCTGGCCGTTCTTTGTTTGAGGTAGTGGTTGATCCACTTGTACATTTTCCCACAAACATCACTTCTTCTTAGCTTGACTCTAAGTCCGTCTTTCCAGACTTTGTCAAATGCCTTTTCCAAATCCACCCAAACAGCTACTGTGTGTTTCTGTGCCTGGTAGGCATCTTTTATTTCCTGGGCTATGAGGATGACCTGGTCCTCAGTGGATCTGTGCTGTCTAAAGCCGGCTTGCTGTGGAATTAGTATTCGTTTTTCTTCCAGATGCCACATCAGTCTGGTGTTTATCATACGTTCCATCAGCTTGCCGACACAGCTCAGTAGGCTGATGGGCCTGTATCCATTTGGATCTGTTTTGTCCTTTCCTGTTTTTGGTACTGGTACCAGTATTGCGTCTTTCCATGCCTGGGGTACAATTCCCCTTTTCCAGCTTTGGTTTAGGACCGATAGCAGTTTCCTCTTCACTGTTTGGCCCAGCCCCATGAGCATTTCGTTTGTTATCCCGTCTTTTCCGCGAGATTTCCTTTTCTTTAATGTTCTCATAGCCTCTTCCATTTCGCTCATTGTTAATTTGGCCATCATGTGCTCTTCAGGTGCAGTATTCATGTTGTCGTGCCCCTTTAGCTCTTCGCTAATGTCTGTATGCTTATCTGCAGGGACCTCGATGTGGTTTGCTCTGGCATAGTGATCGACAAAAGCGTTTGCGGCTTTCTTACCTGTGAGCAAGTTTTCGCCCTGCTTGATGGTAATTTGTTTATTTGACGGGGTTTCGTCGTTCATGGCTCTGACTAGCTTCCATAGCTTGTTCCCGTCTTTGTCCAGGTTTAGGCTTTCCGTTTTATTTTTCCAGCTTTCTCTTGCTGTTTGCTTGTTTGCGAAGTCTGAAGACCACGACCTGCTTTCTTCTGTTCAACTGGTAATAGGCATCATTTTTTGTGTAGCCAGTATGCTCTGTTTCCCATTTGGCCTTGTATCTGTCCCTAATAAACCTTTTGGACTCTTCGTAGGTCAGACTAGAATCTGGTTGTGGTAATCTTGCACCTTCTTTTGCTAGTCTGTCTGCCTCATTGTTGCCTTGAATGTTACAGTGGAATGGAACCCACTGTACCACTACTCTTTTTGGTGCGGAATGCTGCCATAGTTGACAGAGTACTGCTCTTAAATCATTAAGTTCAGTATTTTTCTGGCTTTTTAGTGCTGTAACCACGGACAGGGCATCTGTAAACAGGACTTTCTGGCTTTAATTGCTTTCACCTGTCAGCATTGCTTCTACTGCAGCCTTCAGTGCCTCTGCCTCCGCTCTGAAATTGCTTGAGAATTTTCCAGTTTACACTGACAGTGTTATTTTTCTACCATTTTTTAGGGTCAGAAATACCCCTCCCCCACTATTCTGTGTTGTGTTTGTTACAAAACCGTCGGTGTACGCATAGGTCCAGTCCATGCATGGGTAGTTTTTCGCTATGTGCCTCAGGGTTATGTCTCTTCTTTCTTTTTCAGTCTGGGTGTCCTTGTTTCTTTTCAAAGTATGATTGTTTTTTCAAGTCAATCAAGCTGCAAATGGGTACTTGATGAAGTTGGGGCCAGGAGTTACAGAGTTCATGTTCTGATGTCAACATTTTCAGCAATGAAATGCACTGAGCACAATATGGGGGCACCCTGGTGCAATGAAATGCACTGAGCACATATGAGGGTGTCTTGGTGCAATGAAATGCACTGAGCATATATGGGGGTGTCTTGGTGCAATTAAATGCACTGAGCACATACGGGGGTGTCTTGGTGCAATGAAATGCACTGAGCATATATGGGGGTGTCTTGGTGCAATTAAATGCACTGAGCACATACGGGGGTGTCTTGGTGCAATGAAATGCACTGAGCACAATACGGGGGCACCCTGGTGCAATGAAATGCACTGAGCATATATGGGGGTGTCTTGGTGCAATGAAATGCACTGACCACATAAGGGGAACCCAGTGCAATGGTCAGCTCTATGAGTCACTTCCTATTTCCATTTTCAGACAACCACTGTTGTTCCCCTATTGAACAGCACACCACTGTATGCATGTTTGTCCTCAGAACTTTTTACCCAAGCAATGATCAATGATACTTGAAATAAAATACAACAAACCTGAACAAGTGGTGCTAATATGAATGCAGTAGCTGTACATAAATGCATGTTACTCAATTACTATATTTGCATTAAACACATACTGGGATAATGAAATAATACTGATTTCCATAATTGAGATAAAATATGACTGCTTTTATTTTTGAACTTTAAAAAAAACTAAACTTAGTCTCATATAGGATGGTTTCACTCTAGATGAGAAAGGAGAGGGGGGTCAGGTTGGGAGTGGGGCTAGCTCCTCCACCCCCTAAAATGCTCACTAGAAAAACATTATTCAACTTGTCTAACGAGCTGTCCTTGAAGGAGACATGCCCTCATCAGCAGTATCTATAATATTGGTCAGCGGAAAACCATACAAAAACTGGTTGCATGAACTCCTTTCTTTTAACAAGGAAGATGGGGAGGAAGACTAGTCAAGGTCAGGCAAAATATATTGGCCCAGACCCTCACCTCGGCTTCCTAGTAGCCCTCCCTGGAAATGGGCTGTTTTCATGGCAGCCTGGATAACAGGGTGAGGGAACGATGTGATCCCAGTAGTAGTGAGCAACATGCAGATGAAGCCAAACATAGCACAATTGCCTGGAGGATCCTGGTCCACCTTCATCAGCACGCTCGGGATATGAGGAAAGCTACTGCAACCCACCATGTCCTTTTCATGGCACAGAAAAGAGTAAACTACTCATTGTAATCATTCAAAACAACAGACAAAACCTCCAGAATCTGCACCTAAATTGTCATAACTATGTAGAGGGCCAAAAAAAAACAACTTTGAAAAGCTATAAAAGAAGAGATCAAGGAAGAGATCAAAGAAGCAACTAGCCAAATGAAGAATGGAAAATCTGCAGAGCCAGATGGGATACCAGCTGAAGCAATTAAAGCAAACATTGAAGAATTCAACAATATGCTTTCTAATTTTATTGGAAATATATGGGATACAAATGTATTCCAGAAGACTGGAGAGAAGCTTAACTGGCTAAATTTCCAATGGAAGGAAATCTACAAGACTGTCTAAATAAAAAATGAATAATGCTCTTTTCAGTGACAAGTATAGTTTTAAACACTTGAGAGACTAAAAAAGACAGTGGATACCAAGCTAAGGGACGAAAAGCCGGTTTCAAACAACACAAATCCTATGCATAATTATAGACACATCAACTTTGTTGACTATGAAAAACTTTTGACAGCTTGGATAAAGGATACACTCTTGAAACTTCAATGATAGTACTCACCTACACAATTGTCACACAAACTGCAGTGTGAGGCCCTGGGCGGGCGGAATATTTTACAAGTGAAGCAATACTTCAATTTGATCATTTGACCTTTTATCACGACTTCTTTTGTCCTGGGCGGCGGCCGATATGTCCCTGGTGAATTGGGGTTGGCAACTTCTGAAAATGGAGAGTGGAAAATTTGAACTGATAAAACGATACTTTTTGTATAATACAACAAAAATATACAGATGTTGTCAGCAAGGATATACATCAGTACTACAAAAAACTCTCAGACCTGTTTTCTCAGAATGAAGCAGGTCATATGATGAAGATAGTGAACATGCTATGAAACAATCAAAATGACTGTCTGTAACTGAAAGAATGGTGCCTCGTAAAAGAAGGCAAAAACTAATAAAAAACAATGAAATTTATGAACAAGCATAGTGACGGATTTTGATACAGAGAAGGTTCTCTGTCTCAAACAAGGGGAAAAAAAACATGAAAAAAAAATTGTCAAAGTTGATTAATCAAAATTTTAAAATGGGTATGGTCAGATACCGCACCAAGATGAGAACACAAACAAAACCTACATTACGGCCAATAGGCCTTAATCAGGGACAACAATACTGAACTAACAAATCAACATATAAGGAAAAAATGGTCAACTTATCTGATAGTATACCCAGTCTGTCTAAGCGACCGGTTGGGCCAGACGCTTGCATGAAAAGTCTCAAATAAGGCACATCTCTAAATTTTTTAAACTTGGTACAATGGAGTCTCTAACACTTCCTCTCCTATGACACTTTCTGCTATAGAACTAACTTGATCTATAAAAATTTATATATAAATCGAAGCTGCAGGGTTCTGAAGTTCTAAAGTCATTAAAAAATATATATAAGGAAAGTCATGGGGTGGTCACTGAACAGATTTATATCCATCTGTGCCTCACCTGAATCTACGAGGCGTGTTCAAATGAAACCGGATCGAACTGCACCAAGTGAACATATGTACGATGCGCATAATGAAGTTTCTGGTGTAAATGGAACATACCAAACATCAAGTTTGCCAAATTTCATTATCCTCCGACATAGTTTCCTCAGCAGATCGTTGAAAACATGGCGGGTGTGATACGGAATCTGCCCAGAGTTGATTAGCGAGCAGTTGACATAATGGCTCAAGAGACGAAGCTCCGCATTTTCAATCTGTACGGACCACCAAACAGAGACCTATCGCTCTCGAGTATGGAGGTCAGAGACTCCAACTGCATAGTAGTTGGAGATTTCAACAGCCACTCGGAGAGATGGGGATACTCTGACACAGACAGTAGAGGTGACGAAGTGGAAGATTGGGAGATAGATGCAAATCTCTCCCTAATCAATAGGCCGGAGGATAGCCCTAGCTTCTATTCAAGAACATGGCATACCACCTCGACTCCAGATTTGGCCTTCTCCACACAGGACATACACTATAAAATAGACCGCCAGGTGCTAAACCAACTGGCAGGTAGCGACCACAGGCCGATCAGGCTAACCATTGACATGGAAGTAGGCCCACAGGAAACAAAACCGCTCCCACGTTGGAATTACAAACGAGCCGACTGGGACAGATTTGCAATCCTGACAGATGGGCTGTGTGAAACCATCAACACACGAAACAACAAAATGAAGCCCATGGTAGAGAGCCTAAGCAAGGCAATAATGCAAGCCGCCACTGAAACCATCCCAAGAGGAGCTAGGAAAAACTATAAGCCCTACTGGAATGATGAGTTGCAGAAAGTGGAAGATGCAGTAACAAATGCTAGGAACATGGCAGAACGAGAAAAATCCATGGAGGCAAACATCGCCCTCAAAGCCGCCGCGGCGAAGTACAAACACACTCTCAAGCAAACAGCAAGAGAAAGTTGGAAAAATAAAACGGAAAGTCTGAACCTGGACAAAGAAGGGAACAAGCTATGGAAGCTAGTCAGAGCCATGAATGACGAAACCCCGTCAAATAAACAAATTACTATCAAGCAGGGCGAGAACTTGATCACAGGTAAGAAAGCCGCAAACGCCTTTGTCGATCACTATGCCAGAGCAAACCACATCGAGGTCCCTGCAGATAAGCATACAGACATTAGCGAAGAGCTAAAGGGACACGAAAACATAAATACGGCTCCTGAAGAGCACATGATGGCCAAACTAACAATGCGCGAAATGGAAGAGGCTATGAGAACACTAAAGAAAAGGAAATCTCCCGGAAAAGACGGGATAACAAACGAAATGCTGATGGGGCTGGGCCAAACAGCGAAGAAGAAACTACTATCAGTCCTGAACCAAAGCTGGAAAAGGGGTATTGTACCCCAGGCATGGAAAGATGCAATACTGGTACCAGTACCAAAAACAGGCAAGGACAAAACAGATCCAAATGGATACAGGCCCATAAGCCTACTGAGCTGTGTCGGCAAGCTGATGGAACGGATGATAAACACCAGACTGATGTGGCATCTGGAAGAAAAACGAATACTAATTCCACAGCAAGCCGGCTTTAGACAGCAGAGATCCACTGAGGACCAGGTCATCCTCATAGCCCAGGAGATAAAAGATGCCTACCAGGCACAGAAACACACAGTAGCTGTTTGGGTGGATCTGGAAAAGGCATTTGACAAAGTCTGGAAGGATGGAATTAGAGTCAAGCTAAGAAGAAGTGATGTCTGTGGGAAGATGTACAAGTGGATCAACCACTACCTCAAACAAAGAACGGCCAGAGTCCAAGTACAAGGACAGATGAGCAAAAAGGTGACACTCGAGCAGGGAGTACCCCAAGGGGGAGTATTGTCACCCACACTCTTCCTGGTATATATAAACGATATTACAGAGAATATACCAAGAAGAGTCCATAGCTCAATGTTTGCAGACGATCTGGCTATGTGGACCTCTGAAAAGAATCTCACCATAGCAAGAAATTGGATGCAGACGGCCCTAACATCGCTGGAAGAGTGGGCGAACTCATGGCTGGTCAAAATAAACGAGGAGAAAACCACGTGCACAATATTCTCGCTCTCATTAAAACCCCAAAGTACCAAATTAAGTCTGAATGGCAAAATCCTGCAGCCAAACGACAACCCAACCTATCTGGGAGTCACATTTGATCGGCGCATGACATGGAAAAGTCAGATTGAGAGAAACCGAATGAAAGCCAGAGAAAGAATGGCGATCATGAGGAAACTTGCTGGCACAAGCTGGGGAGCAGACGAAGGCATACTAAAGAAACTGTACACTGGAAGAGTGAGACCAGTTCTCGAGTATGGCATTGCGGCATGGACAACCGCAGCGAAGGCGAACTTCGATAAAGTTAACAAACTTCAAAACCAAGCCATGAGAATTATAACAGGTGGCATGAAGTCAACGCCAATTGTAGAACTTGAAAAGATTACAAAATTGCAATCCATGACCGATAGAAGAGACTGCAGAGCCCAGCTGCAGTCAGAGAAACTCAGAAGACTGACGGACCATCCAATGTACCAGAGACTAAACAATTTGGGAAATGGGAAACTAAAGCGGAGAAACTTTGCAGAAATAGCCAAAGCAAAGATGCACGAAGATCCCATAAACGCACTAACAACACCAAAACCCATCACTACTGTACGAAAACCTACTTGGAGGCAGGATATATTTCCAGAGGTGGTAGAAAATATACCAGGTATTGCAAACAAAAACTGCCAGAGTGAAAAAGAAAGGAGAGACACTACCCTAAGCTTCATAACGAAAGCTACCCAAGCATGGACTGGACCCATGCATACACCGACGGTTCTGTAACAAACACCACACAGAACGGAGGGGCAGGAGCATTCCTGAACCTACCAAATGGCAGAAAAATAACACTGTCATTCGCTACTGGTAAGTACACAAGCAATTTCAGAGCAGAGGCAGAGGCACTGAGGGCGGCAGTGGA
Organism: Ariolimax columbianus; assembly: GCA_036924085.1. Classification (NCBI taxonomy): domain Eukaryota; kingdom Metazoa; phylum Mollusca; class Gastropoda; order Stylommatophora; family Arionidae; genus Ariolimax; species Ariolimax columbianus. Next base: position 82,228,548 of record JAVGWX010000011.1, on the reverse strand, counting down.
AGAAATGGTAACACACAGTGAAAATGAGAGCCATATAGTCCTGCTGACAGATGCTCTCGAAGTAGTCACAGCGCTAAAAAGCCAGAAAAACACTGAGCTTAATGACTTAAGAGCAGCACTCTGCAAACTGTGCCAGCAGTCCGCACCAAAAAGGGTAGTGGTACAGTGGGTTCCGTCACACTGCAACATCCAAGGCAACGAGGAGGCAGACAGACTGGCAAAAGAAGGTGCAAGGCTACCACAAACAGATACCAGTATGACGTACGAAGAGTCAAAACGGCTTATCAAAGCCAGATACATGACCAAATGGGAAACCGAACATACTGGTTACACCAAAAACGATGCCTATTACCAGTTGAACCGAAGAGAGCAGGTCATTGTCTTCAGACTTCGCACTGGCCACAACAGACTGAGGTACCACCTATTCAACAAATTGAAGATAGGGTGTACCGACGAATGCCCGTGCGGTACTGGTAAAATGACCACTGAACATCTGCTGCAGAACTGCCCGACATACGAGGATCAGAGAGAGCAGATGTGGCCATTGCCAGTGGAACTGCAAGACAAGCTCTATGGTAGTGGCGAGAGTCTCAGGATGACCGCCGCTTTTTTCGAGAAAATAATGGTTACTGTCTGACTGTGTACGCAGAAGAAGAAGAAGAAGATTAGCGAGCGGTAGTTCGGTTTCTAACAGCTGATGGATGTCTACCAGTTGACATTCATCACAGACTGCAGGCAGTGTATGGTGACAAAAGCGTGTCAAAGACAACAGTGAAGAACTGGACAACCATGTTTATAGAAGGACACGAGTTAACGAAAGATCTTCCCAGACCAGGTCAGGCGCATATTGTTGAGTCAGAAGATACCATCACTAAAATTGTTGCAGCAATTCGGGTGGACCGTCGCCGCAGCTTACATTCAATAGCAGAGTAATTCGCTGTGTCACTAAGGACAATTCAAATGCTGGTTACCAAATAACTTAAGTATCAGTACCCATTGTGAACACCTTCCAGCTCTTTAATCTGAGGCTGAATGATGAAGAAGAAGGAGAAGAGTCCCACAATGAATGCCTGAAGATAACATAATTTAGTCCCACAATGAATGCCTGAAGATAACATAATTTAGTCCCACAATGAATGCCTGAAGATAACATAATTTAAGATTAATCTAGTTGAAAATCATATCACTTTGAAATAGCTGACATCCTGGCTACAGGGGCCTCCACAGTGGGGACAATGACAATGGATAGAGAAGACATTCTGAAGTTGATCAATGACTACCTTTTGAATGAAGACACTGCTGCGTACGATGAAGAAGAATAAGAATGAAGACACTGAAACCGATTAACTCCTGATGCACAGATTGCAGGATTTGAAATCAAATACTGATTTGGCAGAGAGGGACACCTGCGACGACGGATGAGTGTGTACAACCAGCAAGCTACAGGAACCATCACTTACTACACTCTTTGTCATTTGTTGAGAGGGACTGGAGCACCTATGGTCTGACCGGAATGCAATGACGTAGACTCTTAAACATAATTTTAAAAAAGGAAAGGTACATTTGAAAGCAGATGTTGTCAGGGATAAAGTGTTAGATAGATTTATAATGAACAACAGAAAAGAAAGTGAAGTAATAGGCAACCTGGGTTCAAACCACAGACCTCCAGGTGATGAAAGCACCTTGTCACAAGAGAAAGAGACCAGTTAAGGCATTCAGTCAGCTGGACACACCAAAAGTGGGAATTTATATATTGTTTGTAACAGTCTTTGTATTTAGTCTGAATTCTTCTCATGTATATAAACATGCAATGTAATCAGTTTAGTTTAGTTGAAGAATCAATTTAGTTTAGTCGAAGAATCAGTTTAGTTTAGTCGAAGAATCAGTTTAGTTTAGTCGAAGAATCAGTTTAGTTTAGTCGAAGAATCAGTTTAGTTTAGTCGAAGAATCAGTTTAGTTTAGTCGAAAAATCAGTTTAGTTTAGTCGAAGAATCAGTTTAGTTTAGTTGAAGAATCAGTTTAGTTTAGTCGAAGAATCAGTTTAGTTTAGTTGAAGAATCAGTTTAGTTTAGTCGAAGAATCAGTTTAGTTTAGTCGAAGAATCAGTTTAGTTTAGTCGAAGAATCAGTTTAGTTTAGTCGAAGAATCAGTTTAGTTTAGTCGAAGAATCAGTTTAGTTTAGTCGAAGAATCAGTTTAGTTTAGTCGAAGAATCAGTTTAGTTTAGTCGAAGAATCAGTTTAGTTTAGTCGAAGAATCAGTTTAGTTTAGCCGAAGAATCAGTTTAGTTTAGTCGAAGAATCAGTTTAGTTTAGTTGAAGAATCAGTTTAGTTTAGTCGAAGAATCAGTTTAGTTTAGTTGAAGAATCAGTTTAGTTTAGTCGAAGAATTAGTTTAGTTTAGTCGAAGAATCAGTTTAGTTTAGTCGAAGAATCAGTTTAGTTTAGTCGAAGAATCAGTTTAGTTTAGTCGAAGAATCAGTTTAGTTTAGTCGAAGAATCAGTTTAGTTTAGTCGAAGAATCAGTTTAGTTTAGTCGAAGAATCAGTTTAGTTTAGTCGAAGAATCAGTTTAGTTTAGCCGAAGAATCAGTTTAGTTTAGTCGAAGAATCAGTTTAGTTTAGTCGAAGAATCAGTTTAGTTTAGTCGAAGAATCAGTTTAGTTTAGTCGAAGAATCAGTTTAGTTTAGTCGAAGAATCAGTTTAGCTTAGTCGAAGAATCAGTTTAGTTTAGTCGAAGAATCAGTTTAGTTTAGTCGAAGAATCAGTTTAGTTTGGTCGAAGAATCAGTTTAGTTTAGTCGAAGAATCAGTTTAGTTTAGTCGAAGAATCAGTGTCATTGCACACAGTTTAACAAATAAGTGCTCTGTTCTTCTCCATTTTTTCAGAGAATCTCAGCACAATGTACGAACTCCGTGCTAGGATTCCATAATAGATTGGCTAGATTTTTAACATAATTTTGAATTTTATCCAGGCTTATCCAGGCATCGGCTCTTAGGCTTACTCTTTTCAATTTCCAACTGCTAGGGATTTTTAACGTGTGCGACACTGCACATGGGCATCCGATCTCTACTACCCAGAGATTCAGGAAATACTAGAAAGTCCACGTGAAAAAATATTGGTCTCCACTGTGATTTCAACCCGTGACCTCCAGTACCTGACATCTTACCCCGAGACCACTTAGTAATGATAGGTATGATGAAATAAGGTATAATCAACAGATACATGCACATTCTCTGTTGTTATTAACTTTAATATTCGTTCTTGATAAAATATATGTATATAAGCCATGTCCTCAGAAGAAAAGAGCAAAACGTCATCAAACCATCATTATAGACAGCAATAACATAAGTTCTCCCTTACCATTCTGTCGTTCCATCTCAGATGCTTCTTCAGCAGATGCTCTGGGTATCACCCCAGGATCGCTGAAACTTGTTCGCACCAGAGTGGACATCACAAATATGAACAAAGCGCCACCTATGGCTGGGATGACAGGCGTTACTTCCTGAGCAAGGTATACACAGCTGAAACACATAGAGAAGCATAAGATTAGATAATGGCCAGAGATGAATCATAAAATAGTCTAGAGCTGTCAAATGTTTACAGCATTCCTGACTACTGTCACGACATCATATTAACGAATGTCTCAGAAGGAAGAGTTAAAATCTCTAGTGGAGGTACTATTAAATATTAAAACAGGAAGTCTGGTTGGTGGAAGTACTTATTTAAAGTTAAAACAGGAAGTCTGGTTGGTCGAGGTATTTATTAAAAGTTAAAACAGGAAGTCTGGTTGGTTGAGGTATTTATTAAAAGTTAAAACAGGAAGTCTGGTTGGTTGAGGTATTTATTAAAAGTTAAAACAGGAAATCTGGTTGGTGGAGGTATTTATTAAAATTTAAAACAGGAAGTCTGGTTGGTGGAGGTACTTATAAAGAACCAAAACAGGAAGTCTGGTTGGTGGAGGTACTTATAAAGAAACAAAACAAGAAGTCTGGTTGGTGGAGGTACTTATAAAGAACCAAAACAGGAAGTCCGGTTCGTGGAGGTACTTATAAAGAACTAAAACAGGAAGTCTGGTTCGTGGAGGTACTTATAAAGAACCAAAACAGGAAATCTGGTTCGTGGAGGTACTTATAAAGAACCAAAACAGGAAGTCCGGTTCGTGGAGGTACTTATAAAGAACCAAAACAGGAAGTCCGGTTCGTGGAGGTACTTATAAAGAACTAAAACAGGAAATCTGGTTCGTGGAGGTACTTATAAAGAACTAAAACAAGAAGTCTGGTTCGTGGAGGTACTTATAAAGAACTAAAACAGGAAATCTGGTTCGTGGAGGTACTTATCAAGAACAAAAACAAGAAGTCTGGTTCGTGGAGGTACTTATAAAGAACTAAAACAGGAAGTCTGGTTGGTGGAGGTAGTTATAAAGAACTAAAACAGGAAGTCTGGTTGGTCGAGGTACTTATAAAGAACTAAAACAGGAAGTCTGGTTGGTGGAGGTAGTTATAAAGAACTAAAACAGGAAGTCTGGTTGGTCGAGGTACTTATAAAGAAACAAAACAGGAAGTCTGGTTGGTGGAGGTACTTATAAAGAACTAAAACAGGAAGTCTGGTTGGTCGAGGTACTTATAAAGAAACAAAACAGGAAGTCTGGTTGGTGGAGGTACTTATAAAGAACTAAAACAGGAAGTCCGGTTCGTGGAGGTACTTATAAAGAACCAAAACAGGAAGTCTGGTTGGTGGAGGTACTTATCAAGAACAAAAACAAGAAGTCTGGTTCGTGGAGGTACTTATAAAGAACCAAAACAGGAAGTCTGGTTGGTGGAGGTACTTATAAAGAACCAAAACAGGAAGTCTGGTTGGTGGAGGTACTTATAAAGAACCAAAACAGGAAGTCTGGTTGGTGGAGGTACTTATCAAGAACAAAAACAAGAAGTCTGGTTCGTGGAGGTACTTATAAAGAACCAAAACAGGAAGTCTGGTTGGTGGAGGTACTTATAAAGAACCAAAACAGGAAGTCTGGTTGGTGGAGGTACTTATCAAATGTTAAAACCTTAAGCCTGTTAGACGTACAAAACAAGCTGTCATGTCTATCTGAGAGCAACACGCCACAGAATCCATCTAGTCCTCTTATTACTCTCGAGGCAAAATAATTTGTCAGTCTAAATTAAAATGCGAAACGCTGTCAAGTCAGGATGCGGACTACATTAAAAAAAATAAACCCCCAGAAATTTCCATAGCGAATTCAAGAAGCCAGACAAAAAATTGATAAGGTCTTGGAGTTCTGACAGCTGTGTCAGGCTGATATTCAATTACCCGGACTTAATTTTCCCATCATTATCTCTTTATAATTCCTGTTGGTGGTTCTGGCTGTCTAATATCATTTGGGGCTGGCTAAATATCATTGCTACATAAACAGAGGAAAGATTATAATCACAGATAGCTTCCAAGCACAAAGTTAAACACAACTGAAGACCGATGTACATGGGACTAGCAACTACAAAAGTCCACATTTGCTATATGTCCATATTCAATTGCTATGAGCCCTATGCTTTAAAGTAGCATTATAAATGGCATTGACTACATGGATGTGAAGTGCCACTTGCATCAGGGTCAGGGAGAACATACAGACTCTGAGACCTCACATTACGTCCACACTGTTGGAAGCATGCTGTATTGCAGCAGACTAGTCAATGAAGTGGGATCTGACAATGTAATCCCTATAGTGGTCAAACATTCAGAGTTGTAGTATTCTACTACAATCAGGAAGGGGCCCAATTACACCTTCTTCTGTACACCTATGGATATAAGAAGCCACAGCAGCCAAAAGTCGATCACAAGTGAACGGCTCAGCACAAATAGCTTTCAACAACAATGACAACAACAGTTTTTAGTTGTCCGTAACAAGAAATGATGCAGACATCATCAGACAGTTTTGCAACTGAAGCAGCAGCAACAACAAAGCAACAATGACAGCAACAGCAACAAAAACCGTCTACATAATTAATTCACTGAATCCTTGTATCTCTGCTGCAGCATTAACTAGTATAGTTTGCCAATTTCAGTTATGACTGATTATAGGATGGTGTCACCCTGGAGTGGATACACTTTATAGTAGCACCGTTCAGTCATGACTGACTATACAATGATGTGACTGGTGTGGTAACTCTCTTTAGTAACCCCTTTCAGTCATGACTGACTATACAATGATGTGACTGGTGTGGTAACTCTCCTTAGTTGCCCCTTTCAGTCATGACTGACTATACAATGATGTGACTGGTGTGGTAACTCTCTTTAGTAACCCATTTCAGTCATGACTGACTATACAATGATGTGACTGGTGTGGTAACTCTCCTTAGTTGCCCCTTTCAGTCATGACTGACTATACAATGATGTGACTGGTGGGGTAACTCTTTAGTTGCCCCTTTCAGTCATGACTGACTATACAATGATGTGACTGGTGTGGTAACTCTCCTTAGTTGCCCCTTTCAGTCATGACTGACTATACAATGATGTGACTGGTGTGGTAACTCTCCTTAGTTGCCCCTTTCAGTCATGACTGACTATACAATGATGTGACTGGTGTGGTAACTCTCCTTAGTTGCCCCTTTCGGTCATGACTGACTATACAATGATGTGACTGGTGTGGTAACTTTTAGTAGCCCCTTTCAGTCATGACTTAGTATTGAATGATGTAACCCCGGAGTGGTAACTACTAAGTTTTTTGGCTTTCTTTTTACTTGCAGCGTTGTCGTTTCACTTCTCTTGTGTCGTTTGAGCTTCTTTTCACCAAGTTTGAGGTAGCTCTTCAGGGAACATCTCCACTTGGATCGGTCTGCAGCAATGTCTTTCAGGGTCCAGTGACTTCACGTCCTACTTACACACCTCTCTGAACCTCAGCTGTCGTCAGCCGACTGCTCTTTTGCAATCCACCAGCTGTCGACAGAGAATATTTTGGGGGATGTTACCCTCCTTCATGCAACGATCATGACCAAACCGTCTTTGCTGTCTAAGGAGAGTGTAGGTGTTTGGGCGACTGATCCAAGAATGCAAACTTGCATTTATTACGTTGTCCCTCCAGGCAATGTCAAGGATGGATGACAGGAGCCATAGAGGAAAGGTGTTAAGCCTTTGATCTCATTTGGTTTAGGTTGCCCGAGTTTCGCTACCATATGATGAAGACCACTCTCTTTGTTCAGCCATATGGTATGGCGTGATCTTTGCTGCTCCTTTGCAACAACATATAGGAGCGTGCTGATGATACATGCATTGTCAACTATGGCCTTGGTTTTCATTGTCAGTTTGCAACTTTTCAGTATGGACAAATAATCTGAATATTATGATCCACAGTTTATATCCATCCGTGCCTGAAGCGATCAATATCGAGATCTACAGTTTATATACATCTTGGCTGCGCCTGAAGCTATGAATGTCGAGATCTACAGTTTATATCCATCTTGGCTGCGCCTGAAGCTATGAATGTCGAGATCCACAGTTTATATCCATCTTGGCTGCGCCTGAAGCTATGAATGTCGAGATCTACAGTTTATATCCATCTTGGCTGCGCCTGAAGCTATGAATGTCGAGATCCACAGTTTATATCCATCTTGGCTGCGCCTGAAGCTATGAATGTCGAGATCCACAGTTTATATCCATCTTGGCAATGCCTGAAGTTATGAATATCCTGATCCACAGTTTATATCCATCTGGGATGTGCCTTCAAGATATGAACGATGTGATCCACAGTTTATATCCATCTTGGATGTGCCTGAAAATATGAATGATGTAATCCACAGTTTATATCCATCTTGGCAATGCCTGAAGTTATGAAAATTGTGATCCACAGTTTATATTCATCTCGTATGTGCCTTCAAGATATGAACGATGTGATCCACAGTTTATATCCATCTTGGATGTGCCTGAAAATATGAACGATGTAATCCACAGTTTATATCCATCTTGGCTGTGCCTTAAGTTATGAACATCAAGGCCCACAATTTAGAGAGACAGCCTTTCAAACAAGGGTGGTCTTTATTAAATAAACCTGGACCTTAACAACTGATGATCATCTTGGAAGGGCATAAACACAACACAATTCTAGATTATTTAACAGAAAAGCATATCACTGTGGTCACTTTCATGGTTATAATTTAAATTTTACAAAAGGAAAAGGTCGTTTCAAAGCCGACATTGCTGTCAAGGATAAAGTGTTAAGATGTCATTAGGTATGATTGTTAGTGCCAATGATGACAAAGACAAGTATTTTTCTGCACTCGGAAAAGATATTTAAGCAACAACATAAAATAAAGTGAAGTAACAGACAAACTGGATTCGAACCCCAGACCTCCAGGTGATGAAAGCGCCTTGTCACAAGAGAGAAAGAAACCAGTTAAAGCGTTTCAGTCAGATGGACAGACTAAAAGTGGGGGTTTATATATAATTTGTAATAGTCTTAGTGCTTGTTCTTCATTCTTCTCATGTATTTAAACATACAATGTAATCAATGACAGCTGTATTGGAATAAGGTGTAATCAACAGAGATGCGCACATTATACAACCTTTTTTTCCTCTCTGAAAGGTTTGCTTCTACTGGCAGAGGCACATCGCTTTCCACCCCGGACCGTAGTCCTTTATGCAATATCAGGACGTATTAACTAGTGCTTGGATGCGTGTCTGTATTGTACCTATGATAGTTAGGGCGATATTAGTGGTCAACCCCAACCAAAGTGCAATGGAAGGGCCTCACCCTTAGGGCACATAGAGTTGTGTAAGAGTGCGTGTGTGCAAGTGATGAGTATGGACACAAGACCAGTTGGTATTCTCAGAGCTCCCTAACTTGTCAGGCCTTTATGGGCTCCTAATTCTCTGTTTGACGCGGGGGTGGGGTGGTGTTGTGATTAAAGACAACAAAAGATATTTTTCTTTCTTCTTCTCTCCTATCTCCTGTCCTAGGCCAATTTTCTTTCAAGAGGGTTTGCGGCCAGCAGAGTTAGCTCAGTTCATTACAGGTCTAACCAGCTGTGCCCCCTTCCCCCCTTCCCGAGCAGCGGTTCTCAACAATGGGTAAGCGAAGAAAATCTATATTTATAAATTACATTTTCCGGCACAGATTTTTATTGAAAGACAGGGGAAGGGAGGTAGGACCGAAGGCCAAATTGGATTCTAGTGGTCCGTGACATGAAACTGGTTGGTGAGCACTGCTGAAGTATCTTCTTCGTATCTCGCCTGACTTTGAATTTCCTCTTGTTTTTTTTCTAGAGTTTCGTGTCCGGACCAGCTGAGCGTAACTTGAAATAATTCGCTCCTGAGGAAGCATAGGGTCATCACTGTAGCCGGCTCCTTACAGGAGACTGTGCCAAAATACTGTGTATGCTCTTGGAGTGCTGTTTTTATGAGGACGCTAGCGCTATGCAAGGTGAGCGAATAGTAACATCAGATGAAACATACTGATCAACACCCCATCTCCAACCCTCGCCCGTGATACTAGAAACAGGTTGTGTCACAGCAGCCTCGCGATGGAGTTGGGGATTGACATAGTTATCGCCATAGCGGTGAGCAGGTCGTATTGCACTACAGCTAGGACCATGGTCCACCTTTTCCAGTACGTCCCGGAATGTAAGAAAAGTCACTTTAACCCGCTACCAAATAAATTTAGTCCAGAGTTAACACGAGTAACTTCAAATAACAAAAGCTAAATGCACAACTCTTTTCAGCCACTTTTTATGACATATATGGATGTGCAGAGGTTCTATTGTTTCCTCCACAATACTGACCTACGCGTGGAGACAGATAAATTCCTAAAATATTTAAGTATTCCCATTGTCTCCTAGCAAAAGAGCAGACACTAGAAGATCTGACAAGATATCCATGGAGCGGATTTGAAGAGAGCAGCACGCAGTTTATGTTTTATGTGTGTGCCTACACATTGGCTATAAGCTAGGACCTATAAATCAGTGTTTTCCAACCTTTTTACACATGTGGACCGGTGAAAATAGGAAACATTTTTCATGGACCAGTGAAAATAGGAAACATTTTTTGCGGACTAATGAAGTTAACATTATTTCTAATACACAAATTTACACATATATTATTATATTATTACATATATTATTATAAATACATTATTAGAAATAACTTGTCTTTCGAACTACCACAACACAGTATTAGTTCACTTCTAAAACTTGTCTAAAAATTCCCGATTGACCTAATGTACATTTATCCATATTTGAAGGTGGAGGCCTAGTCATTTACACACAACCGCACATACTTTGATAAACACGCACAATGGAAAAAAGTATGGATACTTGTGTAGCTGACGTCATTTTAACACAATTAGTTAACACAATGTTAGGTCATCTCGAGGCGACCTCCACAGTTTAGGAATAAAACAGCAATAACCTTTTCGTGGACTGGCAGGACATTTCTGCGGACCGATTTCGGTCTGTGGGCCAGCGATTGGGAAACACTGCTATAAATGATAGACATGGGAAAACAAAAGCAGCAGAGAACAGGCAAAACGAATCTTCAAACATAGATTTATGATATGTATGCATGTCTACATATTTTAATTAGTTCACAGATGATAGGAGGAACACAGATAAAATGGAAATACACATGCGGCATGGGCATTTTAAAATCAAGCATATACGAAGGGTGCTCTGCAAGTAATTGCCCCTTATTTTATTATGATGCCAGAGGACCATATAAGTGGATTTTGGCAGTATGGCAGTCAAGTTTAAACTTTCCCGCCAATATCCGTACAATTATTGTTTCCACCCGACAGGTGGCAGTGGAGGAGCAGTCTGACAAAATGACGTTTGTTATGGAAGTGCGTTATAAACAGAGGTAGGTTATTAAATTCCCCCATGCGGAAAAAGTTGCACAAATTGAGCGATTAGCCAGCTTCCCTTAGCGATTAGCCAGCTTCTCTTAGCGATTAGCCAGCTTCCATTTGCGATTAGCCAGCTTCACTGAGCGATTAGCCAGCTTACCTGAGCGATTAGCCAGCTTATCTGAGCGATAAGCCAGCTACACGGAGCGATTAGCCAGCTTCCCTGAACGATTAGCCAGCTTCCCTGAACGATTAGCCAGCTTCCTTGAGCGATTAGCCAGCTTCCCTGGGCGATTAGCCAGCTTCCATCAGCGGTTAGCCAGCTTCCATCAGCGGTTAACCAGCTTCACTGAGCGATTAGCCAGCTTCACTGAGCGATTAGTCAGCTTCACTGAGAAACAAGCCAGCTTCCCTGAGCGACGTGCTCTTGAGGATTCTAGATAATAGTGCTGGTGGTTCTGTGATTTTCCTTCCCAAACCGAGGTAGAAAGAATGTATCTGGTTCTTTAGTAGGCTAACATCCTTCACCTTCACCAACATGCGGGACCTTGAATGAGTCCCCTACCTGTTGTTTACACTGTTTCAGCTTTGCAACAGAGCATGGGACACACTCAGAGCAGTGCAATAGAGCATGGGGCACACTCAGAGCAGTGCAATAGAGCACGAGACACACTCAGAGCAGTGCAATAGAGCATGGGACACACTCAGAGCAGTGCAATAGAGCATGGGGCACACTCAGAGCAGTGCAATAGAGCACGAGACACACTCAGAGCAGTGCAATAGAGCATGGGACACACTCAAAGCAGTGCAAAAGAGCATGGGACACACTCGGTGCAGTGCAATAGAGCATGAGACACACTCAGAGCAGTGCAATAGAGCATGGGGCACACTCAAAGCAGTGCAATAGAGCATGGGACACACTCAGAGCAGTGAAATAGAGCACGGGACTCACTCAGAGCAGTGCAATAGAGCACATGACTCACTAAAAGCATTGAAATGTTGAGTTTGGCACATTAAGAGAAGTGAAATGCTAAGTTCGGCACAGTAAGAGCAGTGAAATGTTGAGTTAGGCACAGTCAGAGAAGTGAAATGTTGAGTTAGGCACAGTAAGAGAAGTGAAATGTTGAGTTGGGCACAGTAAGAGAAGTGAGATGTTGAGTTGGGCACAGTAAGAGAAGTGAAATGCTGAGTTGGGCACAGTAAGAGAAGTGAAATGCTGAGTTGGGCACAGTAAGAGAAGTGAAATGCTGAGTTGGGCACAGTAAGAGAAGTGAAATGTTGAGTTGGGTACAGTAAGAGAAGTGAAATGTTGAGTTGGGCACAGTCAGAGAAGTGAAATGTTGAGTTGGGCACAGCAAGAGAAGTGAAATGTTGAGTTGGGCACAGTCAGAGAAGTGAAATGTTGAGTTGGGCACAGCAAGAGAAGTGAAATGTTGAGTTGGGCACAACCAGAGAAGTGAAATGTTGAGTTGGGCCCAGTAAGAGAAGTGAAATGTTGAGTTGGGCACAATCAGAGAAGTGAAATGTTGAGTTGGGCCCAGTAAGAGAAGTGAAATGTTGAGTTGGGCACAGTAAGAGAAGTGAAATGCTGAGTTGGGCACAGTAAGAGAAGTGAAATGCTGAGTTGGGCACAGTCAGAGAAGTGAAATGCTGAGTTGGGCACAGTAAGAGAAGTGAAATGCTGAGTTGGTACCGAAACACTGGGCTAACGTCATACATCAATTGACAGTTGGATATACGTATATGTCGAGACTAGAAAGCGAACCTGGTCCCTCTACGGGAGAGAAAATCGTTCTAATTGCTCAACCTACCATTAACTCACAAAATCTTCCACCCGACCGTCTAACAGTCTGTCTGTATATCTGCTATCTCCCACTACTTTCATCGATACTACCTGATACAGCTCTGCAAAGCGAACCCACGCCTGCACGCATTGATAGAGCATCACTAGCATTGTCGGTTGGTCTCCAGATATTGCTGTCTGGGAACTGGGAGAATGAGGAAACAGAAACTGAGTTTGCTGTATCGATTTATTTAACTTTATCGATTTCAATCCAAGGAAGACACAAAAATGGTGAAGATTTCATAGGCCACTGATTAATTTCATTAGCTCTGCCTGACAAGAGACTAAAACAGATTGTCTGAAAACCGACACTTGGATAGCAGACAACGTAGGCTGAACGAAACAGGACTGTCGGAAAACTGACACCACCAAGGCTAGAATAGCAGACAAAGGGAGAAAGAGTAGCGACAAATATATTGCAAACACTTGGTAAACGTACACACCAAACAGGAGAAAAAGCAGTCTAGTAATATCAGAACTGTCTAGTTGGCCGAATTCCCTGACTAACCTCTTTTTTACACGTTGGGGGGAGGGACGCCTGCGAGAGAGAGAGAGAGAGAGAGAGAGAGAGAGAGCGAGAGGGAGAGAGAGAGAGAGAGAGAGAGAGCAGGGGTGGGGTTAACAAAGTAACCGTCATATTGTATACACTTTTAATGAACAGAATATGCCGATTCTGGACTTTTCCTCGTACTAGTCCTTTCGGTCGCTGCCACTACTTTCTGCTAAATGATACTATTCTAGCAGTTTCTGTCTCTTTCTTATCCAAACCAAGTGGAACAGATCCTATTAGTAAATGTCGGAATATATTTGTTTGTGTAGATCAAGCTTTACAGGTAGATTAGTTAGTTATCTATTCACCTGTACCCTGATGAGCGATACAGGAAGCTTAAGTTGCCTCTCCAGGGTCAGATTGGTCGCCTATGTCAACGTCAACTCGTATCCCTGGAAAATAGTCTTGAAGTCTATCCACGTTCGCCCTCTCGCTCGGAAGCCGGACTAGCCTGCGTTGTGAGCTCCAATGACAATCTGATCAGGGACGATTCTCACCTGAGGACCGAACCATCGCACCTTCTGTCTGGACATGTGTGTGTTAGGGTCAAGTGAAACAACTGGTCAAGACAACACCCCCCTCCCTAAGCAGTTCAACCTGGAAACATGATGTTAGTTTGGCTAACGAGGTGGGGAATGGCACTGTGATCCCTGAAGTGGTGAGCTTACTGAGGAGTCTATTTAACACTACAGTCAGGAGGACTTGTCCACCTTCTCAAGAACACCTCGGGATGTCAGGAGAGCCACTGTAACTCTCCACCAAAGAAAGCCGCCAAAAGTACCTAGCTCAAGTGCGAGTGGATTAGCAGCAGCAACAACACACGTGATAGAACCGACCATTTTGCGAATGTCCTCATTCCTCCACGTCGGACATTCGCAGATAGCTACATTGGCAGGTGGAGACGTTGGCCTGTAGTGCCTTAGGCATGGCCTATGACTGGCTCTGGTACAGGTGTATCCCGACAACAATGAATGTGACAGTCAATGATGGCACCTCTAGGAACAGGAGACGAGTGTATCATCCTCTTCTCGTTTGTCAGAGCGTTCAGCGACAAAACGTGTGCCTGGCAGTAGCAACAAAATACTGTATTCTGTTATTAACAACTGCACACAGCTCAATATAGTGACAGCTATACATGATTAGTCAGATTAACGGGAGTGGACGAGTGGTTTGAACGTCACTCTTTGACAACGAGGACATATGTTCAAATCCTTGGCAAGTCATGCAACACCCCCCCCCTCCCCCACCATCGTGATCATCTGGTTTTAAAGTTGTCTGAGCATGTATATCTTCCTTTCGGCATAGGTTCGTACTTTAATATCTCTGCGTGCCTGAGATGTGAAGATGAGTCTTCGTAGACTCCTCCCTCTTTCCCCCTCAATCTTGCCTTCTAGTATCTTCTGTAGAAGACGTTAATGTCGCATATTGTGACCCGACCAACTCAATCTTGCCTTCTACTATCTTCTGTAGAAGACGTTAATGTCGCATATTGTGACCCAACCAACTCAATCTTCGTTTATATATCATTTTGAATATGTGTTTTTGTCAGCCTACCTCAGTGAGGTCAAGTCACTAGATCTTCTGTCTGTCAAACTAACTTTCCATTCTACGGAAGCCCCACACTTTAAAAGCTTCCAATCTCTTTTAATCCGTCTTTGCTAGAGTCCATGTTTCAGTACAATTGGCCATATATCGGAGTTCAAATTAAAAACAGCTAATCCGTATAGTGTGTGGCGACTGCAAAGTTTTGAAGCCTTCATCCCTTAGTCCTACAAATCCTCCCGGTGGACGAGAATGAACAGTTCAGAGTAGAAGAAGACTAATATTACATTTATATATGTGAGCTTTTGCTAAATATATTTCTGGAAATGATTGTCACATATAATCTGGATGGCTATACTAGAACGGTAACGACAGGTGTGCATGCACTATCACCAACCTCTGCTTCGCTGATGACGTTCTAGATGGTGAGGGAAACGAATGACAATCACTGATAGCAAAGCTTGATTCAACTTCTAGGAAATATGGCATGGCAGAGAACACCAACACGACCAAACTAATGACGAAAGACGGGAAGAAGGGGATTCAATGACAGTATCACTTTCAATGGCCAAGCGCTTAATCAATTAGGATACTTGGGGTCTGTCATTGTCCATGATCGTTCCACAGCAGAATTACGAACGACGTCTGCTCAGACTATAAGTCTTACCTCACTGAAGCCGATTTCGAGATGCAATAGCACTCAAATAAATTTAATGCGCAACTATATGTTTGTAAATTATGGACATTAATTGCTGCATTGGAGAGGAACGTTCACACCATGGAGATGAAGTGTTTCAAAAAGATCCTTGGAATATCATATAGAGAGCACGTCACGAACGTCAGAATTCACAATAGTGTCCTGACAGTCTATCAGATCGTATCCGAGGCTACTTTCAATTGTCACATCACGGAATCTTTGCTGGTACGGACATGTGATACGTTCTCATGGTTTGCCGAATGTGATACTCCGAGGCGCAATTATTGGCAAGTGACGGAGAGGCGCCCCCCACCTTACGATGTACTGGACCAATGGTATGTGCAAGTGGACAGGTATTACATTAATTGAAACCGCGACGCTCACAATGTATAGAATAGAATGGCGAGGGACAATTGATGGTGTACTAGGGAATGATGCTAATGGATAGTGTAGGATGGCGAGGGACAATTGATGGTGTACCGTACAGTGATGCTAATGGATATAATAGGATGGTGAGGGACACTTGATGGTGTACTGTAGAGTGATGCTAATGGATATAATAGGATGGCGAGGGACAATTGATGGTGTACTGTAGAGTGATGCTAATGGATATAATAGGATGGCGAGGGACAATTGATGGTGTACTGTAGAGTGATGATAATGGATATAATAGGATGGCCAGGGACAATTGATGGTGTACTGTAGAGTGATGCTCCTACGGCCATCTGAGTTACGTGACAGACGAGACGAGACACAGATTTTCTGAGCAACACATCTAAGAGTTCACTGGTGACATAATGACTGTTACTATGCGGATGTACTTGCGCACAGCTTAAACGTAAAGTTGGTGATGACATGGTAACTCAAAGAGATAAATGTATTATTCTGACTATAGGAAAAACACAGCCGTTATTTTCTATACAAAGAGTGTCCAGTTATCAAATCGAATTATATACATATTGAACAAACTGATCAGCTGTGACACGCCACAACCAAACACCCTCATCAACAAACACCAGGACTGCAATAGCTTTATCTGAAAACGTACCCCAGCTAAATCGAAAAGATAGCATCAATTATAAAGATGGCAACAAAAAGGCACAATTTAATAATCGAGTACCATACAGAGAGATCAAGAACATCATCAGAAATCAGTATATACACTAATGGAGAGAAGACAGAAACATAAGCAGTACACAAGATCCAATTCACTAACTCAAAAGAAATCAACAAACTACCTTTTCATCTGAGATCTGGACACTGCAGACTACTAGAACTTCTTTACCGACTGAAGATCTCACATACCGATGTATGTCCATGTGAAACAGGATGCCAGAACCCTGAACACATTCTACAGGAATGCCCAATCTATAGGGAAATGAGATACCAGAGCTGGACAGAGGGTGCAGAGCTGAGACAAAAAAGCTGTGGGGCAGCCGCTCCGACCTGGTGAAGACTACAGACTTCATCATGGCGATGACCTAAAGATCCTGAGCGCAAAGAAGAGCATCAATTATAGTTTGATCCGAAAAGACAGAATAATTTCTAGGTTATGAACAATACATTGACGCAACGAGCAAACATACAGAGTAACGGCAGGTCATACGGAAGCAACGACTAGCACAAGTCAATCGCATCAGCAACGCTCCATATGGAGACACAAAACAATTGAAGACAATATGTACGCTTCACTACCTGACATAGACAATGAGAGAGGGGAAGGAAAAGAGAGAGAGAGAGAGAGAGGGAATGAGAGAGAGAACTAATTGTCCTGGGGAAAACTAATTATCCTGGGGAAAAGAAAAGTCCTAAAGTCCGTCAACCGTAATACGCTCAGTGTATCTCTATTCCCATCTCTCTGTAGCCAATGACTGCATCGTGGTCGATACTAGACCCCACAACACGCTGAAGTTCAATCGGAGTACTTTGGGCTAACAGAAGACAGCACGCAAACAGGCACGCACACATCTCAACAATAATAGCAGTAAGTAGGACCGGTTAGATATGGCCATGATGCAATGTTGCCCTTCCGTTAGAAGGAGTGGTGTAAGGTTGAGCCGGATTGCGCTGTGTGCTAATATCGCATTGCGGCACAATTAAGTTGTGTCTAAGGGGGTACAAGCGGCAAGACGGATGTATGTTGGCTGGAGTAGGAGGTGGATTAGCGTGTATGCTACACATCAATAGTTGGTGGATTAGCGTTCGTGTATCGTGTCACTGACATCGAGGTTCTCTCGAGGGCTAACATGCCCAGCATCCATGCACTGCTAGAAAAAGCACGACTAGGATGGGCCGGACACCTCGTCCTTATGTCAGACGAGCGGCTTCCAAAGAAGCTTCTCTACGGCGAGCTGAGAGAGGGATGGCGCGAGAGAGGGCGCCCAAAGAAACGTTTTAAAGACGGTCTGAAGGACTCACTAAAAAGTTGCCAGATAGACATCGACAACTGGGAATATCTTGCGGAAAACAGATCTGACTGGAGAAGCGCAGTCAAATCGGGTGTAGCTGCTGGTGAAGATGACCGTGTTGTGAAAGCCCAGAACAGACGCGAGACGCGGAAATCCCGAGCAGCGGGAACACCATCCCCTTCTACAAACCTCATGTGCCCGATATGTAGCAGATGTTTTCGTGCTCGCATTGGCCTGTTCAGCCACATGCGCACCCACACCCAACAGGGAAATCTGTGACAAGGATGATGTCGGCGGTCCTCATCGACAACGATGGACAGCTTTTACATTACATAGCGTTCGTGTATTAAGTTACACATCAATAGTTGGTGAATTAGCGTGCGTGTATTTGTTACAATCAATAATGAAATTGACCATTTCATAATATGGACATATGTTGCCCATTTCGTAAACAAATTTAAAATCAGACACATGCATGAACTCGTGTAGATAGGATATATATGTTCTTCAAGTATGACGATAGCATGATCCGATCCCCTCCAACAATGACGAATACATTGTGTGTTGACAGTGATGTCTAAAACAGGTCAAGGTGGGTCTGATGGCAACACGTGCAGTCGGGGACGAAGATAACTCTTCATTGACTAAGCCGCAGCATATATGGTATGGCTGGCCAGCTCCCTTCCTTGCTGTTTATACCTTCCCCAAATCATACATCAGAAACCCATTTACAACTGGGTCGACTAGAGGAACGGTCGTACCAGGAACGAACTACGCCCGGATTTTAAAAATGTCCGTTCGTTATTACGAAATCTGGCAGGGTGTAATCCCAGTCTTAGCAAGCCAGCTCACTGTCGACTAGGCTACACGCTGAAGAAGATTACTTTTAGGAGTAAAATATATGCGGTTATCTGAGAGTGAGAGAGAATGAGGTTAGTATATAAGGAATAACTAGTGTGTATACAGTGTGGGCGTATAAGTGAGTCAAGAGTACTAAGAAAAAGTGTACAGACAGATTGCAGCATGGAGCGAAGTCATTCCTACAGAAAGTTGTGAAGGGGAGAAGCACACTCAGAAAAAGGTGACTGGTGTCACTTCCTCGTTGCATTTTTCTGACTAACTTATAGAAGGTACCCATATTGACAGCTGGATAAACTGGAGCATGCTGTGTAAATTGCAAGTCATGCAATAGGTATGTAAGCTCTATCTTCAAGGACAGTGTCAACTGTGTATTGTCTCAGTTCTTGTCATATCATAAGTGATAATAATAGCGTTGGAACAGTATGGAAGAGCTCTCGTCGAGTGACTAACCATGTGCCACTTGCTGTGCTTAAATAATAAGCCTAGACCAATTATAAATGCCGTAAAAGGCAATTAAGTAGGTCTCACTCGCGTGGCGGCTGGCAACCTTTTCACGACAAGAAAGGGGACAGTACATCGCTTCTAATTACATGTGGCTGATTGTGGTTACAGGTGTGGAAAAGGAGATACCGTCGTATTAGGACAAACGATGATGCTAGGATAAATGATGTTAGGACATTCGATGGTGCTAGCACTAACAACCTCATCAGGCGAAGAAAAAAGGCTGCGGAGACGGCTTTGATGTAGCTTCTGTCACGTTCCAGGCCAAATTTCTTATCTTACGACACTGTCAGGCCACAACGCTTCTCCGCGATTTAGGGATTGTCAAGAAAACTACAACGCTTGTATCTCGTAGTAAGGGCAATGTGTCCGACATCCTCCGGTCTACCCAGATAAGGTTCAATCATAGTTAGGGACTGCAGCACTGAAAGTAAGGGCAGCAGTCAGCCAACCTCATAACTACGCTGACAGACAGGAGATAACAGACTCGTAGCTTCATAGCAAACACTGAAGAAATCAATAAATCGAAGTCGCAGCGGCAGTAATGGTCGAAAGTCGATAAAAGCATATATAATGAATGGCTCGGTGACCGCACAAGGATAACAAAGGAACGGCCCTACGTTACGGTCACAAGGCCTTCGTCGGGTACAAATGACTGTTAAAAACAACATGATGTAAAATGAGCGGTCTAAGCCAGCAGCAACCTGAAAGTGGTCAGGAAAGTGTGAGTTACGGTATGCCAGTTATACAAAATAGTTGACCAAATAGGAAATGATCAATATGACTGCACATAGACAGCAACAACAAATATATATATATTAAAAAAATAACCAAATAACAATAAACTGGACGAAAACATGAACAAATCACACACACACAAAAAAAACAGCTATCGACACACATACACACACATATGTTGGAAACGTCATTGAGGTGTTGGCACAGAGTTCAACGCCAGTCTCCCCTATACAGACAGTGCTGTCGGAGATTAAGTGTTAGGTACTGCATTGCACTAGTCCTCGGCTTTTTTTTTGGTTATAGATGGAATGACCCGTTTTTCATCCACTAACAATTAGCCAAGTATCCATTTGCAGATAAGTCCACCTGAGCGTACGGATAACTAGTATCGATCACATTAGCTTTGAGAAGAGAGCGCTCTATCACTCGTCTATTAGGGCCATCGAAATATATGTACAATGTGGTACAAATATGAATTATATATCAAATCAGAATATCGAGAGCCTAGGGACACTTGTCATATTGTTATTTAAAAAAATCAACATGCGTAAGTTTGGCTCTGATTTGGCGCTAGAACGAAAACAAGAACGATACTTATGTTACGGCCTAAAGGCTTTCATCAGGGATAACAGACACTATCGATATGAGCTAATATATCGCCTGAAAACATGTCTCGCCTGAAAACATGAACATTATGGTAAACGGGACCAAGATTAAACAAGTGCAGGAATTTAAGTACCTGGGCAGTTTTATCTTACAGGATGGAGGCTCAGACAGAGAAATTGAGATCAGGTGCCAAAAAAGCAAATGCAATTGCATACCAGCTGTCACCATTATTGAAACACTCTAACATAAACATATCCACAAAAAGTCTGCTGATCAACAGTATATTCATGCCAACTCTCTGTTACCAGTGACAAACGTGGACTTAAAGCCAAATCTCTGGAGAGAAAGACCACGACATGTCAGATGAGATGCCGCCGTAAAACCATCAAGGAGAGACATAATTCGCAAAACATGGTTGAAGCAAGACACTACACTGAACATATTGATGAGGAGAGAATCAAGTGGTTCATCCACTTAATGAGAATGCAACATGATTAACTACCCCTGTGCGCCAATAACGCACAGCGATCGGGTTTTCGCAATCGTGGCAGATCGGGAACTAGACGGATGGGAATTGTTGCGGATACTCTAAATCATCATTGGTAGACGACTACTTCAGAAACGCGTTTGGCCATGGACAGAAAACTAAGGCTCCCATGTCCCATTTGGGATAGTTCCAGACAAGACAATTGTTTCGTAACTCAACTAAAATAGAAATGCGGCCCCTGTATTATTTTGAGTATAGAACAGGTGAAAAGTTTCACTTATTTTGGACATGCAATAACGGGAAAGATACAAATCAGGAAGAGCATGGGGATGATCGAGCTGTTCTCAACATGAGGCGGACAGTGAAAACCAGCTCTCAAGTTAAGTCATTAAATTCATCAAGTGTAACGCGTACTCGTCGATGATGTATGTCATAGACACATGGACAGTGCACGAACGGACTGAAGAGAGGATTTGAGGCATTTGAAATGTGGATATATATACGATAATGTGCTGCATCGTGTGGAGAGAGAGGGGAAAATAATTATACTGGTCTTGTGAAGGTTTTAGAATTAGCAAACTAAATTTGGGGTGGATAGTTAAATATGTTGACAAAATATAAAGCTATAACACATTACTGAGAACCGGGCTGGAAGGAAAAGTAGAGGGTAAATATGCCAGAGGAAAATATCAAAGACAGAAGGACAAAACCTGCCAGACTGCACTATCAAGGCAATAGACAGAGGACGTTGGTATATATTATTACTGACTTTCGATATGGAGATGGCAACAGATATAATCTATTCTGATCTAATCGAGAGTATATATATATTTTAAATTTGTATTATGTTTCCACATTACTCCATGTCCAGGGCTTGACAAAAGGGCTCGTCTGTGACGAGTAACAATTTTTGCTTGTCGAGTAAAAAAAACCCAGTATTTAATCGTTAATTACGTTTTACGTCGTTACTATAAAACGATTGTCAATGCTATTACGGTAATATAGATTGTACATAAGTTAGCTTATGATAGTGAATCTAAATGGACCTCCATTACCACAAATTAAACCTACTAAAGTCAACGATAAATGGTACTTCAGTGCTAAAAGTACCAAACATGTTTAGGGGCGCAAACGCGTGCCTCTGATAGCAGTGATTTTCTATAATGAAGAAATAGGTTAATACTGTGTATTACAAAATATGTTAGTTTGTTACGCATAAGTACGTAGAAATAAAAGTGAATGAGTGCCTACTTTAAGTTTGTTAACATAAATTGCTTAACTGTAGCCCGACCATGCTGATTGGTGAAATTTTTGACTGAGTGAGTCACCCTAAAATTTGTCAAACCCTGCTCATGTCGCACTTTTTGTTATGCCTATCTGGCCATAGAACAGACCAGGTGTGGGTTTCCATAGTGTAACCCCCGGTTTTGACTGTTGGAAAATAATATAATTTTATTTCTGGATGGAACTCTAACCCCTTTCTGTGTTTTTAACTTTGACAGTTTTACTAAGACAGTGGGTCTATTGCAAATCCTCATCGTTTGCACGTAAAGGTCTATCTGTCAAAGCGACCATGTCTACCTGGACGAGTTCTGATGACAAAACGTATATCCACAACGCAGTGGTAATAAATTATCGCGCATGTACCTCACCGGTTATTTGCAACAGTATTGAGCTTCACGTGTTTTAAATTGACACCTGCAGGAACAATTACAGAACATGCTCCTTCTAACACCCCCCCCCCTTTTTTTCTATAAACAAAAAAATACCCTAACATCAATAAATATGGACAGGTATGTGGATAGTATGGCAAAGTTTAAAATCATTTTACGTAAACCGAATGCAAACGTACCTGCTTCTGTTGGGATCAAGATGCTGAGCAGCGCATGACAGTGGTCAGCGACCCATAGCTGACTGCTAGCGTCAGGGCCAACGAAACAGAGCTGTCAAGACCCTTCTACACCTCCACGGGGTGATCCTGGATAACAGGCTGCAACAGAGCAGACTGGCTAAGGAGAAGGGATCGAAGGGGGAATGCTAACCCGGTACTTAAAAAATGCTTGCTGAAGTCGGATGTGTTGGACCGAAAGGTGTAAATATCGCAGTCAAGCTGTAAACTACGACACAGCGCATTCCGTTCTCTGGACTACATTCTGCTACTTAAGCCGCTTTTAGGGTTTGGTAGCGGGAGATTGAGAACGAACGAAGCCAAGACAAGCCAAGCCAAGCCAAGCCAAACCAAGCCAAGCTAAGCTAAGCCAAGCCAAGCCAAGCCAAGCCAAGCCAAGCTAAGCCAAACCAAACCAAACCAAACCAAACCAAGCCACCTGCTTCTGTTAAACATAATACGCGATTGCAATTTATATCAGGGCATGACAAATCCCCGGGCGCCAGGCCGCCATGGTGACTAGAAATGTAGTTGTGGTGCAAACTATTCCAAGACCGCTGTTATATTTTCTCGTACAATGTACTATTTCAGCCGACTTTCAAGATCAGACTGCCGGCGTCATGTTACGTTACAGGGAAGGCATAACACAAATGTAAAATTGCAGAAATATGTACATATTACCTAAAAAATAAACTGACATTTGCCAATTTAGAATTCCTATTTTCAAGAACAATTCAGCCATCCGCTCCGGCATGCTGCACAATCCTACAAGGAACTTGTTACCCATCACCCCCTGTGTTACCTGTCACCTAGATACTAAATAAATGTGTCATCCCATGATGTATATTTTCCCCATTTGGGAAAGGGGGAGGGGCGGTGTCGCTGAAAGGTAGCTCGTCTCTCAAGAAACGAAAGAACGAACGCACAAAAAGATGCGCGGTTCGAATCTCGTAAGTCTCCTGGTTCTCAATTGAGGAGGAAACAGGGCATAGTCGCAATAGGCCGTCTATTCATCGTGTCAAGGTCATTATCAGCAGGTTGGTCAGTCCGGAGAAGGTGCAGAAGTCTTCTGATCATGTCACGCCACTGCCTTTCACTAGTCAGTCCAGGAAGTGGTGCAGAAGTCTTCTGATCATGTCACGTCACTGCCTTCTGCTAGTCAGTCCAGGAAGTGGTGCAGAAGTCTTCTGAACATGTCACGTCACTGCCTTCTGCTAGTCAGTCCAGGAAGAGGTGCAGAAGTCTTCTGATCATGTCACACCACTGTCTTCTACTAGTCAGTCCAGGAAGTGGTGCAGAAGTCTTCTGATCACGTCACTTCCCTGCCTTCTGATAGTCAGTCCGGAAACTGGTGTTGAAGTCTTCTGATCATGTCCCGGCTCTGTTCTCTGTTCCTAGCAAATCTCTTCAACTCAGTATACGCCTGCACCCCTATGATCTAGCAAGCCTGTGTGATGTAATTGTTTCTTGGACGTACCCTTCTTCTTTCCCCCTGTAATTTGCGTTAAACTATTTTCAATAAGAGACCTCCATGTCTCATGATATGACCAAGCCAAGACAGTCTACCTCTTTGTAACTCGTCATTAGTTGTCTATGTGACTATATCTCTAAGCATTTGTTAATTTGACGTTATTTCTGTCAAGTTCACTATTTGCACCATGTGATATCACCACATCTCAGAAGCTTCTAATGTTTTTCTATCCTTTCTGTTTATAGTCCATGTTTCAGAGCCGTACACTGCGATGGACTAAATATGTGTAGTGATTATTTGGCGAAGCTCAATATTGCTGTTATTCGATGTTAGAAGTTTGTGTATCTCACGGAATGCCTATCCTAGCTCTTATTTCAACCTCATAGCAAGTATCCTTTCTAATCATTTGTCCCAAATATGAAAACCTCTGCACTTGTTCAATAATCTATCCCTCAATGTATTTTAATCTTTGAGTGTGTTTGGCTATTGCCATCGCTTTTGTTTTACCACCAGTACTATTTATCCTCATACTAAATGCCTTGGCTGTGTCGTTGATCCTAGTGAGCTGTTGTAGTGATTTCGCTGTTCCTGTTATGTTGGCTTGATCCTCCAATAACTTGATGCCATTTATTCGTTCTCCATTTAGCTTGACCTTTATATTACAATTTTTGATGGCTTATTCTATCATCACATCCGAATAGAGATTAAATAGGCTTGGAGATAATAGACATCCTTCTCGCCTCGTTCTTGATTGCGACTGGGTTTGTTATTCCCTCTGTGAGTGCTGTATTAGCAGTTTGGTTTTCATACGTTCAGTATCAGTTTAATAATAGCTCTATCCACCCTAAGCTGTTCTAAAATAGGGAAACGTTTGGTTCATGCACCCTGTTGAATGCCTTTTCATAGTCAATAAAGCAGATAAATAACGTTCTACCATTCTCTCAGCAAGAAACTTCAGTCTTACCAATGCATCTCTAGTGCCTCTATCCTTTCGGAACCCAACATTTTTTTTTTTTAAGCACATATTCTATCTAGTTAATAAATCCTCTCTTAATTATCTTCAGAAGGATTTTCTAAGCATGGGATATTATCCTGATCGTACAAAATTGACTACAATTAATTGATTGAATTTACGATATTACAATGATTACCAATGTTTTATCTGCTGGCCATATTTGTGCAAATGTATACCAGGTAAATGTGTCTGCACATTTGATTCCATGTATATACAAAAGACCTTCACCTCCCTCCCCCCGGGGGTAGAAGTGTAGTGACTATGAAGATATTCCCCGAGTTGATCCACCTTACTGGAGAGGAAAGAACAGGGTCACTGGTGTGTTTAGAGATAGTGACCACATCTCATCGTGTACACCTTCTTCTTCTTCGTTCGTTCTCAATCACTGACTACCTGCCCATTAAAAAGGGCTTTGTACGTAGCAGGATGTTGTCCACAAAACGGATTGCGTTGTGTCGTAGTTTACATCTTGGCTGCTTTCGGTCCAACACATCCAACTTCAGCAGGCATTTGTGAATACCAGATTAGCCTTCCCTCTTCGATCCATTCTACTTAGCCAGTCTGAACTGTTGCAGCCTGATATCCAGGATCACCGCGTGGAGGTGAAGGTCTTAGCAGCTCTTGTTCGCTGACCGCTGATGCTCATATGCACTGCTCCATCGTGTACAACAATTTGCTATATAAATCATGATAATAAGCGCAAGGAAAGTGTTTTGTCACAGGTCGCACACACATTGGTTGGAGTGAAAAAGGGACAAGAAGGCAAGAATGTATGGCACATCAACACCGGTTTAGTTACTCGAGGCAAGACAAAGATCGCGGGGTAGACCTACGAAGGTTAGACTTTCTTGCACATTACACAACACCCACGATTTGTCATAGGGAATGCTTGTTACCCCTGGACCTCCTCAGCTCTGGAAAGAGATCGTTAGAGACAGTCCAACTGCCACAGAGGAACGGACCATCTAGTAATTAATTAAGTAAGTAACATATTCACTTTATTGGAGGACGAAATAGAGGCCCTTGACATGTAGATTTCAGAAAAATAGGTCGCGTTTAGTGGAAAGGAAGCAACCAAATAAAGAAGACATGGCGAGATTAGGAATATGAAAGGAAATACTGAAAGACATTCAACATTAGTCAGATCAAATGTTTTGAACATATAAAGTGGCATGATATACTGCTGAAAACAAAACTGGAGGAAAATGTAGAAGGCTGGCGGCCAAGAGGAAGTCAACGCTATAAGTGAGGAAGTCAACTCTATAAGTGAGGAAGTCAACTCTATAAGTGAGGAAGTCAACTCTATAAGTGAGGAAGTCAACTCTATAAGTGAGGAAGTCAACGCTATAAGTGAGGAAGTCAACGCTATAAGTGAGGAAGTCAACTCTATAAGTGAGGAAGTCAACTCTATAAGTGAGGAAGTCAACGCTATAAGTGAGGAAGTCAACTCTATAAGTGAGGAAGTCAACTCTATAAGTGAGGAAGTCAACTCTTAAGTGAGGAAGTCAACTCTATAAGTGAGGAAGTCAACTCTATAAGTGAGGAAATCAACTCTATAAGTGAGGAAGTCAACTCTATAAGTGAGGAAGTCAACTCTTAAGTGAGGAAGTCAACTCTATAAGTGAGGAAGTCAACTCTATAAGTGAGGAAATCAACTCTATAAGTGAGGAAGTCAACTCTATAAGTGAGGAAGTCAACTCTTAAGTGAGGAAGTCAACTCTTAAGTGAGGAAGTCAACTCTATAAGTGAGGAAGTCAACTCTATAAGTGAGGAAATCAACTCTATAAGTGAGGAAGTCAACTCTATAAGTGAGGAAGTCAACTCTATAAGTGGGAAAGCAGCATCAAGAGATGGACTTTCTCGGAGAATACAATCAAGGCTAGAAATCGAGAATGCTGGAGATATAATGCAGCCAACCTTCGTTGCAGAGACATCACTTTACATCATAACACACACACACAAAATATTAATTTACAAAATACGATTTGAAAATGTATGGGACAATGTTTAAAATAGTCCACAAAATTAAATACCAGGTAAGCGAATATCAGATCGAAATTGCAATTTAACCAAAATAAAGACAAGAACACTTTAACAAAAATTCGTAGTAAAAAGAAAGTAAGTATGTTGCCCACGTTCCCTCTTTCCATAACACCGAGCATGTTTCAAACAAAAATATAAACACATTCCTGAACAAGGAGCAAACATCCAAGTAGTTTATAGGCCCAAAGAATTATCGTACACAAGGTGTTATTTTTGTATCCACCGAAATGCATTCTTTGGAGAACTGTAATCAATGTTCAGCATAACGCATTTGGACTTTGGTATGTCATGCTGGGAGTATACCTGTGGGAACACGGCATGAATAACCTAATTACATAGAAAACGATCAAGCTCATTTTTCACATGGTTTTCACCTGGAGTTTTATAGCGGTGTATCGTATTAGATTCATGGTCAATTATTTGTCAAGGGGAACCATGTAAAGCTTCATGTTCGTATTAGATTCGAGGTGACACCATTTTCGTACCGTGCCATGTGTTACCAAACCGACTGGTGGACTACAGAATACAATAAATAAACTGGCTTCATCAGGTGCACCGTACAGACCTAGACCCTGACCTCACGTCCACCTCTTGCATTTGGAAAACATGAGGTGTATACACTGTGGAAGACACTATGTTAATGTGTGAGATAGCAGAACAGACTGAATGAAGAGTTGCATGAGATGACAACTGAGAAGACTGATATGAGGAGTGACATGAGATGACAACTGAGAAGACTGATTTGAGGAGTGACATGAGATGACAACTGAGAAGACTGATTTGAGGAGTGACATGAGATGACAACTGAGAAGACTGATATGAGGAGTTGCGTGATGTGACAGTTCCGTTCCAGCTTGAACATTGACGTTTAGGACATGGGAGATTGGGATGGCAACTCTAAGAAACAAATGTTGTGTGAATGCGTTGGACGAGCGAAGGTCACACCAGGGTCAATCACCGTTTCAACACTAGGTCGACAAAGAAACGAGGGGTTAGGAACACATTAGGTGGAAGAGTTAATATAATTATAAAAATGTCAAAAGAACCACTCACCAACAGCCGAGTCATAAGAAACATATGCTTTAGCGAGTTGGTAAATCCGGGAAAGTATGAACCACCACAGCACCAAATGGAGAATGAAACGGAGCGCAGCTTAGAAATATAGAAATAAGAAATCGAAGCAGCCCTGCGAGAAAAAATAATGCAGCAGGCATAGATGGTATCACAACAGAAATGCTGCTGGCTTGTAGGACAACTGTAGTGGACTGGCTGACCAGAATATTTAATGTGGTCTGGACGTAGAGAAAGGCACAGACAGATTTGCAACGAGCAATCATCGTTCCCATCTGGACAAATAAAAGCCGATAAGCAAGTGCAAAACAAATTGGGGAATCTCTCTTCTAAGCCACATAGACAAGATATATGGAGAGATGCTAGAAAGAAGATCAAGACCGACATTGGAACCCCAACTAGGAAATAATCAGTTCGGGTTCAAGAAAGGAAAGAGTTGCACAGACGCAATATTTACATTGAGACAAATGTGTCAACGTTCCATTGAACATGGTGGAAACAGCAGCCTTATATTCATAGATCAAGGAAAGGTGTTCAATTGAGTCAACAGTTATGGAAGATCCTGGGAAATTATGGATTGAAAGATCTTCTCCTAAGTAACATCAGTCCTATATCAGGACAGCCAGAGTGCAGTAAGAACAGAAGGTATGTCGGAGTGGTTCCCCATTTCATCAGACGTCACAGAGGGATGTGTTCTCTCGCCACCCCTCTTTGTCACTTATATTAATAAAATCACCCATGTGGCAAATACAGAATCGGAAAGTACCAACGGATTTCTCTTTGTTGACGATGTGATCCACTCTAACGAACAAAACCTACTACGTCATATTGACTCACTCTTCTTGAACTGTTAAATGTGGAATGCGAATATAAACACATCAAGAACAGAGATAATGGAAATAGGTATAAAGCACACCACACTTGATATTCATGAGGATAAAACCGAAATAAAGCAGGTACAAGAATTTAGGTATTCGAGAACTGTTTTTACTGATGGTGGCAGACTCGACAGAGAGATAGAGATGAGAGGGCAAGCGCTGTCACATACCAGCTGTCTCCACTACTGAGACACCTCAAGATTTTCCTCCTAGCAATAACAACAGATGATAAATAGTATCTTCAGCACAACCCGGTGCTACCAGTGTCAGACGTGGGAATTGAATAACGCACAGGAACGAAAGTTAGCCACCTGCCGAATGCGGTGCTTACGAAAGGTTCCTAACAACATTAGAAGAGAGGGAATCACAAATATGAATATGACAGAAGACGGTGGTGAGTGTAGCAACTTGGTGTGGAGTTGTGTCTAGACAGGAAAGGATATAAAATGAGGTAAAAGCATGATGAGGAATTATATCGTCTGAGAGACACCTGCTGCTGTTGTATCATTTCACAGCACCCAGGGGGGGTGGGGGGGAGGAGGGGAGAGAGAGCCAAATAGACCTGACCGGTGCTTGTACAATGAAAGCTAGCTATAGCGTGTTTCTAGAACACCCTTTACCAACCTTTACATCATGGAGGAACACTCTGCACAAGTTTCAGGTCTCGTTAACCGCCGCATAACAATGATTCTATTCACAGCTCTTCTTCTCGTGAAATGCACGTTTTGTTACGTTGCGTCGTTGGTTACAGTTAGACTGCAATATCTGAGCCTTTCCGATCGAGACATCCGGTTTCATCACGACACTGTGGGGACTGAGTTTTGTCTTCCGCACGTAGAGGTCTTCCGCTACAGCAGGCCTCCTTCCACGCTCAGTAACACTTGACCGCCGCCGAGTTTCTTTGTTCGGTCATGTTGTGCGGCTAGACAATGAAACCAAGGCCCACGAGATACTACACAAGTCGTTCCTCGACGCCAAAATTCTTCCCCCGACCGGAAATGATATGGTTCCAGCAGACATCACCTCCACCCTGGACCCACGCCGTAGTAGTGGGTCATGGATGTGGCCAACCGACGCAACGGGCCTCAGACCCCTAAGCGAACATTATTATTATTATTAGTCTTCTTAGTCGACCTGTACTTCTACGGGGCATAAGCCCCTGTGCAGGTCCCATCTCTGGTGTGAGCTCGATTTAGCCAGGACGAGGATTTCCTGCTTAGCAGGCTAGGCTCGAGCAGCTTATTACTCCACTAAGGAGTGCGGTTAACTGATGTAAGCGTCCATCTTAATAGAGTCAAAGACTAGAGCAAAGTAGACCCGCAGCCTGTTGGGCGCCATCTATGCTGCTCTTAGCAAACCACTTAACCATGGCCGGTGTTATGCCATGTCACAGTTGGTCGCCTCTTGCGACATGCTCTCTGTGCGGCAGTGGTGCTATTCTTGTCCTTGTCATACACATAGACCCCGGCGGACCACTCGAGATTATTATTATTAAACTATGCAATATTTGTTCTTATCTTTTCTATATGTTAAGAAAGTTAAAGTTAGTTGTCCATCGCAAGCGATGGTGCGACATCATCAGATGGGTTTGTCTTGATGATGTAACTTGCGCAGAGTTTGGATAATAGCTCACTCTCTGGTCCCGAAATACCTTGGACCAGTGGCAACACATAAGTCAAGACGACTTGAGATCAGAGGTCGCTTAAAATCTGCGGGGCTAGAACCCACACCGTTTTCGTTCATCGTTTTGAGAGGTGAGTGCCTTACCTCTCGACCACAGCGACATACAAGTAACATGATAATTAATGGATTGTACAAGGGTATCTGGTTTATTTGAGACAAGTCTCAGTTTTCCATCTCACTGAACAACGACATGCACTACACAGATACTTTTTATAACAAGTGAACACCCAGTTTAACACCAGATCTTAGGACCATCCAGTTCTTCGTGAGATATGGGAAGGAAGACTGCGAAGGAAAATTGACAATGTGACCTGCTACTTCAAAAAAGTTGGACAACCCTGGTTTAACATCACACGTCGGTGAGGAAGACTAACGTCTGGTAAAGCAAAACATGCTGATCAGACATGTTAGTCAGGGTCAGACAAAACATACTGATCAGGCATGTTAGTCAGGGTCAGGCAAAACATACTGATCAGGCATATTAGTCAGGGTCAGGCAAAACATACTGACCAGGCATGTTAGTCAGGGTCAGGCAAAACATACTGATCAGGCATGTTAGTCAGGGTCAGGCAAAACATACTGATCAGGCATGTTAGTCAAGGTCAGGCAAAACATGCTGATCAGGCATGTTAGTCAGGGTCAGGCAAAACATACTGATCAGGCATGTTAGTCATGGTCAGGCAAAACATACTGATCAGTCATGTTAGTCAGGGTCAGCCAAAACATACTGATCAGGCAAAACATGCTGATCAGGCATGTTAGTCAGGGTCAGGAAAACCATAATGGCCAAGACCCTTATCTTGGCTTCCTCGTAGCTCTTACTAGAAACGGTTTGTTTTCATGGCAGCCTGTCTAACAAGGTGATGGATCGACGTGATACCCGTAGTATTGAGCCACACGCAGATGAAGTCAAGCATAGCACAACCACCTCGAGGACCCCGATCCACCTTCATCAGCAAGCTCGGGATGTGAGGAAAGCTACGACAACCCGCATCTTACGGTAGCATCCTTTAGAGGGCGCACAAAAGAATAATTCTACTCATTGTGGACATTCAACAACAACAACAACAACAACGTGAGATATAGCTATAATCGCCACTGCATACAAGTGAACGCATCACGCTCCCCTCTGTGCTTGAGAAAGAACCAGATACATTTATGGTTTATGCCTGGGATGGGGAGGAAAGCCACGGGACCACCAGCATAATTAACTATAATCCCAAGAACTAATCCCTCAGGAAGGCTGATTAGTAGTAGTAGTAATACCAATAATAACGTCAGATCTATACACAACGTAATAATGTATAGGCCATGTCGAGCAGTGAAGCTATAATCATTTGTCAAATAGTAGATGCAATATGGCCTATTCATTGAACACTCACTGACTGACTACCAGTTCTCTGCTCACAACTGACAGCTGAGTTTGACCCCTCACACACACACAAAAGAACTTGCATTTGATTCAAAGACGATTTCTCGCTGAATCCATAGACATCTTTCGAGAGCCAGTTACAAACTCTAAACTTTACATTGGCACGGGTGTGCGTGCATAAACAGTATACGGGTTCAACTCGTTTTAGGTATAGACTTGTCAGTGGCGTTTCAAAATTCAATGTAGGTAGTTAGCCAACATAGGTGGTAAGGACCAGTCGTGTCAACCATCCCTGGACACGATGAATGGATGAGTCCCAGTTCTGCAGCTTACTTAATTCCACTTGAATCATGATTATTTTATATCGGCCAATACGCCACACTACAACCAAACTGATGTTGACCAAGCTGAACCAATAAGCTTATCGTGCTACAAAGATGACACGACACAAAGTCCCAAACAAGAAAGTGTATTCATGGGCAGGTTATACATTAGTAAATACGCAGGTAGGCGTTTCGGATTAATGTGAACACGGTGATGAAGTGAACTAAGAGTTCCTGCCGGCCACAGGCAGCTATAACAACATGGGTATTTGTTGCGGGTGTTTGTTACGGGTCTGGCAGCTATAACAACAGTGTTATATATGGATGTTTGTTACGGGTGTTTGTTACGAGTCTGGCAGCTATAACAACAGTGTTATATATGGGGGTTTGTTACGGGTCTGACAGCTATAACAACAGTGTTATATATGGGTGTTTGTTACGGGTGTTTATTACGAGTATGGCAGCTATAACAACAGTGTTATATATGGGGGTTTGTTACGGGTCTGACAGCTATAACAACAATGTTACATATGGGGGTTTGTTACGGGTCTGGCAGCTATAACAACAGTGTTACATATGGGGGTTTGTTACGGGTCTGGCAGCTATAACAACATTGTTTTATGGGTGTTTGTTACGAGTCTGTCAGCTATAACAACAGTGTTTTATGGGTGTTTGTTACGAGTCTGTCAGCTATAACAACAGTGTTATATATGGGTGTTTGTTACGGGTGTTTGTTACGAGTCTGACAGTTATAACAAGTGTTATATATGGATGTTTGTTATGGGTATGGCAGCTATAACAACAGTGTTATATATGGGTGTTTGTTACGAGTCTGACAGTTATAACAAGTGTTATATATTGGTGTTCGTTGCAAGTCTGAGGATTCCGTGGCGAAGTGGTTAAGCCGTCGACCTCGTGATTGGGTGGTGTGGGTTCGACTCTGGACTCCGCCGTCTTTATCATGGGTGCTTGATGCGGAGTCCAGCTATAACAAGTGTTATATATGGGTGTTTGTTACGGGTCTAGCAGCTATAACAAATGTTTGAATAGCGCAGTGTCAGATCATTCGCTATTCCTGGCAAAAATACTAGGTTCAACTCCCGTTACCAGCATGCTCCACTCGACCCAACTGAAAATGGGTGCTTGGTCAACGTACCTTATATATATAAATTGACACCTGGTACAATGACGTCTCTAACACTTCATCACCGACAGCAGTATCTGTCATGGGACTACCTTGACCTTTGCATGGAAAGTGAAAATTTCTTGTCAACAAATCACCAGTGCGTACATGTAAACGACACCTGCATGTACACATATTTTTGTGTAATAGTTGGAATTCCCCCGTCACCCCTCGGTGCCAGTTTTCTTTCTCTTGCCAGCCAAAAG
This sequence comes from Ariolimax columbianus, assembly GCA_036924085.1. Taxonomy (NCBI): domain Eukaryota; kingdom Metazoa; phylum Mollusca; class Gastropoda; order Stylommatophora; family Arionidae; genus Ariolimax; species Ariolimax columbianus. The sequence goes on along the minus strand of JAVGWX010000011.1, from coordinate 82,194,356 downwards.
GCGAGAGCACTTAGGCATTTCCAACCATATAACTCGCAGTCTCTGATCATTCCAATAACCGGATAAAGAAAGTGTTTCTTAGAGGAGTGTAGCAACTAATCATCGTAACAGAACCGAGTCAATGCTTCTATTAATCTTCCTAAAGAGGAACGGACATAATCGCGACGTGTAAAGGAGGTTTTTCAGAACATTATTGCCACTTTTCTAGACAGAAGAATAGCACAGACAGGGATACTCGAGAGCGACTGTATAGACTCGGTTAACGACACAGGATGCACGAGAGTGAAAGAGTCAGGATTGAAATTTGGCTAAATAGTAATGTCGTGTTTTTATCATTAGGAAAAAAAAGTCAACAGAGTGCAGACAAGACAAAGAACAAACTCTACAACAATGTATCTTTACGCCCCTCACTACTAAACAACATACATGGAATACAAAAGCGGGGTCTATTTGATATATATATATATATATATATATATATATATATATATATATATATATATATATATATATATATATATATATATATAGATAGATACCTATTATGAAGACTGCTCGCTAGAAGTGCAGAAGATTGATCGATTCAGCGTCAGCCAATGCCAAATGAATGTAGTACAAGGCCAACATCAACAATTCCATATGTTATGGAAGAGTATTCCAGATAGTTCACCCAGATTTAACATATGCCTTATATTCACGCTATGTAATACATTGGGATGGATATTCTAAACAGTTAACGTACATTCACGATATGTAATACATTGTACTGAATAACCCAAACAGTTACTGTAGATTCGGTTTTTATACTGGTTTAGAAGGCTCTACAGAGTCTGTATATGTTCAGTATCTACCTTTTTATGGATTAGCACACATCTTCTGTCTGGCCTTTATCTACCTAGGCCAAGAGATAAATGCCAACCATAAAACCGACCACGGAAAGCAGCTTGGTATTCCTTTAACTACACTAAGCCAAAACCCCAAGAGATGAAAGACACCACAGCAAGAATACATATTTTCAATTCCATGGTCGTACCACAACGATCTACGGATGCGAAGTGTGGAACTTGCGCAAAACAGATGCGGAGAAGCTCAGTCATTCAGAGAAAAACATGGAACGGCCCGCACTAAACATTTCGATACGGGATAAGATTCGAAACAAAGAAATTCGACATCAAACTTTGTTTCTAGACGTTGTGGAAGCAGCTATATCAGGCAAACATGGCTGGGCTGGACATGTAGTACGCATGTCTGACAACAGATGGACACGTAGAACAACGTTTTGATGTTCTTATGCCTGTACACGTCCACATGGTCGACAACCTATACGATGGCGAGATGGACTGATCAAAGATCTAGCCCCGCATTGGTACAGTACTGCAAAATATGGGGACGCATACAGGTACATAATATTGTTGGCTTCCATACAGCACATCTGCCGGACTGAAGCCCAGGATAATGTGTTATGTGTGCAGCTTCTATTACAGCTTATACCTCTGTATCTCAAGGGGTTACACCTGTGTGTGGATTACGCAAGCTGCAGTTGATGTTGACGTCATTGCTCCACTAATGAAGCGTAGAGCGTTGTTCTGCACTCTGTCCATGGATTAAGTCCAATTTTGAACACGTTGTTGGGAGCTTACTATGATATTATATTATCGAATGGTCATAATCATGGTACAAGCATCTCAAACTATCACTGTCCGACTCCCATGATGTATCAGCAAGGGTCTTGACTAATTGTAGACATCTCACTTTCTTAGTCTTCACATTCTGGATGTGATATTTGAGACCGAGTTATCGGCCTGTGTGTGATGTTCCTCTCAAATCAGTTGGCTTTATTCAAATCTCAAAATTAAATTTTGTTTGACAAATTTGTGAAGATGTGTTTCACATGTAAGTCCTACAACCTCTTTTACTCAATCATCTGTCGCCAGTATGGTATGACATGCATTGGGGAGACTGGTCTGGAACCGCGTGAGCGTTTCCGCCAACACCTCAATGATATCTATAATTGCAATGGCTCCCCTATTGCCAGCCACTTTAACGGTCCTGGGTACAGTGGTAAAGTATAAGTTAGTGTCGCAGGCTTAATTTCTTGCTTCTCTGACGTTCGTCATCGATTCGCCTTTGAGAACAAACTGATCTCCAGCATGGGCTGTCTTCATGACATGACATCAACATCTTCCACGCCTTTTCTGGAATCCTCATCCTATACCGGCTTCCACCTATCTGCCTGCCAATTTCCTCTCTACCTGAATCATCTTTTAGTCTTTCCGAATCTAACCGCCGCTGGCTTACTCGCCCTTTTCCCCACTTCTTATGTCCTCCTGGCCACCTCATTCCGCCTATGTCTGTCATTTGGGTTCCTGTCCTCATCTCGCAAGGAACGGCCTGACTTTTTCTCAGTTGAGTAAACCCTTTTTTCACCCTCTGTTTGATATCCCCCATTATGTATTAATCCCTTCTTCTTTGATTCGTTAGTTAATTATTGTTGGTATTTGTTGTCCCTGATGAAGGTCTATTGGTTGTAACGTAGGTTTGGTTCGCGTTTTCGTCTCGGTGCGGTCTCTGACCGTACCATGTACATTTTTGTCACTCTTTTTTTTAATATTATAGACGCACAGTGCCGCCGCAGCCTCGCCTTATTTTAATTGAAAATGGCATATTATTTTCACAATCGATTTGTAGTTAAGTTTGGCAATACTCAATAAAATACCCAATACTCCCCAATAAAGGCCGTTTGGTCGTAACGTAGGTTTAGCTTGTTTCTTATCCATCACAATATCCGAGTAATACTTGAGTCTGATTTATATCCGGCCCGAGAGGACTATTCCAAATTGCACGATAGTCACCTACGGATTACGATTTTTTTTGGTCTTTAATCAAACAGAAAAATAAAAATACGAGAGCATACTAATACAACTCTGGAATTAAATTGATAAAACAATAAATAATAGATTTCACTTGACTTGCTTCATGAGGCATGCGTGTGCAGTCGATGTTGACCTCACTTCTGACGTCTGTCCAGTGTAAACTTGCAAACTTTACCCAGCAAAGCAATCTCTGTTCTGTTCCGATTCTTCACTGCACTATAGGAATATTCATACGTGCTGAATCTCCCAGTAAATAGTAAAGGATGTGGATAATGATAGTTCTCGTAGTCTGTCGAGTGTACACACTTCTGCCCCGTCCTCTCTTGTGCTCCACTCTGCTCAAACATCGTTTCTCCTCCTCCTTCGTACGCTTTCAGACGTCAACTTGAGTATCTCTAAAGAAAGCAGTGAACTGCGTGCGGTCATCTGTAGCTCCATAGAGATTGTCTTGAAATGGAACGGGAGATGGCCAAAAGTGCTTTCTATGTAAGTCGTATGTTGGACACTTCTGCAGCAGATGTCCAGCTATCATTTGAATAGTGCCGTAGACACATTCTTCTGTATGTCCTAATTTGAACTTATTGAATAGATTCTATCGTAACTTGTTGTGGCCTGTGCGGAGTCTGATAATCACCACCTGTTCGGCCCTGTTGAGCGTGTAGTAAGCGCCATTTTGTTGTCGTCCTGGATGCTCCACCACTTGTTCTGATAAACCTGATGGCCTCTTTATACGTTATACATACATTAGGTTTGAGCCAGTATGTCAGCCTCCTGATTCCCAAATATGTTGAAATGAGAAGAAATCCACCGAATCATTACTTTCCTGAATAGGAAACTTAGTTTATAGAGCATCTCACAGAGTTCTTTTCGATCTGAATTTGTTTCAGTTTCTAAGTGCTGCCACCACAGATAGTGCGTCTATGAAAAGTATCACGTGTTTGTGTGTTGTTCTCTCTCCAAACCTTGAGCATTGTTCTATGACAAGCTATCAAATGTGCTCATTATTATTGTAGTTATTGTTACTTATACGTTTATACAACATGCTATAGTCAGCCCTGTATCAAACTCTTCTTAGTCTTCGCTGATAACAAATCCTGATAGTTTAGTGCTTGTGTTCTTTGCTCTCCATATGTGGCCCATAGTAACACTCGAGTAGAACAAATATATAGTGACATTTTTTTAACACAAGAATAGAGCACTTATTTAGTGTTTGTTTAGACCCGCGAAAAAGGAAAACAGAGATTAAAAAACGTAATTACTTTGATCTTTACTAAAAAAAAAAAAACATGCGTGGGTTAAAATTTGCAGAAGATGAAAGAGCGGGACAAAAATCTGCCGAAGTAATTATGAGATGAACAGTGAAACTTAATATGCTTTCATGTGGGGGTTCTTTTTCTCATGGTTATCCAGTGTACTTGTTTTACAATCTTTTGTGTAAACTCACATTAAGCTGGGTCTTCTCTCTAGTTAGAACACGTTTATGTTGGCAAAAACGTACAATACCTCTGATGTGGTACATAAAGCCATATATTCCTATAAAACCTTCATTATTCTTAGTCATACTATAAAACGTCATTCATATCGCGGGCCGCAGATAATGGCATCGCGGGCAGCATGCGGATCGTGAGAGTGGGGCCCCTGATTTACGCTGCATCTCATCTATATGCAATTATCACAGTCAACATTAAATATAATGTGATCCATCAGCTTTTCAACAAACTTTTCTTATATGTGGCACTGGTTTTCAGACACACACGGCGCATGTAGCTTATTCTTCGATATTCTCAGATAATCTTATCTGTTTCCCTTAACAATCGCGTGGTCTGTCTCAGAACTTTGCTTACCGTTTATCCTTAACTGAGTTGGAAAAGACCATGCTGCCATTCTGCTCCGCCTATTGACGTGACAGGCCCTGAGTACATGTTCTCACCACAAGGGCAAACGTTTGTGCGTTCATGTTTTTATATTTCTTGAATACATGGTTCCTGGTCTACGGAAGCCAGTTCACACTCTCAATATCGTCACTAATCCCGCTCTATTTACGGAGCAGTACGCATCTGCTATAGCAGACTCCGGGTGTGCTACAGAACATGAGGACATGTCCCTATTCAGTTGAAGTACGATGTCCTCTTTTTCTGGTTTACGCTGTTAGACATACTCACATACAGAATGACTCTCTATCTCCCTCTTTCTTTATATTTATATGGGAAGATGGGACGGAAGACTCACGTCTGGTCAGCCAAAACAAATTGGTCAAGACCCTCACCTCGGCTTCCTCGTAGCCCTTTCTGGAAACGGGCTGTTTTCATGACAGCCTGGCTTACAAGATAAGGGATCGACGTGATTCCCGTAGCAGTGAACGACACGCAGACAAAGCCAAGCATAGCACAATTACATAGAGGACCTCGGGCCACCTTCATCAGCACGCTCGGGATGCGAGAAAAGCTACGGCAACCCGATAATTAAAGTCCTTTTCAGGACGCACAAACGAGTGATCATACTCATTACGGGCATTCAGCAACAACAACAACAACAATATAAATACACATAAGTGTAGCATGTCCTTTGTCTAACGTCGCTTCTTATAGCCGTCAACCTATTCGGCTGTTATACGTTTCACCCTGAGTCACGATGCATTTGACACACTTACGAGATTAAAGTGTTAAACAAATGTCATAAATAATAACTAAACAACCGTATACCTACTTCTGGGCCACCCTAGGAATTCAACTGCAGTTGGTTTAATCTGTCAGATGTGCAGAGTATAAAGTTGAAATATGGAGAACACGAGAAAAGTGGTGGGCATTGGAATGGAATACGTGTGGACCTAGATAAAAAAGGGGAGGGGGTAGGGTGGCGGGGAAGTGTTGGAACAACTGAGGAAGTATGACCACTATTCTGTACGATTAATGTTGACGTTAATGTTTTCTTGCGCTTTAAAAGTTTATATCTGAATTTTTTTTGGATTTCGAAATGTCCTCCATTTCAATTGATTTCAGAAGAGATTGTCTATTTCGATTTTGCATCTGGCAACCCAACTTGCAGTGGGCAGAGAATCCACTCTATGTTCACTGTTGAGGTGCTATGGCAAATTCGTCTTTCCGATCTCATATAATGTATGTTACCAATCACTGTGTTTCCAGCTTATATATCAAGCATTTATTACTATGAACTATTTCAATGAGCCCAGGACTAAACAGACCAGAATGGAAGACAAAACTAAAGCGTGAGGTCTTCAAGACCGATCTCTAAGAAATGTATAATATCCAGAGAGGCCACACAGCACTTCAAGAAGTGGACAAGGTTCAGCGGCGGCATAATCAATAGCATTTATCAATATAGTTGGGCAGAGAGAAAAAAATAACACATTGAAGACAGCGCCATACCACTGAGCTAACTAAATACTATACACGTAATAATCAAGACTGTTTTCTGCAAACACCCGTTTTCAAGAAGGCGATTACGTAGGCTCACATTAGTCTCTAACAACATTCACAGCCACGCCATTTAGATGTTTTCCCAGCATCTACAGATTAAAAAGCAGGAGGTTACTTCTGTATCAGTGTATGTTCAGCAGTACTGTACATGCCCTGCTTTAGTTTTCATGTATCTGTACTCTTTCTATCTTGTTACTCTAGCACCGATCATCAGATTTCCACCGTGTTAAACTATAAAGTAGTTGTTCTTTTGAAAAATAACAACTGCGGTGTGTGTGTGTTTTTATATATATATATATATATCCTTTACGTCATGCTGGAAATATATGTGTGTGTGTGCACATGTATGTATTTATATCTTCTTGTCAATCTTTTTTAGGCCCTGTCCACATGTTCCCTATTTCATAAATTCCTGAGGTCTTCTGTTTCGTTCTGTCTAACTTCCACATTGATGCATTCAGAATAGTTATTTTTTTATTCAACTCAGCAGATAAGTATTCCCTATCCATATTTGTTGTTGCTATTATTAGTTAGTTATTTTCATTTATGTTTGTCTTTGTCCCTGATGAAATCCTTTTGGTCAACATTTTTGTTTTGTCCTTATACTTGTTTATATTAATATCGACATTTGATTTTCATTTCCGCCAAAGCCCCTTTGATTTATATGGCGGACAGTGAAGTCAGCAAGCAAAGCTTTACAAATAAATAGAGAAGTAACATTTGTCGTGAAATAATCTTGAAAATTCTAAAATGTACAAAATGTTTTTTTTAAAAAAAAGAACAGAATCCGGCAAAAAAAAAGCACACACCCCCCCCCCCCCTGTTTATAATTCTAAACGTAGCTAATTTTTCCTGCACTCCATTTGCGGAAGTATAAGTACCAGAGATGCATTGCATTTGACTCGTCAAAGCCAGCTTTTGGGGAAGCCTGATACCAGCGGTTTTATAGCTTTATACACACTGAGGTTGCCAGTCCCATGTACAATTCTGTTTAGTTTTTATTTACATGTTCAAGACTCGCTTTTACATATAATGCACGCAGAGACATTAACGTAAAAACATATGCTGGATTGAAGAGAGCTGCAGATGATAGTGTCCAATGGAGAGACATGCCCGGACAACCTTACAACCAGATTACGACAACATGTCTCACACTGTTACCACAGTATCGTTATGTTTCTGTATCTCCTTTTCACTACACGACTAGTACCAGCAGCATAACTGAAATTTTAAACTGTCTGCAAACTCAAAACTCATATTCTTGGCATATCTTCTTTGAATTTGACATTAATGTCATTGGACAGACATAACTCCTGCATGTTATTCAATACTATTTGTTTCTCTTACATTTTTCAGGTATATTTTGCAACACTTTATGAACTGTTCGATGTCAGTGACACGATCTTGCCATCGAATGTGGAATATTCGCCTCAGGCAACCTGTGTGGAAGTGGTTTAACCGTCTTGCATGCCCAGAGTATACATATGGTTGGTTCTCTAGAGGGCTGATATACTCACCATTCATGCACTGCTAGAAAAAGCACAACTAGGATGGGCCGGACACCTCGTTCGCATGTCAGACGAACGGCTCCCAAAGAAGCTACTCTGCGGCAAGCTGAGAGAGGGATAGCGCGATAAAGGGCGTCCAAAGAAACGTTTTAAAGACAGTCTGGGGAACTCGCTGAGAAGTTACCAGATGGATATCACCACCTGGGAATGTTTTACGCAAAACAGATCACTGGAGAAGCGCAGTCAAATCGGGAGTAGCTAGCAGCCAAGACCACCGTGTTGTTAAAGCCCAGAGCAGACGCGATATTCGGAAATCACGAACAGCGGGAACATCATCACCTTCTACTGATCTCGTGTGCCCGTTATGCAACAGATGTTTTCGTTCCCGCATTGGCCTGTTCAGCCACATGCGCAGCCACACCCAACAGGGAAATCTGTGACAAGGAAGATGTCGGCGGTCCTCATAGACAACGATGGACAGCTATTATTATTCTTATGAACTGTTATATGCTTGACATTGTAAAACACAGTAGTCAAAGCCTAACAAATACAGATCTGTAAACACTTCTATAATATTTGCAGCCTTTGACAATGGACAAAAAAATCCCAGCATTCATTGCAAGTATTATGTTTTATCCTGCCAACTCTTCTCGAAGCTGCTCCAGGAAACCACAAACAATATAACCCCACACTGAATATTCACTGTTGTTATATTACATACGCTGTAGTGTGGTCTATTTCTAAAATGCTGACCATGCACGATCTAATAGTTTTATTAAATAATGTCCATTGTTCTAATGGATACTACTAAACCAATGATACGGTTCATTCTAGCCAATACAAGTATTTGTCTATAGAAATTGATTCCATTCACTACAAGAACAAAAATGTGGCGGTGGATATGATACCTCCCTGAGCAGGTGGTCCTCAATGACAAATATTTTAACACATCTGTTCCACGTCCACCTGAACCTCGCCCTGAGTGACAACCGCCTGTTTCTAAACCAGGTTGCTTATATAATAATCACAGTTAAGTTTTATATCGAGTTTTGTACAATTCTTATATAGGGTTTTATATGTCACATCTGTCACAAAGTGCATGTAAATGGGAGAAGAATGCTATGCTATTACATTTGACATACCGATATTTTAAGAGGCAAATGAACAATTCTTAAGTGTCCAGAAATTGAAATTTGCTTACTGTAATTCTATATAGTTCATATCTGAGGAACGAAATAAAGAAATGAGTGTAATCCCCGATGAGATAAGGATAGTAACAACTTTATATTTCTATAACCCCATGCAAAACATGTACATCAATGAAATGATGCGTTGTTAGGATGAGGATCACCAACAAGGCTGACAACAAATGTAAATAAATATCAATTTCTGTTAATAAATAAACAAATCATAGTTTACAAATTTAATGTGTTCATATGAAAATTTCAGTTTTGGTGCCATCTTCACATCAAAGGACGGTTGCAATGGGTCTCCAGAGCACTCTTGCCCTGATGGTACGTCTTCTTCTTCTTCTTCATCGTACGCAGTCAAACATCAACTTTAATTTTTTCGAAAAAAGCAGCCGTCATCCTGAGGCTGTCGACACTGCCATAGAGCTTGTCTAGTGTTGCCACTGGTGATGGCCACATCTGCTCTCTCTGATCCTCGTATGTCGGGCAGTTTTGCAGCAAATGTTCAGCGGTCATTTTCCCGGTACCACACGGGCATTCGTCAGTGCCACCTATCTTCAATTTGTTGAATAGGTGGTACCTCAGTCTATTGTGGCCAGTGCGAAGTCTGAAGACCACGACCTGCTCTCTTCTGTTCAACTGGTAATAGGCATCGTTTTTGGTGTAGCCAGTATGTTCGGTTTCCCATTTGGTCATGTATCTAGCTCTAATAAGCCGTTTTGACTCTTCGTATGTCATACTAGTATCCCTGATGGTACAATCTGTCTGGATTTTTCCATGCGCATCGTTTGATGTTATCTTATCACTTATATCACTGCTTACCTCTCGCATGTTTGTCCTCTATCTTTCTTTCAATTATTATTTTCAGCAAAGTATTTTGTCTTTTTGCGTGACCAAAATATCTGATTATGATGATCAATCCTCTTTGCAGGCCTAATTTCTCTAAGACTTCATTATTTGTTTTATTGTCTATCCATTATATACACTCCTTCTTCTTTTGTTGTCTCACTTTCTATCGGGTTGTAGCCCAGTGCCGTGGTATGTATTTGTCTTTCGCCTCTCACTAGGACAGAGTAACATTTTCCCCCATTTTACTGTAGGTTTCTTTTACGCTGTCTATCCATCTTTTCCTCGGTCTACCTCTAACCTTTCTTCCTGATGTTCTCCTGTGGAAGGTTGCATGAACAATATGGTCTGGTTGCATTTTCACAATGTGGCCAAACCAATTCATTCGCTGTTGCTCTATGTACTGTAGGCAGGGAATTGTTCCAACCGTCTCCCGAATACTTGTATTTGTGATTCTGTCTCTTCTGGTGATATTAGTGACATTTCATAGGTGGCTAACTTTCATTCCTGGGCCTTATTCAATGCCCTGTCTGGCACTGGTAGCACAAGGTTGGGATGAAGATACTATTTATCATCTGCTTTTTTGCTTAGAGGGGAACCTTGGGGTGCCTTAGTAGTGAAGACAGCTGGTATTTGACAGTGTTTGCCCTCTGCACTCTCATCTCTATCTCTTTGCCGAGTCTGCCATCTTCAGTAAAAACAGCTCCCAAAAATCTAAATTCTTGTACCCGTTTTGTTTTTGTTTCATTCACATGGATATCAAGTGTGGTATGCTTTCTACATATATTCATTCCCTCTGTTTTGATGTATTGATATTCATATCGTACTTTTGACAGTTCAAGTAGAGTGAGTCAATATGACTTTGTAAGTTTTGTTTATTGGAGTGGATTAGACATTGGTCATCTGCAAAGAGCAATTTGTTGGTACTTTCCTGTTCTGTATTTGCCTCCTGGGTGATTTTATTCTGATGTCTGATGAAATGGGGAACCACTCCAACATACCTTCTGTTCTTACTGCACTCTGGATGTCCTGATATAGGACTGATGAAGAAGAAGACCTTGCAGTGCATAATCTGCCAGGATTACGATCCATTCTTCTATATTTTCACAGTCAGAGGCATCAACTCTCTTTTCCAATCGTTTGTTCATTGTCCATAACACTTGACTATTCTCATTATAAAATTGCAAGTTGATGTCAATATATGACTGATGTTGGTGAGAACAGATTTGACCATCTGTATTATTTTCCAGTTTTCCATTTTGCATCTCCCATTTTATTATATTTCCAAGATAGAAAAGCTCTTGACTTGTTCCAGTAATTGACTGTCTATTTTGACCTGTGAATAGATTTCGAGTCTATTTTGACCTGTAGAGTAGATTTCGAGTCTATTTTGCTAAGTATCAGAGTTTTAGGTTTTTTTCAGTGTTAATATCAAATTCATAAACATGACTTTCATTCTTTACTTGAATCACAAATTTATGTAGTTATTGTTTGATCCCAGTCAGGAGAACTGCATCATCTGCATATTGGATATTATTTATTGATACTACACCAATAAAGGAGTCCTGGCCTTTTCTTCATCTACCAAAACAATGTATTTGGCATAAATGTTAAACAAACAAGTGGGACAGTATACTTCCTTGTCATACTCCTCTTTTATATCTATATATGGTGAGTAAACCCTGCCAGATCTTACACTGCATTTTGCTTGCATTATATGTTACTGGGGATTCTTGTGTCTTGTCCATTCATACTTAGGTTATCTAGACATGTCATTAGTTTTTCATGCTGGACTCTGTCAAAAGACCTTTTCCCGGTCTATAAATCACATTTATGTTTTTCTGTACTTCCATATATTTTTCTGATAGTGTCTTTATACAGAATATTACTACTTGTGGTCTCCTGTATAATTTTAACAGCATTTTAATGGTGTGGTTCAAGCTGACTGTTCTCAAATCTGAACATTCCATTGCAAGAGACTTCTTGGGTAGTGTTATAAAGACAGATGTTATCAGGTTGCTCGATATAGATCCAATATTATAGATGTCATTACACGATGCCTAGTACCAGTTGAACAGAAGAGAGCAGGTCGTGGTCTTCAGACTTCGCATTGGCCACAATAGACTGAGGTACCACCTATTCAACAAATTGAAGATAGGTGGCACTGACGAATGCCTGTGTGGTACCGGGAAAATGACCGCTGAACATTACTTGCAAAACTGCCCGACATACGACGATCAGAGAGAGCAGATAGGCCATCACCAGTGGCAACACCAGACAAGCTCTATGGCAGTATCGACAGCCTCAGGATGACCGCTGCTTTTTTTGAAAAAATAAAGGTTGATGTCTGACTGCATACGATGAAGAAGAAGATGTCATTTCAGAGATCAGTGATTTTTATTTTCACTGAATTCCTCGCTTCTATCAATTCTATATTTATTGTATCCATGCCTACTGCTTTGTCTTTTATCGCTTTCCCTTCTGATCTGAGGCAGTCATTATTAAATTGTGATGGTCTGTCACCTGTTATTGCTGAACAGTTTATACACATTCCGTCCACCTATTTGATCTTTCTCATCAAGAAAGATGTTAACAATGTTATCCTTAATGCATCTTCCTCCTTGAGACAGCCTTGTCTTGTTTGAAAGATGTTTTATTCATGCATAGATTCTGCATTGTGCTTCTCTCTCTTTCTCTCTCAAGTCTTTTACATTGATTTTGATTCTAACAAAAGTTCTTTTGCACATCGACACATAGTCTTTATTGTATTGTTCAGTACCCTATATTCTGGAGTGATTTTTGCACTCTTTCTTCCATTTTACTTAAGATATCAGCTGTCATCCATACTTTATTTTACCTTCAACTCATATCAGTACAGTTTTATTCTTTACCTGTATACTTGTTTTTATACAGTCCCACTTGAGTGTTTATATTCTCTTCAGGTCCTTGGCTTTCATATTTCTCCATACCTTCTCACAGTAAGCTATTATGTTTATTTTTGATTTTGATAAGGCATTTATGTTTAATGTCAGGCTGCTTTAATAGTGACATCTATTTGGGGGTCCTTTTTATATCTTCTTTCTATGTGTTTCTGTCTGATGGCTATTTTAATCCCCATGTGGTTGTATTTTGCCACTGCGAGAATTTTAAAAAATAGAAATGGATAAGGAATAAGTCCGATCCGATTGTGCGAGTGCCTGCATTCTGAGTTAATCCAGTCATCTCGATAGACAGTCTTGCCACTGGTAGCTCAGGACAAGAGAGTGAGGTGGATGATCAGTGCAATTTATTCCTTACTATAATCCAAATAAAGCGCAAGTTACATCATCAAGAAAAGAAACCGTCTGATGATGTTGCCATTATTGCTTAAAATAGGCAACTTACAACAAACAGTTCGGCTGTCAAAACCAAAGTAAACCAATAACAAATCAATTTAACTTATTGTGTGAATATACTGTTTGCTTTACGAATGGTGAGACAGAATAACCACATGTTATCTTGGCGGATTCCCTCATAATAACACTAAGCCAGAATGACCCTAAGTTAATTATGAAAAGATGGCAGGAATACTTCAGCCGACTCCTCAATATACCACCAACAGAAGACATGTTCCATCAGCTCCAATACAATTACAGAATTCGAACCAGAAATACTGATTTAGGAAATAAGACAAGCAGTGCGAAATTCTTCAAGGAACAAGTCCCCTGGAGCAGACGATATATCCGCTGAATTGATCAAAGAGGCGGGCGACACGAGAACACCGACTTCAGAGATTGTTCAACATAGTATGGACCAACCAAGAGGCACCTGAAGAATGGAGAAATGCCATAATCGTCCCCATATGGAAGAAGAAAGGTAGTAAGAGAGACTGCGCTACATACAGAGGATTTCACTGCTGAGCCAAACGTGAAAGATTTTCTGTAAAATAGTATAAAAAAGACTTTGCCCAGCATATAGAATTCCAATTAAGCAAAGCGCAAATGGGTTTCAGAAAAAAACAGGCTGCACCTATGCCATCTTTGCCTTGCGGAAACTAGCAGAAAAAGCCATAGAATATGATGAAACTCTTTATTTGGCATTCATAGATCAAGAAAAAGCGTTTGACAGGGTTAACCAACAACAACTGTGGAGAACACTGAAACACTATGGTGTTAGTCAGCACTTGATAAGTATATGTGAATGTTTGCATAAAAATAGTCAGTGCACGGTACGAACAAGTGTCGGTGAGTCAAAACAGTTTCTTGTCAAAACCGGTGTTTGACCGGAGTGTGTGATTTCTCCCCTGTTGTTCATCACCTACATAGACCAAATAGGCAAAGAAACCTAATCTAACGATATCAGGTGTAGCGAACTTCTTTTCGACGATGATCAAGCACTTATTGCAAACACTGAAGAACAGCTGCAACAACACTTAAACAACTTTAACTTATCTGCAGAAGGACACAACATGAGAATCGACATGAGAATCAACGTGAGTAAACCGGAAACAATGACAATAGCAAGAACAGAAACAACCGCTAAGATCTACATAGAACAGCAACAACTCAAGCACGTGAAGGATTTCAAATATTTAGGAAGCAAAGTATCATCTAATGGAAGAATGCGAGAAGAAATCCATCACAGATGCACAAAATCATTTGTCAGATGTCAACAATACTGAAGAACAAGCATGTAAAGATTGGCACAAAAAGAGTCCTGTTCAACACAATTTTCATGCCTTCACTAGGCTACCAGTGTCAAACTTGGACACTGACAGTAACAGATAAGAGAAAAATAGAAACAACAGAAATTAAATGCCTGAAGCGAATGCTAAATGTGACAAGATGGGACAGAATTAGAAACGATGAGATCAGGAAACAGATGGGCACTAAGCCTGTGCTAGACCGTTAGAAAATAGCAAATTCAGTGGTTTGGCCACATTTCGCCACAGCAACATCCACAGATGGCTCTATCACTTAAACACAGCGGTGACAGAGCTAGAGGACGACCCCGCAAAACATGGATTGACGGAATATCAGAGGCAGCCAGTTCCACCTTATATGAAGCGCACATCAAGGCGCTGTCAGCTGTCCAGATGTCACTTTTACACCTGACGCCGAAAGGCAAACCAGGATCAGAAAATAGATAGATTGTTTTTTGTTGTTGATCATGATGTCCACAAATACCAAAAGCAAAAGGATATTTTTGTCTCCCAAATAATTAATTAGTCTCGTAGCTTGCAGATGTAAACATGATATATCTTAGATCTATGATCTGTAACCTTTATTTATAGTCAAATAGAAGAGATATTTGATGTGATTATTGAACGTTCTGTAATATTTTGAGTTGTCACTGGTACCTAGATCTACATTTTTTTCTATACATTTCTGAAACAAACTCCACTCAGCACTCTCCAAAAAGTAAAAGACGGTAAAAGAGACTAACTCTGACCAACAGAAACGTTAAACTAATATACATAACATATTTCTGTCTGAAGTTGTACACGTTTGTTTATTTGAGGTACTAATCATTAGTCTAATGTGTTTATATAAATATGTTGCCCAAATTGTAGTCAATAAAATAATCAAATAATATCAATATTATTATTCACAATAAATAAATTGTAATACAATAATAATCATGGGGGCCCATTGGGGGTACCCGGGTACCGGTAGTCTAGTAGTTTATTTATTAATACTTACTCGAATGCGAAGAAAAGTCCGCTCGTGATGACGATGAGTGCACAAGTAAGATAGAAAACTCCTGCTTGCCTTGCCATCATAATCCTCCCATTACAATAAAATTTGTTTTTGCCAGGAAACACCTCCCACCTTCTGACAGACTTGGCCATTTTAATTTGAACCTCTTGGTTATCTAGCTCGTCACCGATCTTGGGTAAGCCAGTCGTTGACACTTCTGTGTAATACGCGTCTTTCATTAGTACAACCAATTCGTATTTTGCTAGTCACTACTGAAACCACGCTATCTACAGACATTACAGTGTGTAATACGTTTTTTTAAGTATCATATTTGATAACTCTTATCATAGCTGTGTTTGTTTTGACTTGACGTGAAATTGCGAAATAGAGACTGGTTTCCCCACAGATACACAACAGAAATGTAGCCAAGACTTTGTTGATCATTATGTCTCCACAGCGCAGGCGTAGAAAGAGCCAGAAGTTGTCTCATTATAACATTTAACTTCGCATACAGGGTTCTTGTGTTCTATTCATTACAGTACCTTGAATTTTCTAGTTCTGTTTATACTTAAAATTAATGTATGTTGATATCGTTAAAAATAAATAACTTAACAAGTAAAATACGGGGAGGTAAACTAATTACGCAACTAAAAAGTTTCAACTTCCAGGTTATTTCAGGCAAGGTCAGGCAATATAGGCATGTTTACTGCTGCTAGATGTAAGAAAGTCAGCGAGGGATGGATACGAGTCTAGATAATAATGGAACCAGAACAAGAAAAAACGGTATTATCTCCCAAAAATGAGCCAGACAAATACTATAGGCTAAAAGGTACGTGAAAACATTGTTAAATGGTATATACTGAAAAATGATACCGATTCATTTTAAATAGTAAAAATAGTAACCAAAAGCTGTTACTTCAGTCAGTGTTACTGTTAGTGTAGTGTACTTAACTGTACTACTCACTGTACTAGTGTACTCGTGTACTGTAACTAACTTTTATAAGTATAACCAAGTTAGTATTTAGTAGTTACTCTAAGTTGCTAGTACTACTAGAAAGTCTAAGTAGTGTAGTGTAAAAGTCAAGAGTCAAGTCAAACAACAAAACTAAGTTGAGATGAGTAGTGTCAGATATAGTTCATATTGATATAGTATTAATGTATTCATTGTATTGTAATACATATAATAATGACAGATCTAAGTTTTTAGTATAAAGTTAATAAAGTCTAAACTTTAACTTAACTTCATTATACTTTGCTTAGAAGAAGGATCTATATAGTCTGTATACTACTGTTACTGTATAGTGTATTATTGTATACAACCAATTTATTCCAATCCACTGATACTAAAAAATGACTGATCATCCAATCTATTTTTTAATGCATTATCAAAATTATTAATTAACTGATACTGCTTCCACCACATCCTGTGGGTGTGGCAATATCATGCATTCCAAGCTGTCACCACTAACTAAAAAAATATTTCAGAATAATCAAATATCTAATCTGGACCAGTCTTTAAATAATTGAAGCCATGTAGGTTCAACTTTGAAAAACTTGGTACAGTCTAATTTATCCTTTCCATTAACTAATTTATAAACTTGTATTGTCACCTCAAATTCTTCTCTGTTCTTGACACTAGACAGGAGACAGCGTGGGCTAGTGGTTAAGTGACACGGCTCACAACCAGAAGGTGCTGGGCTCGATCCCCATCACATCACTGGGCGTTACTCCGGAAAAGCAAACCCTTAGAAAATGCAGGAGGAAGCAGACCCTTACATAAAATGCATGCCGAAGTTAGATGCACTGGGCAGACAGGTGCAAAATAAAAACTTTAGTGCAACACACACTTGGAGAATAGAGAGAAAGGCGAATGCCCCCCCCCAAAAAAAGACACTGTAGACTAGTTTTTCTCTCCTAGTAGTCTCTCCTCATAACTATAGTTCTGGAATACCTCGATCATTTTTGTAGCTCTTCTTTGTATCCTTTCTATCATGTCGAAATCCACTCTTTGATGACTCCACGCCTGAACACAGTACTCCAATTTAGGTCTCACCAACAATGATTTATATAGTTTGACTATGACTTCATTGCTCTTTTTTGCAATGGTTCTTTTAATCATACCTAGCACTGCATTTTCCTTTTTCACTGCCACCTGGACTTGCTCTCGCACCTTACCTGAATGATCCATTATAACACTAAGGTCCCTTTCCTTTTCTATCTTTTTAATATTTTTCACTCCCATCATGTAATTATAATCCTTATTTGATCTTCCAATGTAGATGACTGTACATTTTTCTACATTAAACTCCATCTGCCAGCTCTCAGGCCATTTATGAATCGCAGCTAAATCTGGTCTCATTAGATCACCTCTGCCGTAGAAGAGATCCTACCCCATAATTTCGTGTAATTTGCAAATTTTACAATATTGGATCTGATATCAATGTCCAAATCATTTATTTATATCAAGAACAAAATTGAACCCAATACCAATCCTTGATGGACTCCGCTTATTATATCACACCAATCAGAGTACTCCTTATTTATGCTTCCTGTTAACCCTTCATTCTTCCTGTTAATCAAATTTCTATCCAATTGGCAACTCCACAACCTATTCCATGTGATTGCAACTTCTGAAAAAAATCGTTGAAAAGGTCTCTATCAAAGGCCTTTGTAAAATCCAGATAAATAACATCTACCAGCTCTCCAGCATCTTACCCTTTGGCAACCTCCTCCATGAATTCTAATAGATTTGTTAAGCATGATCTCCCGTTAGTAAATTCATGCTGACTTCATGGTTAGATGACACTTGTCCAAGTGCATAACTGTTGTCTTTTATAATTGACTCTAAGATTTAGCAGATAATGCTCGTCAAACTCATTGGTCTGTAATTGCCTGTATCTTGATTTCTTGCCCTTTTTTTAACAAGTGGATCACACCTGCCTCTTTCCAGTTCCCTGGAATGATCCCTTTCACAAAAGTTTGAAAATAAAATTTTGTCAATGGTTTTGCCAACATGTCTCTGGCAGTTCTGGTGATAGTAATAGGGTTTCTTCTGAGAACACAGGCAAGCTAATTCCAACAATATTAATGCCATAATCCTCATTTAGCTTTGAATAAAATGACAATATTTGTTCCTGTCCTGCCTTCATAGATCCATTGTAAAACCTTTATTTTGTGCTAGAACAAATGTTTTCTTGATTCTAGGAACCATCATCATCACACAGTGGACATTCCCATAAGTGCTCCGTTCTCCGTACAAGCAGCCAGCCAAGCGTATATATACTCAGAGTCCCAGTCAGGTGTTGATTTTGTGTTTTTCTGATCTTTCCAGACAACACACATACTCCCTAAGTCACTCCCAAATCTATCGTCCTCTGCACATATGCATTTTCACAGCCATCTGTCTCTTCATCATTCTGAAGACTGTCCATGACTGCCCTTATCAACTCAACTCTGTCTCTCGTCATCACCGCGTCATTCACCACAGCGCGTCCCACCACTGCATAATTTTTGTTCGTTGCCCCAGACGCCTGCATGTCCTGGGCAGTTGATCCATGTGACACATTGTACACCAGAGTTGTTCAGAAGAGAGGACCACTCCCTTTTTAGCATGCGCCGTTCTATCTTAAGGAGCATGCCCTGCGAGTCTGACAGTATCACTGCGTGTGTCACTGGTTGCACCAATCAAGTCAGGGCTGCTGTTACCGCCTCAATCTCCATCCTCATACTCGATGTGACAGTGGATTAGGCAGCTGATTTCTCCACCACCTCCTTGCCATTTCGGTAGCCGACGAAACCCAACCACACTTGTTTGCATCTCTGCCGGCGGAGCCATCTGTGTACAGAATTGGGTCTTGTGGATTGAGTGTTGCTGGATCAGCTCCTGTATTGAAGCTTCTGTCCTAGTGTCGCCCCACTCGCGACACTCTCTGCTCAGTTGTATCATCACCCTTGTCAGGGGGCTCTCATTGCCCACTTCTACCGATTCACTACCTCTTCTCACTTCTTCGAATGCACAGACCCTCATCAGGGAGTCTTCTGCCTCTGCCATCCATGACCTTCCTCGCTTAATGCGTCTACCTTTGAGTGTATCCAAGTCTTGGTGCAAAGGGTGGTGTTCGTTGTTGACAATGTTGGCGTGCGCCTTTACCTGCGCTACTTGATGTCGCACCTTGATACTTGGCAAATCAAGCAGGAATCTCACATCAGCAATGGGAGTATCTCTAGTGCATCCCAGAGCTGCTCTCATGACTTCATTCTGGATTCTCTCAAATCTATCTACCTGTGTCTGCGATAGCGTGAGTAACCCAAGACCGTAGTCCAGGACAGACAAAACCAGTGCTTGCATCAACAGGAAGAGAGTTCATTGTTGCATGTCTGTGGCATGACTTTGATTGCATTGATACCCCTCTTTGCTTTCAGAATCACATTGTTAACATGTTTATTGCAAAAGAGACGTCTGCCAACGTGTTATTCAGGTATTTCATGTCATGTCCTCTCTCAATGATAGTGCCCATGCAGGTGTCCCCTGGTAGAATATCTGAGACCAACCTATTGTAAAGGAGAACCAGACAATCTTGGCCTTAGGTGGATTGATTTAGGTGTTTTAGTCCGTGCACCATTTAGATAGTTTCCCCAGCCTGCTCTGCACATCCGCGACAATTTCAGCCCTGTCTTTGTCTTGATTGTATAGCAGGATGTCGTCCACATATGTGAGGATCCTACCAGGCCCAGTCACCTCCATCTGTGAGGATCCTACCAGGCCCAGTCACCTCCATCTGTGAGGATCCTATCTGGCCCAGTCACCTCCATCTGTGAGGATCCTACCAGGCCCAGTCACCTCCATCTGTGAGGATCCTACCAGGCCCAGTCACCTCCATCTGTGAGGATCCTACCGGGCCCAGTCACCTCCATCTGTGAGGAAACTACCGGGCCCAGTCACCTCCATCTGTGAGGATCCTACCAGACCCAGTCACCTCCATCTGTGAGGAAACTACCAGACCCAGTCACCTCCATCTGTGAAGATCCTACCAGGCCCAGTCACCTCCATCTATGCAATTTTGCAAGTGTACATATTAAAAAGTACAGGGACAGAGGAGAGCCTTGAAGCAGTCCAGGCGCTATGGTTCTGATCTCTGATGTCCAGCAACCGTACTTTAGAGTGACGCTTCTTGACAAAAGGACCGTTGAAATCCAACGGATGATCTGGAGATCTATATTGAAGTGTGCTATTAAGCCGATTAGTTTGCCGTAGTTGATCCTATTGTAGGCATCTTCCATATCGTTCGTCACGATGACAGTTTCCTCTTTTGTCTGGAAGCCATCATATATGTCGTATGCCACACCAGTTGCATTGGTGGCCGTGTCTCTGCCAGGTCTGTCTGCGCCCAGAGTAACTGGAAATTGACCTGTGTTTTCCAGCTCACTGGCAACTTGTCTAGCAATGATTCTCTCCAGCACCTTACCGTACACATTCTGAAGTGTGATGATGCAGTAACCTTTTATATTAGTAGCATCTTTGTCTGGTTTCGCTAGGGAGATAAGATAGCTGTGTAGCCACTCCTCTTGTACATGGCCTGTCTTAAGACTCCTGTTAAAATCATTTGTAATCTTTGCGAGCTCATCATTCTCACAGTCCTTCAGCAGGTTTGATCGTATTCCATCGGGCCCAGGTGCACTGTCCGAGGCTCTCTTTATGGAGTGTCGGACCTCCTCAACACTAATCAAGCCGTGCTTCTCCTCCATTGTTCCTAGATTTGTCACCAGCATCTTGTGTTGAACAATGTCGTCTTCGTGAGTCTGCTGAAGGTACCTGTCAAAAAAGGCTCTTCTCTTCTTTTTGCACACACTGGATCTTGTGTCCATCTCCGGTTCATTGCCCTATGAATTTTCCAGAATTTATGTAGGGCTCTATCCGCCGCCACCTCTTCCGTAAATGTCTCCCACCGTTGCTGTTTTGCTGCTCTGGCCATTTGCTTGAAATCTTCAGTGACCCTTCTCATTCTGGTCTCTATCTCCATTCTTCTCTCCAAAGTGATGCTTGCGAGTCTTCTCTTCTGCTGCCATTCCTTGGTGGCATTCTTCTTGCTTCTCCATTCGGTCTCAATCTCCTCGGACCACCAAGGGGGTTGACATGTGTTGGTTCATGCTCTCTTGCTTTTCCATGCCAATTGTCCCGAGCTACCCAGCATCGAGTCTTTGGGGCACATGTATTTAAAACCATGTTGCATCTTGCTCTGTATGCTGGGCTGCCCGTTCATGATGGAAACAGAACATGGCAAATGTTTACTTTCGTGATATGTCATTGCTGACCACCTGGTGTATGTCTCTCCGTGGCATGAAACCAGTGTGAGGTCAATTTTAGAGTCTGAGTCTGCTATTCGAGTGGCAAGTCTGGTTTTCACCTCACAGTTGATCATATTCAGACTGGATTCAAGGAGGACCTGGTCAATCGCCTGCTCTTGTGAGTTATTGTTTGGGTTTCCCCAAGTGACATTACGTGCATTGAAGTCACCACACACCAATGCCAAGTCTCCTGGCAGGTCTTCAATTCGCTGAGGAATCGCCAGTCAACCGACCCAGTATGGGAACAGTTCCCCACATAAATATTAATGATATTCCATCGCTTGCCCTGAACTGTAATCTGTACTCCTTTCAGTTCTTGGTCTTCCTTGTCCCACTCGTTCAAATCTAACAGTGAGTGTGGCAGACCACTCGTTCAAATCTAACAGTGAGTGTGGCAGACCACTCGTTCAAATCTAACAGTGAGTGTGGTAGACTCGGTCTGACTAGGATAGCTTCACAGTGATGCTCTCTGTTTTGTGTGAATATGTTCCATAAACTGCTAACTCAGACATTTGAAGTAAAATATGTTTGTTATACTATTTCTGTCACAAATTATTACAAAATTAGAGACTGTATGCTAAAATATAGACATAACTTACAATAAACTGTCTTTTTCACACTCTCATATCTAAATTCGCGTTCAAAATTGGATTCAGTTTTGCAGTATATATTTTTTTATTGTTCTCACTTCCAATAGACAACAGAGCACAGCTTTTGTCCCAGGCCCTATTATTGGTTTGATTTCATGATACAATATCATCACAACCATATATCCCTTTCTACTTTAATAAAAGCACAAGGCCACCACAGCAGTTGGCCTCCTTGCTTGAAGCCTGCACCAAAAGCATTTACATGCTCTTACAGTCATAGCTTCTGTGACACTTAATTATACATAATAAGGTTGCCATCTTCCATGCACAATCGTATTTAGTTTCCTATTACAACATACTATGCATGATGCAGTGGGCCAATTCTCTCCTCCCACCAGGGGACTATCTTTACAAGTATGTAAATAAACTTCATCAAATCAAGGTAGCAGAGGCGCAACTAAGTGAACACATGGCTATAGAACTGTGAATAATATGAGACGTTCCTATACTGCGATGGACATCCCATTATATTAAGTTATTGATATCCTAACATAACAAGTTATTGATATCCTAACGTAACAAGTTATTGATATCCTACCATAACAAGTTATTGAAATCCTAGATTCTACCACAAACAAGATTTTGACATACCACAATAACAAGTTATTGATATCCTACCATAACAAGTTATTGATATCCTAACATAACAAGTTATTGATATCCTAACATAACAAGTTATTGATATCCTACCATAACAAGTTATTGATATCCTACCATAACAAGTTATTGATATCCTACCATAACAAGTTATTGATGTCCACCATCATAGTAAATTTAAGTACCATCTTCACAATGAAGGTTGACTGTAAAGGTCCTGTAATATCATTTGTCTCTTGTCTTAACAGTACACTCTGACAGACTGGCATTAGTCCATAATTTAATGTTGCTCTCCCACTTATAAGAAAAAATAAGGTGACCAAAAAATAGGTATGGTCAGATATAGCACTAAGACGAAAACACAAATGTAACATACGTTACGACCAATAGGCCTTCATCGGGGACAACAAACAACAATAATGAACTAGCGAATGTTAGAAGAAGGGAAGAATACATGAATGAGGGATTTCAATATATAAGGAGAAAATAGGGTACCTGTACTTAACTGAGAGAACGTCACAACACTTCTTCTCGGGTCAAGTCATCTTCCACTTATAGTGCTACCCGTCTCTTGTCCGCCGACCTGCACCTTACCAACCAGAATTGCTTTCAAGAAAGTATCAATGTCTAAAACATTTCACTTACCAAATTTTAGTATGTATCAATAGTTCCATGCATATTCTTGGTTTCTATTTTGTTAGTTTCTCTTTGCATGAAATGCCACACATTCTTCTGTATAATCACATTTCGAGGAACTCTAATTTTATTGACATCCTACCATAACAAGCTATTGACCTCTTCTTCTTTTATCCTACTGCTCTTGCCATGACATGTCGCGGAGAGGCGGAATGCTTAGGTTTCTTTGATATCGCCAGGTGAGAGGCTTGTGTTGTTGTCAGGTGTAACTTTCTGAGTGTGTCAGAACCACCCTCGATCCATCTACGCCGAGGTTGGCCCCTTGCATGTGGGCCGGAGATCAGGTCATCCCGTAACCGGTGAGGTCGTTGGGGCACACATGAAGACATCCTCACAACTCCACGCCATCCCTCTCTGTCAGATGCCGCTGCCTGTGACTCTTCTGGTCGGAGACTGGTCCATTCTTTTATGTTGTCCTCCCATCTCTTTTTGGGCCGGCCTCTTCGTCGTCTGCCATGCACCTTTCCGTGGAGGATTGTGTTTGCAAGACCATTTGATCTCGATATGTGACCGTACCAAGTGAGTTTCCTTCTTTTGACAGTTGCCAAGAGATCTTCAATAGGCCCTATTGCCGTTGTAATTCTATTTCGGATTTCCTCGTTTGTAACTCGATCTTTGTACGTGACGTGTAAAAGTTTTCGGAAACATCTCATCTCCAAGGCCTGTATCCTGCGTTGAAGGTCAGCTGTAACTGTCCATGTCTCACACGCATAGAGAAATATTGAAATGATTTTCGTGCTTAGCGCTAACCGTTTATCTTGCCAGATTTTGTTAAGCCGTGCAAGCGCCGCTATTGTCTGTGCTATTCTGGCCAACGCTTCACATTTTGATCCTTCATCACTGACAATCGACCCAAGATATTTAAAACGATCAACCACTTTGAGTTCCTGACCGTTAGCATTTATCTTGCTGTTGAAGCCCGTAGCGTTGTTTGTCATTAGTTTTGTCTTTCCAGCGTTTATCTCCATACCATAGTCAAGAGCTGTTTCATCGAGCCTTCTGACCCATTCCTGGAGTTCTGCTTCTGAACCCGCCAACACGTCGAGGTCATCTCGCCATAATGTATTCTAACTAAATGACCAAACCACTTAATTATTTGCGCGTCATCGTATGCCCCAACTGCGCTTGTTCCCACTCTCTGAGTGGTGTTGTGGATTCGGTCAAGGATTGCCTTTCCTGCCACACTTCTCGCACAGCTCTGGCTATTTCTCTTATGTGTTTCTAAAAAGGGCCAAGATTGACATAGGTAACACAATTAAAGATTGACATAGGTAACACTATGCCAAGATTGACTTATGTAACACTACGCCAAGATTGACTTAGGTAACACAGTGCCAAGATTGACATAGGTAACACAATGCCAAGATTGACATAGGTAACACAACGCCAAGATTGACATAGGTAACACAATGCTACGATTGACTTAGGTAACACAACGCCAAGATTGACTTAGGTAACACAGTGCCAAGATTGACATAGGTAACACAACGCCAAGATTGACATAGGTAACACAACGCCAAGATTGACATAGGTAACACAACGCCAAATTGACATAGGTAACACAACGCCAAGATTGACATAGGTAACACAACGCCAAGATTGACATAGGTAACACAACGCCAAGATTGACATAGGTAACACAACGCCAAGATTGACATAGGTAACACAACGCCGAGATTGACTTAGGTAACATAACGCCAAGATTGACTTAGGTAACACAACGCCAAGATTGACATAGGTAACACAATTAAAGATTGACATAGGTAACACAACGCCAAGATTGACATAGGTAACACAGCGCTAAGATTGACATAGGTAACACAACGCCAAGATTGACTTAGGTAACACAATGCCAAGATTGACTTAGGTAACACAATGCCAAGATTGACTTAGGTAACACAATGTAGGAATAAGTGCATTTATCAGCCTCTCCTTAGTTGAGGGAAGTGCTCTAGGGTTTTCAAAATCGGTGCAATTTAAAAGTAGACACTGTTCACCTTCTGAATTCTAAATGCGATATCTCTGTCCACTCTGCCGTTATCAGTGAACATACTACCTAGGTATTTGTACACCCGTATGTGCTTGATACTTTTTTTCACTGCTGTTGAAACTTCTCTGCGCGTGTTTACACGATATCCTCATATTATCTGTCTTGTCTGTGTTGATTTTAATGTCATTTTCATTACTAGCGAAATTGAGATAGTTTAGGATGTGGTGTAGGTCTTCGCCGTTGAGTTTAGGATGTGGTGTAGGTCTTCTCCGTTGAGTTTAGGATGTGGTGTAGGTCTTCGCCGTTGAGTTTAAGATGTGGTGCAGGTCTTCGCCGTTGAGTTTAGGATGTGGTGTAGGTCTTCTCCGTTGAGTTTAGGATGTGGTGTAGGTCTTCTCCATTGAGTTTAGGATGTGGTGTAGGTCTTCTACGTTGAGTTTAGGATGTGGTGTAGGTCTTCTCCGTTGAGATTAGGATGTGGTGTAGGTCTTCACCGTTGAGTTTAGGATGTGGTGTAGGTCTTCACCGTTGAGTTTAGGATGTGGTGTAGGTCTTCTCCATTGAGTTTAGGATGTGGTGTAGGTCTTCTCTGTTGAGTTTAGGATGTGGTGTAGGTCTTCTCCGTTGAATTTATTATGTGGTGTAGGTCTTTGTCGTTGAGTTTAGCATGTGGTGTATGTCTTCTCCGTTGTTAAAGATGATGACCTGATCATCAGTTCATGTAGGGATTTATCATGGGGTTTAGCCAGCTGTGTGAATTTATTCATTGAAGTTATGAATCAAAGTGGAGAAAGAGCACGCCTTGTCGTACACCACTCAGCGCCGGAAACCAATTTATCATACCCAGATTTGTTCGTACTGCACATTTGGCAGTTTACGTGCAAGCCACGAATGTCATCCAGTAATTGACCTTCCACGCCATGTTCCTCCATTACCTCCCAATAGTTTACATCTGTTCGTCCTGCCAAATGCCTTTTCCTTACAAATGAAGGCCACGTGCAGTTTTTTAATTGTATTCTATGGTTTATTCACTTAACTGAGTGTAAATATAGCATCCGTACATTCCCTACTTTTCCTGAATCCTGATTGTGAAGCACTAAGCAGTGACGCCAGGATAGCCCATACTAGCTGTTCAAGAACCCGTGCGAAAATGTTTTCAACGTGACTTAGAAGGGTTATACGAGATGCAATCCTTTGTGCTGCTCTTGGTTTTCCCAATAGGCACCAGCACCGTTCTTTGTCACTCACCAGATACCTTTCTTTCAATTCACGCCTGGCTAAAGATTAAGTAAAGGTAGTCCCATAGCAAATACTGTCCGTATGAGAGTTAGTGGCGTCTTCATTGTACAAGGAGTGAGTGGCACATGCCCTTCCATGACACCTTGCCTTCTTCAACTGGTCAAGGTGCCAATTTAAAACAAGATATGATCGAGCTTGTCAGAAACCACAGATTGAACCAGGTTTCATTACTATTAAAGATACGCACTATATTAATAAACAGGGTGACCAAAAAGGAGGTATACAATTGTTTATTGATTGATTTATTTTGTTGATAGTGCTGGGTTCGATCCCCATCACAGCACCGGCCGTTACCCCGGGGAAGCAAACCCTTAGAAAATGCAGGAGGAAGCAGACCCTTACATAAAATGCATGCTGAAGTCGGATGCACTGGGCCGACAGGCGCAAAATAAAAACCACAGTGCAACGCACACCGCCTTGGAGATTAGAGAAAAGATGCAAACGCAAAAAAAAATTTCTTGATATATAGTTGACATATCATGATTCAATTCATTACATCTTCACTATTAAGGAAAATAAAGCTCGCTGGAAATGTTTACATCACAAAGCATGTTGTCACAAAATTAGCGTTTTTTTTGCTTTGTTTATGAAACATTACGAAGTTGTCAGAACGTAGGGAGAGCAAAAGTTGCTAGCAGTAAATGGGAAAGTACGAAGTCGAGGACGACACTCTTGTTACACCGCCACTACACACAGAAGGTGAAAGACAACACCAGTGAGCGACACATACAGAGTGTATCCCCTCACAACCCCTAACCTGACTCAAATACTTTGGCTTTTTCTTTTCACTACCTCCACAGGAGGATTCTCACTGAAAGAAGACTTTAGAACCAAACATTATTTTCATATCACCCCCACCGATTGTAACCCCCACCTCCAATAGAAAGGAATTCCTAGTTAGGTGCCATTGACCGCACAACCATTGGTGACTGGGTGTGTCCTTGACCATACAGCTGTTGGTGACTGGGTGTGTCCTTGACCGCACAACCATTGTTGACAGGGTGTGTCATTGACCACACAACTGTTGGTGACTGGGTGTGTCCTTGACCACGCAGCTGTTGGTGACTGGGTGTATCCTTGACCACGCAGCTGTTGGTGACTGGGTGAGTCCTTGACCACACAGCTGTTGGTGACTGGGTGTGTCCTGTACCACGCAGCTGTTGGTGACTGGGTGCCCCCATTACAGCATCCCCTCCCCGATTTTGTTTTAGCAGTGTTTAATCGCTGCAGAAGAATATTTAGATTGACACAATTTTAAATGTGTGTCATCATTCACCTCACACTATGTAAAACCCACCACATCTCATGGGAAAGTTTCATTTCACTTCCCGTCACACAAATATTTGTTTGAAATTTGTTACAATTATTAGGTACAAATGTGAAAATTGTTGTCATTTTTATGTACAATAAAGAATTGTCAATAACAAAAATGTGGTGTGATGGGAGATGTATAATTTGGACACGAAAACCCTTGTCTTGACCTAGCATACATGGCTGCCCGTAGCCCAAGCCGGAAGTGTGGACAATTAAACAACACTTTTTACCACCAGTCATCACGAACAGTCCCCACCATTAAATCTATCTCTTCCAGCGACAGACCGTTTTAGATCTCAAAATAACACTATCTGCAAGACGGCGAAACATTCTTGAACTTAATCACGTAGCCTGGCTTCATTATTATCACTTTTTAGCTCATTGTGACTCACGTCTGTTCTTTCTTTCTTTCTTTCTTTCTATCTATCTGTCTCTCTCTCTTGCTCTTTAAATTATACGCGTTATCATATCATTTTCCTCATGGGCTATGAACGGACACCGCTTTCTGTCCCGAGTGCTGGTCACAATCTCTTCACTGCACTCCAGGCATACCCATAGGTGCTCAGTCTCTCTCAGTAAATGGCGAAGGGTGTGCGTACGGATGGTTCTTGTAGCTCACTGGTTGAAAACACTCCTGCTCTGTTCTCTCATGCGCTCAACCCTCTTATGATTTCAAAGTTCTAGTCTGTGAATTGCTAATTCATCTATCACGGTGTCGTCCTCATTGACATCAGCCCTATCCATCTTGAATGTGTCTGTAATGGGGGCTTGTGTAGCCCCTTCATTGCCCCTAGCCCCAGCATGGCCAGGACAGTATATCCACACCAACCACAGGAGGTTAGGGACCTCTACAGCAGCTTTTCACTCATGCCTTAGCCAGCCATTCTGTACTTACTTACTTAGTCGCTCCTCTTCTACCGTGAGGTGTAGAGGTTTACCAAAGAGAACGCCACACTTCTCTATCCGCCGTCTTTTTCCTGGCCTCTTTCCAATCCAGCCCTCTATCACTTAGGGACTGTCGTATGTTGTCTTCCCAACGTACTTTGGGACGTCCTCGGGGTCTGCGTCCTGGACTTTTGATCTCACATGACCGCTTTGGTATCCGATCTTCTTCCATTCTACAGACATGGCCAAACCACTGTAGTTGGGACTGCTCCACTCGTGTCTGCAGGGGTTTAACTTCCAGATTGCTACGTATTGTCTGGTTACGGATCTTGTCCCTTTTCGTCACCTGAACCGCCTTTCTTAGGTACCTCATTTCTGAAATCAGCCATTCTGTACCTACTGAAATAAGGATTGTGAGTCTGACGCGATAACTGTCCTTGTTAAAAAGGTCTCAGATAGCCACCCAAGAGCTGATGTCACTTCCTCCATCTCCACTCAGACTGGATGGTGTTGTTTTGTATGCCTCGCTCAGCTCAACAACAACAACCTGACCTCTCACTGCAACATTGAAGCCCTCAACCAGACCTACCACTGCATAGTATTGAGTATTGGGGGGGGGGGAGTGGTGGATGATGAGGTCACTCTCCTGTCCTGTTAGTTGAGGTCACTCTCCTGTCCTGTTAGCTGAGGTCACTCTCCTGTCCTGTTAGCTGAGGTCACTCTCCTGTCCTGTTAGTTAAGGTCACTCTCCTCTCCTGTTACCTGGTCAACCTCCAGCTCTACTTTCCCATCCCCCCACTCTCTGTATTGCCTGCCTAGTGTTATGCTTACTGTGGTATATGTCAAATTCGCGGATGGCACAACATTTTGCGGTAGGTTCTTTTCTCTGACAGAGGTGAATCTATTGAGATTGGCTATAGATACCATTCAAAAATGATCTGATCGCTGGCAGATTGAGTTTAATGTAAACATCTACAGTCATCCACGTGGAAAGATCCAATAAGTATTACAATTACATGATGGGGGAGAACAATATTAAGACAACAACAAAGGAAAGGGACCTTTGTATAATTATAGATCAAACAGGTAATTTGCGGGAACAAATTCAGGTGCCAATGGAAACGGCAAATGCAATGCTTTGTATGATTGAAATAAAAATTACACTAAAGAGCTAGGAAGTGATAGTCAAAATATATAAATCATTTGTGAGACCTAAATTGGAGTACTGTGTTCAGGTGTGGAGTCCTTATCATAGAATGGATATAGACATGCTAGAAGCGATACAAAGAAGAGCTATAAAAAAGGTCGTGGCATTCCAGAATTATAGTTATGAGGAAAGACTCGGAAACAACTGGTCTACAGTATCTAGAACAGAGAAGAATTCGAGGTGACTTAATACAAGTGTGTAAATTAATAAATAGAAAGGATAAATTAGACTGTACCAAGTTTTTTAAAGTACGACCGGCTACAAGAGCAATAAGGCACAGCTCCAAACTATATATTAGGAACTCTTTTTAGTCAGAGTGTGGTAAATGCTTGGAGCGCATTGTCACAGGATGTATTGGAGGAAAGAAGCTGTTAATGCATTAAAAAAATTGATGGAATGCTCACATTTATTTTTAGAATCGGTGGAGTGGAATAAACTGGTTGTAAACAGACTCCGTAGAGCCTTATAAACCAGGATAATGAAGTAAAGTTGAGTATGTCATTCAACCACCAGCATGGACCAATTCTTCTCCCTTAACTATGGCGGTGACTGTCCAATCGTTCTTACCGTCAATGCCTTCTATCATATCCCTCTCTTGATTCTTGTTCCCTTGATGTCTCAAGTGTAATTGTACAGCGGGTGCCCCTTATCTGCAGTGGCCCCCATAAAGGATTTGACCAGTGTCAATTTAAGTCTGGATGTCACAGACAAAAGTCCCGGCATGCATCTCATCTTTGTGATCGGGGGTATCTCTAGTGAAACCTAGACCCAGTCACATTCACCACAGTAAGATGATACATATTAGTGAATGCGTTCATTATAAAATAATTTGTGTTTCACCTTAAATAATTAACTATTAAATAGTTAAAGGACATATATTTTCTTAGACCTTCTTGTATAATGTAATAACAAAGGACCTCCCAAGTTTTATATAGCGTAGGGCCCAGCCACCAAGTCTTCTTCTGCTTCTTCGTCCGTTGTCAGACGTCAACTTGAATGTGTTCGAAGAAAGCAGCGGTCATCCTGAGGCTGTCGACACTGCCATAGAGCTTGTCTAGTGTGGGCACTGGTGATGGCCACATGTGCTTTCTCTGGTCCTCGTATGTCGGACAATTTTGCAGCAGATGTTCAGCGGTCATTTTCCCTGTGCCATAGGTGCATTCGCCAGTGCCACCTATCTTCAGTTTATTGAATAGGTGGTACTTCAGTCTGTTGTGGCCTGTGCGGAGTCTACAGACCACGACCTGCTCTCTCCTGTTCAACTGGTAATATGCATCATTTGTTGTGTAGCCAGTATGCTCTGTTTCCCATTTGACCTAGACCCTAATAAACCGGGTGGGGAAGACTCGACAGTCCTGCAAGACAACTTTCCTAAGAGAGACAACTCTGACCTCAAACAACTGCTGCCTTGCAGATGGGCTGGGGAGAGAGCAGATGTGGCCATCACCAGTGGCAACACTAAACAAGCTCTATGGCAGTGTCAACAGCCTCAGGATGACCGCTGCTTTTTTCGAAAAAATAAGGGTTGATATCTGATTGCGTACGATGAAGATGGGCTGGGGACAGCCAATGGCTAATGAGGGCAACCCTACAGAAACGCCTGTTGAAATCGGATGCACTGGGCCACAGGGCTAACGAAACAGTGCAACGTAAATCGCTATAGGATGACGCCACCAAGTCTAAATTCTGCACTGCCGTGGGCCCCATCCATTAGCTTTCAGTATCCATTTTTGTGGTTTCGTCTCTAGTCTTTGGCTGTCCCAACTCACCAGCAAGGCAGTATTTATTTCTTATTAAAGATGTCTCTCTTAGGATAATTGTCTTACATGACTAAATTCTTTCTTACCATAGGCGTTAATTTAAAACGTATCACAAATGTAAACCGTTTTTAGTAATATAATTTAAATAACCGCAAGTTACGCTGCTGCTGGTCCCAACTTCGTTTCTATTGTCTTCTGTCTCGGGTCACGGTGGGCCAGTGGGTGATTAGTTTTCCGTCTGAAGCATCGTGGATATTGTTTCTGAGTTCGAGGGAGTCGGACCAGCGCGGATGTGGTCTTCCCCGTGGTCGTCTTCTGTCTCGTGGGTACCAGCCTGCTGACGCTGTGCTCCAACGGTCATCAGTTCTCCGAAGCAGGTGACCAGCCCAGCAATGATTTGCCTTGTCTGCGCGAGTAACTGCATCCTTCACTTTGAGTAATTATGAATTAAAAATAACTGCAGGTTATTTTGTTCAGTTGTGAATTAAAAATCATTACAATTCATATTGTTAAGTTAAAGATGACAAATTGTCGTTGTCGAGTGTAAGGTACATGTCGTGGTTTACTCTTTAGCTGCGATATTCGCCGTTTTGCCATGCACATCCGCTTTCTGCAAATCGTTTCATTCTGATAAGCTCTCCATAGCTTTAGAATGTCCACAACCTACCTTCAATGCCACATATAATTTACTTGCTCTCAAATAAGCTGTCTTTCTGAAATACTGATCTTCATTTAGCAGATTGTCTTCGATTCTCTCCTGTACCCTTTGATACATCAGTATCGGAATCTGATTAACAGTAGGGGGCTTGGCATCATACCTTGCCTTCTCCTAGACTATCTGCCCAAGCATCGATCTGGTTTATTGCACCAGTAAACCACATTACGTGGTGACTTCAGAGGCAGACAACCTCTAATTCTTAGCCATATCAATCGCCAAACGTGAAGTCCATTGTCAATCGAGATTGACAGGATGCCAATCATCAATCCTAGCAGTGAAAATAAACGCCATAATGGTATCCGGTTTTCCCTCTTCACAGACAGGGCATGTGCAGCCGGTTTCGGTTTGAGGTTTTGAAAACTGAATCATGCAATTAGTCGCATGTTTGTAAGTAAAATTCATTGTAAACGAAATACCCACACTAGGACATAATTTGGAGGGGTTTTGTGAAAATAAATCTAAGCTGTGGTGGTGAATGCCGAAAGTTGATATTAACATAAACAGGTAGGGATCAGTTACCAGCACCGGGAAAGAGACACAACAAATAGTAACATAAACAGGTAGGGATCAGTTACCAGCACCGGGAAAGAGACACAACAATAGTAACATAAACAGGTAGGGATCAGTTACCAGCACCGGGAAAGAGACACAACAATAGTAACATAAATGTGTGTGGGGTGAGGGGTGTGTGTGTGTAGGGGTGTACATCGAACCCAAGGTTGGTTTGCAATTCCAACATGCCGGGTTCGAAATAACTTCGTGTCCAGTTTGACAGGTGTCCCCCTCGTGTCCAGTGTGACTGGACATGTCGAAGATTTTTCTCGGTATGACCACTTCTCCACGTACAGAAAGGATTGACAAAACTGCCATAGTAGGACACATTACAGATATACACAAGCATTCATAAACTGGCCAATAAGTCCTGATATCGCCCAAAGGAATACGGTCTAGGGTGGAAGGGCGTGCCTTCGCCAGAAGAATTCAGAAAGGCAACCTTTAAACAAACTTTAAAAAATCTGTCTACCAGAGATGTCAGAGCAGTGGCGGGTGCTTTCTGCATTTTGGATGGATCAATTACTTACTTCGAAATGATTATGACTGTTTCCGGGCATGAATTGTTGGTTTGCAGTCTCTATCCCACACTAATTTCATTGAAAGGAACAATCAATGTTTCATTTCGCGTCTTGTCAATACTAATTGTCAAGATATGTGCAGTTGTGTACTTCCACAAAAAAAAATCGATAACGTCGCTGGGATGACCACCACATAAAAATCTATACGTATTCTATGACTTAAAGCTATGACGTAATCCGCATATGTTAGACAACACTGCTTCTATGTCTTTCTTTCGCGTACATCGTCAGAATTTGGTTGGAATCTTTTTCTCTCCCCTCTCCCGCCGCTGTCTTTCTCGTGGGTTGCAGGCATGCATAATTATGTATGTATGATACAAGTAAAAGCTTATAACCTCAGCGGTATCATTTCTGCCCCAACTGCCTTGTGTAATACCTGATCTTTGCACACCTGTTCTAGACAAAACATCAAACATACAAAATCTGTGGATACGTGTTTCCAACTTATTAGTCTTAGGTTAGTTCATACATACACACTTACATACACACTAGTATGCTCAGACACACACATGCACTATAACACATAAATATACACTTGCATACTAGTTTTCTTCTATCGTCAATATAGATGAATGATTGTTTTTGTTTTTCATTTCACAGCGGGCATGTTTCTAGCATCAGTAACTGGGGTGTCCATTTTTGGTGGCTTTGGTATGACATTAGCTATGGCCAAGAAACAAGACCCTGACATGTTTGTTAAGGTACGCTGGTTTTACTATCTTTTTGTGATCATTTTGATGAAACCTGGATGTTACAGAAATGAGCAAATAGGATACTGTTACAGAGAGAAATTGAATGTCATGAGATTATTTAAGTAAGGAAGAGAGAAATTGAATGTCATAAGATAATCTAGGTAAGGAAGAGAAAGATTTAATAACTCATATGATAATCTAGGTAAGGAAGAGAAAGATTTAATAAGGCATAAGATAATTTAGGTAAGGAAGATGGATTTAATAAGTCATACTGTAACCTAGGTAAGGAAGAGAAAGATTCAATAAGTCATACGATAATCTAGGTAAGGAAGAGAAAGATTCAATACGTCATAAGATAATCTAGGTAAGGAAGAGAAAGATTCAATAAGTCATACGATAATCTAGGTAAGGAAGAGAAAGATTCAATAAGTCATAAGATAATCTAGGTAAAGACGAGAAAGATTCAATAAGTCATAAGATAATCTAGGTAAGGTAGAGAAAGATTCAATAAGTCATACGATAACCTAGGTAAGGAAGAGAAAGATTCAATAAGGCATAAGATAATCTAGATAAGGAAGAGAAAGATTCAATGAGTCATACGGTAATCTAGTCAAGGAAGAGAAAGATTCAATTAGTCATACGGTAATCTAGTCAAGGAAGAGAAAGATTCAATAAGGCATAAGATAATCTAGATAAGGAAGAGAAAGATTCAATGAGTCATACGGTAATCTAGTCAAGGAAGAGAAAGATTCAATTAGTCATACGGTAATCTAGTCAAGGAAGAGAAAGATTCAATAAGGCATAAGATAATCTAGGTAAGGAAGAGAAAGATTCAATGTCAGGAGATAATCCAGATAAGGATAACAAAGATTCAATAAGTCATGAGAGATGTGACCTTGAATAACAATTTGTATCATGCCTGTGTGATTGCATCTTGAACAGCTCCATGAAGGAAGATAACAACACTAACACTTCCATTGATGGGACAAAATATTGAAAATCCTGGCGGATTTTAATATGTTGCAATAATGTTTTGTCGCATTAAAAAAATCTTTTTTTTTTTAGATGTTTGCCTCACTAGTTTCTACTGGCGGAGGCGCGCTATTTTCCACCCCAGACCGTAGTCCATTGGGCGATATCAGGACGCATAAACCAGTGCTTGGATGAATGTGTGCGTCTGTATGTATCTATGCTAGGTTTGTGCGCCATCAGAAGCTAGCCCAACCAAAGTGCAATGGAAGGGCCTCACCACGAGGGCGCGTGTGAAAGTTGTGCAAGAGTGTGACTGTAGGATAGAGTCAAATGAAACAGAGTGAGGTAAGAGAAGAGAGTGAAGGGAAGAGTGGCCCCCGGGGTGAGGTCCGAGCGTCCAGTGAAAGGTTGTTTTGTCGCATTCTGTCATACATGTTGAAAACAATGTAAACATAAAGAGATCCAAGGTCTGGCAGCACTGAAAACAATAACAGCTACAAACTGTTGTTATGTATTACTGCCACAGACAACTGTTTAGTGAACTATAATCAGACATCTCTGGCAACTGTTTTTTAATAGTCAACTATAACTAGATAAAACTGACAACTGTTTGAAATAATAAACTGAAACTATGTATCATGTTAAGCTCCCTTAGAGTTAGGTAAGAGTAAATTATTTCCCCTCTTTCTCACCCAGGAATTCTGACTCTTGGCTTAAAATTTCCACATGAACAATTTTCTTATAATGCAACAAAACAATTAATGGTTTATTTATAAGCAATACATCTTAAAAGAACATATCCTATCTTTATAAACCACTGTCTTGCTAAATCCAGTTTTATCCAATTGTATAGATGGACACCTCTGCCCTAACTAATCCCCAGGTTTTTCCCCTGTCAGTATATTTTTATTGCTAACACAACCCTTCTAAGTAAAGGAAATATAGCTCTTGTTTCTTGGTCCTCTGCTCCTTGGTCCTCTACTCCTTTGTCGTCTTGTGGTTTTCGGTCCTAGATGCTCGGTCTGATTTTGATGTGGAATAAAAGGTTTCTTTGGATCTTGGAGAGATCTGAGTTTTTGGACCCAATACGTTGGCCCATTCATTCCGATCTCGAGATATCTGGTTTTGTGGATCCAGTATGTTGTCCCATTTGTTCTGATCTCGAGAGATCAGGGTTTATGGACCCAATATGCTGACCTGTTTAATCTGATCTCAGAGAGATCAGGGTTTATGAACCCAATATGCTGACCTGTTTAATCTGATCTCAAGAGATCAGGGTTTATGGACCCAATATGCTGACCTGTTTAATCTGATCTCAGAGAGATCTGGGTTTATGGACCCAATATGCTGACCTGTTTAATCTGATCTCAGAGAGATCAGTGTTTATGGACCCAATATGCTGACCTGTTTAATCTGATCTCAGAGAGATCAGTGTTTATGGACCCAATATGCTGACCTGTTTAACCTGATCTCAGAGAGATCAGGGTTTATGGACTCAATATGATGACCTGTTTAATCTGATCTCAGAGAGATCTGTGTTTATGGACCCAATATGCTGACCTGTTTAATCTGATCTCAGAGAGATCTAGGATTGTGGACCCAATGCATTGTCCAATTCACTCTTGTGCACTAGAGTAGTCTCACTGTCACAACATCTCTGAGGGCATGGGGCACCCTCTCTCATCCCTGACAATAGTCCCTGCTACTTGCTGTCAGTCAAAAGCTATTCAGTCGGTCAAATAAATCAGTCAGACAAGTTATCAGTCAATATGTCTGTTGGATTCTCTCATTGACGTTCACTCAGACTGCTGTCAGTTCATTTGGTTCTCCGGTCAATATCTGATGTGACTGTTCGTTGCTCTGGTCTGTGCTAAAACATCTGTACATAAATTTAAATGTGTCTCCTAAACATTTCCCACATGATGAGGAAAGCCAATCAAGTGATCCAACTTGTCAGATCTGGGACCAATCATGTTTCATCTCCATGGTTACCTACCAAAATTCCCCTAGATAAACATCCTTACACTTATTTCCAGTTCCTCTAACCATAAAAAAAAACCCACTAAGAATACTGAATGATTGAGAGAAACAGACCTTAAGTCTGATATCCAACTCATGCTATGTATATGTTGTGGTAGAAATTACTACACCTACCCATACCTATTTGTCCCCACCCCAAACAATAATGACAATTGAACTGGGTAATTCGCAAGTTTGACATGCAATGTCTACATGTCCATTCAATATTAGACTAGCTTTGTCGTTCCAAGTTATCCATGAAAGATGTCTAAAAACAGGTTATTTTCTAGCTATAATAACAATCTGTATTATTTAATGACCCTGAGCTAGTTGGACATCAATAATAATACTGTCAGCTTTTAGCCCTTCTTTATTCAAGATGTGTGGACAAAGTTACACCTATCATTAACTCTTGGGCAAGGTTCTAAAGTTATGTGCTCGAGCACTTTCGGCGGTGTTTGGAGGGGTTCCCTTGGGACCTATGACTATTTAACCTTTCTTTTGACTCTGGGACTTCTTTGACTCTTGGAACCCCTTGATTCTGACTGCCACAACTAGAGATTACTGACAACTGTTTATAATAGCAAACTATAACTAGACATTACTGACAACTGTTTATAGTAGCAAACTATAACTAGACATTACTGACAACTGTTTATAGTAGCAAACTATAACTAGACATTACTGACAACTGTTTATAATAGCAAGCTATAACTAGACATTACTAACAACTGTTTATAGTAGCAGACTATAACTAGACATTACTGACAACTGTTTATAATAGCAATCTATAACTAGACATTACTTGAGCTGGATTGAAACCTATGGGAAGAGATGGGTGGGGAGGAGGCTTGGAAACCCCTGACTAGGAGTAATGGAAAGGCATGCATTGCTGCTGAGGTCTAATGGGCGGAGCTTCAGAGGATGCTCCAAAATAAGAATAGGTTGAGGATATTCATTGTAGCCCTATATTCCAGGGGCAACCAGATGGTTTGTCGTATAAGTGATAGCAAAACTTTGCATGTGTTATATACTGTCCTGGGGGCTTATTGAAGCCCTTAGTTAGCCTAATCCCCTAACTCATGTCCATCTTTACAGCAAGGCACATCAATCTACCTAAGTTATTTGTACTTTTCCCCAGGTGGTTTGTTAAGAGCAGCAATAGATGGCGCCTAACCCGGCTGCGGATCTGCTTAGCTCTAGTGTTTAAATCTGTTAAGATGGACTCACACATTGGCTAAAAAAAACAAAGCAACTGATTGTATACAGACTGTAGAGTTTTCTAAACCAGTATAAAGAAGTCAAGTTAAGTTACTTCACTTTCTTATCTGATGGTGTTTTGGTGTATATGTTTTTAGAGTACTGAAATACATTTATCTTAGTGATTGTTGTCGTTACTTTGTTTACAAGTCTCTGAGTGTCTGTTTTGTTACTTATCCATTGTTCTCAAATCCTTTTTGGGACTGCAATCAAATCTTCAGGGCATCCATGGAACAAGAGAAATCCCAGAGAGTGGGGTAAGCTTAGCTGCGAGAGCTCTGGCCAGAGGGTCTGTGTATTCAGTAGCTGGAGTGAGCCTGTTGTGCTTTGCAGTTTGGAAAATAATGGGTGTGCACAATGTAAGTGCTAGCGTTTCTTTGTATTACAATCTAACCTCGGCTAGTAGATATCTAGACTGGAGCAAGAAACTGTAATAATAAAATAATAAATAAATAATAATTTAACACTAAAATGGAAGAGATATGGTGACAAAATCACTGAACACAGAAATAGAAGTGGTTTGGTGACAGAAAACATTTATTATAATATACTTAATAATGAGGGTAAGTCAGTAAGTAGGTACATGCTCACAAAGTGTACAATCAACTTCATCTTCTTCCATCAACTGATACTATGCTTCTAGCTCATGAAGGAGACTGCGTTTCAGGTCTTTGCCGGTCCCCCACAGCTTTTTGAACATGGTCGCTTCCCCAGATCAGAGACTGCCTCTCTTTGGTCTTCATAAATGGGGCATTGTAATAGACAATGGCCTCTGTGCTCACAGAGTGTGCAATTAAAGAACAGCGTGCTGTTGTGCATTGGGTGGGGAGGGGGCAAATTGCAAAGGATTTTTATAAGATAATGCTTCCTGTTTATGGTGAAAAGTGTTTGTTGCATAAAGTGGAACATAATTGGATCAATACATTTTCTCAAGGTCGCTCAGAAATTGCTGGTGAAGTCTGACGTGGTTGTCCTGTTCAGATTGCAACAGAAGTATCTGTGTGACTGCTGGGGGAGATGATTTGAGCCAACAGATGAGTGACGATACACAGCGGCAACTGCAATAGGCTGTTCACATGGTTCAGCCTGCACCATTATTGATTTAATTTCCAGAAAGTGTGCTCAGAATTGGTATTCAGACTGATGAACACAAAATGAACTGAGTTAGTCTGTTCTTGCACTGATAAGACGATGACATGTGATCAATGTTGGTTGAAATTATGTTGCAAAAACAGGGACAATCTAGGTGCAATAATAAATGGTTTTCAAGTTTGTATCTCATTCATTTGTTTTATGTGTTACCTATTTACTGACTTGTCATCATATTTGGACATTGAAAAGGAATTGATTTAGTGACAAAATATATTTGTATTAGTTTAATTCAGTTGTTCACCCATTTGTGGGGATGTGGGGAGTCTAAGTTGTCTTTCTTTGGTCATGTGTGTTGTGTGAAAGCCCACATCATTGCAAAATTAATTTGTATGTCAGATATATATCTACCACATGGTCTAGTCCCTGAATCCAGGTCATTTTGTGTTGCAAGCAAGCAGAGCTCGTTGATTGGATCACATTCTCATGAGATGACCAAACCATTGAATTATCTGTCTAGAAATGTTCTCAATGCAAGGGGAAGTCCTCATTTGATCTTTTCTGGTGACATTTCATTTCACACATAATATGCATTTTGTTTTTAGTAAACAAGCTGATGTTTAGGAGTTTAAGCAGGGGTGACAACTTATAGAGAACAGCATAGACGTTCTGACACCTAGTTTTGATTTCTCTAGCAAGCCTTCTATCGGCTGTAAAAATGCTTTTCAGATATTTGGGCATGCTTGATGTTGATATTGTTTACACCTATGTTAAGTGGCCCTAGTGCTCTGCAAATCTTCATAGCTTTTGTCTTTGATGTGCAAATCATTCCAAAGAGCCATCTATGGTCAAGATAAGCACCATAGCTGAAAAAAAGAAGAAACCATGTTCCGTCAACAGCTCTTGCGCTGACATAAATTAAGACATCGATAGTGGTAGTGTTGACGACATATGGAATGCATTGAAAGACAAAATTTACAATAGCGCAATTTCTACATTCGGAGAAAAATATCTAGAAAAGATTGGTTCAACATAAATGGAGAAAAATTTTGCCACTTATTGAGAAGAAATGGGAGGCTTTCATCCAGTTCAAGAAAACCCTGTCACAATGCACAAAAGACAGTCTTTGCAAAGAGAATCCAGAAGATGTGCAAACGAGTACTGGTCCAATCTCTGCTCCTCGATACAAGAAGCTGCAGACTCAGGCAACATCAAATGAGTACTGGTCCAATCTCTGCTCCTCGATACAAGAAGCTGCAGACTCAGGCAACATCAAATGAGTACTGGTCCAATCTCTGCTCCTCGATACAAAAAGCTGCAGACTCAGGCAACATCAAATGAGTACTGGTCCAATCTCTGCTTCTCAATACAAGAAGCCACAGACTCATGTAACATCAAAGTGACGTACGAACACTAAAAACTGCCTTGGGTTCTAAAAGCTCCAAAATAGCCCCATTAAAGTCAGTGTGGTGAATTCATCTTAGAAATAAGCAACTAGACAGATGGGTGGAACACTACTCAAGCCTTTACTCTGAAGTAAGTCTAATTCGCCCAGAGTTAGTCGATAGAGTGCCAAAATACCCAGTAATGCCTGAACTCAACATGCCCACAGAAAAAGAGCCGTCCTTAGCAATTGATAGCTTGGCAAATGGAAAAGCTCAGGGAAGTGACAACACAACTTCAGAAGTTATCAAAGAAAACAATGAGGTTCTTTTCGCCTCATTTCTCTATTCCCCAAGGTGGTGTGTGTTGCACTGTGGTTGTTATTTTGTGCCTGTCGGCCTAGTGTATTCAACTTCAGCATGTTTGATTTAGATGATAAACATTTTCTTGTTTGATATAAACATTTTCTTGTTTGATATAGATGTTTAACATTTTCTTGTTTGATATAGATTAACATTTTCCTCTTTGATATAAACATTTTCTTATTTGATATAGATTAACATTTTCTTGTTTGATATAGATGTTTAACATTTTCTCGTTTGATATAGATGTTTAACATTTTCTTGTTTCTCTGTACAGCTGGTAGAGTTTCGCCAGAAACTTGGTTCTATCATGCCAACAATACCCAAGAAAGACAATCCAGGGAGGGCGGACTTTACAACTATCCGAGATCTTTTTAATTATATTATTGAAGAAGATGAGAAAGAGAAAAAAGCACAGAAATTATGCTAGTGTTGATGTAGTAAAATATTTTGTTCAGGTCAGCTAATAGCAGTTTGTGATGGCGAATACATGTGGTGTTCAAAACGTCATATGGACACCCACGATTAAAATATGCATTTTAAAATTGAATTGTTGTTTGCATATTTTGTATCTTCACCTCATGTGATGATGGGCAATAAGAAGGCCACTGCAAGCAAACTATCATTGGCTTCATTGTGTGTGTGGTCTGGAAAAGTTGGGAATCACTGGCATACATCATGATCATGTCTTACCCTGTCTGAAAACTGAATAACCTTCGCTGACCTGTTCTGGTACATGAGAAGGAGATGAGAGCAAAGAAAACGTCCTAGTTTATTTGCACTAAAATATATTGTCAGTCTTGAAAAGTCACTTTATCATAATCATCCTTTCTGGAGATTGACACGGACTGGTCTTCACAGAACTCCTCTGGAAGATATATGTTCAGACACAATCTAATGTTATGTTCAGAGACAATTTAATGTTATGTTCAGACACAATCT
Source organism: Ariolimax columbianus (assembly GCA_036924085.1). Taxonomy (NCBI): domain Eukaryota; kingdom Metazoa; phylum Mollusca; class Gastropoda; order Stylommatophora; family Arionidae; genus Ariolimax; species Ariolimax columbianus. The sequence continues at coordinate 82,151,511 of JAVGWX010000011.1, read as the reverse complement.
AATGTTATGTTCAGACACAATCTAATGTTATATTCAGAAACAATCTAATGTTATGATCAGACATAATTTAATACTGTGTTCAGACACAATCTAATGTTATGTTCAGAAACAATCTAATGTTATGTTCAGACACAATCTAATGCTGTGTTCAGACACAATCTAATGTTATGTTCAGACACAATCTAATGTTATGATCAGACACAATCTAATGTTATGTTCAGACACAATCTAATGTTATATTAAAAAACAATGAAGTGTTTCAGAAACAATTAAAATTTATGTTCAGAGAGAATGTACTGTTATTAATACTGATGTTCTGTTCAACCATATTTGTATATTTCTGATTGCTCTTGAATATCCTCTCAACAAATGTTTTTCAATATTCTGTATTATGATCATCTAACCAATTGAGTGATAATCTGACTGACAAGAATATGGTCATGATTGCCGTCCAAGAGTGCTGTCAAAGGTGACTAACGAAGGTAGTGCATGGCGCCAACAGCCTCATTATTTAAAAACATTACAAAGATACAGCCACTGCACATGTTCAGATACAGGCTTCCTGCAAAGAGGCCAAAGTGTAGTGGTGGCCCTATGCTTCACTTGGAGCTAAAAGAAAAGTCAATGAATATCATGTAATGACTGTAATTGAGTATAGACCTCTCATTGTATGAACTTCATTTAACTAAGTTAATGGCTGTCTTTTTCCCTATTAAAATTATTGTGCATATGAACAATAGATGGAATATCAGAAATAGAAAGTGAACAGATGATGATGTAAAGTGCCATCTGCGCACCGAAGGTTGGCTCAAATGGACCTCTAACATGTTCTGTTTCCTGCCTTGATGCGTTGGTACTCTCCAACATACAGACTGTTATTAGCCCATTTCTTGATGTTGCTTTCCTACTTACGGATCTGTCTACCTCTTACCAACCTGACTGCAATCTTTCCCTTTTGTATTGTCTGCAACAGTGTATAATGTTCTTTATATGTCCAAAATATTGTATCTGTCTAATAGGTATCTCTTTCAGTATTTTCCTTCCCATTTCTAATCTTGCCAGGACTTCTTTATTTATTTTTCTATTTTAATTCAACAAAAACCAGAGGTACTGGCCAAAATAGAAACAAACAACAGCATTGCTTGCACGATTGAAACATATATGGAAAGATAAACGACTCTCCCTCGCCATAAAGATCGGACTAATGCGCTCACTGGTTATTTTGATATTCCTCTACACCTGCGAAACATGAATTATTACAGCAGACCTCCAGAAAAGAATCCAGGCCATGGACGAGATGAGATGTTTTAGAAGACTCCTAAATATCACCTACAAAGACCTTATCACAAATAATGAAGTGCGACGCAGAATCGAGAATGGAAGTGGACTGTACGACGACCTCCTCACATGATCAAAAGGTGAAAGCTGACTTGGTATGGCCACGTTTTGAAGTCTAATGGACTTGCAAATACCATACTACAGGGCAAGTGAAGGCAAGGACGTCCGAGAAAACGATGGGAAGACAACATCCATGAATGGACTAACCTACGACCCGATGAGGCACAAAAAACAACCGCAGGCAGAGGGATTGCGCAGGTTTGTGGAGGTGTCAGCAGGGGTGCCCCAACGATCTCAAGAGGTCACGGGATGAACTGAAGTGATTCAACTAAATGTTACCCATTCTTTTGTATACCGTAACCACATAAACATAATACAGGTCAGTCAACATGATGTTGGTATATAAACTGCTTTTATTGTTACCTGTAATAAATAGGTCAAATGAACAACAGCAAATCACAGTGTGTACATCTTGTGAGCTTACAACAATATAAGTGTCACTTGTAATTACTCATACAGATCATGTGGTGTAACTAATACACTACTCTTCTCGTTCACCACATTGTCTTATTATGTCTACATTCTCCTCGTTCACCACATTGTCTTATTATGTCTACACGTGAAGTCCAGTTCTCTGGATAAAGCTTGCTGTGGTAGAGAGTTCTTCAAGGCTCCCATTAGCTTTGAGTCTAGTTTTGACTTGGTGGGCCACTGCTCAGAATGCAAGTTGTCCTAGTACAAGACAGTCTTGTTAGATATGTGCATTTGTCAGTTTTGCTTGTCTGCACGTACACGTGGGTCATAGGGGCAATTTTAGTCTGTGTACAGCGGCTATTCTAAAGCAGAATACACTACTGTAAAGTCTGTGGGAAGTTGCTATTCTCAAACAGAATTCACTACTGTATAGTCTGTGGGAAGTTGCTATTCTCAAACAGAATTCACTACTGTAAAGTCTGTGGGAAGTTGCTATTCTCAAACAGAATTCACTACTGTAAAGTCTGTGGGAAGTTGCTATTCTCAAACAGAATTCACTACTATAGTCTGTGGGAAGTTGCTATTCTCAAACAGAATTCACTACTGTAAAGTCTGTGGGAAGTTGCTATTCTCAAACAGAATTCACTACTATAGTCTGTGGGAAGTTGCTATTCTCAAACAGAATTCACTACTATAGTCTGTGGGAAGTTGCTATTCTCAAACAGAATTCACTACTATAGTCTGTGGGAAGTTGCTATTCTCAAACAGAATTCACTACTATAGTCTGTGGGAAGTTGCTATTCTCAAACAGAATTCACTACTGAATAGTTGTGCCTTCCCACATTTGGCTAGCTCTTTACTGTGAAGGAAAGAATTGGTCTACAGTTGACTAAGAGTGATATAAAAGGTTGTGCATGGGGCTACAATTTAATCATGTCAAACAATGTATTACGGATATAACCCCTGCAAGAGCACATACATGTTTTGTTGCAGGCTTCCTGCAAGTGTGTTAACTACAGCAGTGGCTATGTGCTCTGAATGGAACAAGGAAAGAAGGATGATAATCGTCTTGTTCTCTGTGAACATTCTTCTTCTTCTTCGTACGCAGTCAGACAGTAACCATTTGTGAACATTCAATATTACTATGGGACATGTAGGGCAGCATTGTTACATGGTAAACAGCAAAGAAAAACTATGTTTGTATTTAATGTAGTGTCTGGGCATGGGTTATATTATATATAGTTTTGGCTTCCATGGTTTCTGGGTAGACATTATTTATAGAAAAGAAATATAAAATAATCAATTAATTGGAAATCCAGTACAAAGTCTGACACCCACCCAGGCACATGGACAACTGTGGCAAGACATTATTTTAACAGTAAACATTTTCAGTAATGTTTAATTTTGTACATTGCATATCAAATGAATTATATATATTTACAAAACATGACAAAACATTTGTTGAGGATTTTATTATTTGATTTTTTCTCTGTACATTGCTGCTGTGATATTTATGGTGATAATTTCTGATGGATTTCATTTCTGAGAGATCTCCAATCAGTTTAGTTTTATCTAAATTAAGACAAATATAAACGAAAAAATCATGCCAGGAAACTATTAAACACAAATGATAAAAGTAATTAGCAACCACAAATCACTGTATAGTTCTAACAAATAAAAATATTGCGTCAGTCACACAAGGACATGCATTGAACTGAGAATAATGGTGCAAGAATTAAATACTTCATTTTTTAGACGATTACAATTTTAAGTATACATTTTTAGTTGATATGTTATGTTAGTTATGAAATATTTTCTGCTATGACCATTGATAAACAATTGTTAATTCCATTTGTTGTGGTGTTTCAATATCTGAAATACCCTTCAAATGATTGACAGAAAGATTTGGTCACTGCAAAATGTTAATAGTTGTGATTTTATCTCTGCTACAGCTAAACAGGATTTATTTAACTGAATGTCAGTTTTGCTTCTCATTGTGTATTTATTTATATGTGTCCTAGAGTGCCCACCTCCCGTAGTTCCATATCTGGGGCCTGCATCAATTCGTGCCATCTCTCGATACAGTGACTTTTATGGTTTGTCTGTATGGGCTGTGCGGATTTTAGGAAACTATATCTGGATTTGAGTATTGTGCTCTGTACCTGATGTCCAAACATTGAGTGTCTTGCATCGTGCTTCTGTGTTTCTTGTTCGATTTCTGCTGCAACGCTTCTTCAATTCTCGGGTGATGCTATGCCAATTATGGGGGACATTTTATCAATGAAGGTGGGTTTTAGGCACCCTGATACTATCCGACTCGCCTCATTTATTGCTGTATCAACTAGTTTCGCATGGGCAGAGTTTTTCCAGACTGGCGCAGCATATTCAGCTACGGAAAAACACAAGGCAAGTGCAGATGTCCGAAGGACTGATGGCTGTGCCGGTCAGTTTTCCGATGATATTATTTCTTGTGTGTATCTTACGCTTTGTTTCCTGGCAGCACGTTATGTAGGACAGTGTGTGGTCTAACTTCACTCTTAGATATTTGGGAGCCGTGCAGTGTTCGAGCTCCTGCCCCTTACAACCTAATCTGAAATTTTCTTTTTGCGTCTGTTTCTGAGGTAGGCACATACCTGCACATATATAATTCTTTGTATAAATGATAGTGATGAAATAATTAGAAAACACTGACAGGGATATTTGAGTTCACTGACCAATTTCATTTGATTATTGCTATTGGTTATGTGCAACTCCATAATTATTACTATTATTCACCAGCTATCTTCTTGTTCTTTCTATGGAAAGTGGGTCATATTATTGATAATAATGTAGAATTGGTAGTTATCACAGACACAAGATAAAGAGAAGCAGTATCACAAATGATGGAAATAACAACTAAATATTGATAATTCAAGTTAATTAAAATAAATAGGTGAATATTTTAAACAAGTGAATAACAATTTGCAGATATTGTCGAGAAAGTAGAACAAGGGAGATAATTAATTTCTGATGACATCTTCGGGGCTTTAAATATGATAGAGCAGGATTTAAAAAAAAAAAAAAAATATGACTGCTTATTTACAGATTTCCATTTGGCACTTTTCAGTAACTTGTAAAAAAAAAAGAACATACAGAATTAAAAAGAACAGTAAAAGAGAGAAAATGTTGGAGACGTCGTGGAGACAGCAGAAGAGGAGACAGCAGAAATACATCATGTTGCAAATGTCAATTGTGTTCATTAACTGTAACAAACTACATGTGATAAATTTACATGTACTTGGAATTTGGAGAAATCTTTAAGAAAATAAATTGAGGGGCAACAATATGGCTGCAATATCAGAAAACATGTTATATATCTATATACAAACACATCAAAAATATATGTATACACAAACAAGTACAGCTATAGATAACAACATACTGATATTGACAATAAAGGACGGCATCAGATCTAATATTTTATGACATTAAAAAAAACAGCTAATATGGGGCTGATATTTTGTCAACTAGTGCTCTTGTACCTGCTCTCACCAATGGTTGTAGTTTAAACTCTGCATCAATTTCATTTTTAGTGTTGATATTTTAATACAGAGCATCTGAGTAGTGCAGTGGTAGAGAGCTCACTTCTCATGGCATACACTACAGTTGATCCAGCTGTAAATGAGTACCTGGTTTACTATTAGGGATGGAAGGGAACCGGCCACCCCACCTCATGACAAGCTGAAGACTTAGCACAATATAGCTCAGAGAACTGACTTTATTGCAACTGGGCACCCACTTACATACCTTTCATTGCTGAGAGAGCTGACGACAGAGCATGAACGCTTCTGTAGTTCCTGCAGAGAGATCTTTGTACAATGAAGTTTGCAACACTTCCTCCCCGACAACAATGTCTGCTATAGGACAACCGTTACCTTATAATCTTCATTCAACTAATGACTTCCAGCTGTTTTGGCTTACTCTTCCACAGTCATCATGAGTCAACTCTGTCCAAATCACAAGAGTAAATATGTGTGCATATACTAGAGACTCACATGCACACAATTCAAATAATTCAGCATTTCAAAAACTTTACCCTTTACAGTTCGGCCTAAATTGATTAGATTTGTGTTTTAATTACCGTAGGACAATTTTCAGAAAGCATTGGTCTACATTCCTCTGACCTTGTACCTTCACAAGAGGACAAAATATTGGGATGATAAAAATATGGACATAAAAAAATCTGATGGTGAACAAGAAAACAGATTGTCATCTTTAAAAGGAAGTCAAGAAGAGTATATGAACAGTGCAAGCTGATATTGTTGTTGTTCAAAGCTACCCATACTGAGTTAACTCTTGATGACAATTTCTTTGGTACGGTAGTGGGTTACAGTGGCTCTTCTTGCATCTTGGGTCCTACTTGAGAAGGTGAACCTGGATCCTCCTAGTTCCACAATAAGCTCACCACTATGAAGATTTAGTGTTGATTCCCATTTCATGACACCTAACATGTTGGGTAAGTATGCATACAATTTGTATCAAATAGGTGTGGTGTACAAGCCAGGATCAGGTGCAACATACTGATCAACACCCCACCTTACATTAATATCAAGTATCTGGAAACAGGCTATGTCACAGCAGCCTGACAAATAAGGTGGGGATCGACTGCGATCCCTGTAGCCACTACTGTTGAGAAACTTTGCATTGTACTACAGCTAGGTCCACCTTCTTCAGCACACCCCAGGATGCAGAAGAGCAACTCCAAACCAGGAAATAAAGAAAATTTGCCAATATTGACGAGTTCAGTTCAAGTAGCTTAGAACACATCATGACGTGTGACAGCAAAGTCTCCTGACAAACACATCATGACGTGTGACAGCAAAGTCTCCTGACAAACACATCATAAAATGTGTGACAGCAAAGTCTCCTGACAAACACATCATAAAATGTGTGACAGCAAAGTCTCCTGACAAACACATCATAAAATGTGTGACAGCAAAGTCTCCTGACAAACATCATAAAATGTGTGACAGCAAAGTCTCCTGACAAACACATCATAAAATGTGTGACAGCAAAGTCTCCTGACAAACACATAAAATGTGCGACAGCAAAGTCTCCTGACAAACACATCATAAAATGTGTGACAGCAAAGTCTCCTGACAAACACATAAAATGTGCGACAGCAAAGTCTCCTGACAAACACATCATAAAATGTGTGACAGTAAAGTCTCCTGACAAACACATAAAATGTGTAACAGCAAAGTCTCCTGACAAACACTTCATGTGTGGAAGCAAAGTCTCCTGACAATGTACCTTCACTGAGAGATATTTGTCTAGCCCACTGTTGTGGCCACAAATATAACATTGACTAGGGATATGCCAAATATGATTTTTTGCTATTTGGTTGAATATGAAAAGAGGCCTTTAACTTTTTGGCCGAATACGAACATGGTTACGAATAGTGATTCAACGTCTAGTTAAGCCTACTGACATTTCTTGCAATTGTAATAGCAAACAAAAGCATATTATGACCTATCAAAGTTGCGCTGCTACCAAAAATATCTAGAAACTATTTAACGCTGCAGATTAATCACTAAACATTTTACAAAAATCTTTGATGCATGAAACATGGATTCGCTTTCAAAAATACAAATCTCTCAACATTTTCTGCAAAATGATGAAATCAGCTGTCTGAAAATATGATTCAGGAAGTTCTATAGAAGTCCACTTGGGTAGGATGCTTGTTTAAAGCATGGCTTCAGTAAAGTTACAAGTCACAACATGGATTGAAACAAATATTTCAACTTTTAACAGCAACTGATTATAAGTGCTACAATAACTAACTAAATTAAACACACAAATAACAAGAAATATCTACAATCCTACGCTAGCACAAAACTTAAGAGTGTACAGCTCGACATATGTGATCTACCAATAGTACAAGCATTCAGTGCAGTGAATGTGTACATATAGGACCATACATATATTCTAGCAAGTGTATAAAGTATGTTTACAAGTCCATAGTATAACAGTGGACTAGTTAGTATCCAGTAATAATAAATGTCTGCTAGCAAGTGCTTTGATATCCATCTACAATACTGGTGATGTAGAAGTCTGATAGCACGATCTATACCTGTACATTTAGTCTGACAATAGATAATCACATATAATCTATACCTGCACATTTAGTCTGACAATAGATAATCACATATAATCTATACCTGCACATTTAGTCTGACAATAGATAATCACATATAATCTATACCTGCACATTTAGTGAGACAATAGACATGTATCCATCCTTGGTCTATAAGAAAACTGTATCATCAATGGTTATGCTACATATGCGGACATTACCGGTAATAAATATTTGTACCTTAATTCTGAGAGTGATTTACTTACACATTTACAAAACTATTCACTTTCTGATATGGCTACACAAAATGAAAATGGTGGTGCAAAAAAGAGTCCAAAATGATATGCAGGTGCCATGATGTTTGTCTCGCTGATGAAGATGACTTTTGCTGTTACAACTCTATCACAAGATGACACACGTACGAGACTGAAAGAACAACAAAATTCATGTTTATCTTCCTGAATCATCCCATGGTGTGAAATTACATACTCTCCAATTCCAAATTACAAAAGTCACACAAACTTCACAATATTTGTTTGAATGCTGTTTGATATCTGTTGCAAAATGACATACTAAAGTGTTCTGTATTTACCTTTAACATATTAAATACCGTATTGAAAAACATACTGCAGCAAAAATATGTTTCTGTTGACCTTTTCACCCTGAAGTGAGTACACATGATAATTAGTTAAGCTGGTGGTATCTTAGACTGGATCCACATTCATTTAAATAAATGGATCATTAGTTTGATCACCACATGTAGTAGACTATTACTATCACCTCGACTATTACTATCACCACATGTAGAAGACTATTACTATCACCACATGTAGAAGACTATTACTATCACCACATGTAGAAGACTATTACTATCACCACATGTAGAAGACTATTACTATCACCACATGTAGAAGACTATTACTATCACCACATGTAGCAGACTATTACTATCACCTCGACTATTACTATCACCACATGTAGAAGACTATTACTATCACCACATGTAGAAGACTATTACTATCACCACATGTAGAAGACTATTACTATCACCACATGTAGAAGACTATTACTATCACCACATGTAGCAGACTATTACTATCACCACCTGTAGCAGACTATTACTATCACCACCTGTAGCAGACTATTACTATCACCACATGTAGCAGACTATTACTATCACCACATGTAGCAGACTATTACTATCACCACCTGTAGCAGACTATTACTATCACCACCTGTAGCAGACTATTACTATCACCACATGTAGCAGACTATTACTATCACCACATGTAGCAGACTATTACTATCACCACATGTAGCAGACTATTACTATCACCACCTGTAGCAGACTATTACTATCACCACCTGTAGCAGACTATTACTATCACCACCTGTAGCAGACTATTACTATCACTACATGTAGCAGACTATTACTATCACCTCGACTATTACTATCACCACCTGTAGCAGACTATTACTATCACCACCTGTAGCAGACTATTACTATCACCACATGTAGCAGACTATTACTATCACCACCTGTAGCAGACTATTACTATCACCACATGTAGCAGACTATTACTATCACCACATGTAGAAGACTATTACTATCACCACATGTAGCAGACTATTACTATCACCACATGTAGAAGACTATTACTATCACCACATGTAGCAGACTATTACTACCACTACATATCTTGGAATCCTATCTCAGAGAATTCTTGGTCGTAGAAAATAAATAGAATAAAGCATAAGAGGGCTACTACTTCTTCAATACTCACACCTTGGTCGTTATGGAGACCAAATACAATATCAAATAATAGTCAGTTATCACTTTGCTGAACTACATATACCAGAACCAGACAAATATCATGTAGCACACCTTACTACCTGTCACTACACACAGATGCTCTAAATGAGACAATAGTAAACACAAATCACAGTAATAAAAGGTGTATTTTTGGTAAAATACACAGTTCAGAGAGACAATCATTTCATACATAACAGCAAAACTTCCACAACTGAAATAAAACCAAGCTTTTATTTCCGCTTATTCCCAAATGTGTAAATCAATAATCTTCCCGTAACTATTAATTATCTATTTTATTGGAGATTATGTGCAATAGCACAGATCTTAACCGTGCACTAAAGTTCCCCCAGATCTATTTTTCGGTCAATACATTATGACTCCTATCACATCTAAACTGACATTTCACCTATCAGGTAATGGACTGTCCTCTACTGGCTGATTTACTCTTACCAAGTCAAGGGTGACTTCCTATTTAGCTACATTCAGCTTCCGAACACAAAATACTTCAAAATTATTTCACTGCTCGTTGATGCATCTTCATGGGCTGATACAGCAATGTATCACTCACTCTCTGTGTGATTATTAGACTACCGGCTTTATGATTGTGTCTAAACTTTGCATTGAAAACCTTCTCAGTGATCAACATTCTGTAAATTGGTGAGAGCTTCTCTCTCTATCAATTCTGACTTCTGTGAATACTTCTTAAGATTTGTTGTAGGACTATACTCTCAGATCAATTTTCAGACTGCTTTCAGATCTATTCTAGGACTCCTCCTTCTGTACTCAGGCATATTAATGGACTCTCAGATCTATTCTTCTGGCTCTTTTTCTGTACTCAGCTCTGTTCTAGAACAGCTTTTCAGATCTGTCTACATGAGATTTATATATTATCTGCTCAACTTCGGCTACACTGTTTGCCTTCTGTCTATCTCCTTGAATCTTATTCTGGACTAGACAGCTCTGCATTCATTTATGTAATAACTATTTTTTTATTCTAATTTTCTTCACCTCTGTCTATGTGGCCTGTTTGGCTAAATCTTTTGTCCTACGATCAGTCCCTAATGTTAGCCACAGAGCTCTCTCCTCCTCTCAGCTAAAGTCTCTCTCTCAAGAAGGTTGAATCTCTGAATGTTCCAATTACTTTGACTACTTTTGTAGCCATCATTTAATGTGTCTATGGGAGTTTGTGCCCCCTAATTTTTCCCAATGCCCTGGAATGAACCTATCTTTATTCTATGCTCTGATCGACGTGTACCAAATCGCACAACGCTTGTCCATCCTCGACTGACAGTCGTCCTATTCTCACAAAAGACTATCTAGTATCCTTAACTACATCTGGTCCCATCTATTGGCTTATAGCTTTTGTGTGTCTGGATTATCAACAGTCAACTGGCAGTTATCATCTACCCAACTTGTTTAGCGGGGAGGGGGTAATTAATTATTTCTATTCTATCTCAAACTTCACCTCTCTATTACACACAGACCCGATAGTTTTGGCCAGACTCCCTGTCTTCCATTTATCCCCCCTTTGTGTAACTTAAAACTGTCTGCTTCAACACTTCTCTGACTTTTCCTGCAACTGGTCAGACTATTGCATCATTTATAACCGTGTAATGTTCCAGCCAATTACGCCAACGTTGACCCCGATGAGCAATCACTTCATTATACTAAGGAACAAAGAATCTCTCCTACTGTTTGAGGTTCTCACATTGTTACGAGAGAGAGAGAGAGAGACCCTCTCCTTATGATGTCTTGGGTCCCATGACTGTCGAATACACTAATCTTGGAATGGCAGTAAATGAAGCTTAACAGTGTTAAATTTAATAGTTGCCCATTGCCAGTGATGATGGCGACAGCATCACACTTGTACTGTGAGATCAGATCTCATATGAATGTAAAGATCAATCCTGGCACAGCACAATCTGCCACACTTTTGAGGATTCGGCTGTGAGATCATCGTCCATTCTGTACTTTCAGGCAGCTCACTTTCTCTGAGCCTTGACAATGATGTTTCGCTGTACAATCTGAGCATCTTGTGTGATGCTAGCACGCCAGAGGGATTGGTGCAGTGCAAGCATCTCACAAGAGGTGACAAGTTGAAGCTTTTCAGATATACTTTTTATGAGTGCATGTAGCGTTTCTTCTGTCCTCCCTGATGATCGCCTGTCTGTTCTGAGCTCACTGTATAGCAGCTGCTTGAGGAGGCACTCATAGGCATGTGGAAAACATGTCCCATTCATCCTATCTGAGCTTACTGCAGAATGGTGTGAATGCTCAACATGCTTGACCTGTTATGCATTTCAGAGTTAGATACTTTGTCCTGGCACTTTGTCTTGGTATTTTGTGCTGGCACTTTGTCCTGGCACTTTGTCCTACCACCTGATCCTGAGCATCCTGCGCAGACAGCTCACGTGGAAACGATTTAACTGTCTGGCATGTCTACTATACACTCTTCATGTTTTGTAGGCATGCAACAGAGTGGTTAACACTACAACACCATACACTTTTACCATACATATTTTCTTCTTCGTATGCCTTAAGACATCAACTTGAATATATTTTTAAAAAGCAATGATTGGCCTGAAGCTTTTGGTACCTCCGCAGAGCTTGTCCAGGAATGATATTAGTGATGGTCATATAGAACAGAGGAGGGTAACCACCAGAAGGATTTGGTGGTGGTTGTTTGTGAATGCCCACAATGACTAGGCTACTCTTTTGTGCACCCTGAAAAGGACTCATTGCAGTAGCTTTCGCTCCATACTGAGCCTGCTGATGAAGGTGGACCAGGGTCCTCCAGGTGGTTGTGCTATGCTTGGCTTCACCTGCATGTCGCTTACTACTATGGGGATCATGTCGATCTCTCACCTCGTTAGTCAGGCTGCCATGAAAACAGCCTGTTTCCAGGGAGGGCTACTAGGAAGCTGAGGTGAGGGTCTTGGCCAGCATGTTTTGCCTGACCATAACTAATATATCTGATCAGTATATTTTGCCTGAATATACGTTAGTCTTCCTTCCCATAGGATGTGGTGGAACCCTAGCACTCTCACCACCTGGCGCACTAAGCAGAGAAATGCACTTACTAGCTACCATCAAATTACACAAGAGTTGGCCTCTACACAAGGGAAACCAACCCATCTCATACACATAAGGAGACAACCCTACATATAAAGAAGAAAGTACATGTTTCAAAAGACAATCATACTTACTTTTTTTAGTGGAAGGCTTTCGTTGGCATTGCTCTGGTTTTTGGCGTTCTCTCCAGATGTCTGTTCTATTTTTTTTGGAGTGTCTTTTGCTTTTTTATCTTTATCTTTTTCATCTCTATTTTGATCACCTGTTTCATCTTGACCTTTTTTATCCTTCTCCTCATCTTCCTCTTCATCATTAACTTTTTTATTCTTTTTCTTTTTATCATCTGTTTTTTCCTTTTTCTTGTCTTTCTTCTTAGTTTTTTCTTTCTTCTTATCAATCTTCTCGTCTTCTTTATCCTCACTACCTTCATTTCTTTTCTTTTTCTTGATCTTTTCATCCTTCTTCTTATCTGTCTTGATCTGAAAAACACATCAACGTATTGTCATACTGATAAAATAATGCAAATAATTGCAATCACGTATAACAGAGAAATCAAATCTGAATAAAAATGGTGGAAATGGAATTACTATTGTCTCATTATTATTGTCTCCAGAAATTGCTAAACCCTTGGCAAAAATCTGGACACCTATGTAATAAATGATACAAAATGGAGACATGCCCGAACTGATATGCTACCAACAATGCATTAGATTAATTCTGATTCTTAATGTTCTGTTTAAATAGTATTTGAAATACTATAAACTGCTCCAGTTGACTGTTATAAAATATGCAATTGTGTACACATGCATGTAATGACAATGCCATCAGTTTCATCAACCTTCCTTGTTCGTTGCAATAGGAGTATGGGTCTACTACTGCTGTTGATGCAGAAATCCTGAGCCAAATCATTGATGTGCTCTTGTAGGTGTGGCTTCTGTAGCATAATGGAACATAATTACAGAATAGGAGAGAACAATATTAGAAAGATAGATAAGGAAAGGGACCTAGGGGTTATAATAGATCATACAGGTAAGGTGAGTGAGCAAGTTCAGGTAGCAGTGAAAAAGGCAAATGCAATGTTAGGTATGATAAAAAGAAATATTAAACATAGGAGCAAGGAAGTGATAGATTACTGTATAAAGCATTGGTTAGACCTAGATTGGAGTACTGTGTACAGGTCTGGAATCCTTATCATAGAGGGGATATAAACATGCTGGAAACAATACAAAAAAGAGCGACAAAGCTGATAGTGGGATTCAAGAATTACAGTTATGAGGAAAGACTCAGAAAAACTGGTCTACAAGAGAGAAGAATTTGAAGTGACTTAATACAGGTTTATAAGATGATCAGAGGAATGGATAAATTAGACTATAACAAGTTTTTTTAAAATAGTGCCACCAACAATAACAAGAGGGCATAGCTACAAATTAACTAAAGAAAGGTCCAGATTAGATATTAGTAAATTTATTTTTAGTCAGAGAGTGGTGAATGCTTGGAATGTACTGCCATGGGAGGTAGTGGAGACAGGGACAGTTAATACATTTAAGAATAAATTGGATGCGCATAGCTTTTAGAACATAGCTTTTAGAGCAAGATAATGTAAATGAAACTGGTTGTATACAGACTCTGCAGAGTCTTCTAAACTAGTATAAAGATGTTAAGTTCAGTTATAAGGGTGCCCAGCTGTTTAAATTCACAGGCCACATAGTTGATTTTCTAGCTTCAGAGGCTGGACTTTCAATCAAATTGTTGATACATGAAAGAAGCAAATGATGCTCATGTGTCAATCAATATGTGCACTGATGAAAGTCATGTATGTACTACTAATGTCATCTTTTTCTGTCCACGGTTTCAACATTTAAAATAAATTCTGATGGAATTAATGTAGTATTTTTGTGATTGTCAGTTTTTTTTACTGGTGTGACAGATGAAGGGCCATAGGTTGGATACCCTTGTTATACTACCTGTTTTATATGATAAAGATACCAATTACGCTTCCACCTCCACCAGTCTCAAAAATGGGTGATCGTATATTTCAGGGGCTAACAGATGCTGGGGTTGATCTGGCAAGTCACCAGTAGATTTTCACCTACCAAAAATATTAAGCAAAGGAGGTCACACCTGCCCATGACGTCTAATGACATAAGTGGACTGAAGATAGAGATAGATAGATAGATAGATAGATAGATAGATAGATAGATAGATAGATAGATAGATAGATAGATAGATAGATAGATAGATAGATAGATAGATACCAATCACCCTACTTAACCTCCTTCCCCGACTTGTGTAGTACGGTACAGTAGCCCTATTGTTTCCTCCCCCCAAAATTGGGTCCCACAATTCACATGACAGGGTGGTCCTCCTTAGAGGTCGTACAAATTAAGCCACAACACTTTCACATCATAAAAGAGATTATACTTTATATATTAAAACAAGTTTTCTTCAGTATATGAAAAAATATCATATATGTTATTGACTCATATTTTAGCTGGGCTATAGAAGAAACATAAATATTACAAACAAGTAAATCGTCAAATGAGAAATATAAAAGTTACTAATACCAAAATCAGAGTCAGAGCGGTTGTATGGTTGTATTGGGATGAGGATACAGCACAGTGAATGAGCTGACAACAGCCAGCAACTCATAGCTGGCTGCTTGCGTCAGCAAACCATCGCTCATCAAAAACCTCCAAGGGTTGGCCGGCCCTGGAAACAGACTACAACCATGCAGTCTGGCTAAGAGAATAAGGATCAAAGTTAGAAGGCAAACCCGGTCCCAAAAATGTCATGCTGTCGGGCCAAAAGGCGTAGATATCGCAGCTTCACAGTAAACTATGCCGAATAAAAAGAATAAGTTAAACAGAGTGGGACTATTCGTCCAATTAAAATAGCTATTCGACTGCGAAGCAAATACTAAACGAATATTAGTTACAGCCCTAATTTCAATTGGTTACCTTCATAATTATGTGCATATCATTTAATGCATTTAAAATCGCTTTAACACATTCACGCCCAAATATTTTGGATCTCTGAACTCAATTTTTATCTTATGTAAAACCCAAACACAGCATCACTTAGTCTTCAATAAAGGTTTACTGAAATAACACATACTATATACTAAACAGTTTACAATTGCGGCCAGAATTCAATATAATTTTTTAATTATAAAAAAATGGTGTCCCAAATTCAACACATTATTCAGCTCTAAACCAATACACGAATAACGTTAACGACTTTCTATTGTCTGGTAATCCACAAAGGAAGATGTTCTGAAAGTTACACCTTAACTGGTGTTAAGTTAACTGGTGCAGTTGTTTTCACAGTATTCACATTTTACTGAAGGCCTGTGAAATTGAAAACGTGCTAAAAAATAAAAGTCCCAATCAACATCAGCGTGAGTGTTTACAATTTATGCATACCCAGAAAGAATAATATACACACTAGCATGACTGTGCAGGATCTTGAACCTTTACTGAATTTGTGAACTGGTACTACGATTGCTTGAGAAAAAAGGAGGCTCCGCCTGCTCATCAGTAGATTTAGTTCACTTTCATCACTCAACTAAAACTAGATAAAGAAATTAAAATAGCGCTTTCAGAACGATCGATATCTTCATCATCACTATTGTTAGCAATAATATAATCTTTGTATTACCGAGCTTGTAAAAACTATTTGGTCTGGCTTAAAGGGCATGGTCTAGATTCAAGGCTGTCTTCCAAAAAACATTGTTGTTTCCAAGTTACAAAAATAAACATTTTTTCAATGAACTCTTCCGGAAATGAAAAGTATCCAATCTGGACTTTCACCAATAACCAACATAAAACATTTAGGAGAACTAGGAATTTGAAAAAATTTTATTTTGTGAACACAATCGCAAAAAGCCGATATATCGGCTCCTGTGTATTCTAGAAAATACCGGAAGCCGATGTATCGGCTCGTCGGAGTGAATGAGTTAAGAAAGGTTCGTAGACTTCACCATACTTTGTTACAAAAAGTAAAAGTCTAGAACAGACAAGCAATCCCATGTGATGTTGATGATACACCTACCTTAGTGTTCTTCTCATTGTCTTCTTCCTCATCATCATCCTCCTCCTCTTCACTCTTCTTTGTCATCTCTGAAAGGGTTCAGACAACCACAACAAAAATAAATAAATATTTATGCTGAGTTAGAACAATGTGTATTATGTGTATTTGTCTTCAAAGAGAAATACAAATAATTACACAAACGAGTGGAATGTGATATGAAAGTGGATAAAGAAAGCAGTTTATGTGTGATGAAGCCCCCTCTGGATAAAGAAAGCAGTTTATGTGTGATGGGTGATGATGAAGTCCACTCTGGATAAAGAAAGCAGTTTATGTGTGATGAAGTCCTCTCTGGATAAAGAAAGCAGTTTATGTGTGATGAAGTCCTCTCTGGATAAAGAAAGCAGTTTATGTGTGATGAAGTCCTCTCTGGATAAAGAAAGCAGTTTATGTGTGATGAAGTCCTCTCTGGATAAAGAAAGCAGTTTATGTGTGATGAAGCCCTTTCTGGATAAAGAAAGCAGTTTATGTGTGATGAAGCCCTCTCTGGATAAAGAAAGCAGTTTATGTGTGATGAAGCCCTTTCTGGATAAAGAAAGCAGTTTATGTGTGATGAAGCAATCTCTGGATAAAGAAAGCAGTTTATGTGTGATGGGTGATGAAGCCCTTTCTGGATAAAGAAAGCAGTTTATGTGTGATGAAGCCCTTTCTGGATAAAGAAAGCAGTTTATGTGTGATAAAGCCCTCTCTGGATAAAGAAAGCAGTTTATGTGTGATGGGTGATGATGAAGTCCTCTCTGGATAAAGAAAGCAGTTTATGTGTGATGAAGCCCTCTCTGGATAAAGAAAGCAGTTTATGTGTGATGGGTGATGAAGCCCTCTCTGGATAAAGAAAGCAGTTTATGCGTGATGAAGCCCTCTCTGGATAAAGAAAGCAGTTTATGTGTGATGAAGCCCTCTCTGGATAAAGAAAGCAGTTTATGTGTGATGAAGCCCACTCTGGATAAAGAAAGCAGTTTATGTGTGATGAAGCCCCCTCTGGATAAAGAAAGCAGTTTATGTGTGATGAAGCCCCCTCTGGATAAAGAAAGCAGTTTATGTGTGATGAAGTCCACTCTGGATAAAGAAAGCAGTTTATGTGTGACGGGTAATGAAGCCCTCTCTCTCTGTTATCCATTTGGAAAATGTTAAGTCAGTCGTTGGGTTTCAAAGGTGATTCAGGAGCCCAATGAGAGTTTTGAAAGACCTCGGGCTGTGTGAGCAGGGAATGTATGCCTGATGTGAAGGTTTCATTTCACCGGCTTTTCTAGCCCGTCTCTGTTGTTCGGCTGCTTATTTTATGGATGATTTGCATAATTACTGCACCTTCATAAAGAGATGTGTGCCAATTGGTTCGTTCTTGTGCAGCTATTTCTCAAGTGTCAGTATTATGTCAAAGGCTTTTAGTGGAGCCTTAAGTGTCTTTGAAGTCTTTTGACGAGTAGGGGAGGTGTTTACTATTCTGTATCTCACTTTTAAAGAGTATTTTAGCAGCTGTTGGTCATGTATGCAGACTATATATCACATGCTCATCAGATCTGTGACATGAGATTAGAGTTGATGCTAGGGATACCAGCTCCGTCAAGAATGGGCGTATTTAAGACTCTTTTCTGTCATTTACATACAGTTTACATGCAAGTATAATGCATACATGCTGCCTTGATCGCAACTTCTTCTTCTTCTTCTTACGCTGTCAGACGTCGACCTTTATTTCTTCTAAAAAAGCAGCGGTCATCCTGAGGCTGTCGACTAAATTCTCACTGATAAATATCTATCCTGGTAGTTCCATGTGTCTGCTATTCTCTATGCACACCATGGGATTGACGGCTAACATCAGGGTCAGGTGAAACACTTCAAATTCATATTGTGTCTGGCCAGCAAGGTAGTGATCAACACTGATCCCCATATTGGTGATCCTACTAAGAAGTCTAGCATTGCACTACAGCCAGGAAGGCCCAGCCTCACCTTATAATTGGTGTGAGATATATTAAGAGCCACTGTTACCTGCCATCCATGAAACATCATTCGCCAGGAGTGAAGAATTGAGCATGTGTAGCCACATACAACATTTATACGCTACCAGTCAAGAATTGAGTACATGTAGCTACAAACAACAACAACATCTATACACTACAAGAGTAAAGAATTGAGCACATGTAGCCACAAACAACATCTATACACTACAAAAGTCAAGAATTGAGCACATGTAGCCACAAACAACATCTATACACTACAAAAGTCAAGAATTGAGCACATGTAGCCACAAACAACATCTATACACTTCAAAAGTCAAGAATTGAGCACATGTAGCCACAAACAACATCTATACACTACAAAAGTCAAGAATTGAGCACATGTAGCCACAAACAACATCTATACACTACAAGAGTCAAGAATTGAGCACATGTAGCCACAAACAACATCTATACACTACAAGAGTCAAGAATTGAGCACATGTAGCCACAAACAACATCTATACACTACAAAAGTCAAGAATTAAGCACATGTAGCCACAATCAGTGTTGTCCCTTTCTTATGCTTATCCTCTTCCTTGCCTTTTTTCTCTTTCTCTTTCTTCTCTTCTATGTGGTCCGTCTGTTCCTTCACAGCCTCGTGGTCTACATGACAACAAAATAATATTAATCATCATCATGAATGCACTTTTAAACTGCAATGTGAAGCATAGGCCCCCACTACAGCTGGCCTTTTTTAAAAGAAGCCTGTCTCCAAACAATTGCAGTCATTCAACCTTTTCGCTTCATGAGAAGGATAGGTTTATACTACAGCCAGGCCAGTTACAGAAACCTGTTGTGGCAATTATATTAAGATTTTTTTACATGATGAGGTTGCCAGCGCCAGGTACAACCTACTTCAGTAAATTTTTACGACATGAATGCACGGGCACAGCAGCCCTATTCTTTTCATTCCACTACCACTAAGGACAATAATAATAACAATATCACAACTCAAACCAACAATGGAGAAAAGTATATTACTAACTGAATATTATATACATATATATATATATATATACTCAGAAGATTGGATGAATAGTGGAGCATGTCGACAGCAACCTGGAAGCGAAGATAGGATGAATAGTGAAGCATGTCGACAGCAACCTGGAAGCGAAGATAGGATGAATAGTGAAGCATGTCGACAGCAACCTGGAAGCGAAGATAGGATGAATAGTGAAGCATGTCGACAGCAACCTGGAAGCGAAGATAGGATGAATAGTGAAGCATGTCGACAGCAACCTGGAAGCGAAGATAGGATGAATAGTGAAGCATGTCGACAGCAACCTGGAAGCGAAGATAGGATGAATAGTGGAGCATGTCGACAGCAACCTGGAAGCTCCAATGGACTGGACACTCTCTTGCACTCCCCTACAAGATCCACAATATGTTAACATGAAATCTTATTAATTACCCACTGGACCTCCATAGAACAGGATAGAGATCGTTAGAGAAGAAGTTGTTACCCACATTGACACAAACAACATTGAGTAAGCTGGGACCCAGACTGGTACAAACCCCACTGATGAAGTTGGGACCCACACTGGTACAAACCCCATTGAACAAGATGGGACCCACACTGGTACAAACCCCACACAGAAAGTTAGGACCCACACTGGTACAAACCCCACTGAGGAAGTTGGGACCCACACTGGTACAAACCCCACTGAGGAAGTTGGGACCCACACTGGTACAAACCCCACTGAGAAATTTGGGACCCACACTGGTACAAACCCCACTGAGGAAGTTGGGACCCACACTGGTACAAACCCCACTGAGGAAGATGGGACCCACACTGGTACAAACCCCACTGATGAAGTTGGGACCCACACTGGTACAAACCCCACTGAGGAAGTTGGGACCCACACTGGTACAAACCCCACTGAGGAAGTTGGGACCACACTGGTACAAACCCCATTGAACAAGATGGGACCCACACTGGTACAAACCCCACACAGAAAGTTAGGACCCAGACTGGTACAAACCCCACTGATGAAGTTGGGACCCACACTGGTACAAGCCCCATTGAACAAGATGGGACCCACACTGGTACAAACCCCACACAGAAAGTTAGGACCCACACTGGTACAAACCCCACTGAGGAAGTTGGGACCCACACTGGTACAAACCCCACTGAGGAAGTTGGGACCCACACTGGTACAAACCCCACTGAGGAAGTTGGGACCCACACTGGTACAAACCCCACTGAGGAAGATGGGACCCACACTGGTACAAACCCCACTGATGAAGTTGGGACCCACACTGGTACAAACCCCACTGAGGAAGTTGGGACCCACACTGGTACAAACCCCACTGAGGAAGTTGGGACCACACTGGTACAAACCCCATTGAACAAGATGGGACCCACACTGGTACAAACCCCACACAGAAAGTTAGGACCCACACTGGTACAAACACCACTGAGGAAGTTGGGACCCACACTGGTACAAACCCCACTGAGGAAGATAGGACCCACACTGGTACAAACCCCACTGATGAAGTTGGGACCCACACTGGTACAAACCCCACTGAGGAAGTTGGGACCCCCACTGGTACAATCCCCACCAAGGAAGTTGGGACCCACACTGGTACAACACCCACTGAGGAAGATGGGACCCACACTGGTACAAACCCCACTGATGAAGTTGGGACCCACACTGGTACAAACCCCACTGAGGAAGATGGGACCCACACTGGTACAAACCCCACTGAGGAAGATGGGACCCACACTGGTACAAACCCCACTGAGGAAGATGGGACCCACACAGACACAAACCCCACTGATGAAGTTGGGACCCACACTGGTACAACACCCACTGAGGAAGATGGGACCCACACTGGTACAAACACCACTGAAAAAGTTGTTACCCCCAGTGACAAAAACCCCACAGAGAAACAGGTCAACAAGTAATATATACAGATGGCTCCTATCTATATCACCACCCTTCTGACATGCAGGGCATATTTATACCCCCCCCCCCCCCCTTTTCTCAACATGCCTTTGATGAGTTGTTTTACCATAAACTGTGTGAGACAATGCAGCAGAACAGATGAGTTTATTAGTGTTGACTGACATGTGTTGAAATCAATTGGAAGGCTTCCACCCCTCTTCTGAGTTGGTTAGCCCAATATCTAGGATAGGTCAGTCAATTAAGACGCTCAAAATAAATACTACCGTGAAAAGAAAGGAATGACCTATTTGTAAAAACTCGCTGTCGTCTTTAGTTTTTCAGTCATCTGATTGGTTTTGAAGACCCTGAAGTGTACCACCAACATCCATGTGTCCTCTACTGCCCTTCTGATTTTAGTGTTGGATTTGATTGCCATATCTCTGTAAACCTGTGTCTTTTTTTATGTGCAAGGATATCTTGAACTGGACAATCGTGACAAAGATTGTTGCCAAGCCAAAAAATCTTTTCCTTCACATTGTTATCATGTTTTCTTTTTTTCGCCCACTGTGGCACCATTTTATCCTACCTTTTCTTTGTCAAGCTGTTCTATCCCATCCTTTGATAGCACTGCATCTCAAATGCCTCCAAATGCCTTTCTTCTCGCTTGTTTATAGTGCATGTCTCCAAACCATACAGTGCCACAGACCAGATACATACATTGAGAATTATTTTACATAGGGTGTTGTTTGTACTTTTCGAAGTATATTTCTCTCTGAACACTGTTTTTACCATTGCAATTCTAGCTTACATCTTTACTGCTACGGGCGCCCTCTGAAATTATTTGCCCCTAAATATGGAAATTGGTTCAGTTGCTTTATCCATTGACCTTCTTTAACTAGATTTGCTACTTGTGGTTCTCTTACAATCACTATAACTTTTGTCTTCTTTATATTTATCTTCATTACGCATTCCTTTTTGCTAATTTTATTGATCAAGTGTTGTAAAGCCCTCTCTGGACTCCTTGAGTATGACCTGATTGTCTGCATTCTTGATAGCTTCCTAGCGTTTGTCTTAGAATATTACCCCGATATTGTAACCACCAATGGCTTGTTCCATCTCTCTCTCTGAGTATGCATTGAATAATCCAGAGGACAGTAGACAGCCCTGTCTCACCCCCCTTCCTTGGAATTAGGTCAGTCATTTTTCCCCTCAATGATATAATGCCATGTTGGTTGATGTAGAGATCTTGAACCAATCTGAGTATTGGTTGTTCAATCTTGAATCAATCTGAGTATTGGTTGTTCAATCTTGAATCAATCTGAGTATTGGTTGTTCAATCTTGAATCAATCTGAGTATTGGTTGTTCAATCTTGAATCAATCTGAGTATTGGTTGTTCAATCTTGAATCAATCTGAGTATTGGTTGTTCAATCTTGAATCAATCTGAGTATTGGTTGTTCAATCTTGAATCAATCTGAGTATTGGTTGTTCAATCTTGAATCAATCTGAGTATTGATTGTTCAATCTTGAATCAATCTGAGTATTGGTTGTTCAATCTTGAATCAATTTGGGGATCAAGATGCTGAGCAGCACATGAGCTGCAGCGGTCAGCAACCCAAAGCTGACTGCTTGCATGAGGGCCAACGAACCAGAGCTGCCAAGACCCTTCTACACCTCAACTGAGCAGACTGGCTGTAGAAGGGGTAGAAGAGGGAAGGCAACCTGGTACTAAATAATGCCTGCATAAGTCAGATGTGAAACCAAAAGGTGCAAATATCGCAGTCAAGCTGTAAGCTACGACACAACGCATTCTGTTCTCAGGACAACATCCTGCTACTTGCAAAGCCCTTTTCAGGGCTTGGTAGCGGGGGATAGAAAACAAACAAAGATGAAGAAGAATCAATTTGAGTATTGAGAAGGTGAAGTGAATGACTACATCACTAGGAGAAAGTGAAGTGAATGACTACATCAGCAGGAGAAGGTGAAGTGAATGACTACATCAGCAGGAGAAGGTGAAGTGAATGATTACATCAGTAGGAGAAGGTGAAGTGAATGACTACATCAGTAGGAGAAAGTGAAGTGAATGACATAATGAGAAAACCTTGTGATAGACATACATTCTGTGGATAGACAGAAAACACAGACAGAAAGGATCTTGAAATGCTTGCCAGTGGCAAAGAACACCCACAAATATGTACCTAAATTGACTACGTATGAGAGGTAAATCAGAAGGAAAATGTGAATTATTATTATCGTGGAAGTAATCGTGAACTATATTAACCGTGGATATAATTGTGAATTATATCAACCATGGAAGTAATCATGAATTATATTAACCGTGGATATAATTGTGAATTATATCAACCATGGAAGTAATTGTGAATTATATCAACCATGGAAGTAATCATGAATTATATTAACCGTGGATATAATTGTGAATTATATCAACCATGGAAGTAATTGTGAATTATATCAACCATGGAAGTAATTGTGAATTATATCAACCGTGAAAGTAATTGTGAATTATATCAACCATGGAAGTAATTGTGAATTATATCAACCATGGAAGTAATTGTGAATTATATCAACCGTGGAAGTAATCAAGCGAGATCGTTATGAAGTGATGGCCTGATCTTTTTTAATTCTCACCTTTCTCTTCTTTTTCTGAGTCTTCTTCCTCTTTACGCTTATCTTCCAGCTCCTTCTTTTTCCTTGGTGCAACAACTGGGACCTGTGCCTTTTTTTCAGTGATATAAAAAATAAACGAAAATAGCAAAATGTGAAGGAATAAAACGTTATTCACTAAGAATATTTACTCTTTATTTATTTATAGCTCAAATGACAATGTAAAATGCTAACAATTGTTACCAACAAACAGAACAGTAGGGTCTTGTTTTTACAATTGTTTGGATCATTTTTGTGACACATTGTCATATAAAAAATGTTCTTGAAAGAATTCCACCCTGACAACAATTTGTGCCATGACATATGCAAGACTCAGTTCAGGTTACGCTGTCTTCAGATAAGTTGTACGAATGTAGTTCATGTTGTATGTCGCTCGAGTTACCCCGTTGAAGAGTGAGAACCTAATGTATACTAAATGTTACTATAATTTAAGTGTAAACTTCTTACCATCTGATATTGCTACTGATATCACTAAGGAGTCGATTGTCACAAATTTGATGGCAGTGACTTTGATACCACTGACTTTCACACTCCTATTACAACAATGATGTCATAAATATTTGTTGTTCATTTTTTGAATATTTTTGTATGTATATTCATTGTCCCCAAACTTATATCTTGATAAAAGTATTTATTCTATTATAAACTAAACATAACTATCTCTGCAGTGTTTAACCCCATTCTGGGGACGTTAAGTGACACAGCTCACAACCGAAGGTGCTGAGTTCAATCCCCATCACAGCACCAGCCGTTACCCTGGGGAAGCAAACCCTTACATAAAATGCATGCTGAAGTCGGATGCACTGGGCCGAAAGGTGCAAAATAAAAACCACAGTGCAACGCACACCGCCTTGGGGAATAGATAAATAAGTCGAACGCAAAAAAAAACAACAACCCATTCCCAGAGTCTGACTGGAGGATTTATTGGGTTAAGAAAAAAAGACTTCCGTCTCTGGAGTCACCATGCAGTGTACAGGCTAGAGTTTTTAGTTTACCTCAGATAGAAATACACCTAGGCATTACCAAGATTTTGAATCCAGGTGAAGAAACCAGTATCCTAACTGCTCTTAATATATGCACCTCAATTAGCTATATATTAAAAACTTCAAAATCCTTTTCCTGATATCTACAGCTAATAGTTACCAAAAAAAATTAATTGTAATGGAAGCTTTCAAAAATATGATTTGTGTTAGTTGTCATTAAACAATATATTAGGATGGTTCAAAGAAACATAAACCTATTTTAACAGAGAATAACAATCAATTTGTTATCATTAATTGTTATCTACTCAGTCTGAATAACAATCAATATAATATCATTAATTGTTATCTACTCAGTCTGCAAATATCTAGGTCATGCACTAACCAACCCAGCCACATGGCATAAACAGTCAATGGTTACAGTGAGGGGGCAGAAATTACAAGCGGTTGAAAAATTATTTGGCTACCTTGCAAGCACGCTGTCGAGATCAGTGACTATTGTTGATGACCTGGCTAATAGAATAGCAAAGGCCAGCTCAGCTTTTCGTTGAATGTGCTCAACAGTATGGAAATGTCGAGGAATCAGCATAACGACTCAGCTGAAGGTATTTCGTGCCGTTATTCTCCTAACTGCGCTACACATGTGAGAGCTGGACTGTTTATGTTGGTGACATCAGGAGGTTCAATCATTTCTACATGAATTGTCTGAGACGCATGTTGCATATTTGCTAGCAGGACCATATCACAAATAGTGAAGTGCTATTCAAAGCCAATATGCCAGGTATTCATGTCCTTTTGCGAAAAACCCAACTTAGATGACCTTGTTCAAATGTCAAGCCAAATGCTTCCAAAGAGGCTTCTGTATAGTGAAAAAGAACATCCGAACAGGGACGTCCAAAAAAGCATTTCAAGGACGGTCTTCTTCTTCTTCTTCTTCGTTCGTTCTCAATCTCCCACTGCCAAACCCTGAAAGGGCTTAAGTTGCAGAATGTAGTCCAGAGAACGGAATGCGTTGTGTCGTAGTTTACAGCTTGGCTGCGATATTTGCACCTTTCGGTCCAACACATCCGACTTCAGCAAGCATTTATTGAGTACCGGGTTAGCATTCCCTCTTCGATACCTGCTCCTTAGCCAGTCTGCCCTGCTGCAGCCTGTTATCCAGGATCACCGGGTGGAGGTGTAGAAGGGTCTTGGCAGCTTTGGTTCGCTGGCCCTGACGCTAGCAGTCAGCTATGGGTCGCTAACCACTGCAGCTCTTGTGCTGCTCAGCATCTTGATCCCCAAGGACGGTCTGAAAGAGTCCCTTAAGTGCTGTTAAACATGCATTAACACCTGGGAAAACCTCGAATTAGCATGATGAGTCACAAGCGCATCCACATACTCAAGGATGCAGTAGGACATGGGATAATGTTGGTGGTCCTCATCAACAACAATGGATGAATTTTTATTACAAATATCTAGATATATTATAATATCACTGTGATAATTTAGGAATGAAAGTTTAAGTTAAAAATCAAATAAAAATCGACGGATAACAGGGGTGCAGAACAGGTCTTGTGGATACAAACAGCTGAACAGTGTATATTTCAAGCAGGCAGTGACAAACAGACATATCAAGGAAAATATATGGTTCTCTGAGCAGTTCTGAAACTTTATATAGTTCTCTGAGCAGTTCTGAAACTTTAAATAGTTCTCTAAGCAGTTCTGAAACTATATGGTTATCTGAGCAGTTCTGAAACTTTATATAGTTCTGTGAGCAGTTCTGAAACTTTATATGGTTCTTTGGGCAGTGCTAAAATATATGGTTCTTTGAGCAGTGATGAAACATATAGTTCTTTGGGCAGTGCTAAAACATATAGTTCTTTGGGCAGTGATGAAACTTGATATGGCTCTTTGGGCAGTGATGAAACTTGATATGGTTATTTGGGCAGTGCAAAAACATATAGTTCTTTTGGCAGTTCTGAAACTCTATATGGTTCTTTGGGCAGTGCAAAAACATATAGTTCTTTTGGCAGTTCTGAAACTCTATATGGTTCTTTGGGCAGTGCTTCTTCTTTGTTGTTCGTTCTGACATCTTGTCTTAGTCTACAGCGAGGCTGCAATATCTGCACCTTCAAATCCAATACATCAAGATAGATTCAGAATGGCACATTTTTGGGACCAGGTTTGTCTTCTCTCTTTGATCCCTATTCCCTCAACCAGGCTGCATTCATGTCGCCATTTAGAGCTGGAATAGGGTCTTGGACATCTCTGGCCGGCTGACCCTGATGCAAGCAGTCAGCTATGTCTCTAATTGCAGTCATCCCATTCACAGCTTCTTTGACAGTGCTGAAACATGATATGGTAGGATAGAAGGACTGAAACAGGAGTTCCAGAAGAGATGGACACTGAAGAGTCCAAATTTTATTCTGTTTTGGTTGCCTTTAACCATTTCTCCACCACTAAGGTCACTAAAACAACATCAAATCACATATATCTGGACACTATTTCTCCACCACTAAGGTCCCCAAAGCAACATCAAATCACAGGTATCTGGACTTCATTTCTCCACCACTAAGGTCACCAAAACAACATCAAATCACAGGTATCTGGACACCATTTCTCTACCACTAAGGTCACCAAAACAACATCAAATCAATCTAAAATGTGCAAACTGATATTCTATTTCATACAGTTGATGAAAATAGTCAACATCATTTTGTTATCAAAAATAACAAATCACCATCGAGAGCTATGTATCACAAAAGTACAAAAACCACTTATTGATCTTTAATGTTATATAGCAATCGTTGTGTTTTATAGGTAAGACTTCCATCTAGCGTTCCCAGGAAACAGGTTGTTTTCAAGGCAGTATTGCTGGCAAGATGTGGATCGACTTGATCCCCGTAGTTGTGAGCATTACACAGATGAAGCCAATCATAGTAAAACTGCCTTGAGGACCACGGTCCACCTTTATCAGCCCACTCAGAATTGAGGAAAGCTACTATAATTCGCCCCATAGCATCCATTTCAGGGCACACAAAAGAGTAAACTTACTCATTTTTGGCATTCAATAATAACAAAAATAGTTACAGTTACTTTTTAGACCTATATATTAATGTCAATTTATTCACACAAAACATACAAATGTACATATTTTAATGTTAAGTTTATAGTACAGTTTGTATTAGTCTGGTGTACGATTTTTCATCAAGTACACATCAACATGCAAGGAAGAGAGGTATGGATAGATAGGACATGATGAATGAGGAATTAGGATATGGTCGAGAAATTGGATGTAAAATAAAGAACAGCTCAAGCATTATGTAATAATATGGGAATAACTGAATACACAATTGTGTGAGAGTGTAAAATTATTTGGGGATAATGGAACACATAATTGTGTGAGAGTATAAAATAATTGGGCAATAATGGAACACATAATTGTGTGAGAGTATAAAATGATTGGGCAATAATGGAACACATAATTGTGTGAGAGTATAAAATAATTGGGCAATAATGGAACACATAATTGTGTGAGAGTATAAAATAATTGGGCAATAATGGAACACATAATTGTGTGAGAGTATAAAATAATTGGGCAATAATGGAACACATAATTGTGTGAGAGTATAAAATAATTGGGCAATAATGGAACACATAATTGTGTGAGAGTATAAAATAATTGGGCAATAATGGAACACATAATTGTGTGAGAGTATAAAATAATTGGGCAATAATGGAACACATAATTGTGTGAGAGTATAAAATAATTGGGCAATAATGGAACACATAATTGTGTGAGAGTATAAAATAATTGGGCAATAATGGAACACATAATTGTGTGAGAGTATAAAATAATTGGGCAATAATGGAACACATAATTGTGTGAGAGTATAAAATAATTGGGCAATAATGGAACACACAATTGTGTGAGAGTATAAAATAATTGGGCAATAATGGAACACACAATTGTGTGAGAGTATAAAATAATTGGGCAATAATGGAACACACAATTGTGTGAGAGTATAAAATAATTGGGCAATAATGGAACACACAATTGTGTGAGAGTATAAAATAATTGGGCAATAATGGAACACACAATTGTGTGAGAGTATAAAATAATTGGGCAATAATGGAACACATAATTGTGTGAGAGTATAAAATAATTGGGCAATAATGGAACACATAATTGTGTGAGAGTATAAAATAATTGGGCAATAATGGAACACATAATTGTGTGAGAGTATAAAATAATTGGGCAATAATGGAACACATAATTGTGTGAGAGTATAAAATAATTGGGCAATAATGGAACACATAATTGTGTGAGAGTATAAAATAATTGGGCAATAATGGAACACATAATTGTGTGAGAGTATAAAATAATTGGGCAATAATGGAACACATAATTGTGTGAGAGTATAAAATAATTGGGCAATAATGGAACACATAATTGTGTGAGAGTATAAAATAATTGGGCAATAATGGAACACATAATTGTGTGAGAGTATAAAATAATTGGGCAATAATGGAACACATAATTGTGTGAGAGTATAAAATAATTGGGCAATAATGGAACACATAATTGTGTGAGAGTATAAAATAATTGGGCAATAATGGAACACATAATTGTGTGAGAGTATAAAATAATTGGGCAATAATGGAACACATAATTGTGTGAGAGTATAAAATAATTGAGCAATAATGGAACACATAATTGTGTGAGAGTATAAAATAATTGGGCAATAATGGAACACATAATTGTGTGAGAGTATAAAATAATTGGGCAATAATGGAACACATAATTGTGTGAGAGTATAAAATAAATGGGCAATAATGAAACACATAATTGTGTGAGAGTATAAAATAATTGGGCAATAATGGAACACACAATTGTGTGAGAGTATAAAATAATTGGGCAATAATGGAACACACAATTGTGTGAGAGTATAAAATAATTGGGCAATAATGGAACACACAATTGTGTGAGAGTATAAAATAATTGGGCAATAATGGAACACACAATTGTGTGAGAGTATAAAATAATTGGGCAATAATGGAACACACAATTGTGTGAGAGTATAAAATAATTTGGCAATAATGGAACACACAATTGTGTGAGAGTATAAAATAATTGGACAATAATGGAACACACAATTGTGTGAGAGTATAAAATAATTGGGCAATAATGGAACACATAATTGTGTGAGAGTATAAAATAATTGGGCAATAATGGAACACATAATTGTGTGAGAGTATAAAATAATTGGGCAATAATGGAACACATAATTGTGTGAGAGTATAAAATAATTGGGCAATAATGGAACACATAATTGTGTGAGAGTATAAAATAATTGGGCAATAATGGAACACATAATTGTGTGAGAGTATAAAATAATTGGGCAATAATGGAACACTTAATTGTGTGAGAGTATAAAATAATTGGGCAATAATGGAACACATAATTGTGTGAGTATAAAATAATTGGGCAATAATGGAACACATAATTGTGTGAGAGTATAAAATAATTGGGCAATAATGGAACACATAATTGTGTGAGAGTATAAAATAATTGGGCAATAATGGAACACATAAGTGTGTGAGAGTATAAAATAATTGGGCAATAATGGAACACATAATTGTGTGAGAGTATAAAATAATTGGGCAATAATGGAACACATAATTGTGTGAGAGTATAAAATAATTGGGCAATAATGGAACACATAATTGTGTGAGAGTATAAAATAATTGGGCAATAATGGAACACACAATTGTGTGAGAGTATAAAATAATTGGGCAATAATGGAACACATAATTGTGTGAGAGTATAAAATAATTGGGCAATAATGGAACACATAATTGTGTGAGAGTATAAAATAATTGGGCAATAATGGAACACATAAGTGTGTGAGAGTATAAAATAATTGGGCAATAATGGAACACATAATTGTGTGAGAGTATAAAATAATTGGGCAATAATGGAACACATAATTGTGTGAGAGTATAAAATAATTGGGCAATAATGGAACACATAATTGTGTGAGAGTATAAAATAATTGGGCAATAATGGAACACATAATTGTGTGAGAGTATAAAATAATTGGGCAATAATGGAACACATAATTGTGTGAGAGTATAAAATAAATGGGCAATAATGAAACACATAATTGTGTGAGAGTATAAAATAATTGGGCAATAATGGAACACACAATTGTGTGAGAGTATAAAATAATTGGGCAATAATGGAACACACAATTGTGTGAGAGTATAAAATAATTGGGCAATAATGGAACACACAATTGTGTGAGAGTATAAAATAATTGGGCAATAATGGAACACACAATTGTGTGAGAGTATAAAATAATTGGGCAATAATGGAACACACAATTGTGTGAGAGTATAAAATAATTTGGCAATAATGGAACACACAATTGTGTGAGAGTATAAAATAATTGGACAATAATGGAACACACAATTGTGTGAGAGTATAAAATAATTGGGCAATAATGGAACACATAATTGTGTGAGAGTATAAAATAATTGGGCAATAATGGAACACATAATTGTGTGAGAGTATAAAATAATTGGGCAATAATGGAACACATAATTGTGTGAGAGTATAAAATAATTGGGCAATAATGGAACACATAATTGTGTGAGAGTATAAAATAATTGGGCAATAATGGAACACATAATTGTGTGAGAGTATAAAATAATTGGGCAATAATGGAACACTTAATTGTGTGAGAGTATAAAATAATTGGGCAATAATGGAACACATAATTGTGTGAGAGTATAAAATAATTGGGCAATAATGGAACACATAATTGTGTGAGAGTATAAAATAATTGGGCAATAATGGAACACATAATTGTGTGAGAGTATAAAATAATTGGGCAATAATGGAACACATAAGTGTGTGAGAGTATAAAATAATTGGGCAATAATGGAACACATAATTGTGTGAGAGTATAAAATAATTGGGCAATAATGGAACACATAATTGTGTGAGAGTATAAAATAATTGGGCAATAATGGAACACATAATTGTGTGAGAGTATAAAATAATTGGGCAATAATGGAACACACAATTGTGTGAGAGTATAAAATAATTGGGCAATAATGGAACACATAATTGTGTGAGAGTATAAAATAATTGGGCAATAATGGAACACACAATTGTGTGAGAGTATAAAATAATTGGGCAATAATGGAACACATAATTGTGTGAGAGTATAAAATAATTGGGCAATAATGGAACACATAATTGTGTGAGAGTATAAAATAATTGGGCAATAATGGAACACATAATTGTGTGAGAGTATAACAAAGACAGTTTTTACCAACAGTTTATCTACAAAATAAATATTACTACATAAACAAACTGAAACATAAACACGACATTGGGTTTGAATGGCTAAATATGAAGCAAGATAACACCAATAAACAGAGATCATAGTCTGAAAGTGACCGTGACAGTTCAGTGATAGGCAACTCGTCAAACAGTACTGCAACAGCCGAAAAAGTGACAGTTAAAAGATGTTCCCCTATTGCAGTGGAAAGGAGTCTACGACGCGAGTCCTGACTCCTTATGTGTCACCTCTCTGTTGTCTGTTTATTTTTTCAGAACAGGATTTCAATCCGTGCATCTTTGGTTGTTAGATCATGTTTAGTTGTAAAGAAAGTTGGTCTTGTATCAGATGCTACCATACAGGATGCAGTGCTGGAGGCATAGTTGAGGGTGAGTGGTTCCACTCCTTGCTGTCCTGACTTTTCTAACACAGGAGCAGAACTCTATCACGTTGCTGCAAGGGACAAGCACTTTAATCGCTCTTTGTCTTCATCGTTTCCTCTTAATCGATCACATCTATTTCACTGTTACGTTTCTCTCACCACCATACAGTTTATTCTCCATTCAAACCATGCTGCCAACTATTTATCTGTTTAACAACTTCAAACCTAAAATAGTCATTTCAATTTTTTCCACAGCTTGCATAAGATCTTTTTGGCATCTTCTTTGAAGCTTTTCAATTGCCATTTCTTTTAAAACTGTTTGTTCAGACCATTGTGTTTCAATAAAACACATTCTGTGCTCCCAGACCATCTACAACTTCTGCTATGAACCACGGAGAACTGAGACTCTAGTTCAATCGGGCACAACATACTGACCAGGACATCATTTCAGATTCAGGCATAATATACTGACCAAGACCACTATCTCTCTTCCATGCAGCATTCCCTGGAAATGGGCTGTTTTCAAGGCATGCTGGCTGACGAGATATGGATCGCTCAGGATGTGAGGAAAGCTACTACAGCCTCCACTTAACTTCCTTTCCAGAACGCACAAAAGAGTAAACTTACTAATTGTGGGTATTCAACAACAACAATGAACCACTCTTTCTGAACATATTACCAACATAAAGTCCGCTATTAGCTCAATCACTAAAATTTGGTTAGGTGAGTTAGTGGAGGTCGGTCAGTCTCTTTGAAACTTTGTATTATCCCAAAACATCTTACTGACGACAAAAGAATAGGAACACTGTATCCTATCTATGCTGTAAAAAGGGACTAAAGGCAATTGTGCATGGGGCTAGCAACCTCATCATGTAAAACAAATTGCTAGAGAAACCAGCACTGCAAAAGCACGCAAAGTGCGTTGGTGTAGGTTTTAGAAAAGAAGCCAACTGTAGTGTATTCTCTGGCTGGAGTGAAAGAAAGGCCAGAAACAAAAAAAAAACATTCACCCAGCAATCGTTTAAATATGGGAAAGCTTAAAATACTGTTTTAATGTACCTAGTCTCTGATAAAGGCCTATTTAGGTTGGAACACCTGTCCAGGTCTCTTACTGTTATCCAAAACTACATTTTAACATTGCTTGTACTCCAGACATTATTGGTGATAGGGTTTGCTGTAGATTTTCATACATTTCCAATCCAGGTAAGTTTACTCTTTCATATATTCCCATAGATAGGTTTACTGAAGATTTTCATATATTTCCCATCCAGGTAGGGTTTACTGCAGACTTTCATACATTTCCCATCCAGGTAGGGTTTATTGTAGACGTTCATACATTTCCAATCCAGGTCAGTTTATTGAAAATGTTTGTACATTTCCCATTCAGGTAGGTTTACTGCAGACTTTCATACATTCCCCATCCATGTATGTCTACTGCAGATCCTCGTACATTCTCCATTCTGACAGATTTGCTGCCATTTCCTAGATTTAAACAAAATGATGGCTAGAACATACTATCCTACTGAGGAGATATTGTCTGACAGAACAGAGCAACACATTTTATAAAAAGATGGAAGCTCATCTCCTTATATAACTCAACACAACAACAAGTAAACTTCAGCAACAAAATACAAATCACTTGAAATCCAGTAATAGGAACATAAGCACAAAAAGTGGCATTTCATTTTTTGTGAGTACTGTTAGCCTTGTAAATTATGAGGAAAAAAATGTTCTTAGTTGAGTATAGATGGCATGTTAAAAGAAATTTTGTTACAGTCATTCTTCTTCCCCTTGTAATTTAAGGCTGCTAAGCGAGAAATATCTAGAACAGCAGCAAAAACTGTATCATGTGTTTGTGGATTTTAAGAAGGCGTTTGATAGGGTATGGCATAAAGCGCTATGGGCAACCATGAGGATGTATAAAATCAACGGAAATATTATAACGGTCCTTGAACACCTGTATGACAAAGTGTCCAGAACAGTTCTTGTGAATGGGAGGCGAGGGGACTGGTTCTGCACATCAATTGGTGTGAGACAGGGGTGTATACTCTCTCCAACTCTTTTCAATATATTCCTTGAAGGAATTATGAGTGAGGCACTTGGAGGTCAAGTTGGTACTGTCAAGATAGGGGGCCGAACGGTTACCAAACTTCGTTTTGCAGATGACATCGACGGGTTGGCGGGTTCAGAAGCAGAACTCCAGGAATGGGTCAGAAGGCTCGATAAAACAGCTCTTGACTATGGTATGGAGACAAGCGCTGCAAAGACAAAATTAATGACCAACAACGCCGAGGGCTTCAACAGCAAGATAAAAACTAATGGTCAGGAACTCGAAGTGGTTGACCATTTTAAATATCTAGGGTCGATTCTCAGTGATGAAGGATCAAAATGTGAGGTGTTGGCCAGAATAGCACAGACAATAGCGGCGCTTGCACGGCTTAACAAAATCTGGCAAGATAAACGGTAAGCACTATGCACGAAAATCAGATTAATGCGGACACCAGTCCTGTCAATATTCCTCTATGCTTGTGAGACATGGACAGTTACAGCTGACCTTCAACGAAGGATACAGGTCTTAAAGGTGAGATGTTTCCGAAGACTTTTAAACGTCACGTACAAATGAGGAAATACGAGACAGAATTACAACAGCAATAGGGCCTTTTAAAGACCTCTTGGCAACTGTCAAAAGAAACTCGCTTGGCACGGTCACATATCGAGATCAAATGGTCTTGCAAATACGATCCTCCACGGAAAGGTGTAAGGCAGACAACTAAGAGGCCGTCCCAAAAAGAGGTGGGAGGACCAATCTCCGACTAGACGAGGCACAGGCAGCGGCCGCTAACATAGAAGGGTGGTGTGGTGTTGTAAGGATGTCTTCGTGTGTGCCCCAACAACCTCACCAGTTACGGGAAGACCTGTCCTGACATGCATCAGTCCCATCTCTTCAAACCTTCATGGACATCTTGTTTGAGTCTCATCTCTTCAAACCTTCATGGACATCTTGTTTGAGTCTCATCTCTTCAAACCTTCATGGACATCATGTTTGAGTCTCATCTCTTCAAACCTTCATGGACATCTTGTTTGAGTCTCATCTCTTCAAACCTTCATGGATATCTTGTTTGAGTCTCATCTCTTCAAACCTTCATGGCCATCGTGTTTGAGTCTCATCTCTTCAAACCTTCATGGCCATCTTGTTTGAGTCTCATCTCTTCAAACATTCATGGACATCTTGTTGGAGTCTCATCTCTTCAAACCTTCATGGACATCTTGTTTGAGTCTCATCTCTTCAAACATTCATGGACATCTTGTTTGAGTCTCATCTCTTAAAACCTTCATGGACATCTTGTTTGAGTCTCATCTCTTCAAACATTCATGGACATCTTGTTTGAGTCTCATCTCTTCAAACATTCATGGACATCTTGTTTGAGTCTCATCTCTTCAAACATTCATGGACATCTTGTTGGAGTCTCATCTCTTCAAACCTTCATGGACATCTTGTTTGAGTCTCATCTCTTCAAACATTCATGGACATCTTGTTTGAGTCTCATCTCTTCAAACCTTCATGGCCATCTTGTTTGAGTCTCATCTCTTCAAACATTCATGGACATCTTGTTGGAGTCTCATCTCTTCAAACCTTCATGGACATCTTGTTTGAGTCTCCTCTCTTCTAACATTCATGGACATCTTGTTGGAGTCTCATCTCTTCAAACCTTCATGGCCATCTTGTTTGAGTCTCATCTCTTCAAACATTCATGGACATCTTGTTGGAGTCTCATCTCTTCAAACCTTCATGGACATCTTGTTTGAGTCTCATCTCTTCAAACATTCATGGACATCTTGTTGGAGTCTCATCTCTTCAAACCTTCATGGACATCTTGTTTGAGTCTCATCTCTTCAAACATTCAAGGACATCTTGTTGGAGTCTCATCTCTTCAAACCTTCATGGACATCTTGTTTGAGTCTCATCTCTTCAAACATTCATGGACATCTTGTTGGAGTCTCATCTCTTCAAACCTTCATGGACATCTTGTTTGAGTCTCATCTCTTCAAACATTCAAGGACATCTTGTTGGAGTCTCATCTCTTCAAACCTTCATGGACATCTTGTTTGAGTCTCATCTCTTCAAACATTCATGGACATCTTGCTGGAGTCTCATCTCTTCAAACCTTCATGGCCATCTTGTTTGAGTCTCCTCTCTTCAAACCTTCATGGACATCGTGTTGGAGTCTCATCTCTTCAAACCTTCATGGACATCTTGTTGGAGTCTCATCTCTTCAAACCTTCATGGACATCTTGTTTGAGTCTCATCTCTTCAAACCTTATGAACATCTTGTTGGAGCCTCATCTCTTCAAACCATCATGGACATCTTGTTGGAGCCTCATCTCTTCAAACCTTATGAACATCTTGTTGGAGCCTCATCTCTTCAAACCATCATGGACATCTTGTTGGAGCCTCATCTCTTCAAACCTTATGAACATTTTGTTGGAGCCTCATCTCTTCAAACCTTCATGGACATCTTGTTTGAGTCTCATCTCTTCAAACCTTCATGGACATCTTGTTGGAGCCTCATCTCTTCAAACCTTATGAACATTTTGTTGGAGCCTCATCTCTTCAAACCATCATGGACATCGTGTTGGAGTCTCATCTCTTCAAACCTAATGAACATTTTGTTGGAGCCTCATCTCTTCAAACCATCATGTGTTGGACTTCTGCTACTTAAAAAAAAAAGCAGGGCGAAAACTGCATGTCTGCCTCAAGAAAAGAAGACTGAGAAAAGCACTGAATGTGCTCTTTCAATTGTAGTTTCTGTAGCAATCTGTTTTACATGTTGAGATTGCTAACTCCAAGTACAACCCTCTTTAGTCACCTTGTATGACCTGCTTATAAAGTAACACTGACCCTATTTTTTGCTTCCCATGATTCCACACAGATTATGTTTTTACATTGATATTTGTGATTGTAAATATTTATGCCAAAACAAGACTTGTTATTAATAATTTGTATTTATATTATATTATTTATTAATTATAATTAAATTATATTTTCAAACATTAGCAACATGCATCTTGCCGTCAACTATGTTAGTGTAATATGCAGATATTCTGGAATATATATGCCAATAATGACATGAGGTTAAATATAAATCTGCTAACAATTTATAGCCAGGGAAGGTTGTAAATGTATAATTAACATGGCAGTTTGTGCAATGAAACAAACAAAATGCACTCAGAAAAAAGGGAATATAAAAATCCAGATATAGATAAAATAATACAATAAAATAAGAACAAACGATTATGAGAAAAACTACTGGAAAGGTACTGAAAAAGTGTACTCTTACTAAGGGTAATGCTCTGGCAGTTAGTTGCTCCGCTTGAAGGCCTTCATCTTTGCCCTTATTCTGTTCTGTTGTCTCATTGCCATTCTCATCCTTCTTATGATCATCTGCTTTGTTCAGTTCGAGAGTATCGTTCAATTTACTTCCATATTCAGAAGCTAAATCCAAGATGTCTTTCCTTTCATCTTCATCTTCTTTCTCCTCTGCATTATTATTATTTTCGTATTCTTCATTACTCTCACTGTCATCCTCATCATCTCCATCACTGCCATCCTGTAGCTGACCTTGACCCTGAAATGTCACATACCTTTAAAAATAATGCTGTAGAGCATCAAAGAAGAATAATAAGTAGGACACGCCCAGTACATGAAACTTGAATAAATGTTAACTGAAACGTTAAGTGGGTCGGTGAGATGGGAGAGTTGAGGAGGGAAGAGATTGGTACGATGGAGGGGGGGGGGGGGGGGGAGAATATGAACGCACTGACTGGGATAATATGGGTGTAGGGATTGGTCCTTTGATGGGGGAAGAGATTTGCAGATTGAGAAATTGAAGAAAGTGCAATGAGCATGTGAGGGAGGAAAGGAATATGGGGAGAGGATTGAAAAAATTCTGCACTTCGATAATTTTCTTTGGCAACACGTGGTACCTCAACTAGTCAACAATATTTTAATTGACCTGGCTTAGTGACTCCTTTTCTGCTATAAGTTGTAGAGATATCCTTATATTTTTTGTGTGTGTGTGTGGCCTATAGTGTGTGTGGCCTATAGTGTGTGTGGCCTATAGTGTGTGTGGCCTATTGTGTGTGTGGCCTATAGTGTGTGTGGCCTATTATGTGTGTGGCCTATAGTGTGTGTGGCCTATAGTGTGTGTGGCCTATTGTGTGTGTGGCCTATAGTGTGTGTGGCCTATTGTGTGTGTGTGGCCTATAGTGTGTGTGGCCTATAGTGTGTGTGGCCTATAGTGTGTGTGGCCTATTGTGTGTGTGGCCTATAGTGTGTGTGGCATATTGTGTGTGTGGCCTATAGTGTGTGTGGCCTATAGTGTGTGTGGCCTATAGTGTGTGAATACACAGACGGAGAAGAGAGCTCAAGACATAACAGAAAGAGGGAAGATGTGGACACAGCTCAGGAAAGGAGGACTTGGTGTGTAGTTGTTGAAGACCTGTTCTCCACAGGGAGTTGAAATGTTATGATTGATTCTTTACTTCTTTACCAGGCACCAATAAGACATGATTGATTCTTTACTTCCTTATCAGGCACCGATAAGACATGATTGATTCTTTACTTCCTTATCAGGCACCGATAAGACATGAGCAATATTATAATTATAATGTGAAAAAAACTAATGTGGAGATGTAATGTCTTCCACTCTCTGTAATGTCTTCCACTCTCTGTAATGTCTTCCACTCTCTGTAATGTCTTCCACTCTATGTAATGTCTTCCACTCTCTGTAATGTCTTCCACTCTATGTAATGTCTTCCACTCTCTGTAATGTCTTCCACTCTCTGTAATGTCTTCCACTCTCTGTAATGTCTTCCACTGTCTGCAATGTCTTCAACTCTCTGTAATGTCTTCAAGCCTCTGTAGCTGTGTTGACGGTGTAATTACTTCACTTGTTTAATTTATTACATATCTGTATGGACATCCATTATTTTCTTGTTAATGTCTACATAGCCGTTATCAATATTCTTATAATCATATCTACAACAACTGTGTGGAGCTAATCTGTGGTCTGGTTACTATAACTTTGTTGTGAAGTTGTATAAAGCAATATCACAAATTGGTCATTTGCAATGACAATGAACTCATTTCTATCTATCGTTATTACATTGTTTTTGGTCTTTGTTCGTATACGATCTTTCTATTTTTAAACAAACGCTGCTTTAAACTTTGAGCTTTATTTGTATATTACTTAATAAAGACCTTTTCAGTTGAAAAGCACGATGGTGTACTAATTTATGATTGCATTATTATTATGTGTGACATCACTGATGTTTAGTTTCAGCGCGGCCCGCACATATTCTATTTTTAGCGTTGTACGAAGACTCTGGCTAGCATCGACCTTACAACTTTAATTATTTTCTGTGTTTATTAAGTTGATAATAGCAGTTGCTTGATATTCAAATCTGATATTTTGTGGTTTTTTGTTTGTTTGTTTCATTCACCTGCTTATCGGGGGACGACGTGGGCTAGTGGTTAAGTGACACGACTCATAATCAAAGGTGCTGGGTTCGATCCCCATCACAGCATCGGCCATTACCCCGGGGAAGCAAACCCTTAGAAAATGAAGGAGGAAGCAGACCCTTACATAAAATGCATGCTGAAGTCGGATGCACTGGGCCGACAGGCGCAAAAATAAAAACCACAGTGCAATGTACACTGCCTTGGGGAAAAGATAAATAAGGCGAATGCAAAAAAAAATTAAAAAATTCACCTGCTTTTCTAAAGTGGAGTGTTGTACTGTGTTTTGAGAATTATGATCCAGTGCATCCGACTTCAGCAAGCATTCTTTGAATGGGTTCACATCGCAGTACAACCTACTGTTTCATGAATCTGAACACATGCATGCTTAGTTTGTGAGCCACAGAACTAGCCACTTAGCTACGATTATATCTACTAACAAGAGAAGAAACTTTAGCAACAAGTACAACAAATAACTAACTAGCGTACAGTTTGTTACAAACATACACACATTAGATACAAACATATGTGCATTGATGTACATGCACTTCAAGTACATGCTTAAACAAATAAGAATAGATCAATGGATGAACAAAATCATGATGTCTACCTGTAGCTGTGGAGGTTTCCGTCGTGGTGAAACCATGGGAGGAACTTTGTTGCTGGTCTGACCAGGAGAAAGAGAATATTGAATTTTATGTACAGAGAAAATAAACTACCAACACAGATTTCTATCAAATATCACAAATAATGGTTTTCTGCAGTAAAAATTAGCTACTAATATAGTAAATAATGAACTGATGACATTTATAAAAGGATAAATGTAACAAATTCATATATAATCTAAAGTATAATATTTAAAAAAAATATAAATGTAAAATGAATCAACTAAATAATAAGAAACTTGCGTGAATAAATTTTTCAAGCAAGAAGTCACAAAAACCTCAAAAGAAGATAATATTCCAAATAAAATAAAAATACTTCTAAACATTGAAGAAACCAAATTATCACAGCAAAATACAATGATCAAACAGACATATAAAAGACATAATTTAGTTCAGTATAATAAATTACCATTAAACATGCAGGAAACAAAATTACTACAGTAAAATAAAATGTATCAAATAAACATAAAGGAAATAAATTAATTCAGTAAAATAAACATTCCACAAAACACAAGAGAAAGAATTTAATTAAGCAAAACTATACAACAAACCCATAAGAAACAATCTAATTCAGTAAAATAAAAATACAAGACAATATAGAAGCAAATAATCTTATTCAGTACTGCTATATAAATGATTTATTTTAAAATGATGAAATCTTAGTCAGGAAAAATACAAAGAAAGATTTTAAAGGTTGGCAAAAAATGAAATGTCTGCCGGAACAAAATAATTTTAAAAAACTAGGTGTCTTTAGATTTACTTTTATGTATTGCGTAAAACATCATGTAACCATTTTTTTTATAACAGTTGAAACAAGAGAATAAAATCCAATGGAAAACAAGGTCAAGCTCAGAAAGATACCACTTATATTTTCAATTTATAAATGGATAACACACTTGCATGGATTCTGGATATTGGACTTTGGTCCATAGAGAAATTGGCAAAAACTAATAACTTCTTCCCAAGCTTGTTTATAAGAGATGCCCAATGATGAATGAGAAGAGACTGATGATTTGTCTGAGTAAAGCATCTAATAAGAAATATTAGGAAACGGGATAATGAATACTCAAAGGAATTTTGTGGTCCCTGGTCTAAGGTATACAAGGAATTATATGGACCATGGTCTAAATGAAGCAAGGAATTATGTGGTACTTTGTCTATGAGAAGCAAAAAATTATGTGGCCCCTGGTGTAAGGAATGCAAGGAATTGTGTGGTCCATGGTTTAAGGGAAGCATGGAATTATGTAATCTTTGGGTTACGGTTAGCAAGGACATTTACAGACTGAATGTCAACAAAGTATATGAGGGGAATTATTAGGAATAGTTTTGTAGAAAGATATACACACATGAACGAATGCAACAGACCTTAATCATTCATCATACAAGCATATAATACCATATATACACACATGAACGAATGCAACAGACCTTAATCATTCATCATACAAGCATATAATACCATATAAAAATGATGTACAAGTTTTCTAAATAGCCCTGTCAAAGATTTACAGACGGAAGCAAATTCAATCAAATGTTAGTAGTAAATATGTCAGACACATACGAGCAGATGTGGTTATTCTCATTAGATAGCTGCTTAGTAAATCCAACTGACACAGTGGTTCTTAAACTTGAAGAACACCCCCCGTGTTAGTTAGTACCCGTGTGACCAATCGCAAGTGTACAAGAATAACAATTCATGCAGATAATAAATGATGACCTCAATTGCGTTCTTATATGTGAATCATGGAGAATCAGTTAACAAATTTGATGTAACAGTGATGTGAATTTACAGAAGAATGTTAGGAATACCATTGCAAACAAATATATATATATATATATTAATACATATACTGTAAGATACTGGAATATTATGGTGTACAAGGCCAGTTTCTTGATAATGTCAGGGCACTGTATCATTCGAGTATAAACGTCGTCAGAATGACTGATGGTGTCACAGATGCTTTTCAAATCACTACCGGCGTGAGACATGGGTGTGTCCTTTCTCCTCTTTTGTTAAACAACTTTATAGACAAAATTGCACCAGAGACCAGTCAAATTGAGACATTTGAAGCAGAACAGAACTCAATACACTAATACTCTTTGCAGATGATCAGTGTCTACTGTATGACGATAAAAATAAACTGCAAAATCACATGAACGTGCTTGTGAGACTACCTGAGGTAAATATGACATGTGAATTAGCGAGAACAAAACAGAAACTATGAGCATCAGTAGAACACCTGGGCTACTTAACATAAGTGTAAATGATATTGCTCTTCAACAGGCCCATAAGTTCAAGTATTTGGATGCTATTTTTTGGCAGACGGTAGGATCGACAGATAAATTTAGACGTGTCAGAACACATCTGTAGTGACTTATCAGCTGTCACCACTGCTTAGGCGTGGAAGCATTAGCTTTGCAGCAAAATAACAGCTGATAACCAGCATATTTAAGCTGATTATGCTACCAGTGCCAAACATGGCCTCTGTCCAGGGTGTGTGAGAGCAGAATTTCAACGTGCGAAATGAAGTGTTTGAGGAAGGTCATCGATGTTACCAAGAAAGATAGAATGCTAACGACAACATAGGTAGTATGGCCAGCACTACGACGTGTCCCGAATAGGTTTTCAGGCAGAAAATAAGTTTGGTGTGGTCATCTCATGAGAATGCACCCTCATCAACTTCCACTGATGGCTTACAAAGCTGGTAGATCCGGCTACAGGGTAAGAGGGCGGCCGCGAGGCAGGTGGATAGATGACATTAGAGTGATTGTGCAGCGACACTGGCTCATAAAATATATATATATATATATATCCCAAAATATAAAACAATAAATACAAGAATCAGTAACTCGTATTACCAAGGATTTGAAGACAAGGCTAGATTTTGTAAACAAAATAAATTTATACCATTCATAATTTTGACAGGTCAGAGTTCAATAGCAATAACAACTACCTGTTAATTGGACTGTCAGACATACTAACAGGTTTAGTTGTATTGAATTGATACAAGCTACAATTAATAACTTCAATCAGAGATCAAGCTTTGTACCTTCATGTCTTCTAAATCTTTCTCTTCCTCTGATTCATCAGAACTTTTGTTGTAAGATGTTTTACCTGAAGCAGAAGATGACATTTCAACTAGTTAAATGTTGTCCAAGATATCAATGCATGTATTAATGCCGCATCATTTGCTCTCAATTGTTCTCAACCAACAATGGCTAAGAGGACGACAGTGGTGTTCAAGAAGTGGAATGGAAATAACAAGATGTGAACAAACAATTGTCCCCACAAACAATAGTCTCTCACAAACAAGTCCCCCACAAACAATAGTCTCCCCAAACAATAGTCCCTCACAAACAATAGTCTCCCCAAACAATAGTCTCTCACAAACAAGTCTCTCACAAACAATAGTT
Organism: Ariolimax columbianus; assembly: GCA_036924085.1. Classification (NCBI taxonomy): domain Eukaryota; kingdom Metazoa; phylum Mollusca; class Gastropoda; order Stylommatophora; family Arionidae; genus Ariolimax; species Ariolimax columbianus. The sequence continues at coordinate 82,106,753 of JAVGWX010000011.1, read as the reverse complement.
CCCCACAAACAATAGTCTCCCCAAACAATAGTCCCTCACAAACAATAGTCCCCCACAAACAATAGTCCCCCACAAACGTCCCCCACAACATAGTGTCTCCAAACAACAGTCCCCCACAACATAGTCTCCCACAAACAATAGTCCCCCACAACATAGTCTCCCCAAACAATAGTCCCTCGCAAACATTAGTCCCCAACAACATAGTCCCCCACAACATAGTCTCCCCAAACAATAGTCCCTCACAAACAATAGTCTCTCACAAACAAGTCTCCCCAAACAATAGTCTCTCACAAACAATAGTCTCTCACAAACAATAGTTCCCCACAAACAATAGTCTCCCCAAAAAATAGTCCCTCACAAACAATAGTCCCCCACAAACAATAGTCCCCCACAAACAATAGTCCCCCACAAACGTCCCCCACAACATAGTGTCTCCAAACAACAGTCCCCCACAACATAGTCTCCCACAAACAATAGTCCCCCACAACATAGTGTCCCCAAACAACAGTCCCCCCCAAACAATAGTCCCCCACAAACAATAGTCCCCCACAAACAATAGTTCCCCCACAACATAGTCTCCCCAAACAATAGTTCCCCACAACATAGTCTCCCCAAACAATAGTTCCCCCACAACATAGTCTCCCCAAACAATAGTTCCCCCACAAACAATAGTTCCCCCACAACATAGTCTCCCCAAACAATAGTTCCCCCACAAACAATAGTTCCCCCACAACATAGTCTCCCCAAACAATAGTTCCCCCACAACATAGTCTCCCCAAACAATAGTTCCCCCACAACATAGTCTCCCCAAACAATAGTTCCCCCACAACATAGTCTCCCCAAACAATAGTTCCCCCACAACATAGTCTCCCCAAACAATAGTTCCCTCACAACATAGTCTCCCCAAACAATAGTTCCCCCACAACATAGTCTCCCCAAACAATAGTTCCCCCACAACATAGTCTCCTCAAACAATAGTTCCCCCACAAACAATAGTTTCCCCACAACATAGTCTCCCCAAACAATAGTCCCCCCACAGCATAGTCTCCCCAAACAATAGTCCCCCACAAACAATAGTTCCCCCACAACATAGTCTCCCCAAACAATAGTTCCCCCACAACATAGTCTCCCCAAACAATAGTTCCCCCACAACATAGTCTCCCCAAACAATAGTTCCCCCACAACATAGTCTCCCCAAACAATAGTTCCCCCACAACATAGTCTCCTCAAACAATAGTTCCCCCACAAACAATAGTTTCCCCACAACATAGTCTCCCCAAACAATAGTTCCCCCACAGCATAGTCTCCCCAAACAATAGTCCCCCACAAACAATAGTTCCCCCACAACATAGTCTCCCCAAACAATAGTTCCCCCACAACATAGTCTCCCCAAACAATAGTTCCCCCACAACATAGTCTCCCCAAACAATAGTTCCCCAACAAACAATAGTTCCCCCACAACATAGTCTCCCCAAACAATAGTTCCCCCACAACATATTCTCCCCAAACAATAGTTCTCCCACAACATAGTCTCCCCAAACAATAGTTCCCCCACAACATAGTCTCCCCAAACAATAGTTCCCCCACAACATAGTCTCCCCAAACAATAGTTCCCCCACAACATAGTCTCCCCAAACAATAGTTCCCCCACAACATAGTCTCCTCAAACAATAGTTCCCCCACAAACAATAGTTTCCCACAACATATTCTCCCCAAACAATAGTTCCCCCACAGCATAGTCTCCCCAAACAATAGTCCCCCACAAACAATAGTTCTCCCACAACATAGTCTCCCCAAACAATAGTTCCCCCACAACATAGTCTCCCCAAACAATAGTTCCCCCACAACATAGTCTCCCCAAACAATAGTTCCCCCACAAACAATAGTTCCCCCACAACATAGTCTCCCCAAACAATAGTTCCCCCACAACATAGTCTCCCCAAACAATAGTTCCCCCACAACATAGTCTCCCCAAACAATAGTTCCCCCACAACATAGTCTCCCCAAACAATAGTTCCCCCACAACATAGTCTCCCCAAACAATAGTTCCCCCACAACATAGTCTCCCCAAACAATAGTTCCCCCACAACATAGTCTCCCCAAACAATAGTTCCCCCACAACATAGTCTCCCCAAACAATAGTTCCCCCACAACATAGTCTCCCCAAACAATAGTTCCCCCACAACATAGTCTCCTCAAACAATAGTTCCCCCACAAACAATAGTTTCCCCACAACATAGTTTCCCCAAACAATAGTTCCCCCACAGCATAGTCTCCCCAAACAATAGTCCCCCACAAACAATAGTTCCCCCACAACATAGTCTTCCCAAACAATAGTTCCCCCACAACATAGTCTCCCCAAACAATAGTTCCCCCACAACATAGTCTCCCCAAACAATAGTTCCCCCACAAACAATAGTTCCCCCACAACATAGTCTCCCCAAACAATAGTTCCCCCACAACATAGTCTCCCCAAACAATAGTTCCCCCACAACATAGTCTCCCCAAACAATAGTTCCCCCACAACATAGTCTCCCCAAACAATAGTTCCCCCACAACATAGTCTCCCCAAACAATAGTTCCCCCACAACATAGTCTCCCCAAACAATAGTTCCCCCACAACATAGTCTCCCCAAACAATAGTCTCCCCAAACAATAGTTCCCCCACAACTTAGTCTCCCCAAACAATAGTTCCCCCACAACATAGTCTCCCCAAACAATAGTTCCCCCACAACATAGTCTCCCCAAACAATAGTTCCCCCACAACATTGTCTCCCCAAACAATAGTTCCCCCACAAACAATAGTTTCCCCACAACATAGTCTCCCCAAACAATAGTTCCCCCACAGCATAGTCTCCCCAAACAATAGTCCCCCACAAACAATAGTTCCCCCACAACATAGTCTCCCCAAACAATAGTTCCCCCACAACATAGTCTCCCCAAACAATAGTTCCCCCACAACATAGTCTCCCCAAACAATAGTTCCTCCACAAACAATAGTTTCCCCACAACATAGTCTCCCCAAACAATAGTTCCCCCACAACATAGTCTCCCCAAACAATAGTTCCCCCACAACATAGTCTCCCCAAACAATAGTTCCCCCACAACATAGTCTCCCCAAACAATAGTTCCCCCACATCATAGTCTCCCCAAACAATAGTTCCCCCACAACATAGTCTCCCCAAACAATAGTTCCCCCACAACATAGTCTCCCCAAACAATAGTTCCCCCACAACATAGTCTCCCCAAACAATAGTTCCCCCACAACATAGTCTCCCCAAACAATAGTTCCCCCACAACATAGTCTCCCCAAACAATAGTTCCCCCACAACATAGTCTCCCCAAACAATAGTTCCCCCACAACATAGTCTCCCCAAACAATAGTTCCCCCACAACATAGACTCCTCAAACAATAGTTCCCCCACAAACAATAGTTTCCCCACAACATAGTCTCCCCAAACAATAGTTCCCCCACAGCATAGTCTCCCCAAACAATAGTCCCCCACAAACAATAGTTCCCCCACAACATAGTCTCCCCAAACAATAGTTCCCCCACAACATAGTCTCCCCAAACAATAGTTCCCCCACAACATAGTCTCCCCAAACAATAGTTCCCCCACAAACAATAGTTCCCCCACAACATAGTCTCCCCAAACAATAGTTCCCCCACAACATAGTCTCCCCAAACAATAGTTCCCCCACAACATAGTCTCCCCAAACAATAGTTCCCCCACAACATAGTCTCCCCAAACAATAGTTCCCCCACAAACAATAGTTCCCCCACAACATAGTCTCCCCAAACAATAGTTCCCCCACAACATAGTCTCCCCAAACAATAGTTCCCCCACAACATAGTCTCCCCAAACAATAGTTCCCCCACAACATAGTCTCCCCAAACAATAGTTCCCCCACAACATAGTCTCCCCAAACAATAGTTCTCCCAGAAACAATAGTCCCCCACAACATAGTCCCCCACAAACAATAGTCCCTAGTTTTCCCTAACAAGCAATTATTGAATGTGAACAAAGACAAGACAAGAAAATGCTTGAATATCTGCTACAGTCTACAAACACTTGATCTGGTCTGATCTGATCAATCACAGCATTTGCTCCATAGAGATACAAAAATGATTGATGATCGCAATGACATTTGGCTTGGCTTCGTTTGATCTCAATCTCCCGCTACCAAACCCTAAACGGGCTTAAGTAGCAGAATGTAGTCCAGAGAACAGAATGCGCTGTGTCGTAGTTTACAGCTTGACTGCGATATTTGCACCTTTCGGTCCAACACATCCGACTTCAGCAAGGCAATGACATTTGATTTAGCATTATAATAAATGACTGTTAATATGTCATAATTTTGAAATTTCTACTCAAATCAGCTGCTGTTCCTTTCAGTTGTCATAACTTTGAAGTTATTAACTGCCAGCCTGGAGATAGTAAAAGTAACATTTATTCAACTGACCATTCTGTAAGGCTTCCAGTTTTGGTACTATGGTTTTGTTAAGTGGGCCTCCATTAATCTTTGGCAGAGATGAATTAAGAGCAGGCATGGTAGCACTGAGTAAAGATTGTCGTTTGTAGTTGGTTAAGGCTGGAAGGGTCTGATTCAAATTGGAGAAGGACTTCTGGAACAGCAACATAATAAATTAGCACAGGTAACTACTAACAGTCAGACAAAGTAGATATTGTCAGTTATTATACTACTTTAACTTAACTTAACATCTTTATACTGGTTTAGAAGACCCTACAGAGTTTGTATACAACCAGTTTCTTGAAGGGTGGTTTTCACTGATGTGCGACTCAAACACTAGAGCTAGGTAGATCCGCAGCCAGTGAGGTGCCATCTATAGCTGCTCTTAACAAACGAACTGGGAAAAAGTACAAATAACTTGGGTAGAATTTGAATTTTGTCCGGGCAGAAGCCTATAAGCCTACTCTTTTTGATTTCCAGCTGCCAAGGAATTTTTAACATGCTCGACACTGAACACGGGAGTCCGATCTCACTATCCAGAGATCAGGGGAATTTTTACCAGAAGATCCACGTAAAAAAATCCTGGTCTCCATCGTGATTCGAATACGCAACCTCCAATACCCGAGGTTGCACCTTACCTTGAGACCACTGGGTTTAATATGTCATTCTATGGGCTTTCTTACTTTCTGTTTTAAATCTATATTCATTCCTCAATCAATATCAATGTTGCTTACTAAATATGTCAAAATTCAAATATGCTGCCGTTTTTGTTAATTATTTATTGACTTTTACTTTACTCACAATGGCGTATCATATCCTGCATTTTTCATCATCCAACTAATAACTTCACTGAACTAACTAATAACTTCACTGAACTAACTGATAACTTCACTGAACTGACAACTCCACTGAACTGACTGACAACTTCACTGAGCTAACTAATAACTTCACTGAACTAATTAATAACTTCACTGAACTAACTAATAACTTCACTGAACTGACTGATAACTTCACTGAACTAACTAATAACTTCCCTAAACAGACTGATAACTTCACCGAACTGACTGATAACTTCACTGAACTAACTGATAACTCCACTGAACTAACTAATAACGTCCCTGAACTGACTGATAACGTCACTGAACTGACTGATAACTTCACTAACTAACTGATAACTCCACTGAACTAACTGATAACTTCACTGAACTAACTAATAACTTCACTGAACTAACTGATAACTTCACTGAACTAACTGATAACTCCACTGAACTGACTGATAAATTCAATGAACTAACAAATAACTTCACTGAACTGACAGTCTTAATTCTGTCAAGAAAATCAAACACAACCTCAACATCTCTCACAGACCAGTCCTTTAATTAATTGTAGCCGATATAAAACCCGGTACTCATATAAGCCAGCTGAAACCAGAGGTGCCTGGCTAAAATGCGCAGATATCACAGCCTCGCTGTAAACTACGACAGCATCTGTTTCAGGATGAACGCCAAAGAAAAAGGATGGCCTTCTTAAAGCATCTATAAAAAACCAGCTAGTTATTTTGAAGCCATGTATGGAACTAACAAGTCAAATGTATCCACCATTGGCATCCACCAGACCCACAACGCATCTCCCACAATACCGGATTCTGTCTTATTTATTGTTGAATAGAACAGCATTCTTTATCCATAACAATTCATGTATGAAGAAAATAAATCATTTCATCGATTTCACCTGGCTGTTACAACATTTTATTTGTCGTTCTCATCATGACAGGTGATCTGTAAGACACTCAATAACTGGCTGGCTCTTTAGCCTCTGTCAACCCTAGAGCCTTGTAATTATTCCTTGTCCATTTTCTCCTCGGTCTGACTCTGCCTCTTTTGCCAGGTACCATACCCTCCAGTATAGTCCTTTCTAGGCCATTGTGGCGTTTAATGTGGCCGAAGCATGTTAATTTCTTAGACATAATGTTGTTTATTCTCCAGTTTTATTCTATATCGAACGCCTGTAGAATTTCTGAGTTTTTCATGTTAGCTATCCATGATATTTTTAGCACCCTCCTGTGTCATTTTAGCTCAAAGGATTCAATCTTTTTCTATAGGGTTTGTCTGACTGATCATATCTTAGTTGCCACCGGGTAATCCTCAGGACTTTTATTTTTCTCATTGTATTCTATCACACGTTTTTCATTTTAGTTATCCTCTGTAGTGCCATGGCCAATCTTCTTGTTATTTATTTTTGACAATTTCCGTTGTTGTTTATAGTCAAGCCGAGATATTCAAAACTCATATGTTTGCTTCTCTAGGATAACATTAGGTCTAGTTTTCGTCTTGTCAGTGCTCATTATCTTAGTCATGGCAGTGTTCATGAATAGATCTTGTTCCTCACTGTGTTGTTTGACAGACAGGACCACCATCTGTTCCAACCCTACAGCGCCCTTAGAGAGGATAACTGTATCATCTGCATATCTTAGTTCTGGTATTTCTTTCGCGCAGACTGTGAACGGGTCAAAGATTTCATACTCTTTGTCATTCTTGACATTTCTCACTATGTTTTCTGCATAGTTATTGAACAGATAAGGGGAGAGTATGCATCCTTGTTCTACTCCCTTGAACCAGCCTGATGTCTCATCAATGTGACCAAATAACAACATCAATGTGGCCAAATAACAACATCAATATTCCATGACCTAGGATCAATAAACAAGAAGAGAGTGTGCTATGAGCTATATTACACCAAACGTTTTTTGGGTCCTAGTATTAATCTACAAAGAACATGTTGAATAGAAGATTGTGGTGTACACTATTACAACACTTTATTTTGTGTTGACACCTTGTTTCCTATTAACACAATCACTGGAGAACAAATTGAGAGTGACCAAGGCCTATCTTGAGAGACGCTTAATCGGAAACACTCTCTGGAACTAACGTATGCAAGGTCCCCACAATTCTGACATAAGACGATTGTCCCTTATGAAGGATGTGGTAATCCACTCAGACAAGGCAAAACATAGATGGGCAGGTCACTTGTTAAGATGAAACAATGGTCGATGGAGCACAGTGACATCAGTCTGGAACCCCCGAGGTAAGACGAAACCGCAGGGAAGAATTAATCTCCAATTACTTCCTTGTTGTACGCTGCAACATCCGCGATGCCTCTAGAGGAGCACTTACCACGCACTGGACTTCCGTAGCCCAAGACAGGGTTCGCTAGAGACAAAGTTGGGACCTGCTGCATACCACAACTATGCTGAGGAATGGGTCATCATGATCAAGAAGACAATAGAACAAACTTTACATTGGACTTTTTATTTTTGTTGAACTTTGTTTCTTGTTATTTCCATAAGTTCCCCAATGCAATGAAAGCTCCTCTCACCTTTTGTATTCTTATTTTGATTTATGTATTTGTTCCTCTTCCTACTTGTCTATATTGCTTTCCAAGAGATATAACATCTTATATTTAGATAATAGAGTTAACAGAATCATGGACATATGATGACATTGCAGATGGTGAACTTGAAATAGAGGGATATACAATGTTAAGGAAAGATAGGGTAGTTGGAGACAAGGGGTAGTGTTTTATTATACTGTATAAATTCTGTTAATATAACGAGCAGAGATGATTTATCATGTGGTAACAAAAATGAAAGTGTATGGGGAGAAATAGAAAGTGGAGGGTGAAAAAACAGTGATTGGAGTATGCTATAGATGTCCATCAAGTCAAAAGGAGGAAGATGAGGAGCTGATTAGTAGCATAGCAAAGGCAAGTGATAGGAAATTATTATTAATTGGGGATTTCAACTTTCCAGAAATTAAATGGGAAATGGCAGAAGCACTTGTAGAGTCAAAACCTTTTGTTAGGCGCATAACTGACAATGTTTTAATTCAACATGTAGAAGCAGCCACCAGAGGCAAAAACATACTCGACCTAGTTTTTACCACAGAGGAAAATATGATTGAAAACGTTTCCGTTGGGGAACTGTTTGGCTCAAGTGACCATCAAATCATCCGATGGGATCTTATTGCATGGAAAGAAGTAAACATAAACACGCGAACATATGACTACTCTAAGACAGATGTTAAGAGGATGAAAGAAGCAGCGAACCACATAATCTGGGAAGATATTCTCATATGAACAGATGTTGAACAAGAGTGGGAGAGTTTTAAAACAGTTCTAGAAAAGCTAAAAGAGGAATGTGTTCCATGTAGGGAGGTAAACCCCAAACGTAAAAAGTGGATAACTAGATTTGTAGTTAAATGTAGAAGAGCGAAAAATAAAGCATGGAAAAAATATATAGAGGCAGGTAAATCAAAAGAAACATATTTAAAATATTTGGACAAGCAATACATATCTCAGAAAGTGAATAAAACAGCAAAAATAGACCTCGAAAAGAAACTTGCTCAGAGGATCAAGACTAATAGTAAAAACTTCTTCTCTTATGTTAGAAATAAACAGAGGTCAAAGGACAAAGTAGGCCCTCTCATAGACAGTACAGGGAAAAAAATAAGTGAGAATAGGGAGGCAGCTAATCTACTCAATCAGTACTTTGGCACAGTCTACACAAAGGAGGACTGCTCCAAGATCCCAGAGCCTGTAGATATCTTTCAAAGAGACATGAATACAGCAGGATTAGGATCAATCTGTATTACAGAGGAAATGGTTTTTAAAAAATTGGAGGGGTTGAAAGTGGATAAATGTTCAGGTCAAGATGGTATTCATCCAAAATTGCTGTTTGAAATTAGAGACCAATTAGCAAAACTATTGGTTATATTATGTTCTCAATCACTTGCACAAGGGATTGTTCCACAGGATTAGAAAGATGCAGGATTGATCCCCTTTTTCAAAAAGGACAAAAAAGCAGATCCAGCAAACTACAGACCTGTGAGTTTAACGAGCATAGTCTGTAAATTGTTAGAGTCAATAATCAAAGAAAACATTGTAATGCATTTAGACAAATTTAATCTAATTAGAAATAGTTAGCATGGGTTTACCAGAGGCAGATCATGCTTAACAAATCTATTAGAATTCATGGAGGAGGTTACCAAAATTATAGATAAAGGGGAGCCAGTGGACGTTATTAATCTAGATTTTGCAAAGGCCTTTGAAAGAGAACCTCATCAAAGATTATTTCGAAAGTTAAAATCACATGGAATAGGTGGGGAAGTTGCCAAATGGATTGAAAATTGGTTAACGGAAAGAAGACAAAGGGTGGGAATAAATAAGGAGTACTCTGAGTGGTGAGAAGTGAAAAGTGGAGTGCCACAGGGCTCGGTTTTGGGACCAATTTTATTCTTGATATATATAAATGATTTGGACATAGGTACTTACTTACTTAGTCGCTCCTCTTCTACTGTGAGGTGTAGAGGTTTGCCAAAGAGAACGCCACACTGCTCTATTTGCCGTCTTTTTCCTGGCCTCTTTCCAATCCAGCCCTCTATCACTTAGGGACTATCGTATGTTGTCTTCCCAACGTACTTTGGGACGTCCTCAAGGTCTGCATCCTTGACTTTTGATCTCCCATGACCGCTTTGGTATCCGATCTTCTTCCATTCTACAGACATGGCCATACCACTGTAGTTGGGACTGCTCCACTCGTGTCTGCAGGGGTTGAACTTCAAGATTGCTATGTTTTGTCTGGTTACGGATCTTGTCCCTTTTCGTCACCTGAACCGCCTTTCTTAGGTATCTCATTTCTGAAGTTTGTAATTGCCTTTCTTGGGCTGTAGTCATTGCCCATGACTCACATCCATATGTCAGGACAGGCACATAGGTCGAGCGGTATACATCCATCTTTGTTTTCCTGCTTATTTCTCTTCTACTGAGGAAACCTCTGTTTATTGCATGGAACAGTCTACCTGATGCTGCCCTTCGTGCAGTTAACTTCTCTTTGATTCCTCCCCTGCTGTCTATTACCACTCCTAGAAATTTAAAGTTGCTGACCTGCTCTAGTGCTCGTGTTCCCAGGGTTATCTGATGTCTCTTTTTATCTCTGGCGATCACCATGGTTTTTGTTTTAGAGTTGCTGATGTGCATTCCTCTCTTCTTCAACTCTTCTTCCCAGACCTGCAAGTTGATCTGTAGATGTACTTCGGTTTTCGTGATCAGGGCCACATCATCTGCAAATGCTAGTTCCGATATGTAACTTGGTCTCATCTTCCAGTACCCTACTTCTTACTTTTTTGTCCGTTCCTTGCAGGCTTTGATGACTTCATCCATGAGGAGTATGAAAAGGTACGGTGATAGAATGTCCCCCTGTCTTACTCCGCTAGTGGTCTTGAACTCCCCTGACTTTTGATTTGATGTCTGCACATAATTTCTGCATGTTTTATAGAAACTCTGTATGGCAGAGATCAGGGGTCCTGGGATGTTCTTCCTTGTCAGGCACTCCCAGAGTTTGTCCCAAGGAACTTTATCAAATGCTTTCTCCAAATCCAAAAAGCAGAGATGCATCTCTTTATCATATTCAAGAGCCTTTCCACTTAGCTGTCTGAGTGTAAAGATAAGGTCTTGAGTACTTCTCTTTGCCCTAAACCCACATTGAGTTTCATCCATATTTGGCTCTGCTAGACCTCTTAATCGCCGTTCTAGAATCCTAGAGTAGACTTTCCCGGGAACACTGAGAAGGGAAATACCTCTGTGATTTTCACATTGTCGATTGCCCCCCTTTTTAAATATTGGTATTATTATTGCAACCTCCCAGTTTCTTGGTATCTTCTTGTGGCGCCAAGCTGCCTTGAGAATCTTCATGAAAAGCATCTATCCTGCCGCTCCCATGTATTTAAACATTTCTGGTGTTATACCATCATGTCCTGCTGCTTTACCAATCTTAATTTTCTCCAATGCTGCCTTTAGTTCTTCCATTGTGATATTATCGTTTCCCTCCATGGCTCCCTCTTCTTGAATTGGGACTGTTACTTCCAGAGCTTGGTTTTCCTCCACTCCAAGGAGATCTGAGAAATATTCTTTCCATCTGTTCATTACCTCTTCTGAGGCAGTCAACATCGCACCTTGTTTATCTTTAACAAATTTCAGGGGGCATTCCTTTTCCTTCCTCATGTTCTTTAAGGTCCTGTAGAACAGTTTCTGGTTTTCTCCAGCATTATTTTCCAGTTTCTCTCCAAATTCTTCCCAGGATTTCCAAGGTTTGCCCTTGAGCACAGTCTTCTTTGCTTCTGTTCTAAAATTGATATATTCTTTATATTTCTTTGTTTGTTCTTCTGTATTCCTAGCCCCTAGGTATTGCTTCCATGCCTTTTTCTTTTCTCGTATTATTCTTTTCACTTCTTCTGTCCACCATGGTGTACTCTTTCTCTTCCACCCTTCTTTGGTTTGACCGCATGACTCTGCTGGAGCCTCTTTGAGGATGTCTTTGAATTTTACCCAAAGCATTTCCATATCTTCTTCAGATTCCTCTATCCTTTCTATTGCTGTTGTTATGAGCCCTTGGTATCTCCTCTTAACATCTGGTTCTCGTAGTTTGTAAGCCTTAATTTTATTTTCTCCTTGTGTATTATGTTTCATGCTTGCTGATGGGTGTTGCCTAGCTGGATAGTGTTTTTCAATTTCTCTCTTTATTTTAACTAGGTAGTGGTCGCTTCCTATCTCTGGTCCTCTGAACACTCTAGCATCCTTTACATACTTGAAATCAGTTTTCCTCACTATTGCATAGTCAATTATGGATCTTTCATTTCTTGCCGGATCGCATCTTGTGTAGGCATGGATACGCTTGTGTGGAAACCTTGTATTTGTAATAACAGGGTTTTGTTCTCTGCAGAATCTGAGCAGTCGTTTTCCATTGTCATTTAAGACATCTTCTCCATACCTACCGATCACTCCATCCCATCTAGAATAGTCGTTTCCAACTCTTGCGTTGAAGTCTCCAAGGAGAAGTATTTCATTATGGCAATCGTCAATGGTCATTTGAAGGAGCTCATAAAATTCATCTTTTATGTCAGTGCTCTCATCTTCGTTTGGTGCATACACAGTGACGATATCCATTTGACTATCCTCCTCTTGTAGACTTAGAACCATCAGTCGTTCTGAAATGAACTTCCATCCTTTAATGTTTGCTTTGCTGTTACCATTCACTATTCAGCCAACCATTGCCCTGGCTCGTTCACTCATGGTAACTCCGCTGTAGTATAGCATGTTGCCATCATGGCCCTGTCCCTTTTTCTTTATTTCTGTAAGTGCCAGAACTGTCAATTTTGCTCTCTTCATCTCCTCTATTAGTTCTTGTTCTTTTCCGTTTATACTTCGTACATTCCATGTTCCGTAATCGTGGTCCTTATTTCTCGCCTGTTCGTCGCCTTTGAGGTCAGTCTGGTTTTCTCTATGTTTTGACTTGTAATCGGTTTTTTTAAAGGTGATTAGCCTGTTGTGTCTTTGCATGGTGGAGGGGAGGGGCTGCCTCCTTACAGCCTCCATGCCTGCCGACCCGTTCTTGTCCACGGCTGCTTATTTATTCGCAGCTAAGCTCCAAATTAGGAGGCCTTTCAGCAATCCGCAACCCTGCTGACGCGCCTGGTAGGAGGTAGGAGCCTCCCCAAGGTGGACATAGGTATGGGATCCATTATTGCAAAATTTGCTGATGACACAAAACTATGCAGTAGTGTCTCATCTAAAGTAGAAGTAGATATATTGAGGTCGGATTTAGATAAAATTTGAGAATGGTCTGTAATCTGGCAAATGGAGTTTAATGTAGATAAATGTACAGTTATCCACATGGGTAGATCCAATATGGAACATAATTACAGAATGAGAGAACAATATTAGAAAGATAGATCAAGAAAGGGACTTAGGGGTTATAATAGATCAGACATGTAAGGTGAGGGAGCAAGTTCAGGTAGCAGTAAAAAAAGGCAAATGCAATGTTAGGTATGATAAAAAGAAATATTAAACATAGGAGCAAGGAAGTGATAGTCAAACTGTATAAAGCATTAGTTAGACCTAGATTGGAGTACTGTGTACAGGTGTGGAGTCCTTATCAGAGAGGGGATATAAACATGCTGGAAAGAATACAAAAAAGAGCGACAAAGCTGATAGTGGGATTCCAGAATTACAGTTATGAGGAAAGATTTTAAAAACCGGCTTAGAGTGTCTAGAAGAGAGAAGAATTCGTGGTGACTTAATACAGGTTTATAAGATGATCAGAGGAATGGATAAATTAGACTATAACAAGTTTTTTAAAATATAGCCACCAACAAGAACAAGAGGACACAGCTACAAGTTGACTAAGGAAAGGTCCAGATTAGATATTAGGAAGTATTTTTTTAGTCAGAGAGTGATGTCTGCTTGGAATGCATTGCCATGGGAGGTAGTAGAGGCTGGGACGGTTAATGCATTTAAGAATAAATTGGAAGCGTATAGCTTTTAGAGCAAGGTGATGTAAATGGAACTAGTTGTATGCAGACTCTGCAGAGTCTTCTAAACCAGTATAAAGACGTTAAGTTAAGTTAAGTTTATAGGAGTGTGTCTCCCAACACAATCTGATTGAATTTATTCTCATAATCTTTCATTTTTTTCCTCTGTGTATTCTCAGTCCAAATTTATGTAACCACCGCATAAAAGGAACAGATGAAAAGCATCTGTTGAGGTCATATGCTCCAAGGGGAGCCAGACACAAATAAATTATGAACCCGCTAACAAAGAAACATTGTTAAGAGTTAACAACTCATCAGAAGTCCTAGTTTACACACACCGCCAATCAGCGTTCAATCATCAACAATCTTAGGGCTTGCTGAGAAATCAGCACTTTTCAGGGCTCTACTCAAGACTGCTCAGAGCTCAGCCCTTTTCAGGGCTCTACTCAAGACTGCTCAGCCCCTTTCAGGGCTCTACTCAAGACTGCTCACCCTTTTCAGGGCTCTACTCAAGACTGCTCAGAGCTCAGCCCTTTTCAGGGCTTTACTCAAGACTGTTCAGAGCTGTGCTTTGCAGGGCTCTACTCAAGACTGCTCAGAGCTCAGCCCTTTTCAGGGCTCTACTCAAGACTGCTCACCCTTTTCATGGCTCTACTCAAGACTGCTCAGAACTCAGCCCTTTTCAGGGCTCTACTCAAGACTGTTCAGAGCTCAGTGCTTTTCAGGGCTCAACGCAAGACTGCTCAGAGCTCAGCCCTTTTCAGGGCTCAACTCAAGACTGCTCAGAGCTCAGCCCTTTTCAGAACTACCAAAGACTTCTCAGTCCTTTTCAGGGCTCTACTCAATTGTTCAGAGCTCAGCCCTTTTCAGGGCTCTACTCAATACTGCTCAGCCTTTTCAGGGCTCTAATCAAGACTGCTCCGAGCTATGCTCAAGACTGCTCAGCCCTTTTCTGGACTTTACTCAAGACTGCTCAGCCCTTTTTAGGGCTCTACTCAAGACTGCTCAGCCCTTTTCAGGGCTCAACTGTTCAGAGCTCAACACTTTTCAGGACTCTACCCAAGACTGCTCAGCCCTTTTCAGAGCTCTACTCAAGACTAATCAGCCCTTTTCAGGGCTCTAATCAACTGTTCAGAGCTCAGCCCTTTTCAGGACTCTACTCAAGACTGCTCATCCCTTTTCAGGGCTCTACTCAAGACTGCTTAAGAGTTCAGACCAGAAAGCTAACAACTTTTGGAGGACATGTATGCTCTGATACAACAAAGAGTACTTTGTCTGCGGCTGAAAGAAGTGTGCCTACACACAGTGGATACAATAAAGTCTAACTTTCCATATCTAAGAACACATCTCTTTACAACAAATGAGAATTGGAAAAGATAACCATCTGTTATCATGACTGTGAAACACATGATACACAGCTGAACAGTCACACACATGATACACAGCTAAACACTCACACACATGATATACAGCTGAACACACACACGATACACAGCTGAGCACTCACACACATGATACACAGCTGAACACTCACACACATGATACACTGCTGAACACTCACAACATGATACACAGCTGCACACTCACACAGGAAGAGAGAGAACAAAATACGTGATACACGGCTGCACACTCACACAGAAAGAGATAACAATACTGGCCTCCCTAAACAGATGAGAGACAAAAGCTACACAGAGATAAACAAATGGTGGCCTTTCTAAGAGAAATCAGGACCATGTTCTTAGGATAAACAATGATGAAGAAGAATAGGACACATCAAGATGGCAGTGATCTTTAATTTTTACTGCAGACAAGATTTGGTTGTAACTTCTAATGGTTACACTAGTATAGGAAAGCAGAATACTCTAATGATTACACCAGTATAGGAAATTAGAATACTCTAATGATTACACCAGTATAGGAAATTAGAATACTCTAATGATTACACCAGTATAGGAAAGTAGAATACTCTAATGATTACACCAGTATAGGAAATTAGAATACTAAAGTGAAATGTCTGAGGAATAGCATTACCTGCAATTCATTTCGTCTCCTCTCTCGTGCAGACAAGGACCTGGTCAAAGAAGGTGATCCATCTGATTGGTTGAAAGAATCTAACAAGGATTTACTTTCCAGCAATTTCATCTCATCAGCCTCATCATCACCTAGCCCATCACCATCATTGATCTTTGTCCGAGCTGTCACAATCATATGACACCCTCCACATGATACCTGGGGATGTAGAAATAAACAAAGACAAAACCAAGAACACTGGTCATAGTCATTTGGCTTGGCTTCGTTCGTTCTCAATCTCCCGCTACCAAACCCTGAAAGGGCTTAAGTAGCAGAATGTAGTCCAGAGAACGGAATGCGTTGTGTTGTAGTTTACAGCTTGACTGCGATATTTGCACCTTTCGGTCCAACACATCCGACTTCAGCAAGCATTTTTTTAGTACCGGGTTAACATTCCCTCATCGATCCCTTTTCCTTAGCCAGTCTGCTCTGTTACAGCCTGTTATCCAGGATCGCCGCGTGGAGATGTAGAAGGGTCTTGGCAGCTCTGGTTCGCTGGTCCAGATGTTAGCAGTCAGCTATGGGTCGCTGACCACTGCAGCTCATGCGCTGCTCAGCATCTTGATCCCGTCATAGTCATTTAACACGGGATTAACTGAATTGAATAACATAATCATGTGTCTTGTCACTTCAGATGGTGGAGAACCGGTCCAACGCTAACCAGTTTTTAGGGCATCTTGAGTCCATTGTTTGCAGTACAGTTTCTGTAGCAATGGTTTTTACATGGTGAAGTTGTCAACTCTATGTACAACCTTCTCTAGTCATCTACCATGACATGCCTACAAGAAAAGAAAGGCCCTATAATCTTTAACCTGGAAACCACTCAAGTGTTAAGGTGAGACCATTGCAGGACTACCAGCATCATGAGCACACGGTGGAGATGTTTATCATCTACTATGCTGTGACATCATTTTGTATTCAGTTTATTCATTTGTTGGTGAGTGCATAAATTAAGCCACAGTTTTCTTAATGTCAGCATAGTCTCATGAACCAAATGTTTCTGTGACGATAATTGACTAGATTTAACAAACCACTGAATAAACTTCTCTGATGCTGTATTGCATAGCAGGAAACATGTCCATCTTCTATTTGAAAAAACTTCATCGGCATTCCCTCTCAAATAATTACATCTATTTCTCTCCTAAACTTGGCAGTCCATCTCAGACCTTTCTTGTAGCAATACAGTTTATCCTTCAATTGAGTTGGGGAGGGCGATGTTGTTACTCTGTTCCTCTAGTGGAGATGGCAGACCTGAAGAACACGTTCTACTGTTTGTTTATTCTTCCCATATGGGCACATGTCTGTGTCATTGATTTTCTATTTGGTAAGATGTTTTTTTCAGTCTGCTGTGGTCTGTTCCTAGTCTGAATATTGTGACTTGATCTCTTATTGGTAAGGAGTAGTATTTTTCTGACATACCAGACTATGGGTGTTCTCTATACAATTTGTCTTTGAAGTATATTTTTATAATTGTTTATTTGTCTTCAAGTGTAGCCCTGTCGTCAGTTTGGGCTTTGTTTTCTCCATCTTTGGCTGGTCTATCTGCCTCTTCATTTCCTTGCATCTTGCAGTGTGCAAGAAATTGCAACATAAACAATTTTGAATTGACAACCACAGATGTATCCCAAATTCAAATTGTGGTGGCTAATATGTGATACCAACAGAAATTGTTTTAAATCATTTATAAAAACCTATTCATAATTTTACATCTGTAAAACAAAGAACTACCTGTGCGAAATACAAAATGCGAATTAGCGAGAACAAAACAGAAACTATAATGATCAGTAGAACTCCTGGGCCACTCAAGATACATCTAAATGATATTGCTCGTCAACAGGTCAATGAGTTCAAGTATTTGGGCAGTATTTCTCCGGCAGTCGGTAGGATCGACAGGGAAATCGAGACAAGGTGCCAGAAAGCATCTGTGGTGACTTATCAGCTGTCCCCATTGCTTAGACACCAGAGCATTAGTTTGGCAACAAAGCAACAGCTGATAAACAGTATATTTATGCCGATTTTGTGCTACCAGTGCCAAACATGGCCTCTGTCAAAGGGTGTGCGAGAGCAGAATTTTGACTTGTGAAATGAAGTGTTTGAGGAAAGTCATTGGTGTTACCAGAAGAGACAGAATGCGGAACGGCGACATTCGAAGTATGGTCGGCACTACGTCTTGTGCCGAATCCATTTCCAGGCAGAAAATAAGTTGGTTTGGTCATCTCATGAGAATGCACCCTCATCATCTTCCACTGATGGCTTACAATGCTGGTAGATCTGGCTACAGGACAAGGGGGCGGCCGGGCACGAGGTAAGTGGATAGATGACAGAGTGATTGTGCAACGACAAGGGCTTACATTGACCGACACAACGCACTTGGCGCAGGATAGACGACTCAAGCTCCCCACGACACTAAACGGCACAAGTGGAAAGAAAACTAACTAACTAACTAAAACAAAGAAATGGAGGTCAGTATACAAAGCAACAATGTTTACAATACATTTATTATAATGAAACCAAAATTATAGTTTTATAAACTTACTGTGTCAACTGTGAAGTGACAAAATATTTTGCAATGAAATGGCTTGTATAGATTTGAGTATTGTTCACTTCCATGTGCTAACTTGCCATGTCTGCCATCACCAAACGTGTATAGCTGCCCTTTTTCTGTACAAGAATACATAGTCTTACCCATTTTGTGTTAAGCAAAACATATTTTATTTTCAATTGCAAACAACATAAACACTATATCTTATTATGCTATTTTCAATAGAACAATTAATTGGTAACGGAAAAGAAATATAAACAAGTAACAACAAGGGCAATATAAAAATCTTACTAACAAAAATACAATACAACATTGCCCAGAAGACACAAGCAGCAAAATACAGAGCAACATTTCTTCTTCGTTCGTTCTTAAACTTCAGCTACCAAGCCCTGAAAACAACTTTGCAAGTAGCAGGATGTAGTCTGGAGAATAGAATACACTGTGTTGTAGTTTACAGCTTGACTGCAATATTTGCACCCTTCAGTCTGACACATCTGACTTTAGCATGTCATTTTTAGGTACAGACTTATCCTTCCCTCTTCGATTCTCTCTGTCTTGTTGCAGCCTATTATCCAGAATCACCACCTGGAGGTGGATAAGGATCTTGACAGCTCTGGATCACTGGCCCTGACGCTAGCAGTCAGCTTTAGGTCGCTGCCCGCTACAGTTCATGCACTGCTCAGCATCTTGATCCTCGAGCAACATTTCAATCCATGTCATTAACAATACTATTTAAAACAAAACCTCTGCCGAAAACGATGTGCCGGACCGAAAGGTGCAAATATTGCAGTCAAGCTGTAAAATAGTGACACAACACATTTCGCTCTTCGGACTACATCCTGATACAGCAAAGCCCTGTTCAGGGATAGGTAAAAGGAGATTGAGAACAAACGCAGCAGAAGAAGAAGAACATAACTTTAGATAGGGAAGAAAAAACACACACATACACAATATAATGGTAGAATAGAGTTAAGAGTTTCATAGGGCATGCCTTGAAAAAGAAAAACTAACACCAAAGAAAAAGAAATGAAACAAAATAGAAATGAAAAATGATTATGCCTTAGAAAATGAATCCAAGTAACATAAGTTTAAGATCTAACATAAATCTACTATAAGCACGGCCATATCATCGTTGTTTAGTTCAATGACTATTCTCTTGAATCATATTGTATCATTAATAGTGCACAAATAATAAGACAGAAACAAACAAATGATATTTTCTCACTTGATATTAACGCTGTGAAATTCTGACCACAAAATACCCGAGAAACCTTGAAGGGAAGCTTTAAGTGTGTTGGTGTAGACACTGATAAGATTTCCGTACCCAATCCTAACTGGCCATTTTCTCCATCACCAAAAACATAGCATTCTCCAGACTCTGGCAAACAAATAGATGGGATATGTATATGTTATACTTACTTAGTCGCTCCTCTTCTACCGTGAGGTGTAGAGGTATGTATATGTTATACAAATATTAAACATAAAATATGTTCTGGTCACACTACGGTTCACAGTTATCAAAGAGCTGATATCCTGGCTTAGAACTTTGGAGACATTACAAATGGTTCTGGGGGATATATTGAAATAAATGAATGATTGCATGTTTTCTGATAGCACAGCAATAGGTAGGTCCAAAGTCTGCAACAGTTTTATTTCAATTATAGGTCGAGCAGGCAACGATGCCTGTGAGGATAATATGGCATAGCCCGTGAATATACTTAAAATTCACTTTCATGTCCACACTCTTGATGAAGTTGTACATACCTGATGTAGGTGATCATCATTCTCCAAGTGTTATTTGCAGTTGGGGTTAATTTACTATTCAAGCTAATGAATCCCCAATGTCCATCAAGACACATTTTATTTTTGAAATCATAACAAATTACCACAGACAAAGCAAAACAAACACGGAGCTAAAGACAAGAAAGAAAGAGAAAAATCAGGTTTTGATGAAATTGACTTCATTTTAAACAGCAATATAGAATGTCAAAATTAAAGCAGAGGAATGGTCATGGCAATGTAGAGGTTAAATAAAACAAGAAGTGTGTGGTTGAACACAAACAACACATTCTGAGGTCATGCATATTTCTTTTGGCAATGCACGGGTACATAACATGGACCATTACACAAACACTAAAGAGGAACATTACATTTTTCAAGTAAAATGATATAGAAACGTTTTCAGAATGTCATGGACAGCAAAAAGACAAACACAGACGTCCTAAAAGAGCTGGGTATAAAACAAAATTGGTTCGCAAACAGAATTCCATTTAGGGAACTACAATACTTTAGCCACATCAAACGCCATAATAGTCTGGAAAGAACTATACTGAAGGATTAACACCTGGAAAACAATGCAGAGGCAGATTGAGAAGAAGAAGGACACACAATATCAAATATGTTCTGAAGATGACAGGATAACTGGCTAAAAATTGAGAGTCCTACAGGGTGACTGTCATGAAAGAAAAGTTCTGCAAAGGACACATTACATGGTGAGGAATAAATGATAACAGCGTTGGTTGGGTTAGAACCTTCGTTAGACAAAGGTGAACACCTTTCAACCACAGACAGTCATTTTGGTTATATTAGAGCTCATGAGCCATTAACAAATACTTGTCATCTACGCGTAAATTCTTTGTAAAGAGCTAAAAATAAAAAGTTCTTTGCCCAGTCATTTGCCTTGTTCCCTATGGGTAAGCACGTTGTACTGTTTCTTTTGGAACTATGGCCCAGTGCATTCAACTTCAGCAGTCATTTTTTAATGAGTGAACTTCCCATAGTGGTACGACCTTTCTAGTTCATGAATCTAAACACAAGCAAGGTTGATTTGCAAGCTGTGACACTAACCACTTCACCACGCTGCACCCCTCAGTTTAGAAGATAGCAGCATTATCATTATCAATCATAAAACTAAGCCAAACCCCAACAAGTTTGATGAGACAAAATAAAAGAACATCATATCTACCTGTCAAAGCAACAGTGTGTGAGCTGCCACATGCTACCCATTTGACAGGATATGGTATGGCACTGACATGATTTGGCACTTTGGTATTTTCTACATCCTCAGGTAAGCCAAGCTTGCCTCCTTCTGCCTCTCCCATTGTGTACAATTTACCATCATCTGAAACATAATACAAATGTATAAATATTTATATTACAGTCCCATCTTTCAGTTTCGAAGTGGAAACCAGAGACAATAGCCACTTAAACCGCATCAATCCCCAGCACCTGCTCTTGTGCAGACATTGCTCTCACCCCGATGAAACAGTTAGAAACCTACTCATTGAGTGCAAGACGATTGCAGACATGAGGAAATAATTCTTACAAGCACTGCCGACAATTGCCAACACATGGTACAGGGCAGTAAAACAATTGAAGAAGACCTCTATCTATATAAGAATGGCATAGGGCTGCCAAGAGCAGGCTTGCTCAGCAGCTATGGGATAACAACAACAAATATTGTTAAAATACACACACACCAGAGTGGTACCCAAACTGCAAAGAATAGGACAACTGTTACCTTCCAAGTATGTAATAAAAGGTGACTGAAGAGAGTTGTGCATGAGGCGAAATACTTCACCATACAAAGAAGCTATTGTAATCCACCACCGCAAAAGCTTGCATACAGGTTTCCTTTAAAGGGAGCAGCTGCAATTGAACTAAAGTTTGACATTGGAGTGAAATGGGGAATGACTGCAAATGATCAAATACTGGCATCTTTAGGGACCACTTGCAGTAGTGGTCAATGGTTCACTGGAGCAAAAATGTGAATGATGTGATACATATATTAGAGATGTCATTCCAGCTATCTTATAAATTGTAGACAAATTTACAAACCAAAGCACTTGAGCCCTGTAAAATGTAAACTTTAATGAAACAATGAAACCAAGTATTTTAAACCATTATCAAGTTCTTATAACACAGATTTGAAAACATATCATTTAATAATTTTGCTGGTGTGCCTTAGATTATTTAAAAAAATCTGTGATGTATCCCCACAGGATTCAACATGCACTGTCACAGAAATTTCAAATAATGATGTCAAAGAGAGAAGAGCAGAGTTAGTGCACTGGCTTCTCAGTCCAGCAATAAGAGTTTGGTTCCCAGTTTATGCAAGATTTTGCCGATTGCAAAATGGAAATGGCTCCTGGGGTCAACCCAGTCTCAAAAATTGGGTACCACAATAATCTGGTAAAGTAAAGACTGCCAGCATGACGTTGACCCTCTTGTTGGTCAGGAAAAATATGGGCCTAACAGCAAACTTCCAATATGCTAACACTGGTGTGTTAACGAGATATTTATTCTGTTTTTTTAATGCCAACATTAAGGTTGCTCAAATTTATTCATAACTGATCATGTTTCTGTTAATACTTGATGATGTGTTATTGTGTGTTTTTATATCCATGGTGTCCTGTTATATGAACACCAGGTTCACAGTTCAGCAAATGAACAATGTCCCTGGACATGTTACCACATATAAATATCTTTACAAGCCATCTCGGACATTTGATGCAAATTATGTAAGCCTTAGCATACCAAATTGATATTCCAAGCCAAAGTACAGTTTACAAGTTTCTTAAAACGAGACTTACTGATGTCAGACTCATATTGTGGAGATGTACCACACTTCGCTACTGATGTAGCTATGATGACAATACTTATCCTCACACATCCCTCCCCCAAAGGCCACATAGCTGAGTACTAGATGCTATATTTGCATAACAGAATGATTTTTGTTATTAATGTAATCATATTATTTGTATTCATCTTGCTTCCTAAGGCTGTGTTTTTTGCCGTAACAATCAAGTGGATCCAGCTTCAGCACACATTTTTAAATGGTTTACTTTCCATAGCAGTTTGGTGTTGTTTCCTGAAACTGAACACCAAAAAGTATGTGTTGTGAGCCATGCTACTAATCTTTTCACCATGTGCCTCCTTATACAGATGCAAACGTTATCCAACTTTAGTCACACAGACTTAATCATGTTGCAGTCAATCAAATACTCTAGACAATACAAGTTTTAAGATTCAGATTGAACAATGCCTGACGACCCAGATTTGTCAGTTAGAGAAGTTAGTCTCTGTGTCCTGACCTATGCTTTTGTTCACAGCAACAATCTTTGGCTCCAATAACAGTAAGAGTCCCAGGCATAAGTGACTTGTTCACGGTTGACACATGGTTCCACTGCTTCAATATATTCTACAATTTTCTAAACTTACAAGCACCACAGAGACCATACAATGACCTGGTCCGTAAAGAAGCATTACGGTACATTTGTACCCTCACCACAGAGACCATACAATGACCTGGTCCGTAAGAAAGCATTACGGTACATTTGTACCCTCACCACAGAGACCATTCAATGACCTGGTCCGTAAAGAAGCATTACGGTACATTTGTACCCTCACCACCAAAACAGAATATAAACATCACATAGAACTTACCAGTGACCACAGCTGTGTGATAGTAGCCGCAAGCGACGCATACAACGGGGTGGTCAAACTTCAGGAGATCTGGCTCATGGGCATTCTGTACCGAGTCTCCCAGGCCAAGCTTTCCATCTTCATTACCACCCCAGACAAACAGCCGGCCATCTCCTATTAAATGAAGCACCTTCATATTAATGGCACTTTAAATGGCACCTCATGTTAACTGACGTGACAGGATATTATTTTGAACATATTAATATTAACTGACGTGACATGATATTATTATGAACATATTAATGTTAACTGATGTGACAGGATATTATTATGAACATATTAATGTTAACTGACGTGACAGGATATTATTATGAACATATTAATGTTAACTAACGTGACAAGATATTATTATGAACATATTAATGTTAACTTACGTGACAGGATATTATTATGAACATATTAATGTTAACTGACGTGACAGGATATTATTATGAACATATTAATGTTAACTGACGTGACAGGATATTATTATGAACATATTAATGTTAACTGACGTGACAGGATATAATTATGAGCATATTAATGTTAACTGACGTCACGATTCAACATCACCTTGAACTTGATTGAGCACAGGTGATCTGTTGACAGGTAAAAGAGCAACAGTGTAACTGCTCTACCTTTCTTCTTCTTGTTCCTGTCACTCCAGATGGTGGAGTACAGGACAAACACTGCATTTGGTTTATCCTAACCAGCTTTTAGGTAAGCCTGAATCCAGTCACTTGCAGTGCAGTTTCAATAACAATGGTTTTTAACATAGTGAGGTTGCCAGCCTCATAAACAAACCCGCTTAGTCACCTCTTACTACGTGCTGGAAAGGAAATGGTGATCCTACTCGGTTTGCCTTGGGAATCACTGCTTTAAAAATGATTACTACATTGAGCTTGTTACTATAAAAGGTTAGTCTGTGAATAAAACCATTTTATAATGGAGAAACTCAAGCATGTCATAACTACCAGTTAGCGCAACACAATTTTTCCAGAGGCCTTCATTGTAGAGTCAAGAATAGGACTAACTGCACTTGCACGTATGTTATAAAAGGTGATAAAGTGAGCTATGCATGGGGCTGGCAATGTCGTGATGTTATATAAGAATGCTACAGAAATCATTTGAACCAGACCAACTTTGGTCCAGGATCCTTCTTAGAATGTGTAACAAATCTTAGCTGTAGAGGCAATACATAGAAGGAGCTTAAACATGTTTTAACATTTAACAGAGTTGGGATAGAAAGGGCTTAGACAACCATTTTTCTTTCTCTTTCTTTGGGATTTAACTAGGGACGAGTCAGTGCAGATGAACTCAGTCCCGCCAGAATTTGAGTAAATAAAAAGAAACCCGTAAGTTTTTGTCTCAAAGTGCGCAGGTGGGAGTTGAGGTAAACATACGTAACATGATGTAACTCCAGCCATGTGTCCACACGTGGGACGTTTGCGGTGGTGGCCAGGTAGACTTGTTGCCGCCAACAAACCTGCGTTGTCTGGAAATCGCGCGATCAGGATGGGGGATAATGACAAGCAGACTGACAAAAACATGCGCCGTTTTGGAAAACACGCGACCTGGGGATGCAGATCCAATATAAATCCTGGAGGATAGACGTAAGGTACATTTTTAGACATCACTTTAGAGAGAGACACTCGGTAGATGGCAGGTGACAGAGATATGCAGTTGAGGCAGAATTGATTTGAGAACCACAGAGGTAGAACACTTCACTGCAGAGACAGATTTAAGAGGAGACACACGGAGACAGATCGTGAGGTTTGAACACAGTTCTGAGTTGAGAACCACAGATGAGGAAACAGTTCACTTCAAAGACAGGGGTAGATTCGAAATAGACGCTCAGTGGAGAGCAGGCGGCGGAGAGAGGCAGTGGAGAGCAGGTGACGGAGAGAGGCAGTGGAGAGCAGGAGACGGAGAGAGGCAATTGAGATTGACACGCAGCACGCAAGGTAACTACCCTCATATTATGTAGTGGTCGTGACTACAAGTCGTCAGCAGTTAGAGGCAGTCTTCCAGTGATCCCATTGATCATATTTGACGCAGTCTATCCTGATCACGTCGAGACCACTTTGATCTACCGCCAACAAAGAGGAACAAGACCACGGACGTCATACCTGGGTTTAGAACCTACGAACTTCACCATCAGAGGCACTCCGCAACAAAGTTCAATTGCAACAGGCCCGATAAGGAGAGGAGAAAGAACAGAACAATAACATTATCGATAATGTTAGGTTTAGCGGTAGGAGTGTTTTAGATAAACGTGTGAGAGAAAGAATTTCAGTTCTTAGAGAGTTCATAGTTGGTAGTGTTACTTGAATAAATAATCTGTTGTATTGTGTTTATATTTAGTGTTACTTGAATAAATAATCTGTTGTATTGTGTTTATATTTAGTGTTACTTTAATAAATAATCTGTTGTATTGTGTTTATATTTAGTGTTACTTGAATAAAGAATCTGTTGTATTGTGTTAATATTTAGTGTTACTTGAATAAATAATCTGTTGTATTGTGTTTATATTTTGTGTTACTTGAATAAAGAATCTGTTGTATTGTGTTTATATTTAGGGTTACTTGAATAAATAATCTGTTGTATTGTGTTTATATTTAGTGTTACTTGAATAAATAATCTGTTGTATTGTGTTTATATTTAGGGTTACTTTAATAAATAATCTGTTGTATTGTGTTTATATTTAGTGTTACTTGAATACATAATCTGTTGTATTGTGTTTATATTTAGTGTTACTTGAATAAATAATCTGTTGTATTGTGTTTATATTTAGTGTTACTTGAATGTAGAGTGAAATAGAACAGAGCAGACTCCTTTACCATCTGCGACAGAGCTCGATCAAATCGATCGGCTCTGGTACGTGTGGTAGCCTATATTTTCACTAGGTGTCAAATAGAAAAGAAGTCACTACTGAAGATGGATGTGTCAGACCGAAAGGAGCAAATATTGCAGTCAAGCTGTAAACTAGCAACACAACTCTCTGGACTACATCCTGCTACTTGCAAAGCTCTGTTCAGGGCTAGGTAGCGAGAGATTGAGAACGAATGCAGAAGAAGAAAATAGGTTGACTCACATGGAACGAAATAGAGAAGAAGTTGAGTCACAATGAGCGAATTAGAGAAGTTGAGTCACAAAGTGCCAAATAGAGAAGTTGAAAGTTTGTTGACTGAAATTAAAATCATCTCATAACAGATAAATTGGTGCATAGTTTCAAACTGATAGAAAAAAAATTTACATTCTAAACTCGCTTCTTCTTCTTCTGCCCCCTTATCACTAGGGGGTACTATGCCATTAACCAAACCTCTCGCTGCAGATTACCTGTCCTGAGTTATTTTCTCAAGTTCTCCCCATATTTTAAAACAATCAGCCTCAAGGTCTCTTTCCCATTTATTCTTTGGCCATCCTTTACGTCTTCCTCCTTGAGGGCTTCATAACAGAAATTGACTGGTGATACTGGCTTGGGACTATCACAGTGTATAGCTGATACAGCACAACCTTTCTGTTCCACTTGACTTTGTCCTGTTCTCTTAAATAAGCTTTTGTTTGTAGCCCTATTGAACCACTGCAGGCCCATAATCCTTCTCAGGGATTTGTTGATAAAGTCCTGTAATCTATTAATATTATTTGTTGTCATTCTCCATGTTTCCTGTCCATATCAAAGTATGAAAGGACAGACTTCACATAGGAGTTGAAGATCCTTAGCTTGGTATATATTTTGATCATGTTAGAGTTCCATATGGTTGCAACATGACAATGGCTACTCCCACCTTCTGTATCCTGGTTTTTATGTCCTCATCTGTACCCCCTATCTTGTTTATGATGCTCACTACGTATGTGAAGCTCTCTACTAGCCAGAGGTTATAGCCTGTTTCTTGAATTAGGTTGTTTTTTTTCTCCTTAGTCAGGTCTGGCCAATGTCAGGATACCATAGCTTCACATTCACATTATCCTCTGCGTCAATCTGGCAAATATGTCATATACAAGGAAGCCAACATTATTCTGTATGTCCCAATCTTTGGCAATGCTGTACTAATACGAGCTGTGGTCTTTCGTCAGTCCATCTCACAATTGCAAAGGTGGGCAGTCCTGTGGACATGTACAGGTATATGGACACCAAAACGTTGTTCTACGTGTCCATCTGTTGTCAGCATGCATGCTACATGTCCAGCCCAGCATTGTTAGCCTGATTTAGCTACTTCCACAACATTCCGAAACAAAATATGATGTCAAATTTCTTCATTTAGACCTTATCCTGCATCTAAATTTTTAGTGCGCGTCTTTTCATTGTTCTCTGAGTGACTCTGAGCTTCTTCATGTCCACAGGACTGCTCCTTATCCTGCATCTAAATTTTTAGTGCGCGTCTTTTCCTTGTTCTCTGAGTGACTCTGAGCTTCTTCATGTCCACAGGACTGCCCCTTATCCTGCATCTAAATTTTAGTGCGCGTCTTTTCATTGTTCTCTGAGTGACTCTGAGCTTCTTCATGTCCACAGGACTGCCCCTTATCCTGCATCTAAATTTTTAGTGCGCGTCTTTTCATTGTTCTCTGAGTGACTCTGAGCTTCTTCATGTCCACAGGACTGCCCCTTATCCTGCATCTACATTTTTAGTGCTCGTCTTTTCATTGTTCTCTGAGTGACTCTGAGCTTCTTCATGTCCACAGGACTGCCCCTTATCCTGCATCTAAATTTTTAGTGCTCGTCTTTTCATTGTTCTCTGAGTGACTCTGAGCTTCTTCATGTCCACAGGACTGCCCCTTATCCTGCATCTAAATTTTTAGTGCGCGTCTTTTCATTGTTCTCTGAGTGACTCTGAGCTTCTTCATGTCGACAGGACTGCCCCTTATCCTGCATCTACATTTTTAGTGCTCGTCTTTTCATTGTTCTCTGAGTGACTCTGAGCTTCTTCATGTCCACAGGACTGCCCCTTATCCTGCATCTAAATTTTTAGTGCTCGTCTTTTCATTGTTCTCTGAGTGACTCTGAGCTTCTTCATGTCCACAGGACTGCCCCTTATCCTACATCTAAATTTTTAGTGCTCATCTTTTCATTGTTCTCTGAGTGACTCTGAGCTTCTTCATGTCCACAGGACTGCCCCTTATCCTACATCTAAATTTTTAGTGCTCGTCTTTTCATTGTTCTCTGAGTGACTCTGAGCTTCTTCATGTCCACAGGACTGCCCCTTATCCTGCATCTAAATTTTTAGTGCGCGTCTTTTCATTGTTCTCTGAGTGACTCTGAGCTTCTTCATGTCCACAGGACTGCCCCTTATCCTGCATCTAAATTTTTAGTGCTTGTCTTTTCATTGTTCTCTGAGTGACTCTGAGCTTCTTCATGTCCACAGGACTGCCCCTTATCCTACATCTAAATTTTTAGTGCTCGTCTTTTCATTGTTCTCTGAGTGACTCTGAGCTTCTTCATGTCCACAGGACTGCCCCTTATCCTACATCTAAATTTTTAGTGCTCGTCTTTTCATTGTTCTCTGAGCTTCTTCATGTCCACAGGACTGCCCCTTATCCTACATCTAAATTTTTAGTGCTCGTCTTTTCATTGTTCTCTGAGTAACTCTGAGCTTCTTTGCATCTGTTTTGTGCAAATTCCACACTTTGCATCAGTAAATCATTGCTAGAATGACCATGGAATTAAAAGTGTGTGCTCTTGCCGAGGCGTCTTTTATCTCGTGGAGTATTGGCTTAATGGAGTTTAAGAATACCAAGATGCTTTTCATCGTCTAAAGATTTCTGATCGATTTTGTGGCTGGCATTTATCTCTTGACTTAGGTAGATGTAGGAGTTGACATCCGCGATGGTTTCCTCTCCAAGTTTGATGTACTACTTTGGGCATTGTGTTTTACTTTTATTTATCTTCAGACCAGCATATTTGCTGACCACATTTAGTTTGTTTAAGGATTGCTGGTCTTCCTCAATGTATGACTAATGGGCACGATGTCATCTGCAAATAGTAAATGAGTGAGTCACTCATCGTTCATATTTACACCACAGTCAATCCAATTTAAATCTCTTTTACAATTAGATAATATTATCATGTAAAACATTTTTGGCGTATATATAAAATACTGGACATCGTACTTTTTAGGGAATACCAATATGGTGATAAATATGGTTTCTCACAATCAAGAGCTAAACATTATTTTTTAAATATATGAAAAGATGGAAACCTGTTAGAGCCATAGAACTGTCAGAGCCAGCCGTCAACATTTTGTAATTTGTAGCTTCTAGAGATTCAATACGTCTAGGAGTGTACAGGTCACCTACATCTAGAATGCCAAGTTGTCCCTCAGAGTTGCTTCCAAAAGAATAAATGTGACCTGATTCTGAATAGAGGAGAAAATAAATGAAGACAAAAAATATCTTTAATGTCTGCTATGTTTCTATGCGCTGCATGGTATGACAGGATTTTTTTTTAAAGTGCAACAGCTAATTCAAAAAAGATATGGAATTGCTCAATTCAAAACAAACATAAAAGATTCATGAGAAACATGATTAACTTATGTGTGAAGTGAGGCTACACAAACATTAAAAAAAGAATTTATGAAACATGATTAACTCATTCCCTCCCGCGAGCCGATACATTGACTTACAGATTTTTTAGAAGACCCAGGAGTCAATATATCGGCTTTCACGCGTGTTCACAAAGTCATATTTTCCCATTTCTAGTTTTCCTAAATGTTTTATTTTGGTTATTGGCGGAAGTCCAGATTTTGTAATTTTCATTTCTGGAAGAGTCAGTGTGTATTTCGTTGAATAATTTTTTATTTTTGTACTTGGAAACAACATTTTTTTCAGAGGGCAGCCTTGAATCTAGGCCATGTCCCTTCAGTCAGACCAAATAGAGAGTTTTTACAGTACAAGCTCAGCAATGGTTAGATTATATTATTGTGATGAGTAGCCCCCTGTTTCTTACAGAGTTTGCAGTGGGGCGTGACCGATTACCCGGTGGTAAAACTGGGCAGGCAGATTGGGCTCATTAGCCTTGGTTAGCAGCCAATCTAAGGGAAGGTAAACTCTAACTCTAAACCTGGGTAGACGAAGTTCAATCGCCTGTTCAGGCAGTTCACCTAGGAGAAGGGGGATTTTAAACCCACAAATGCCAGGGTGTGCTGGCTAGTCCAGTGACGATGAGAGTATCATCGGATGTCTCAAGTAACTAGCATCTGCGGGCATCGACCCCACTGCCTTGTGGAAATTTCGGGAGGGGGTAGGGCTATGGGAGTAAACCAAGACAAAAAATCCTCAGGCAGATGGTATCAAAATTGCAAAATTTCATTCCGGCAGCTCTTGCAGCTGAGCTGGTGCCAAATTGTGATGCTTTGCATTAAATTCGGATACAACAGTGAGGCAGGGATCCTGCAATTTGGGCAGCCTAGGATCTCCATATTCAGCGCCAGGCTTGCGCCCCGAAGAGGCTACTCCAGTCTCACTCTTGAGTGAGGACGCAACAAAGAAGCTGGAAATCTATAGGTTTTAAGTCCCACCAAAATGGCATGAGGAAGGGATGCCACGGCTTCGATGGTGGGAGGTATCATCGCATCCCATTGGTCGACTACCGCTTGCCTCAGCCGGGCAGCCCGAGGTCAGTATGTTGTCGATTCACCAACATCTGCCTGCTCCAGTGGGTGCCTGGAGCTCAGTGCATGCATGACAAGTGGATGTTAATTTGGCACCAAACAATACCAAACATAAAAAGAAGACTCCAGCTCTTCGATTTGCAAGCTGGAACGTGCGCAGTATGTGTACAGGCATCTCCGATGATCTTTGAGAGGTTGGAGATGCCAGGAAAACAGCCATTATTGATAGGGCGCTCTCTCGATTGAATGTGGACATAGCTGCCCTACAGGACTTGCCTCTAGTGGCGCACTAACGGAGAAAAACTACGCTTTTTTCTGCAAGGGTCATGAACCTGAGGATTCTCAACAGCATGTTGTTGGTTTTGCTATTAAAAACACACTTATGGCCTCAGTCGACTTCCATCGGAGGGCTCTGAGAGGCTACTGGTCATTCGCCTCATCATCGCTACAGGTCCTGTTAATATCCTCAGCATCTATGCCCCAACCCTGACATCTCCGGAGGAAGCGAAGGATCAATTCTATGGACAGCTGGAGGAAATGATCAAGAACAGCCCCAGGGAAGAAGCACTCATCCTTCTCTGCGACTTTAATGCTAGAGTAGGTGGGGACCACACAGCATGGCCCACCTGTCTAAGACATCATGGAATTTGCAGGGTAAAGACAATGGTCAGAGGTTGCTGGAGCTGTGCACTCAGCAAGGCCTATGTATCACAAATACTTTCTTCAAGGGCAGGCCGCAAACATAAAGTATCCTGGAAACACCCAAGGTCACATCGATGACATCAAATCGACTTGATTGTCACCAGACGTCCAGCTCTAAACATGGTCCTCTCCACTAGAAGCAATCACAGTGCAGACTGTCACTCTGACCATGCTCTTGTATGCAGCAGGATACGCTTGCAACTTCACACAATATACCACTCCAAACAGATGGGGAATCCCCGCATCAACACTGCGCAGATGGTGATTACTTTCAAGGCGGAGAGGTTTGTGTCTGACCTGAATCTTGCTCTTCATGGAGGATCTGAGTGTGACACCTAAGTGGAACGTTATGAAAGGTGCCATCTATAATACAGCATTAGCTTTGTTTGGCATGATGGAATGGGTCAATCGCAACTGGTTCAACGCACATCTCGCAAGAATGGAACCGGTAATTGAGGCCAAGCGAGGATCTTTCATCAATTATAAAAAATGTCAAAATGAGACGACCCTTGCTGCCCTCAGGAGGGCCCAAGGCACCAATCAACGAACCTCTAGACAATGCGCGAATGAGTACTGGCAGATACTGTGTGAAGAAACTCAGCTATATGCAGAGATGGGAAATATCTAGGGCATGGATAGAGACATAAATATTGCACTGGGCCCTACTGTGAGAGGTGCTGCCCCCCTGAAATGTCTGACAGGTGTGAGAATCATGGGCCGTGACCAGCAGATGGGTGAGCACTACTCTGAGCTCTACTCTCGGGGAAACGGTGGTCACTGATGAAGCCTTGTGCAGGCTACAAGTCTCTGGATGAGCTTGATAAGGCTATCGTTTACCTCTCAAATGGCAAAGCACCAGGTGGAGATGGTATCCCACTTGAAGCCATCAAATGCGGGAAATCATACTTGCTCAGCTGATGTTTGATGTTCTATGCCTCTGCTGGGAGGAAGTTCCCTTCTCCCAAGATATACATGATGCCATCATTATAACTATTTGCTAAATACAAAGATGACTGCGGAACTGCAATAATTATAGAGGGATCTCGCTCCTGAGCGTTTTAGGCAAGGTTTCCGCCCACATGCTTCTGAAAAGGTTGAGACTGCTCGTGGACAGAGTGTACCAAGAATTCCATTGTGGCTTTAGAGTAGGTAGATCAACAAAGGATATGATTTTCTTGCTTCGCCAAATTCAGGAGAAGTGCAGAGAACAAGACCAGCCGCTCTTTATGATGTTTCTAGACTTCACCAAGGCCTTCGACTTTGTTAGTATTAAGGGTTTATTTGAACTCCTCGAGAAGAACGACTGGCCCCCCCCCCCCCCCCCAAACAGTGTTGCATGATCATTTCTTTTCACACTGATATGAAGGGCTCAGTTCTATACGATGGATCATCTTCAAACACTTTTCCCATCAAGAGTGGAGTGAAGAAGGGATGTGTGCTCGCGCAGACCCTCTTTGAGATCTTCTTCTCCATGCTTGTATTCTACGCTTATGACACATCTGTGGATGGTGTTTATCTGCACACCAGGTCAGATGGACGGCTGTTTAACCTGTCCCGACTTCGTATGAGGACCAAGGTGAGGACAGTGCTCAATAGGGAGATGCTATTTGCGAATGAAGCAGTTCTAGTGACCAGTAGTGAGGAGGTCCTGTAGAGACTGGGAAACAGATTCGTCGAGGGGTGCAAGCAATTTGGGCTGACCATAAGCCTGGAAAAGACAAAGTTCTGTGCACAGGGCATTACGACTACCCCCTCCATGAAGATTGATGCCGTCACTCTGGAGGTCGTCAACAGTTTCACTTATCTGGGGTCTGCCATCAGTAACACTCTCTCGCTCGAGAAGGAGATAGACAGTAGGCTTGGCAGGGCAAGTACCACCATGGCCCGCCTGACGAAGAGAGTCCGGGAGAACACTGTGCTGTCTCACTACACCAAGATACTATCAAGCCTGCGTTCTTGGCACTGTCATGCATAGAAGCGAGACTTGTAGCACTTACACTAAACATGAACGGCGTCTCAACATCTTTCACATGAGGTGTCTATGCCGTATATTGGGGATTTGGTGGCAAGAGAGAGTGGCACAAAATATGGTCTTACAGAGAGCAGACATTCACAACATGTACTAAATGTTGAGCCAGCGACATCTACAGTAGTTGAGACATGTTTATCGCATGGAAGATGAGAGGCTGCTAAAGGATATCCCTTATGAACAGCTAGCCATTGAAGTTATAAGAATCAGCTGTCCCACACTGCGCTTCAGGGACGTATGCAAGAGAGACATGAAGCCATGTGACAGCAGATCCTAGAGTTGGGAAGAAATTGCTCAGGATCTAGCTATCTGGAGACAGTCAGTTGTAGGGGGCATAGTGACTGCTGACGCTCGTAGAGGTCTTCTGGCTGCAGAGAAAAAAGAAAGGTTGAAGAGATCAAGGAACAGTCAGTCTCCTTAGCATGATTGTACGATCTGTGGCAGAGACTGTCACTCGCGGATCGGCCTTTACAGTCAAAGCAGACAGTGACGAAATACAGGAGACAGAGCTGAATAAAGCTTACAGGGGGCAAAGCACATGATCTATAAAGACTGAGACACTTATGATGAGTGATGATGAAGATATCGATCATTCTGATAGCGATATTTCAATTTCTTTATCTAGTCTTAGTTCTTAGTCGAGCGATGAAGGTGAAACTAAATCTACCGACGACGGGGCAGTGCCCTATTTTGTCTCAAACAATGGTAGTAACAATTCACAAGTTCTATAAAGGTTCAAGATCCTTCACAGCCATACTAGTGTGTATAATATAAATGTGTATACATATATATTGAATACAGCAGGAACATTCTTTCTGGGTGTGTGTAAATTGTAAACACTCACGCTGATGTTGGTTAGTGGTTTTATTTTTTAGCATGTTTTCAACTTCACTTGCCTTCAGTAAAATATGAATACTGTGAAAACTGCACCAAATTAGGTGTAACTTTCAGATCATCATCCTTTGTGGATTACCATCAATAGAAAGTCACTACGTTATTCGTATATTGGTTTAGAGCTGAATAATGTGTTGATGATGTGAACAATTTTTTTTCTCATAATTTTTAAAAATAAAAACGATTATGCAACTATAATCTCTCATACATAAATGTTCGGGGACGGCGTGGCCTAGTGGATAAGTGGCACGGCTCACAATCCGAAGGTGCTGGGTTCGATCCCCATCACAGCACCGGCCGTTACCCCGGGGAAGCAAACCCTTAGAAAATGCAGGAGGAAGCAGACCCTTACATAAAATGCACGCTGAAGTCGGATGCATTGGGCCGACAGGCGCAAAATAAAAGCCACAATGTAACGCACACCTCCTTGGGGATTAGAGAAATAAGGCGAACGCAAAAAAAATTATTAAAAAATACATAAATGTTCACTTCCATTTGTAAAATCTATGTATTCCATTGAATTCTGGTCGCAATTGTGAACAGTTTGGTGTATAATTTGTGTTATTTCAGGACACTTTTATTGAAGATAAACAGACCTCAACTAAATGATGCTATGTTTGAGTTTTACATAAGAAAAAAATTGCGCCCAGAGGTCAAAAATATTTGGGAGTGAATGAGTTACCTTATGTGTGAAGTAAGACTACACAAACATAAAATAACAGATTTATGAAACATGATCTACTTATGTGTGAAGTGAGACAAAACAAGCATAACAGATTTATGAAACATGATCTACTTATGTGTGAAGTGAGACAAAACAAGCATAAAAGATTTATGAAACATGATCTACTTATGTGTGAAGTGAGACAAAACAAGCATAAAAGATTTATGAAACATGGTCTACTTATGTGTGAAGTGAGACAAAACAAGCATAAAAGATTTATGAAACATGGTCTACTTATGTGTGAAGTGAGACAAAACAAGCATAAAAGATTTATGAAACATGATCTACTTATGTGTGAAGTGAGACAAAACAAGCATAAAAGATTTATGAAACATGATCTACTTATGTGTGAAGTGAGACAAAACAAGCATAAAAGATTTATGAAACATGATCTACTTATGTGTGAAGTGAGACAAAACAAGCATAAAAGATTTATGAAACACGATTAACTTATGTGTGAAGTGAGACAAAATAAAAATTTGTATCCATACATAAGATATATATTGGTTTACCTTTACTAATATTTCCTCAGCTTTATACTAACTGTATGCTATTTGAGGCCCTCGTCTTTTTCCTTGTAAAAATACACTGACATAAGCATTGAAAATACTGGTAAATCATGAAGTATCAAGTAAATACCTGTTGATATAATTGTATGGCTTCTCCCACATGCCACCAGTTTTGACTTTTCTTGCTTTAATGCTGGACAAAACACAATAATAACCATTTACATACATGGAGTAAGTTGGTACATACACACATTTTGTCATGTTCCAGCATCATTAAAGCCTTAGGAAAATGAGAAAAATATAGTCTTCAACCATTTAATACAGTGATTCCCAACTGTCGGTCCTCAGGCTGCTGCCGGTACACAGAAATTTCCTGCCGGTCAGCAAAAAAGGAAACTACTGCTGAACCGTTTTTCTATTTGCTGCTTGAAATCTGGTTGTTTTTAAATGACTATAGAATTTTCATTTTATAATATTAGCTTTAACAACTAATAGACAAAATACTATTCAAATAATGGGATTAGTTCTGTTCGAGCAATCTGCAAATTTGTTGTACTATTTTCACAGGTCCATAACCACATTTTTCCTATTTTTACCAGTCCGTGAACAATTTGTCTTATTTTCACCAGTGCGGGAAAATCTTTTCCTATTTTCACCGGTCCGCGAGTGTATAAAGGTTGGGAGACACTGATTTAATATACTAATAAACATCAATCAATTAAAACTTGTCAACTCCCTGTGGAGTACTGGTCTTCAACAAATACATGTCAAGTCATCCTGTCTTGGGCCACCTTTTACAGCTATGCCCCATCTGTCCTTGATGTTACTCGCAAGCAATTTTTGGTATTTTGGTCTGCCTCTACTTCTCTTGAGCTGGGGATTTCAGACAGAGACTGTCTTGTACATGATGTCAGCTGGTTTCCTAAATGTGTGTCCTATCCCTGTGTGACAGATTTAGTATTGCAAGACAAAACATGTCTCAGATTAGTCAGTTTTCCCATTTTTGCCGGATTTATACAGCAAGAAATTTACGTTTTTATATAAAAAAAAAAGGGGACGTAAGTCTGCCCAGAACCTTATCACACACAACGCCACCAAACTCCGCCAACTCTGAAATAATTTAGGATACAACCAATCGGTAGACAGGAAACGCTTAGGATGTACGGATGGCCCAATCGGAACAATGAAAACTACGTCATCTTGAAAAAAAGATCTGTGGTTTCTTAAATCAAAGCGATAAGAGAGTCAAGCAATTAGTGCAGAGAGACCAGTGAGCGGTAGTCGAGGAAGCCCCTCTAAACAGAACGACAGACTGAACCGACATATTTTGACTGACTAAAGCGGCGACAATTTTAGAACTAGTTCTCTAACACAAGTCCTCTTGAACTGACAGCAGAAAGGTAAATATAAATTTAGTCAAGTAGAACGATCGCGTAGCTAGAGTAGCAAATAAGAGTTAGAATTTCACCCAAAATACTTGTTGCGAGTGAAAGCCACGAGACGCGGCTGCCATCTTGGATTAACAGCAACCACGCTGGCTAAGATTCTACAGTCTTCTCAATAACCTCACAGACCTGGTTTAATTGACAGCAATCACACTGGCTAAGATTCTACAGTCTTGTCGATAACTTCACAGATCTAGTTGACAGCAACCCCACTAAGATTCTTCAGTCTTGTCGATAACTTCACAGATCTAGTTGACAGCAACCCCACTGGCTAAGATTCTACAGTCTTGTCGATAACTTCACAGATCTAGTTGACAGCAGCCCCACTAAGATTCTTCAGTCTTGTTGATAACTTCACAGATCTAGTTGACAGCAACCTCACTAAGATTCTTCAGTCTTGTCGATAACTTCACAGATCTAGTTGACAGCAACCCCACTAAGATTCTTCAGTCTTGTCGATAACTTCACAGATCTAGTTGACAGCAACCCCACTGTATAAGAGTCGAGTCATTCTACAATATCTACAGTCATCTGACAAAGAGAACAGAGCCAAGGACGACCACCTAGATTGACAACTACAAATTCTCTATCAGTATCAAATTCACAGACATTTGTTTTAGTAATAAAAGTATATATATATCGTAAAAGTTCATATGTACCCGCAGCAGGCCAATTAGGAGGATAGACTAGTGATACAAGTTATAGGATTAGTTATAGTTAGTCTAAATCATATGAAAGCCATTAAGTAGAAGTGTGTTAGTAAGCTGTGTGATAGAAGAGTGAAGAGAAATTGTATTTGTATTAATAAATAATTTGATTGTTGTTTTGAAATAGTGTCTCTCTAGTTTATTGAAATGAGTGCTAGTTAAAGATATAGTTAGAGCAGAGTAGTGGTGGAGGGTAAAGGAAAGGCGACAGATCAGCTCGGTGAGCCAGAAGAGCAGAACCCCATTCCATCTGCTACACCATGCTAGCATTTTATCTTAAACTTTCCAACAGTTCCACATTAGTGATCTTATACCATTTCAATCCCTTTATTCTGTGTAGGCCCCCATTTATAAAAATCTTTCCCTTTTTGGTTTTTCTCAATGTCTCCACACTTTGTTTAACTATTATTCTCAGTGTAGCTATCTGGTATGCAGATTACCTATTTTGTAAAATTTCTGCTTGTTTTTTTTAGCTGCTTGTCTGTAGCCTCTTTTGATCTCTCTAGTTTGATTTTGTTCAATCTTGTTCCCAGAAACTGATAATAACATTATTCCTATATAACTGGTACACCACTGAAAATCTCCCTTCTATGGCAACTTGACTATATAGTCTTCCTTCAAGTATGTCAGTATTTCTTCTCTTTTTCAAACTTTACCAAGTAATTTGTATAGCATCTCTCTTGAAGTTTCAATGTTTACTGTGCTTCCGTCTGCACCAGTGACTCTACTGTATATCAGAAGCATTACAGTTTTCAAAATTTCTTCTTTGTTTGGTTTCCCCATGTAAAGCTTAGTTCTGTTTCTGCTGACAATGTCTGGGGGATCTTTTGAAGCTGGTCTATTTAAAAAAATACTCTAAATGTTGTGCAGATCTCTTCATTTGCTCATTTGTGTTACTAATCAAATTTCCTTCCTTATCTTTAATAAATACATCTTATATTTTCCTGTTAGTGTCTTTGTGCTGCTGTATATGTCTTTCACGTTTACTTTTTTTGCAGCTTCATTTGTCTCTGTTGCCAACTCAACACATTTTCCCTTGTCTCTTGTGATTCCCCCTAACATTGGTTCTAGTGTTTCTGGTTTTGCTTCTGTTCAAATCTGTTTTCTTCACTTTTCTTTCCTTTATCTTTGCTATAGTTTTATTTGTTAATGATGCTTTGTGTTGGCATTCTCTTTCCCTACAACTTCATCACAGACCTTGTTCCATATATTTGTCCTCTATTGCCAGTGCTCTTCTGTATTCTCTATTCCTTCCAGCTATTGTAACAAATGGTACCTATTTGATATAATAACTTTAAATTGATCTTGGATGTCCTTGCTCTTGAAGAATCTCACAATGAACTGTTGTCTGTGGTGATAAGGTATTTCATAACTTTAAAGTATCATTTTTGGAGGGCTATGGGTAGTGATCTGATGCCAAGTCAGCTTCTCTACATACTTTTACATCATGTAATGGTGATCTAAACTTCTTTTATATATATATGGTCAACATGGTTGCCTGTCCTGTGGTCCAATTACTTTGTACATTTTTGTATGTGGGAATATGCTGCCACGAATCACAGTATTTAAAGCACAGAATCATAGACAAAAAAAGAATTATTGAGCTATTCGTATTATCGCCATATAAAAACCATTTTTACATTAAATTTAATAATAAAGAGCAACATACATTTAATGCAGCTGGGTTTGTTAACTCCAGGCCTGATATCCTGCCCTAGTCCTAACTGACCCCAGTCATTCAGCCCAAACATAAACACACGTCCAGATTCTGTGGAAATATTAAATTAAAAGACATTGTTCACAACAATATTAAAAACTGTTCCTTATCCTATTCACAATATATTGCTGTATAACAAAAAGACATGTGCCTACAATTCGTGTGTCTTCTTTACTGATGATGGTCAGCACAGAAGAATGGAGTCTTTGTCACATTATAAAACATTTATTACAATCTGTGTAATGTTTAATTATTGGTTTTTTGCATTCGTAAAATTTCAAAAATACACAC
The DNA here is from genome assembly GCA_036924085.1 of Ariolimax columbianus. Taxonomy (NCBI): domain Eukaryota; kingdom Metazoa; phylum Mollusca; class Gastropoda; order Stylommatophora; family Arionidae; genus Ariolimax; species Ariolimax columbianus. The sequence continues at coordinate 82,066,218 of JAVGWX010000011.1, read as the reverse complement.
TGTTAATGTGTTATGTGAATACTTGCTACTAAGTTTCAACACAACACTAAAATTACAAACAAAATTATATAAATGAAACCTCTTACAAATGTGTACACAGTCTAAGATTGATTTGAAGAAGCTTACCTACAACGAGTGATGTATGTTCATCCCCACAAGCAACCTGACCAACTCTGTCATTTTTTACCCAAAATTTGTTTGGTAAGTTGTCGGCAAAATTACTTTTACCAAAAGTAAACACAGCCCCAGTTTCTGTGGATCAGGAATTTCACTAATAATAATAATAATAATTTAAAGCAGCCAAAATTTCATAAAATGAAAAGTTCTAGTCTAGTTGAGTTTAAATTATAGTAATATGAAAAATACACACAATCCAGTTTATATGAAAGCAATCTAAAAACGTGTATATTAATATATTATTGTAAACTGGTGTCTGATAATACCGATAGCTGAGAATGTCACAGAATAAAAACAACGTTACTAAGTTACTGGCAATTATACTGGTCTCTACGGACTCAAAACTAACTTCAACTTGTTTTCACAGATTGCTTTAACGCGGGAGACGTGCGGTGAAGTAATATACGCGCAAAGTAGAGCAAATAATCGTTAAAAGAGCGTGCGATCCTAATGAGTATATGCTCTGTCAAAAAACGCTCAGCAATAACATTTCTTAAAATATATATTTTAAATGCGAATAGTAACCTGGAATGTCCGAGTCCTCGGTGGCAGCCATTATGGTATCCTAAACAACTTTTCATAACTACGCAAATGTCCTAGTTAAACCGCAATAACCGAATAATGCCCGCTGGGCTTAGAGGGTGTTACAGTAGGTACAGGGAAGTAACCGTCATCTCATTACTAATTCTTTACAAAACTGATTTTCACCTTCTCTCCCTTGAGTCTCGATTGCTTCATGTATCCAAATTCTGACTAAGCACATTTAAATTCTTCTTTTCGCTTTTGTATCGAAATTAGATTGACTTCATTATAATCAGGAATAGATTTAACCTTACTGTGAGCCAATGACAATGTGCACTGCAGCAGACATCAGTTCGGATCGAAACAAAAATTGGGGGTGCAACCTAGCCGATCACAAGGGGAATCTTGGGATGAGCTCTCACCCTGGGGGCCACTCTTCCCCTTCTCTCCTCTTACCTCACTCTGTTTCATTTGACTCTGTCCTACAGTCACACCCTTGCAAAACTTTCACACGCGCCCTCGTGGTAAAGCCCTTCCATTGCACTTTGGTTGGGCTAGCTTCTGAGGGCGCACAAACCTAGCATAGGTACATACAGATGCTCACATGCATCCAAGCACTGGTTTATGCGTCCTGATATCGCCCAATTGACTACGGTCTGGGGTGGAAAATGGCGCGCCTCCGCCAGTAGAAACTAGTGAGGCAAACATTTAAGCAAAAAAAAAAAAAAAAAAAGCCGATCACAAGACGACAAATCGTTGAACCGCATGCCAAGCCAAGAATCATTTATTATCATTATCCGATACTTCATTTTAATTAATTTCCTTTCTATATATTTTTGGCATCTTCATAATCAGCCCATACCATAGATCACCTTTTATACATATCATCTCATTGCATCTTCACTATTTTTGCAAATATATGATGATGATTTGAAAAAAAAAAAAAATAAAAAAAAAAAAAAAAAAAAAAAAAAAAAAAAGGTCCCTATCACTTTTATTGGAAAAAAAAAAAAAAAAAAAGGCACCGTGAGATGAGATACTTAAGATAATTCTACCCATTCCCCCTTTTTGGCACAACAATCACTGGAAAACGAACGTAAGACAGAACCTCCGAATCTGGACGAGAGTACCTTCAACTAAGGAAAAAAAAATAAAAATAAATAAATAAATAAATAAATAAAAAACAAAGGAAATCTGATTTGCCAACCACCGATTACTCACAGGAAGGATCCAAGCGAACCGCCAAATGACATGAAAACACTCCTGCAACACGGAAAACACTAGGTTAGGTACATACAGATACACACACGCATCCAAGCACTGGTTTATGCGTCCTGATATCGCCCAATGGACTACGGTCTGGGGTGGAAAATGGTGCGCCTCCGCCAGTAGAAACTAGTGGGGCAAACATCTAAGCAAAAAAAAAAAAAAATTGGGGGTGCAAAATAATTTTGAAATCCTATTGAATTTGGCTCACAACTCAACGCCATGGTCTACCTGTATCGTCAGTATGCTCGAATATGGTTAGTTAGTTAGTTAGTTAGTTAGTTTAGTTAGTTAGTTAGTTAGTTAATTAGTTGTAAGCGAAGATGGCGACAGTGTCAGACATGTTGATTCAGATGGGACTGCATATCTTCTTCTTCTTCTTCTTCTTCTTCTTCTTCTTCTTCTTCTTCTTCTTCTTCTTCTTCTTCGTTCTCAATCTCCTGCTACCAAACCCTGAAAGGGCTTAAGTAGCAGAATGTAGTCCAGAGAACGGAATGCGTTGTGTCATAGTTTACAGCTTGACTGCGATATTTGCACCTTTCGGTCCAACACATCCGACATCAGCAACCATTTTTTTTTAGTACCGGGTTAGCATTCCCTCTTCAATCCCTTCTGCTTAGCCAGTCTGCCCTGCTGCAGCCTGTTATCCAGGATCACAGCGTGGAGGTGTAGAAGGGTCTTGGCAGCTCTGGTTCGCTGGCCCCGACGCTTGCAGTCAGCTATGGGTCGATGACCACTGTAGCTCATGCGCTGCTCAGCGTCTTGATCTCAGACTACATCAATCCGATCTGAGCGGGACAAACTATATCGCACGTAGGGCACACGTGAACACCATCTGTAATTGGGGGAGGAGGGATATGGAAAGTTGGGAAAGGTTGGAGAATTAGTGACAGGAAGGTTCAATTAATGAAATATGAACTCATGCTTCTTCTTGGTGCTCTGTGCAGTTAGAGATTAAAGATGTAGATCTAGGGTTAAATGGAAACAATTTCATGAGATGTTTCCAATCCAGAAAATCCACTGATGTGGTCATTGACCTGGCCGATTGACCTGCGATAAAGTAGACTGCGATTTTGATGTAGTGTTTTATCGAATATAGAACTAACTCATGACTAATCAATCATATATTGATTTGTTCTGATGCATATAACAAGTGTACTCTGCTTGGAATCACAGGCCCATAAGTGAATCAAAATTATACACAATCCAACCCAAAGGCCATAACGTTTGCCGACATACATGACTGACCCCCACCAGCAGGAAATGGTCAGTTTCACAAACGGCGCGAGAGACTCAGTTTATAGATCAATTCTACCAAGGCCTGTTTGCTTGAAAACTCCATGGCAAAGGCTGACAACCCTGGAACTAAAGCCTGGTACTTACGTCGGCAAGAATAGAATAAATTCACGGTACTGATGATTCATCACGGTAATTTGGCTGACAGCAGCGAGCGACTCATGACTGGCTTGCTTGTATTAGTATCAGCGAACCAGAGCGAATTAAGGCCATATTTCACCCCAAACAGCGACCCTGGAAACAGACTGCACCCGTGTAGTCAGGTTAGGAGAGAGTAATGATCACTGTGGGACGGTAAACCCGGTACCCAAAAATGTCAGCTGAAGTTGCAGATACCACAGCCTCGCTGTAAATACGACACAACGTATTTTCCAGGACGTATGCAGAAGAATGAACTAACATCACACCATGCACACATGCTCCCCGAAATCAAGGTTAAGTGCTTATATAAGTATTTTGTTAAGCGCCGCCGGGCAGAAGTCACGGAAGATTGACAGAAGACCATAATAGTTCTAATCTGTTGGATGCTTGCAGGCCTAACAACATATATATACACACACAATCATTGAACCATACATATCTCACTCTTGGGTGACTCTTACGATTATCAAATGTCCTATCTTCTGGTATTTGTCCTCAAGATTTCGCGTCCGGTCATCTTATTCCCCAGTTCAGACGGAATGTTTTTTTTCAGATCACAACGGGCCCGGGTCGACCCGGCCTTAAATGGGTACCGGTTCAGTCCGGGAAGCAAAAGCGGCAAGGGAGAGGAGATGGCTACCGCCCTCAAATAGCCGAGATTTTGAAATGTGAGATCGCTAACACCTCACACCCCTGCGCAGTAATGATGTGGGTTACTTTACTTTTTCTTTTTACAGCTTATCTGGTGAGCCTATATGGCTCTTTGTCCAAGGTTATTTGGAGAGATCTTTACAAGATATAGGAGATAGTCATTTCGATAACATTTTCAATTTTAAAATGATTCATCTGTGGATGAGGAAGACTTTCTCTAGACCTCGTGAACACATGACATAATAATAATTAGAATAATTGTAAGCCTCTTCTTATGCTTGTTCTTTTGTCTTTTCTACTTCTTCTTCTTCTTCTTCTTCTTCTTCTTCTTCTTCTTCTTCTTCTTCTTCTTCTTCAAATTCTTCTTCTTCTTCTTCTTCTTCTTCTTCTTCTACTTCTTCTTCTTCTTCTTCTTCTTCTTCTTCTTCTTCTTCTTCTTCTTCTTCTTCTTCTTCTTCTTCTTCTTCTTCTTCTTCTTCATATTCTTCTTCTTCTTCTTCTTCAGCTTCTTCTACTTCTTCTTTTTCTTCTTCTTCTTCTTCTTCTTCTTCTTCTTCTTCTTCTTCTTCTTCTTCTTCATATTCTTCTTCTTCTTCTTCTTCTTCTCCATCTTCTTCTTCTTCCTCTTCTTCTTCTTCTTCTTCTTCGCTTTAATGTCTCTTTAAAGAAATCAGTGGCCCACATGACGTCATCGATAGCTCACTAACGCTTGTCTTGGATCGGAACGAAAGGCCAAATGTGCCTTCTCTGTAACTCGTATGTTGGACACCTCTGCAGCAGTAGTTCAGCTGTCCTTTTATCAGTGACCCAGACACATTCGTCGGTGTGTCCTAATTTGAACTTATTAAATAGATGGTATCGTAATCTGTTGTGGCCTGTATGGAGTCTGAAAATCACCACCTGTTCGGCCGTGTTGAGCGCCATTTTGTTGTCGTTCTGGATGCTCCGCTAACCACTTCTTCTTGTATCTCTATCAAATAAACTTCTTTGACTCTTCATAAGTTATACATTTATTTAGTTTGAGGCAGCGTTCTGTCTTCTCTATACAGTATGCCAGCCTCATGATTTCCAAGTATGTTGCAATGACGAGTCCACTGAATCACCACTTTCTTGAATCTGGAAGGTAGTTCAGAGAGTACCTGAGATTTCTTTAAGATCTGAATTTGTTTTTTTCCAAGCGCTGCCACCACATACAGTGCGTCTGGATCGGCCTCCAAGCGCTGCTACTACATACAGTGAGTCTCTGATCGGCCTCCAAGTGCTGCCACCACATACAGTGAGTCTCTGATCGGCCTCCAAGTACTGCCACAACAGACAGTGCGTCTGGATCGGCCTCCAAGTGCTGCCACCACAGACAATGCGTCTGTAAAAAGTAGCAAGTGTTTCTCTGTGTTTTCATTTATCATACGTACTTCTACTGCAGTTGTCAAGGTCAGTGCATCTGCGCATAGTCATTTGAAAAATTTCCGGTTGCCACTTAATTGTTCTTATTCATGTTAATAAAGATTCATGCACATACATTCTCTGTGGCATTTATAGTTGACTTATCTGTATACACCAGGGTCCATATATTTTTAGGGTAGCGTTTCTCTATGTTTCTCATATATGACTTTTCTTTCTGTGTAATAGTAAGCATTTCTGGTACAAAAACAAAATATTGGGCACACAGACCAGAGTTTTTGAAAGGGTTAACCAACACTTGGCCAAATAAACGACTAAAGTTCGAGCTAATCTGATATTTTGTTTTATTATGTTCTTAGGAGTCGAATGCACGGACCTCCGGGCATACTCATAGGTGATCAGTCTCTCACAGCAAATAGTGAATAGCGTAGATGCTGATCATTCTTGTAGCTCGTTGGTGGTACACATTCCTGCTCCATACTCTCATACGCCCCATTACGCTCGACCGTTTGATTTCAAAGTTCTACAGTCTGTGAATTGTTGGTTCAACTGTTGCAGTGTCGTTATCCAACATATAATCTTTGATAAATCCTAAAATGTTATCTCTATTCATATCGAACATGTCCACAAGGGGTGCCTGCGTCACCAGGATGTGTCGATCTTTTCATTCCCATCATGACAAGGACAGTAGATCCACACCAGAGCCTGGAGAGTTGAGGCCTCTTCAGCTGCTAACCTCTCATGTTATAGCCGGCCTCATATGTTGTTGTTTGTCAATCGTTTTTGAAGAGTGCCACATTGTCATTTGTGAGTTCGTAGATGAAATCAATCCGAGCCCGAAAGCGTCTGTCACACTGAGGGCAGAGAAACACTGTCTGAGCGTCAGGTTGGGACAACTCTTCTCTTGCCTTTCGTGTCGCTCGTTTCCTTGATTCTTGTCTGCCCCATATATGTCGTGCAAACTTAACTTAACTTAACGTATTTATACTGGTTTAGAAGACTCTGCAGAGTCTGTATACAACCAGTTCCATTTACATCACCTTCCTCTAGAAGCTGTACGCATCCAATCTGTTCTTAAATGCATTGACCGTCCCAGCCTCCACCACCTCACTTGGCAATGCATTCCAAGCATTCACTACTCTCTGGCTAAAGAAATACTTTCTAATATCTAATCTGGACCTCTCCTTAGTCAACGTGTAGCTGTGCCCTCTTGTCCTTGTTGGTGGTTGTACTTTAAAAAACTTGTTATAGTCTATTTTATCCATTCCTCTGATCATCTTATAAACCTGTATTAAGTCACCACGAATTCTTCTCTCTTCTAGACACTGAAGGCCAGTTCTTTTTAATCTTTCTTCATAACTGTAATTCTGGAATCCCACTATCAGCTTTGTCGCTCTTTTTTGTATTCTTTCCAGCATGTCTATATCCCCTCTCTGATAAGGACTCCACACCTGTACACAATACTCCAATCTAGGTCTAACTAAAGCTTTATACAGTTTGACTATCACTTCCTTGCTCCTATGTTTAATATTTCTTTTTATCATCCCTAACATTGCATTTGCCTTTTTTACTGCTACCTGAACTTGCTCCCTCACCTTACATGTATGATCTATTATAACCCCTAAGTCCCTTTCTTTATCTATCTTTCTAATATTGTTCTCTCCCATTCTGTAATTATGTTCCATATTGGATCTACCCATGTGGATGACTGTAGATTTATCTACATTAAACTCCATTTGCCAGATTACAGACCATTCTCGAATTTTATCTAAATCCGACCTCAATATATTCACTTCTGCTTTAGATGAGACACTACTGCATAGTTTCGTGTGATCAGCAAATTTTGCAATAATGAATCCCATACCTATGTCCAAATCATTGATATATATCAAGAATAAAATTGGTCCCAAAACCGAGCCCTGTGGTACACCACTTTTCACTTCACACCACTCATAGTACTCCTTATTTATACCCACCCTTTGCCTTCTTCCCGTTAACCAATTTTCAATCCATTTGGCAACTTCCCCACCTATTCCATGTTATTTTAATTTTCGAAATAATCTTTGATGAGGTACTCTATCAAAGGCCTTTGCAAAATCCAGATAAATAACATCCACTGGCTCCCCTTTATCTAACATTTTGGTAACCTCCTCCATGAATTCTAATATATTTGTTAAGCATGATCTCCCTCTGGTAAACCCATGCTGACTATTTCTAATTAGATTAAATTTGTCTAAATGCATTACAATGTTTTCTTTCATTATTGACTCTAACAATTTACAGACTATGCTCGTTAAACTCACAGGTCTATAGTTTGCTGGATCTGCCTTTTTGCCCTTTTTGAATAAGGGGATCACTCCCGCATCTTTCCAATCCCGTGGAACAATCCCTTGTGCAAGTGATTGAGAACATAATATAGCCAATGGTTTTGCTAATTGGTCTCTAATTTCAAACAGCAATTTTGGATGAATACCATCTTGACCTGGACATTTATCCACTTTCAACCCCTCCAATTTTTTAAAAACCATTTCCTCTGTAATACAGATTGATCCTAATCCTGCTGTATCCATGTCTCTTTGAAAAATATCTACAGGCTCTGGGATCAAGAGGAGATTTTACTACCCCAGACAGATCGATGTGCAGCAATGTTCTCCCAACCATCAGTGCTGCTTTCAAAGTGTCTTTGTAACGTTTTGTTTGGCCACCGCGAGCTCCCTTGCCTGACTCAAGCTCGCCATAAAATATTTTCTTTGGAGGCCACTCATCTGACATGCGGATAACATGGCCAGTCCATCTAAGCTGCGATTTGCATAGACTTGTGTGGATGCTTGTCATGCCAGCCCGCAAAAAAACGTATACATCTGTAATCCTATCTTGCCATTTTATGTTCAGCAGTTTCATTAGGCAGCCCGGATAAAAATGGTCGAGCTACTTCGCATGTCATCTGCACCTTTCAAAGTATGGATTGGGAGTTGACACCATGACTGCTCGTGTTAAAGCGGTCTCAGGTAACCATTAAATAGAACTAATGACACTGCATTCTCTCCATTCTCATATTTTGGAGGTTGCTGTTCTGTACGCCCCGCTTCGCCCAGCAACAACCTGATCTATCACTCTAGTAGAGAAGCACCAAACTGATGTCCACCTGCATAGAACGGCTATTTGGGAACGCGAAACAAATGATGAAGAGATTAACACATTAACTATTATGAGTAGCTCACAGCTCGAGATAAGTTATCCTAATTTAGCTTGCTAAGCAGCACATTCACGTGTCTCCAAAATCAATCAATAATCGTTCAGCTGCCCATGCAGGATGTCTTCAACAAATACCTACCAAATCATAAGATATTGACATGTCTTTATCTGTGGAAGTGATTTTGTGACTTGAAGTTAATCTACAGGATGTGGCAGGATGTGTCCACATTACATTAGTCCCCACTTACGACATTCCGAGCAGGTTAAAGTGCTGTTATTCTTTTGTCCAAAGACACACACACACACGCACAAACCCGCACGTACTAACATGCACACGCACGCAAGCTACAACGGACAAACACATACACACACCTACACGTTCGCACGCACACACATACATGCGCCCGTGTACACTTAAACACACACACACACACACACACAAATACGTCCTTGGGAGAAAAAGTAAAATACAAATTAATTATGCCGACGCAAGTGTTTTAATGAGGTAGTTTCTGTGTGAAGCCAGTTTCCAATCAGTTGTTTATGTGTTAAGTCAGTTTTCAAGCAGATGTGTATGTGTTAAGTCAGTTTTCAAGCAGATGTGTATGTGTTAAGTCAGTTTCCAATCAATTGTTTATGTGTTAAGTCAGTTTTCAAGCAGATGTGTATGTGTTAAGTCAGTTTTCAAGCAGATGTGTATGTGTTAAGTCAGTTTTCAAGCAGATGTGTATGTGTTAAGTCAGTTTTCAAGCAGATGTGTATGTGTTAAGTCAGTTTCCAATCAGTTGTTTATGTGTTAAGTCAGTTTTCAAGCAGATGTGTATGTGTTAAGTCAGTTTTCAATCAATAGTTTATGTGTTAGGTCAGTTTCCAATCAGGCGATTATGTGGTAAGTCAGTTTCAAATCAGGCGATTATGTGGTAAGTCAGTTTTCAATCAGCTGATTATGTGTTAGGTCAGTTTCCAATCAGGCGATTATGTGGTAAGTCAGTTTCCAATCTGGTGATTATGTGTTAAGCCAGTTTCCAATCAGTTGATTGTTAATTAAACCAGTGTCTAATCAGTTTATTATGTGTTAAGGCAGTTTCCAATCAGTTGATTATGTGTTAAGATAGTTTCCAATAAAACATGTTGAAAGTTACTCTGAACTTCTAATAATTACACGTAAAGGAAATGAGCACCCAGTACACGGGAGGGACTCTTTCATTGTTGGAAATCTTATGGACAAAACGAAGAAGTTAACGTTCTTTATTTTATTATTTAAATGAAAATCAATTGAATAGGTTAACAAATGTTATCAGCACTGATTAATTTGGGGAAAAGCTTTTTCTTTTTCTTTTGTTAAAACAGTATGACTAAGACAACTGTTATTGTTGAAGACATGTTATTATTTTTCCCCCAGTGTTTGAATAATACTGTATATTTCAATCACCAAAACAATGCATTGGATAATTGAATTTAATAAATCCACTTTTTTGGTTATCCCTATTTTAATATTTTGTCCATATTGTATTAATCACAAAATCATAAAATATCCTTATCTGTGAAAGGGAGAAAACGATAATGTCACCCTAGAATGCAACAGAAATGTAATCAATAATATATATTATTTGGTTTTTATTAAATGAAGAAGATGAATTGAAGCATTGCTCACATTGTTAGAAGCTAATACGCACTAAGGTTTTCGTAGATAAAGGCAACGTTTTAAGTAGATTTGACACGTAGTAGGAATGCGATATTTTAAAAGGCCACTGAAAACAAGCGTGTATTTGAATTCTTGTATAATAAAAGACGCAGTAACAACATGGGATGGTCTCATCAACATTCTCGAGGTCAACTATAGAGTGCGTGGGGAAAAGTATTATCTCCCCTACTGTTCAACATTGTTTGGATAGCGGAGATCATAAGCTGATTCGGAATTATGCACACCGTTGAATATAGCCAATCCTGCATATGCGTAGGTGAATCATAGATAATCAATATATGAAGACCCAGACTCAATAGCTACAAATATGTGGGATTTTTATAAAATTTAGTAACATATCAAGACAATACAAAGGACAAAAAATGGAGGGCATTCAGGAGAAACAATACCAGTTATCACCATTGGAGATAAAGTGATAAAGCCTTCATTGTAACAGGTGTAATTTTTATGAGGCGTGTTTTGACCTGTTCCCTTCTACGATGCCCCTCCCCCCTCCCTAACAGGAAACCTCCAACAGATGCGCAGGTAATAGCGTGTCTCTGGTGGAAAGTTAGTCTGACACATTTCTCAGTCGAATCAACCGTTCTAACCATTTATCTTTCACGCCCTCAAACTTATGATACTGAACCAATCCTAAACAAAGGGCAAAAGGGGGGGGGGGGTTGGTAGTTACAGTACGCCATTACAACAGGTAAAATGGCTAGAAAAGAAGATCGATGCCAGTAGATATAAATATATATATTAAACATTTTAACAATAATCCCATTGAAGAGAGTCAACAACGGAATCATGAAGCAGAACTAAGCTCAGGACGTTACGGTTGTGTATAATCGTCTATGCTAGTCGCCACGCTATAGGAAGAAGAAGAAAACGTATATTATACAAAGTCCAAAGCTTCTTTTCACCAAACACGAAGTGGCTCTTCAGAGTATATCCCCACCTGATTAGGTCTGCAGCTTTATCGTTTACTTTTTAACTAGCAGGATTTCTAAAGAAAATAAATATATATAAATTAGGAGCTCAGAGAAAAAAAATGCAAAAAAAATAAGTAAAGAGCAATTTTAAAAAGGGTAAAAGAACACGCTTCACAGTTTGAATAAGTGCGACTTAAAACAAAATTCTCAGTGAACTCGCCTATAGAACTGAAGCAAAAAGAAATTCTTGAACAATATATTCCCAAAATAAGGAACATCTGATTTGGGTAATCATGCATATAATTTTTAATAATGGGCAGATGTAGAACATGAAAATGGAAAACACGAAGAAACAAACGTAAAGGAGTACGAAAAAGGAATTTGAAAAACCTGAGCAGTAATCACAATCTAGGCCTTGGCATTGAATATCTAACAACCGAATTCCCATCTCAATATTAAATATAAAATAATTTTACAAATAGTCACATACCTCTGCCTCATTCCAAAAAGATACCAGCATTCAAGTTGTACCTGAAAACATTTCCAAAAGATACCAGCATTCAAGTTGTACCTGAAAACATTTCCAAAAGATGCCAGCATTCAAGTTGTACCTGAAAACATTTCCAAAAAGATACCAGCATTCAAGTTGTACCTGAAAACATTTCCAAAAAGATACCAGCATTCAAGTTGTACCTGAAAACATTTCCAAACGATGCCTGCAATCAAGTTTTCCCAGAAAACTTTATGAAATTTCAAAGCAAAACCTTTTTTTTTTTTTTGCGTTCGCCTTAATACTCTATTCCCCAAGCCGGTATGAGTTCTACTATGGTTTTTATTTTGCGCCTGTCGGCCTAGTGCACCTGACTTTGGCATGCATTTTATGCAAGGGTCTGCTTCCTCTTGTATTTTCTAAGGGTTTGCTTTCCCAGGGTAGCGGCTGGTGCTGTGATGAGGATCGAACCCTGCACCTTCGAGTTGGGAGCCGTGCCACTTAACCACTAGCCCACGCCGTCCTCCTATCGTAACATTACTAATTATCTATTAGATAATGAATTTAAACTGTTATTCACCCCGTATAAAGAATTTGAAATGTAAAGAAAATCCGATATCTGGAAGTACTGTCGGGGATGAAATGCTAGAGGATTAATGTTACCAAACCACGGCTTGTTTATAAGGTATGATGAGCTGCCCTCTTTCTCGCTCCTTGCGCTTTTTGGTAAGCCAATTAACCATTTACAGCTTGGTCGAATGCAGGGTGCAAATAGTGAGTTGAATCATAGAAGAAGCAGATAAACTATATACCGCCAAACAAGCAGCTAATATATTTGCGGAATCCTACAGGAAGGAGAGTAACATACCTGTCAACCTATGCAAACAATGACATATTTGACACGAAATTATCGACAATAAAGGAAGCAAAAACAGTTCGCATGTAATGTCCAACAACTTTAATATGGTAGAGCTAAGAACGGCCTTCTTGAATCTAAAAAACAAGAAATCCCCATGCCCAGATGATATTTCCAACGAAATGATCAAGCGCCGTGGACATGCAGCGAAGAATAAACTGCTGCAAATATACAGTTATAGTTGAATGACAGATAACCAGACTGATGTGGCATCTGGAAGAAAAACGAATACTAATTCCACAGCAAGCCGGCTTTAGACAGCACAGATCCAATGAGGACCAGGTCATCCTCATAGCCCAGGAAATAGAAGATGCCTACCAGGCACAGAAACACACAGTAGCTGTTTGGGTGGATCTGGAAAAGGCATTTGACAAAGTCTGGAAAGACGGACTTAGAGTCAAGCTAAGAAGAAGTGATGTTTGTGGGAAAATGTACAAGTGGATCAACCACTACCTCAAACAAAGAACGGCCAGAGTCCAAGTACAAGGGCAGATGAGCAAGAAGGTGACACTCGAGCAGGGAGTACCCCAAGGGGGAGTACTGTCACCCACACTCTTCCTGGTATATATTAACGACATTACAGAGAATATACCAAGGAGAGTCCATAGCTCAATGTTTGCAGACAATCTGGCTATGTGGACCTCTGAAAAGAATCTCACCATAACCAGAAATCGGATGCAGCATGCCCTAACATCGCTGGAAGAGTGGGCGAACTCATGTCTGGTCAAAATAAACGAGGAGAAACCCACATGCTCAATATTCTCGCTTTCAATAAAACCCCAAAATACCAAATTAAGTTTAAATGGCAAATTCCTGCAGCCAAACGACAACTCAACCTATCTGGGAGTCACATTTCGGCGCATGACATGGAAAAGTCAGATCGAGAGAAACCGAATGAGAGCCAGAGAAAGAATGGCAATCATGAGGAAACTTGCGGGCACAAGCTGGGGAGCAGACGAAGGCATACTAAAGAAACTGTACACTGGAAGAGTGAGACCAGTTCTCGAGTATGGCATTGCGGCATGGACAACAGCAGCAAAGGCAAACTTCGATAAAGTTAGCAAACTTCAAAACCAAGCCATGAGAGTTATAACAGGAGGCATGAAGTCAACGCCAATTGTAGAACTTGAAAAGATTACAAAACTGCAATCCATGACCGATAGAAGAGACTGCAGAGCCCAGCTGCAGTCAGAGAAACTCCGAAGACTGACTGACCATCCAATGCACCAGAGACTAAACAATTTGGGAAATGGGAAACTAAAGCGGAGAAACTTTGCAGAAATAGCCAAAGCAAAGATGCACGAAGATCCCATAAACGCACTAACAACACCAAAACCCATCACTACTGTACGAAAACCTACCTGGAGGCAGGATATATTTCCAGAGGTGGTAGAAAAATACCAGGTATTGGAAACAAAAACTGCCAGACTGAAAAAGAAAGGAGAGATACTACCCTAAGCTTTATATCGAAAAGCTACCCAAGCATGGACTGGACCCATGCATACACCGACGGTTCTGTAACAAACACTACACAGAACGGAGGGGCAGGAGCATTCCTGAACCTACCAAATGGCAGACAAATAACACTGTCATTCGCTACTGGTAAGTTCACAAGCAATTTCAGAGCCGAGGCAGAGGCACTGAGGGTGGCAGTGGAAGAAATGGTGACACACAAAGAAAATGAAAGCCATATAGTCCTGCTTACAGATGCTCTCGTCGTAGTCATAGCGCTAAAAAGCCAGAAAAACACTGAGCTTAATGACCTAAGAGCAGCACTCTGCAAACTGTGCCAGCAGTCCGCACCAAAAAGGGTAGTGGTACAGTGGGTCCCATCACACTGCAACATCCAAGGCAACGAGGAGGCAGACAGACTGGCAAAAGAAGGTGCAAGACTACCACAAACAGATACTAGTATGACGTACGAAGAGTCAAAACGGCTTATCAAAGCCAGATACATGACCAAATGGGAAACCGAACATACTGGTTACACCAAAAACGAAGCCTATTACCAATTGAACCGAAGAGAGCAGGTCGTTGTCTTCAGACTTCGCACTGGCCACAATAGACTGAGGTACCACCTATTCAACAAATTGAAGATAGGTGGTACCGACGAATGCCCGTGCGGTACCGGTAAAATGACCGCTAAACATCTGCCGCAGAACTGCCCGACATACGAGGATCAGAGAGAGCAGATGTGGCCATCACCAGTGGAACTGCAAGACAAGCTCTATGGCAGCGGCGACAGCCTCAGGATGACCACCACTTTTTTCGAAAAAATAATGGTTACTGTCTGACTGCGTACGAAGAAGAAGAAGAAGAAGAAAGATGACAGATAATGTACCACACGCACGGAGACAGGCACATTTGCGCCTTAACATAAAGAAAGGAAAGGATAAGAAAAAGACCCCCGGTTACAAACCAATAAGCCTAGTTAACTGTGTCTGTAAGACAATCAAGAGGAGGGTTAACAGATTATTGAAATGGTACCAAGAAACAGATGTAATACTAATACCAGAACAAGCAGAATTTATAAAGTGTTGCATCACAGAAGACCAGATCACATACTTGCCCCAGATAGTTGAAGATGCCTCCCAAGAAAAGAAAAAGGTGCTTCTCTCATGTAGCATGTCCTTTGTAGAACGTCGCTCCCATCACAGTCTGTCTGAAAGAAACTCGTTCCCTTGCCAAAACTCCAGCTTCCGCCACTGTCATACTCAGGCACTCCTGGATATCTTGGTGCCATCGTCTTCTTGGTCTACCCCTTCCTCTTTTGCCTAGCACCATACCTTCCATCACAGTCCTCTCAAGACCGTTGTGTCTCTTGATGTGACCAAAGTATTTGCATTTTCTAGCCAAAATAGAATTGATAAACCAGTTCTCCTCTATGCTCAACTCTTGCCGAATGTCTACATTTGTTCTTTTCTCTGTCCATGGTATTCTGAGGATCTTTCTGTAACATTTTGACTCGAAGGATTCGATTTTTTGTCTAGAAGTTTTGGTAATCGTCCATGCTTCACAGCCATAAGCTGCCACAGGAAAAACACAGGCTCTCAAGACTTTTACGTTTATCGTTTTGTTGGTGCCCTGCCATCATTTCTTCAGGCTGTTCAGTCTCTGCATTGCCATAGCTAGTCTTCTTCTGATTTCTTTCGAGCAGTCGCCATTTTTGTCGATTCTGGAGCCCAGATAATTAAAATGTGTAACCTGATCTATTTCCTCCCCACCCACTGTAAATGTATGCTGACATTGTGTTTTATCGGTGGTCATTATCTTTGTTTTGTTTATGTTTATGAACAGATTTTGATCTTTACTATGTCCATTAACGGCTGAAAGTAGCTGCTCTAGCCCTTCCGCACTTCTTGATAGTATCACTGTGTCATCTGCATATCGTAACTCTGGAATCTCGTACCCCCAATCGTAAATGGGTCGAAACTTTCAATGTTCTCATCTTCTCGCACATTTCTCATTATACATTCCGCATATATGTTGTACAGATAAGGTGAGAGGATACATCCCTGTCGGACTCCCTTTTCTACTGCAAACCAATCTGATGTTTGCCCAGATACTCGGACAGCGGCTTGTTGATCTTGGTATAATGTTTCAATGAGATGGACTATATGCAAAGGAAACCCCATTTCCTTCATGATTCTCCACATATTTTGATGTTTTACCGTGTCTAAGGCTTACATTTTGGATAAACCTCCAGAGAAAGTCGTCAATGTGGAAAGACCGACGAATGGCTAAATTATAAAGGAATGATATCAAAGGTAACACGAGCGAATGGATCAATGCGCTTCTACTCAACCGGAAAGCAAGAATTACCATGGATGTTATAACAGCATAAAATCCTAAAACAAGGCATTCCTCAGAGCTCAGTACTGTCTCCCACATTGTTCCTCGTGTTTATCAACGATTTCATCTTTAATCTGCCACAAAGGGGTAAGAGCCGCTCTATACGCAGACGACTTGGTTGTGTAGTGTGTGTAGAAGAACGCCTAACAATTACAAATAAGCGAATACAAGCAGCAGCAGACAATATACCAACATAAGCTCAGAAATGAATAATACAGATCCACGCTAAGAAATCTTCAACAACATTCTTCACACTCTCAAAGAATGAAAATGCAGAGGAAATACGACTTGGACATTTATAAGTCCAAATAGCCGATGAACCAGTATATCTGGGCATCACATTTGATGAGAATGACTTGGAAACCTCACATTGAAAAAAATAGAGGCCAACGCACGGAAGAAAAGCATGCAATACTGAGGAACTTAACTGGATCTAATTGGGTAGCGAATGAAACAACGCTTAAGAAAGTCTATAATAGGGTAATATGACCAATTAACTTAAAGCCAAGACAAGAGTAGGGCTAATGTGGATACCATCACTATGTGGCATACCAGGAAATCAGACAAAATTTCCAGACAGCGTTGAGGCACTTTGCTGTCTGTTTAATTGGCTGATTCCCAAACCAAACTTTGAGTTAATACTTCTCTCGTTTCTTTTTTGGTGGCTCACATATATGTGTGTGTTTACTGCTGCTCGTTTGACCACAGCTAGCATTTGCCCTTTCTTGTTCCACCCGTTGATTAATCCACCTCGTGTTCGAGAAATATACTGGGTTATTCCCAAATCCACGGAGACACGTAAGCGTATGCAGGAATGACACTACACTCCCAACTGGGTTGGGAAGGTACTAATTATAATGCATAGAAGGTCATTGATCAAACTGGAAAAGATCAAGGCCAGGTAAATTTATAGACATAGCAAAGGTTCCATTTTCCTGGTCGCAAGATACTCGTATATGGTTACCTAAAAACAACAAATGGTAAGGAGATTTTGCAGGTGGGCAGAAAGGAAATTGTTCCGATGTCTCGGCATGTTGAAGACTTTATAAAAAACTGGAATCGGCTGTAAAATATACGTGAATATATGAAGAGAGCAGTGTACCAAAAACAGCGGAGTTCGTGGTTGTGGTTGGGGAGGAGGAGGAGGAGGGGGTAGAGGGGATTTTAATGAAAACCTTAAAAGTAAGTTGGCAGTATCGTTGCTAATGACTTCCAGAAGGTTCTGCAGGTGGCATGGCGCTCAAACATGGCCGTTCTAAAAGTGAAATACAGGAAAGCGGATCAGAGCTATGTTATCCGTTTTTTTAAGTGAATGAGGGAAACCTATCGAAATTTATCTGCAAATACGGCTCAATACGGCTCAATACGGCTCAATACGGTGATATACGCTTGTCAATCCAGAAATTGTGCAAGTGGAGTGAGAAGAGTTGTGTCACAGACTGTTCTCGGCTGGTCAGTCACACTGAGTAGTGATATCATAATGGATGCAGCAATCAAACGCATCGCGGCAAAAACAATCGTCCAGTGACTAAATGAAATATCCGCGCTGAGGAGCGCATGAGTTGCAGCGGTCAGCGACCCATAGCTGACTGCTAGCGTCAGGGTCAGCGACCCATAGCTGACTGCTAGCGTCAGGGTCAGCGACCCATGGCTGACTGCTAGCGTCAGGGTCAGCGACCCATAGCTGACTGCTAGCGTCAGGGTCAGCGACCCATAGCTGACTGCTAGCGTCAGGGTCAGCGAACCAGAGCTGCCAAGACCCTTCTACACCTCCACGCGTTGATCCCGGATAACAGGCTGCAACAGAGCAGACTGACTAAGGAGAAGGGATCGAGGAGGAAATGCTAACCCTGTACTCAAAAATTGCTTGCTGAAGTGGGATATGCTGGACCAAAAGGTGCAAATATCGCAGTCAAGCTGTAAACTACGACACAACGTTCTCTGGAGAACATTCTGCTACTTAAGTCCTTTTCAAGGTTTGGTAGCGGTAGATTGAGAACGAACGAAGCCAAGTTAAGTCAAGGCTCAGTGCACCTCATCATACACAATGCGATTAGATTCCTCAAGGTGTTTGCAAGGTGGGTATCATGGCAGCTGACGTCAACATTGAAACAATAACGTGATGCCTAACACACGAATAAAGGCACTTTTGTTCTAGAGAAATCTAAACACTTTGTTGGCGTCGAGGGACTTGTACCGAACACATTGGAGACAATGTCAACAAATGATAAGTACAATTGAGTGTGAGTGATTGTAAGTACAATTGAGTTTAAGTACAATTGAGTGTAAGTGTAAGTGAGTGTAAGTACAATTGAGTGTAAGTACAATTGAGTGTAAGTACAATTAAGTGTAAGTAAATATAATTGAGTGTTAGTACAATTGAGTGTAAGTAAATACAATCAAATGTAAGTCAAATTGAGTGTAAGTAAGTACAATTGAGTATATTAAAATTGAGTGTAAGTAAATACAATTGAGTGTAAGAACAATTGAGTGTAAGTAAGTACAATTAAGTGTAAGTGCAATGGGGTGTACGTACAATTGAGAGTAAGTACAATTATTTCTTAATAAACTTAGAAAGAAAAAGAAGTAAAAACGAAAAAGTAAGGTTTTAATTTGAATCACCCAAGTACCCATGGATTTGTGCTGATTGTGTGAAATCAGGATGGAGATTCTCTGTTGGTTAAAAAAGTTCGGTAGTTACCGAGCGCAGTGGGACATACATTCATTTTTACCAAGGGGAGTGGGACATACATTCATTTTTACCAAGGGGAGTGGGACATACATTCCTTTTTACCAAGGGGAGTGGGACATACATTAATTTTTACCAAGGGGAGTGGGACATACATTCATTTTTACCAAGGGGAGTGGGACATACATTCATTTTTACCAAGGGGAGTGGGACATACATTCATTTTTACCAAGGGGAGTGGGACATACATACATTTTTACCAAGGGGAGTGGGACATACATACATTTTTACCAAGGGGAGTGGGACATACATTAATTTTTACCAAGGGGAGTGGGACATACATTAATTTTTACCAAGGGGAGTGGGACATACATTAATTTTTACCAAGGGGAGTGGGACATACATACATTTTTACAAAGGGGAGTGGGACATACATTAATTTTTACCAATGGGAGTGGGACATACATACATTTTTACCAAGGGGAGTGGGACATACATACATTTTTACAAAGGGGAGTGGGACATACATTCATTTTTACCAAGGGGAGTGGGACATACATTCATTTTTACCAAGGGGAGTGGGACATACATACATTTTTACCAAGGGGAGTGGGACATACATACATTTTTACCAAGGGGAGTGGGACATACATTAATTTTTACCAAGGGGAGTGGGACATACATTAATTTTTACCAAGGGGAGTGGGACATACATTAATTTTTACCAAGGGGAGTGGGACATACATACATTTTTACAAAGGGGAGTGGGACATACATTAATTTTTACCAATGGGAGTGGGACATACATACATTTTTACCAAGGGGAGTGGGACATACATACATTTTTACCAAGGGGAGTGGGACATACATACATTTTTACCAAGGGGAGTGGGACATACATTAATTTTTACCAAGGGGAGTGGGACATACATTAATTTTTACCAAGGGGAGTGGGACATACATTAATTTTTACCAAGGGGAGTGGGACATACATACATTTTTACAAAGGGGAGTGGGACATACATTAATTTTTACCAATGGGAGTGGGACATACATACATTTTTACCAAGGGGAGTGGGACATACATACATTTTTACCAAGGGGAGTGGGACATACATTCATTTTTACCAAGGGGAGTGGGACATACATTCATTTTTACCAAGGGGAGTGGGACATACATACATTTTTACCAAGGGGAGTGGGACATACATACATTTTTACCAAGGGGAGTGGGACATACATTAATTTTTACCAAGGGGAGTGGGACATACATTAATTTTTACCAAGGGGAGTGGGACATACATTAATTTTTACCAAGGGGAGTGGGACATACATACATTTTTACAAAGGGGAGTGGGACATACATTAATTTTTACCAATGGGAGTGGGACATACATACATTTTTACCAAGGGGAGTGGGACATACATACATTTTTACCAAGGGGAGTGGGACATACATACATTTTTACCAAGGGGAGTGGGACATACATTAATTTTTACCAAGGGGAGTGGGACATACATTAATTTTTACCAAGGGGAGTGGGACATACATTAATTTTTACCAAGGGGAGTGGGACATACATACATTTTTACAAAGGGGAGTGGGACATACATTAATTTTTACCAATGGGAGTGGGACATACATACATTTTTACCAAGGGGAGTGGGACATACATACATTTTTACCAAGGGGAGTGGGACATACATTAATTTTTACCAAGGGGAGTGGGACATACATTAATTTTTACCAAGGGGAGTGGGACATACATTAATTTTTACAAAGGTGAGTGGGACATACATTAATTTTTACCAAGGGGAGTGGGACATACATTAATTTTTACAAAGGTGAGTGGGACATTCATTAATTTTTACCAAGGGGAGTGGGACATACATTAATTTTAACCTCCAGTAAGAGCGTGTTGATTGAGACGCCTACTTCAGCTCCGAAAACAGTATGTGCTAAAGCAGCATGGTGAACGAGGTAGGGATCGACACTGTCATTCCCAAAATGGTGAGCTTATTTAGTAACACCGTATTTCACTACATCCAGGAGAACACTGGCCAATCTTCTCAGACACACTTCGGGATGTAAAGAGAGCCACAGTAACCCACCATCAAAGAACCGTTGTCATGTGTTAAGTTAGCTCAAGTACGCGTAACTTCCACAATCACATTCGGTGTTATATTTCCCAGGATCGGTATTACATTCATTAGGATTAGTATTACGTTTCTGAAGATCAATATTACATTTCTGAGGATCAATGTTATATTTCTGAGGATCTTAGTTATATTTCTGAGGATCTGTGTTATATTCCGAACGATCAATAACTACACTTCGTTGTTTGTCGCTCTGTGTATACGCGCTTTCAGCGGTGGCGTGGTGGTTGGGGGTGAGGTGGGGGAGGAGAGGTGGTAGATCTTGTCTTTTGTATTGTCCCATTACTGGTCTTTTTCAGTGATAGAACAAGAGCATAGTACTAGAGTAAGAACACACTTTTCCTCTAACGAAGCGGCGGAAAGTACACTTTACATCATATAACCATAAAGCTGAGTAAACCTATTCTCCCTGTAACCGTTAAACTGACATATTTGGTAGCTTAGCGACAGGCACTAGAACAAATCAAAGCATTGTTTATGCTAATTTGAAGTTATGTAGAACACATTCATTGTATACCCAAGCAGGCTCGTCTCGGTCCTGGGACACGATTGCTTGGAACACCAGAGCGTGGGGGGAAATACCATGAATTCCTCAAATTCTAAGCTATAATAGGTTGCAATTCGCCTTGAATGGTGAATTGTGTAGAAGCTGTAGATTACTAGTCCTGTTTTTACGTTCGCTCCTCTTGTCTTTTGTCCGGCCCTAACCGCCCTGCGACACTCGTTCTTCCGGAACATCTCAGATTGCCAAATAGACTCTACCTTGCTTGTTGACACACTTGGTTCCCACTAGAATATGAATTCTCGTCTCTTTTTCTAATTATCTCCCTGTCCCATTTTTCTTGTTCTGCGTTAACATTCTTCCCACTATTTCTCTCTGTCTCTCTTTCCTCGCTTCCTTTCTCTGCAGGATGTTATTCAGCTGTTTAAAAAAAAAATATTTTAGTCAAAGAAAATCAACGTTTTTGCACACGGTTTAAGTGTTTCACCCATATGTGCTCAGCTCTTCTTCATATTTTGGTCTTCCGTAAATTAACATAACTATTAAGATTACACACCAGAAACAGCCGGTCGTTTGTTAGCTTGGAAAGTAAAACATTTAATCTGAAAACGAGCTACCTGATGTCAAATGACATGTGAATGTGATAGATCTACCTCGCAGCGCTTTAGCTCTAATACTAGAGTGCCAGACCGACTTACCGTAGATCTACCCCGCAGACTGCGGACTAGACAACAAAAAATTAGCGTAGTCAGTCAACAAAATTGAATAATTTAATTAAAGAAAAACATTATTTGGTAATAAACGTCACACAAAAAAGGAACATTGTTTTATGTTGCATTGTCCTAATTAAATATGTCAGTTATATTCATTTATGTAGTCGTATTTAGCCCACCGACTCAAACATTTGGCGTGAAACGTTGCTTGCTATTTTTGTTTGTATGCTCGTTTAAAACTGTCACAAACATTTTTGTTTGTTTGTATGCTTATGTAAAACTGGTACAAACACATTTAATTTTGGTATGCTTTTGTAAAACTGTCACATCCATATTTTGTTTGTGTTCAGTTCAGTTCAGCTCATCCCGCTTGTGTGCTCTAGTAAAACTGTCACAAACATATTTTTGTTTGTGTGTTCATGTAAAACTGTAAAATACTTTTTTATTTGTGTTTGCTCATTTAAAATTGTCACAAACATATTTTTGTTTGTATGCTAATGTAAAACTGTCACATACATATTATTATTTGTATGCTCAAGTAAAACTGTCACATACATATTTTTTTTGTTAACAATTTATAAAATACTAAACTCAATTTCATTATACTGGTTTAGCAGGCTCTACAAAGTTTGGATGCAACCAGTTTATTTCACTCCACCAATACTAATAATAACTGAGTACACGATTTATTGTTGAATGCATTAACGGACCCTGCCTCCACCACAATACTGTGGCAATACATTCCAAGCATTCACCTTTCTCTTATATACGTTATTTCTTTTTAAAACAAATAAATAATATTAACGATATTGATATGCAACACTTCCTGGAGACATAGGAGAATGATCTACAAAATCATACCAGAATTATGGCTGCATTAGGGTACCTAAACAGTGGCACGGGCCGCACAACAGTAAAACCTGCATACATGTTTGTGATCATCACTGTACCATAGAAAGTTATTTGAGCAGTACATCTGATCACTGTACCATAGAAGCTCATTTGGGAAGTACATCTCCTCACTGTACCATAGAAGGTTATTTGAGCAGTACATCTGATCACTGTACCATAGAAGGTTATTTGGGAAGTACATCTGATCACTGTACCATAGAAGGTTATTTGGGAAGTACATCTCCTCACTGTACCATAGAAGGTTATTTGAGCAGTACATCTGATCACTGTACCATAGAAAGTTATTTGAGCAGTACATCTTATCACGGTACCATAGAAGGTTATTTGAGCAGTACATCTGATCACTGTACCATAGAAAGTCATTTGGGAAGTACATCTACTCACTGTACCATAGAAAGTCATTTGGGAAGTACATCTCCTCACTGTACCATAGAAAGTCATTTGGGAAGTACATTTCCTCACTGTACCATAGAAAGTCATCTGGGAAGTACATCTCTTCACTGTACATAGAAAGTCACTTGGGAAGTACATCGCCTCACTGTACCACAGAGGGTCATTTTGGTAGAACATTATATCACTGTACCGTAGAGGTCTTTTGGAGAGATTATTTCATCACTGTTCCATAGAAGATCATTTGGGCAGAAAACCACTGTACCGCAGAAGGTCATTTGGGCAGAAGATTTCATCACTGTACCATAAAAGGTCGTTTCGGCAGCCTATCACTGTACCAAAGAAGCTCATTTGGCAGTACATCTAATCACTGTACCATAGAGGGTCATTTGGGCAAAACATCTAATCACTGTACCGCAGAAGGTCATTTGGGCAGAACATTTCATCACTGTACCGTAAAAAGTAATTTCGGCAGCCTATCACTGTACCAAAGAAGGTTATTTGGGCAGGACATCTAATCACTGTACCAGAGAGGGTCATTTGGGCAGGACATCTAATCACTGTACAATAGAGGGCCATTTGGGTAGGACATCTAATCACTGTACCATAGAGGGTCATTTGGGCAGGACATTTAACCACTGTACCAGTTGGCTGCTGTTTGTACTCGATAAGATATTTCATCGCTTGGCAGATGATTGATCTCAAGTGTCAACTGTTTCGTCTCTTATGCTCCAGTGAGGTCATCAACTCTACCTGTACATTCTATACCATTTGTAACAACCATTAATCTATTAAAGCATTGATATTGCTCAAAGACAAATTAAGCATTGAGCCTGAACCATGTCACTCTGTGTAAGAGAAGAAGAAAAAGAAGAAGAAAAAAGGAAGAAGAAGAAGAAAAAAAGAAGAGAATATAAAGAAGACGAAGAAGAAGAAGATGATACAAGAAAAGATACAGAGGATGACGAGGAAGAAGAAGAAGCAGAAGATTATAAGAAAGAAGATGAATAGACAGAAGAAGAAGAAGCAGAAGATTATAAGAAAGAAGATGAATAGACAGAAGAAGAAGAAGCAGAAGATTATAAGAAAGAAGATGAATAGACAGAAGAAGAAGAAGCAGAAGATTATAAGAAAGAAGATGAATAGACAGAAGAAGAAGAAGCAGAAGATTATAAGAAAGAAGATGAATAGACAGAAGAAGAAGAAGCAGAAGATTATAAGAAAGAAGATGAATAGACAGAAGAAGAAGAAGCAGAAGATTATAAGAAAGAAGAGGAATAGACAGAAGAAGAAGAAGCAGAAGATTATAAGAAAGAAGATGAATAGACAGAAGAAGAAGAAGCAGAAGATTATAAGAAAGAAGATGAATAGACAGAAGAAGAAGAAGCAGAAGATTATAAGAAAGAAGATGAATAGACAGAAGAAGAAGAAGCAGAAGATTATAAGAAAGAAGATGAATAGACAGAAGAAGAAGAAGCAGAAGATTATAAGAAAGAAGATGAATAGACAGAAGAAGAAGAAGCAGAAGATTATAAGAAAGAAGATGAATAGACAGAAGAAGAAGAAGCAGAAGATTATAAGAAAGAAGATGAATAGACAGAAGAAGAAGAAGCAGAAGATTATAAAAAAGAAGATGAATAGACAGAAGAAGAAGAAACGAAAAGAACAAGTGGACGAAGAACAAGACGTAGAGGAAGAAGAAAAAATTAGAAAAAAGGAAAAGAAGAGGAGGAAGAAGAAGAAAAGAAAAAGAAGAAGAAGAAGACGAAAAATAAGAAAAGAAGAAGAAGAAGAAGACGAAAAATAAGAAAGAAGAAGAAAATGCAATAATGTGTAATAAAATTGTCTAATCTTTATTCTTCCTTATCACAAAACTAAAACGTCAATCATTTAACGTCGTGCGAGTTTGTAACCCGCTCAGAGAGTCACATGTAATGAAGGAGCTGGTTAGATGCAAATTGTTGAATCGCGTAGTTCGGGAAGGCAACGCTTCAAGGATGGAAACTGGTCAGCAACTTAAGGACAAGCTTGAACCTAATCTTTGCCACTTCATCGCCGACGGTATGAAGTAGCTGCTATAGAACTCGTCTGTATATGCATATTCTAATGACAGATTGTACAGGGGGTGGGGGGCCTCTAGGACATATTGTACAGACAGGGGAATGGGGCTCTAGGACAGATTGTATAGGGAGGGGGATGGGGCTCTAGGACAGATTGTATAAGGGGGGGGGGCCTCTAGGACAGATTGTACAGGGAGGGGGGGCTCTAGGACAGATTGTACAGGGGGGGGGGGCTCTAGAACAGATTGTACAGGGGGGGGTGGGGCTCTAGGACAGATTGTACAGGGGGGATGGGGCTCTAGGACATATTGTACAGGGGTGGGGGGGGGGGCTCTTGGACAGATTGTACAGGGAGGGATGGGGCTCTAGGACAGATTGTACAGGGAGGGATGGGGCTCTAGGACATATTGTACAGGGAGGAATGGGGCTCTAGGACAGATTGTATATGGAAGGGGGGGGGGGCTCTAGGACAGATTGTACAGGGAGGGATGGGGCTCTATGACATATTGTACAGGGAGGAATGGGGCTCTAGGACAGATTGTATAGGAGGGGGGGGGGGGGGCTCTAGGACAGATTATACAGGGACGGATGGGGCTCTAGGACAGATTGTAAGGACAAGGGTGGAGTTCTAGGACAGATTGGGTGGGGCTCCGAGACGGAATAACCAGCACGCCAATAGAGGAGTGGAAATGTCCAGAACGTGTGTAATTATTTATGAAAATGGTGGCTATTGAGCAAATATAGTGTCTTTCTTATTAAAATTTCAAAAAAGGGCTTTTCTTCCGCTTCAGAATTGCCGAATTGTTCAAACTAAAATTGGTTGGTTAGTAAGTAGGTGAGTAGTTAGTCTTCTTTAGGCGACAAGTGCCTGTCACGTGGTTTGTTTATGAACACGAAGGAGGGCCGAGTACCTGGCTGCACGCAATGAGAATGATGTTTTTTTTCCGATTTGACCTAGCCTTGTAGACACATTTCTCACTCTTGATGCCAATGGTTTGATGCTTAGCGACGTCATCCGTAGTAACATGATTCCTAGCATTTTAAATTGTTGGCAACAAATGGAGACGGGCCTAACAGCAAGTTCTGGAACCAACAATAATAATAATAATAATAATAATAATAATAATAATTCTCCAAGATATTTGAGCTTTTCTGGGAGCTACAAGCGGTTAAATGCGAGAAGATATGGAAACATTTATAATAATCTGGATTGAAGAACAAATACAGAAGCAAATGTTACTTAGCACGATCAGGATCAGTGATTCGACACAAAGTTTAATTGAAATGCCTAAACGACAAAGCGGGACAAGGCTGCAATATCGAGTGTAGTGCTAGTTCTGAGTCATTGAAGAATTTCAAACAATGTTTTTCGCTGCATAATGCGAAAGTGACTGGCGAGTCTGCCACTAGGGATGCTCTGGCAGTAGAAGATTGTGTAGAAACCTTTGCAAGACTTCTTGTATTGGCGGAAAGGCATTTGCTCAAGCATATTTTTAAAATGATAGAAACCATCTTTTTTTGGAAACTGAGGAATGCTTGAAATACAAACCCATTTATCGTCTTAGTGGAAATACAAACCCATTTATCGTCTTAGTGGAAATACAAACCCATTTATCGTCTTAGTGGAAATACAAACCCATTTATCGTCTTAGTGGAAATACAAACCCATTTATCGTCTTAGTGAAAATACAAAATTGTTTATGTATATTATCTTCGCTATTTACTCAATATAGGTACACCCTCATCATGTAGCATGTTCTTTGCAGAACGCCGCTCCCATGACATCCTGTCTGAAAGAAACTCGATCTCTTGACAAATAGCCAGTCTGTTCTAGAGCAATGTTCAAACATTCCTTGACTACTTGGTGCCATCGCCATCTTGGTCTTCATATGGCAGTCTTGTCCGGCACCACACTTTCCATAACCGTTCCGTGAAATGGCCTTCTTTCTCAGTTTGCGTCGATGGTCTGCATGGCATGAGGGTCTCACCATCATATCTTTGAGTTTCGTAATTATCGCTTGCCATGGATCGCTTGGTATTTTTAATGCAGTAGTTTGCCGTTGCTTTTTGGACGTATTTCTAGCCGTCCATGCGTGCTCCGTCTCTTTCATTGCTGAAGTGCTGACGACAGAGCACGAACTGCCTAGCTCCCATTTAAGAATGGAGAAGCGGTCATGCCATAAAAAAAACCAACGACATGTCCTGTCTGACAAATCTAGCGGAACTGGATTTGAACCTTGCACATTGGTATTGTAAACCGAACTCACTTAGCATAATACAAGGCACGACAAATCTCGGGCGCCAGGCCACTCTAGGGCTTACAAATGTTGCTGTGGTACCTAACATGATAGAACCTGTGTCGTATCTACTCGTTTAATTTCTCCCATCGCGGTATAACCTTTTTATCCAGTACTTTGTCTGGCTCCTAAATTGTTTACCTGGCTCCTAGATCCCAAACAGATTTGCCTCCCCCTGGTATACGAGTATAGTATTGTGTTTGCACAAGGTCCAAATCACATAACGTACTATTCCACAAAACGTATGATATACGCTTAGCGACCATACCTTTACTTCACTGCAGTGCTGCAAAATCCCTAAAGATGATGCCCAGACTATGAATAGTTGTTTTTTTGGTTTGCTTTTGTTATGGTTTTTTTTTTTTTTTTTTGCATCGAGACGCATTCCTTATTTCTAAGGCACAGGTTATATTCCAGGATGCCTATTTGTTCGCATCCGTTTTCACATCAGTAAAGGGAATTTATTTTCCGAGTGCTTTTAAAAATATTTGTTTGTTGCGATGCAAAGTTGCTTGTCCGTCGAGTGGTGCCTGACTAGAATAGAGTATTTCTACTGCAACCTATCAAAAATGTCATAAAAGGCGACTAAAGAAGATTATCCATGGGACTAGCAACCATTTTATGTATAACCAGTGCTTTAGAAAACGACACTGCAAATGCTCTGGTCTGTCTCATTTTTAACAAAGAATATATGGACGCAGTGACAACGAAGCGATAGGACAGCGTACAAAGAAGAAGAAGAAGAAGAAGAAGAAGAAGAAGAAGAAGAAGAAGAAGCGATAGGACACATAACAAATATGAAAACAAATAGGGAAAAACAATATTTTAAATATTGCTGAACAGAAAGATAGTTGAAGATTGAATTGATCACCAGCGTCCATGAGCGTGGCACATGATGGGGCTGTCGATTAGAAATATCAGGTTTTCGTGGTTGTTGTGTCTTCCATTGCCAACCTTAGCTCTCCGACCAGACTCCATTTCCTGACCAATATCTTATCTCATTGACTTCTTGAGTAACGTACAGGTAGGTAGTCTCACGGCAGACACTACCGGCGAGGATTAACAGTAAGCCAGGTACCAATTTACAGCTGGGTCGTCTGAAGCTAGAGTTGAATACCTTACCTTTGTCTTGGCAAACCAGGGCTCTACAACTATGCTAACCAGACGCTCTGGAGTAAAGTTACCCGACTCTGCTCCGTGTACTTAAATAACAAAGCAGGGGGCACGTAATTTGCCATGTTTTGTCACAGTGTGTCCCGACCACTCGGTGACACCTCGCACGA
This sequence comes from Ariolimax columbianus, assembly GCA_036924085.1. Classification (NCBI taxonomy): domain Eukaryota; kingdom Metazoa; phylum Mollusca; class Gastropoda; order Stylommatophora; family Arionidae; genus Ariolimax; species Ariolimax columbianus. The sequence goes on along the minus strand of JAVGWX010000011.1, from coordinate 82,036,689 downwards.
CTTATACCTCCAACGTAGACTAGGATCGAGGAGTGGGGTAACATGAAATCCTTAATCAGCGACAACATCAGTACAGGGTACATGGTTTCACTCCTATAACAAATTGTTGTTTGACCTCATATTAACTCAAGGCCCTGGCCTACATCGAGATGCAAAGCTCAAACGAAATGAGGGTTCCATTCTGTTATTTGAGAAAAAGTAACCATTATTTACAGAAGATCAGATTTCCGACTTTACGCTTGTTTTATTTTATTTAAGGGACAGTTTGGCGCGTTAATAATAGGAAAGTAATTTAAAAAACTTGAGTCCCACTTTTCGGAAACTTCGAAATTTAAGAACAGAGGCATGTCGTGACAACCATGCACTTCAAATACACTCTACATATCGTCAGTCTTAACTGCACGGTCAAATTTTACTGCAAGCTATTAAAGAAGTATAGGGTAAGGACATCATACAGGAACTTCTTTTTGAAGACAGTAATAAAGACTTGAGTAAACAGATTCCCGATGTTAGCAGTGGATTGTTAAAGGATTTGTTGTAGGTTATTTCAGTACGTGTTAATTGTTGGATGTTTAAGCCTTTAAAATCTGGTAAGCCCGGAAAAAAACGTCTGCTCCACCGAACAAAACCGAAGATGGCGAGGCAAACAAATGTATTTGCTGACCTAGATGCCGCAGAATTGACACAGAACTACTTTTGGCTACTTAGAAATTCAAATGTATTATTCTATTTATCGTGAATGTAAATATGCAGTTTTATCTATGTTTCGAAGGAAATTTTGAATGTTTGTTTCAAGGCTTTACTCTTGAATTAAAAGTGTAAAAATCAAATCTACCACCCATTGTGAAACATCAATGAATAGAGGCGAGGCAAATAAGCGACTTGGAAAGTGGAGATATTGCGTTTACATGCAACAAAAACTGAACGCGTGTGCGCCTTTTGGTCATGTTGAGTTCTAGAACGTGATTTTACAACGGTAAGTAGGTCACATGCTGGAATAGGAAAGCTGAAAAATGTAGGGGGTCACTGTTGCGAAGTGGTCAAACCGTATGCCTTGTGTTCAGACGGTCGGGGTTCGAATTCGAGCTGTGACGGTCAATGTCTATTTTTCCGGGTTTATCACTGGGGCTTCGGAGTTAGTGCTTTGTGCAAGGCTCTCAGCATGCAGGGATACCTTTCTGCTGAAAGAGACCGAGCCTTATGGGTAATATCCGAGGCGATGAACTCTAGCCCTCGCCTTTAAGTTGGAAGTTTCTAAATATCTCCTTGTGTGACAGCAACACCAAGCATTGTGGCTTCTGTAGGGATAAGACAGTAGATGTGGTAGGCGCAGCTCCCTTGTGAAATAGAGTTCGTGCTTACAGACAGAAGAACTGCGAGCTCGTGTGCATTCTTGACAGGTTAATTGAACTCATTCCTGTGAAGTTCTGTTGATGACTCGGCATGTAATTCCAAGAAAAAGTTCATTTCTGCCAACTATAGCAGTTAAAAAAAAAAAAAAAAAAAAAAAAAGAAGGAAAGATCCATTACAACACTGCAAAACCACATACGACTACAGTAACAAATTTGTACTTATGTTTCACTTCTGCCAGTCTGCTCGATGGAATGTTTCCCAGGTTTATTGCAAGTTTGATGGCTCTGGCTGCTTGCCCACTTTTTGCAAGAGGTGCAAGTACTGATCTTTTGGATTGTTGGCTTAAGTCCATGGGGGTAAATGCAAGGTCAGGGGGATGACGTTGATGTTCATCGCCTTGAATAGAAGGCGTCTGGGAGGTTCGATAGAGGTTGTCAACCTCCCATTCCTCTAGTTTGTGTCCCCTTGCGTTTGTCTCTGCGTAGCCCCGCCTCTCAGACTGGCTGTTAAAGTCTACTACCACTATGGTTGGCTGGTCCAAAACATTCATGACTTCTAGGGCCAGATTTTTTGTTGGCGGGCAGTATGTATTATAAATTCTAACTGTCTGGTTCGGTAAGGTTATGTTCCCCCCCCCCCCCCCCAATCCCTATTATTTCTGCTTCTCCATTTGTTTCCACCGAGATCATCTTTGATGGGATTGATAGTTTGGAGAGGATAAGCACATCCCCCACCCCCACCCGCCCTTATGCCCATCCCTATCCAGTCTATTGGTTTCATATCCTCTTATGCAAAATCTGTAGTTTGGATGTAGGTGTGTTTCCTGGATGCAGGTAACGTGTATTTCTTCCTCAAATATTCTTCTGGACAACGCTTCCTTTGTGTTGTAGATTCATTCAGCGTCCCATTGCAACACCTGCAGGGTTTGAGGGGCAGATATATCAGTGTGCCCATGGTGGGAGAGACACGTCTTTGTCTTACGGTGTCTCTCTGTATAGTCCGGGTCCTTGATAATCCTTGGATGAGATACGTAGTGTCGTGGTTTGCAGCAACGAGCTGTTCTATTCGCACCTTTCGGTCCCACACTTCTGTTTTCAGCAACCATTTTCTTCAGGTTCACATCCCTAGCCTTTGGTTATCCCCAACCGACCTGGCGGCCAAACCTGCAAGTTAGTAGGTTATTTATTGATACCATGTTTATATATGGTTTTATGGGGTTTTATACGGCCACCCTTACAGTTGCCCCTTGTCAGGGAAGAGGCAGGGGATGTCAATGAGCCTGGCGCCGCCCCTCCCGCCCACCAGACTCCCACGTTCATGACTGTTCTCTCAGCAACCACGCAGTTGATACACAGTAGACTTGAGGTAATTGTTCCATTGACAGGGCCCATTTTTGGTCAGGAATTAGGGTCTAGGAATAGCTTTCCCTTTGGACTTTTCCGTGTTTGTGCTCGCTAGATGATAGTCTTTGGTTGTCCTGCCCTCCTGAGTTGGGCTCACCAGATGATAGTCATTGATTGTCCTGCCCTCCTGGGTTGGACTCGCCAGATGATAGTCATTGATTGTCCTGCCCTCCTGGGTTGGGCTCGCTAGATGATAGTCCTTGGTTTTCCTGCCCTCCTGGGTTGGGCTCGCTAGATGATAGTCCTTGGTTGTCCTGCCCTCCTGGGTTGGGCTCGCTAGATGATAGTCCTAAGTTGTCCTGCCCTCCTGGGTTGGGCTCGCTAGATGATAGTCCTTGGTTGTCCTGCACTCCTGGGTTGTGAGTCCCATCTGCTCGAGTTTCATTTCCTAGGTGGGATGTCTTCCTGGACACCACCCGGCTGCTACAATTCTTAGTCTGGCCCCTCTCCAGTGACCTGTCCGGTATGGGTGGCCCAACCAGGAACATCCGTTCCCGCCGGCATAGCTCACTGAGACACGCAAACCCACCCCCCCCCCCCCCCCCCAACCACGTGTGAAACTTAAACAGGCAAAGATGTGCCAACAACGGTGGATTCCAGAGAGACAGAACCGAATCCATTCAAGCCACTGCATGAAAACCAGCGTAACAAATAAGGTTTTAATGTATGAATCAGTAACCGTTTTAATCGTTTTCATTAGTTTGTTATTCTTACAAACGTTATCCTCTATCTCTAACGAACGCTGTTGGGTAGAGCGCACATTGATGAATGTTGTAGCTGTACTCATACTGAGCTAAGTTATTGTTGTTGTTGTGTTGTTATTATTCTGAAGAACGCCGGTCAAAACGTGCAACCATCCTCTACAAATTGGCTTCCGGCTTTGACATCTTTACGATACAGGAGATGACACCGAAAATGAATCTCACTATCTAGCGTCCAGTGAAGGTAGTTACACAGCGGACACTGCCGTCAGAGATAAAGTGTTAGTCTTCATTGTACTAAGCCACAGACTGCACGAGGTGGGGTAACTAGTCCTTTTTCCGCTGCATTTCCTTGTCTAACCTAAACCAAATGTCCATTTTCATCTGGGTCAACTAGAGCTTACCTATAGTGGAAGTACTGTTCTAGCAAAATTGCGCTAATTTGAACACCCCAATCGTCGACTGGTCCCTTCTGTGCCAAAATACAACACTGGTTGTCTAGAGACTCTGCAGTCTTCTGGGTTAGCTGTGGTCGAGAGGTCAGGCACTTGCCTCCCAAAGCGATGAATAGAAAAGGTGGATTTTCGAATCCCACAAGTATCATAGTGACCCCAGGTCTCACTAGAGGTAGGACCAGAGTGTCTACATCCTGAGTTGCCGCCAGTCGTCTTGACTAATGTCTTGCTATTTGGTTCAAGGTAGCTCGGGACCAGAGAGTGAGGTCGATGACCAGCGCAGTTACTGTCTCACTAAAATCCAAATACAGCGCAAGTTACATCATCAAGACAAACCCGTCTCTTGATGTGGCCATTATTGTTAGCGATAGGCAACTAATAAGTCAGTACTAAGTGACATCTACCTTCGATTTAATAGTTGTCAATCATAAGTCAATATGGCTACAATATCACACTTATTCTGCCAGATGTGATCTCATATGACTGCTAAGCCTACTAATGGCATTGTTTAGTTTAGTTTAGTTTAGCCGAAGAATCGGCGAGGATCCTGTAATAGACTGGATAGATTTTTAACATAATTTTGAATTTTCCCAGGTCACCTGAGGAATTGTTAACGTGCACGACACTGCACCGGGACGTCTGATCTCTAATACCAAGACATCCGGGGAAAATATCAGAAAGTTCACGAAAAAAAACAAAAAAAACAAGGTCTGCACCTTGATTTGAATCCGCCACCTCCAGCACACGAAGCCGACGTGTTAGCTGCGATCTGAGCACCTTGTGTTATGATCGCTCGAAAGATGGAACGGTTCTGTGCAAACATATCAGAGGAGGTGGCTTCAGCGTTGAAGCCTTTCAGGCGCATATGTGAAGAGTCTCTGTAGCGTGTCCTCTGTGTCTCGATGATCATTTGCCTGTTTTGTGATCACTGTAAAGCAGCTGCTTGGGAAGGCGTTCAACGGGGATGGGAACAACGTGCCCCGTCCATCGTCTCTTGGCTTTCTGCAGACGTGTATAGATGCTCAACATGTTTGATTTATTAATAATTTCAGAGCTAGGTACTTTGTCCTAGTACTTTGTTCTGGTATTTTGTCCTGGTACTTTGTCCTAGTACTTTGTCCTAGTACTTTGTCCTGATACTTTGTCCTGGTACTTTGTCCTGGTAATTTATCCTAGTACTTTGTCCTGGTAATTTATCCTAGTACTTTGTCCTGGTACTTTGGTACTTTGTCCTGGTACTTTGGTACTTTGTCCTGGTACTTTGACCTGGTGCTTTGTCCTAGTACTTTGTCCTGGTACTTTGTCCTGGTACTTTGTCCTGATACTTTATCCTGGTACTTTGTCCTGGCACTTTGTCCTGGCACTTTGTCCTGATACTTTGTCCTGGTACTTTGTCCTGATACTTTGTCCTGGTACTTTGGTACTTTGTCCTTTCACTTTGTCCTGGCACTTTGTCCTAACACTTTGTCCTGGTATTGTGTCCTGGTACTTTATTCTAGTACTTTGTCCTGCCACATAATCCTGGACAGCCTGCACAAGCATCTCATTTGGAAACGATTTAGCTTTCTGGCATGTCTGCTATCCAATGTGCATATTTCGCAAGCCTGCAACAGGATGGTTAGCACGACAGCACTATACACTTAACTATCACTTCACGCGCCACTGGAACCAGCACTTTAACAACATCGTAGCCATTACTTTTACAGCTGCATCCGTTACAGGTGCCACTCCAATAGACTCTCATAACTGGCGACTTCCGTCCCAACACTGCTAAGACCCGAGGACATTAACATTACCGTATAGCACATATACGAAAGTGTACATTATCTGGGCAGGTCAGGATGGAAAACAGATCCAGGTATGTTTGTTTTAAACAGTTGTTTCAAGGTCAGACGTGTGACTGGCTATTACGAAGCATGTTAGAGTTGTATTTTGGTTTATAGAGAGTGAATAAAGTCAGTCATGTGGAAATTCAGCTGAATTAACCATTGGTTGGAAATTAAGTTGTTTTTTTTTATGACTCCATTGTACTAAACCGCAGCCTGTGAGAGTTTGGGTGGCAAGTGTCTTTCTTGCTGTTTTTACTTTCCCTAAATAATGCATCCGGTAACCATATACAGCTGGGTTAACTGGAGAAGCGGTCCCGGATTAAAATCACGAGCCGGATTTTGTTAGTCTCCGAACGCGATTCGAACCGAGAAACCACAGAAAATAGCGAATTGCTCGCTATGAACTGAGATGACGCGCCCATCTCGGACCAACTGTAAATGGGTACCTGACACTTTACTGTTAGGGAAGGAAAGATAGAGAGACGAGAAATGGAATTAGTATACGGCAGATCATGTTTGTCGACAAGGAGCGTGAAGTTTGGGTGTGTGTTTGTTTGTTTGTGCGTATGCATAAACACACACACGCACACACACATGCATGTACGAACGCACGCATGCACATAATATATGTATATAAATGCGTCTGATTAGTGTTGTGTTAGGGCGCTCGATTTTCATGACAAAAGTACGGAGTTCGATTCCAGCAACCGTCACGCTCCTGTAAACCCAGCTGTAAATGGATAACTGACTTATGCTAAGAGAAGGAACAGACCTCCCTCACACAAGCTGTGCACTGAAGTATACTGAAATAGTTAACACTTCATTCGTTACCAGCGATTGAGGCTGTTGACGGACACCATTTACCTGTATTTATACATTTTTTGAAAAAGTCATATCGGCATATATATTTCTAGACAATCATGACCGAATAATGTATTATATTCAAGAGAAACGGCTTCCTTCACTTGTCAAGTTGTTTATTTCATATGTCGACTCTTAGTTTTGCTGTCCCTGAGAAACCACGTGTCCTGGTTTCTCTATTTTTGTAGCAGAATTCTGTCCGTTTGATTTGTGCACCGATTGTAGGCGCATCATCGCCCAGTGAATAGATTCCCGTTGACTGAAGGTGTATCACGGTATCAAGGATGCGAATCTTTCAAGTGCATCCAAGCGCGCACTACACGTCTGACTAGGTGAAAGCCGGTGCAGAGATTCCACTGACGCAGGGCAAATATGGCCACACATATTTGATGTCATGAGAAGATCACACCGTTTGACAAACACATTATAATATCATATAACGATAGGACAAATTGTTTTCTGTACGCTTACAGAGAGGACCACAATTGCAAAACAAGAGGACACAGATTCCGTAAAAATATTTAAACAACCTTAGATTATGCAGAATATTTACAAGAATACTTTAGACCTGTCGTCCTCCCTCTACTATTGTTGCTCGTACCGTCCAATCAACATACGGATCCCCGAGTGGATCCTGAGGGTCCCTTACCTGGGAGGGAAGAATCGAACCACTGCAACCTCCATGCATGTCGTAAAATACAGCTAAAGAAAGGTGTGCGTCGTGTTGCCATCCTGATGTTGTGAACTTTCATACACCTACAGAAACCACTATTGGTGGTACAATCTTCCCAGCACCTATCACATCAACATCTAAGGAAATCTTTCGACAACTAATTTGGGAAGAAAAAGGTATCGGAAAAAGTCAGCATGGCTTTACTAGCGGGAGATCATGCTTAACAAATCTATTTGAACTCACGGAGTAGGTTACTAAAATTAAAGGGGAGCCAGTGGATGTTATCTATCTAGATTTTGCGAAGATCTCTGATACAGCACCTCATCAAAGATTATTTTTGAAGTTAAAATCGCACGAAATAGATGTGGAAGTTGGCAAATTGATTGATTATTGATTAGCGGGAAGAAGGCAGAGAGTGGGCATAAATAAGAAGTACTCTGAGTGGTGTGAAGTAAAAAGTAGAGTTCCACAGGGCTCGGTTTTTGGATCGATTTTGTTCTTGATATGTATATACGATTTGGACATCGATATCGGATCCATGATTGAAAGATTTGCGGATGACACGAAACTATGCAGTAATGCCTCGTCTAAAGCAGAAGTGAGGTCGGATTTAGATAAAATTCGAGAATGGTCTGTGAGCTGGCAAATGAAATGTAATGTAGATACATATACAGTCATCCATATGGGTAAATCCAATATGAAACATAATTACGGAATGGGCGAGAACAATGTTAGAATGATATAAAAGGAAAGGGACCTAGGGGTTAAAATATATCATACAGGTAAAGTGAGTGAGCAAGTCCAGGTAGCAGTGAAAAAGGCACGTAGAATATTAGGTATGATGAAAAGAAATATTAAACATAGGAGCAAGGAAGTGATTGTCAAACTGTAAAAAGCATTAGTTAGACCTAGATTGGAGTACTGTGTACAGGTGTGGAGTCCTTATTGTAGAGGGGAAATAAACATGCTGGAAAGGATACAAAGAAGAGCGACAAAACTAATAGTGGGATTCCAAAATTACTGTTACAATGCAAGACTCAGAAAAACCGGCATTCAGTGTCTAGGAACGAGATTAATTCGAGGTGACTAAATACGAGTTTAAGAGATAGTCAAAGAAAAGGATAAATTAGACTAACAAGTTAAAAACAAAAAATACAACCACATACTAGAAACAGGAGGGCGTAGCTACAAAATAACTAACGGAAGGTTCAGATTAGATATTATAGTTTTTAATTCAGAGATTAGTGAATGCTTGGAATGCATTGCCACAGGAAGTAGTTGGGGCAAGGACAATTAATGCATTTAAGGATAGAGTGGATGCGCAAAGCTTTTAGAGCAAAGAAATGTAAATGAAACTTGTTGTATACAGACTCTACAGAGTCTTCTAAACCAGTATAAAGACGTTAAGCTAAGTTAACTATCCGTATAGAGAGAGAAATGTTTACATCCAATAGGTTTGAGGATAACATAGTCTTCCTAATAGAAACACAACTCAGCACAAGCTGAACACTTTTGGTCCACAAGAGGAGCTGTGGCTACAAACTGATCCAATCGATAATGTCAAATCGAACATTTACCTGAGTAATGAAATTGCTAATAACCACATAATACATAGTGAGAGATTTCATGAAGTACAACTGCAGCGTGGCTCAGGTTCATTAGCATCATACACATACTTCAGCAGGCGCAAAGCCATCAAGGCGAAGGCTTACATCTTCAAAAGCATGATTATTCCAGCTGTGATATATGGCTGCTAGGTATGGAGCCCAGGTGAAGCAGATGCTGAGAAGCTTCGAGTTTCTCATAGAGCAATGAAACAAAGATCATTGGTTTGTTCTTAGAGGCACCGAATTAGCTAACCTCTTTCAATGAAGCCGTTGATACATTGTTGTTGAGAATAGACAGATCGGCTATGGACATAATACGTATGTCTAACAAGAGTGGTTTCTGGTGACCCTGACACTGTACGTGTCCACTCGGTGGCTTACCAATGAGATGGACAGATGAACTGACTAAAGTCTCATCCAACATAGTGCTTCATGGCAAACAATCGGAGTGAGTTTGTAAAACTTTACACTCCCTGAAACCAGCTATATATTCCCTTTGAATGAATGCCAGGATTTCATAATGCTAGAATCCCGCAAGATTACAGATTGCTAGAATTACACAAGATTACAGATTTCTAGAATCACACAAGATTACAGATTGCAAGAATCACACAAGATTACAGATTGCAAGAATCCCGCAAGATTACAGATTGCTAGAATTACACAAGATTACAGATTTCTAGAATCACACAAGATTACAGATTGCAAGAATCACACAAGATTACAGATTGCTAGAATCCCGCAAGATTACAGATTGCTAGAATTACACAAGATTACAGATTTCTAGAATCACACAAGATTACAGATTGCAAGAATCACACAAGATTACAGATTGCAAGAATCACGCAAGGTTACAGATTGCAAGATTACAGATTACAAGAATCACGCAAGATTACAGATTGTTAGAATCACGCAAGATTACAGACTGCTAGAATCATTCAACAAATCTAGAGAATACAAATGTTACACCCAGATTGAACATATTTGTCAAAACATTTCAATACGTTGAAGCGAAAATGTAAAGTGTATGAAAATAAATATGCCACGAAATGAGAACAATTTTACAGGCACTAAATTGTGAAACTAAAGACTTTCTCTGTGAATGGTTCATCCTTAAAACATACACAATTATTGCAGTAGCAATAAATGTCAAACAGAAAAAGCTTAACACGACACAAAGAGATAAACCAAACAGCTTGGTGAAATGCTGAACTTAAAGAATATGTACTGACTAAATGAGAATGCATCGTCATCTACTTACACTGATGGCTGATCAGGGGTCTGCTTTTTACGGATGATGCCGCAATTACAACTCATTCAACGGAGGAATTACAAAGTTTACTGTCTGCATTTCCTGATGCCTGCTGTGAGTTTGGACTAACAATCAGCAAAAATAAAACACAAGTTATCGTGCAGGATGCTATCAAGATACCAGTAATTTCCATTAATGATGAGGATCTCTAGGTAGTAGGTCACTTAACTTACCTGGGATCAGTCAATAATAAACTATCCATGGACCAAGGGATTAATATCAGGATAGGCAAGCCAGCAACAACAATGAGCAGATTAACAAATTGGGTCTGGTGTTGTAGAGGTGTTCAAGAGACCAGGCATTGTCACGGTCTTTTCCACGCTTTGTCTTGGAAGACTCCAATGGCTGGGACACACTTGGAGGATGGAGGATAGCAGAATACCAAAGAATCTTCTTTATGTATATTTTCTTTATATATATATTATTATATATATATTATTTATGTATAATTACAATTGATAATTGATAATAAAAAGGTCTCGTAGCAGACCACTACTTCGGTACAAGAATTTGTGCAAAGGGGATACGAATGATACAGACACTGATTTGAAATCATGGGGACATGACGCCATGGATCGTGTTGTACGAGGGGGGAGGATCAAGACTGGAATACTGACAAAGGAGATATTGAATGCAAATAGGCTAAGGACTCAGCGTTTGAGAAGACACATCACACCATGCGATGGCGAAAACAGTCCTGACTTTCCTTGCAGATATTGTGGAAGACGCTTCTCTGCTCGGATTGGTCCTACTGTGAGTCACATTAGTTACTGTCATGGATTATCACATTCTTATTTTAAAGCGCAATATACTACTATCGTCTGATAACATAAATAGAGCCAATGGGGACGATGATATACTCGTGTATAAAAACCATGGAAGTTACAAATGTTTATCCTGTGATGCGTAACATTTTGTACATCTTCAGTAATTGTTTTCAAAATAAAATAAAATAATTAAAAAAAGGATTTTTTTAAAAATTGTTCAATGTAAAGAATTCACCCCGCGAGCAATATTCGAACCAGAATTTGAAGGATATTTAAATTTGCCACTACCATCCTCTTCTCTACGTTCTGAGCTAAATAAATATTTCTAGATTTGCTGTATTCGTTTCTGTGACGGACGTTCAAACGGCTAAAATAATGGATGTTTACATATATATATATATCATTTGCTCTTTCCGTCTTGTCAGACGATAGTAATTGTGCTTTGAAAAAAAAAAAAAAGGTATGCAACTACAGTCCATGACGGTAACGAATGTGACTCGTAAGACCAATCCGGGTAGAGAATCATCTTCCAGAGTGTGTGCAAGGACAGTTTGGACCGTTTGCGGCATCGCATGGTGTGGCGTGTCTTCTCAAATGCTGAATCTTTAGTCTATCAGCAATCAGTATCTCCTCTGTCTGTATTTCATGCTTAATCATGCCTTTCCATGTAACACGATCCATGGCGTCCTGTTCCCATGATTCCAAATCGATGCCTGCGTCATTTATATCCCGCTTGCATACATCCTTGTACCGAAGTAGTGGCCGGCCCCGAGACCTTTTTCCCAACTGTAATTCCCTATAGAGAAGATATTTTGGTTTTCTGCCATCATCCATCCTCCGAATGGGACTCAGACATCGGAGCATTCGAAGACTAAGCATGGAAAAGATTGTGACAGTGTCTACCCTCTCCAACACCTCTGGGCTGGTGATCTTGTTGTGCACGAAGTGGGTGAAATAGTCCCAAGCAGGTCGCTAAAGCGACTAATAAGAATGGTGCATGGAACTAGCAACCTAATATGTAACCATGGCTGTGACACTGCCATATTATATGCTCGGTTACATGTCTCCTGGTAAAAGCACCTGATGAAGTGGTGGCACAGTGCTTCGCTGGTTAAGTCTACTCATGCAGACGTTCCATAAATATCATTACATAACATTTGAATGTGTTCCCATCTACTCATTGACGTGTTAGCTTGTTTGCGTTTTGTCCTATGTAACTGACGAAACGTTAGGCGTGACCTAGGTTTCGTTCTTGTATTTGTCCAAACCCGGTATCTTGTTCACACCTATACAAGCACATGTTCTTGTTTTTACACATTAAAGTTCACTTGGAGCCAAAACGTGGATCAATCATTCTATGTATGAGTACGGGAAACTGAGACGCTGTTCCAGACAGGTACAATATTCTGACCAGGACGTCGCGTCAGGGTCAGGCACAATATACTGACCAGGACGTCGCGTCAGGGTCAGGCACAATATACTGACCAGGACGTCGCGTCAGGGTCAGGCACAATATACTGACCAAGACCACAATTTCACTTCCATGTAGCGTTCCTTGGAAACAGCTGTGTTCAAGGCAGTCTTGTTATCGTGAAATGAATCGACGTGATCCCCGTAGTAGTGAATGTTGCACAACACAACCGCCTGGAGGACCGCGGTCCACCTTCATCAGCTCGCTCGGGATGTGAGGAAAGCTACTTCAACCCGCCACTTAATCCCGTTTTCAGGGTGCATAAAAGAGTGAACTTACTCCTGGGCATTCAGGAACAATGTATAAGTATGAAGGTAGCACGCGTGTGTGTATATACAACTATGTGACGGATGTGACGGACGGGCATTAAGACACAGACTGACAATTAAACGCTTGCCGCATATTAACTGGAGTTCACAAAGTGACACGAGAAAGTGAGAGATGTGAAATGAAACGAGAGCGAGGGGCAACAAGAATGATAAAGACAGAACTGCAGAGAAGGGCCGTCTGGAGGCAGTTCTAATCAGGACAGTCTGCCGACAGCCGAGCTTTGTCAACAAATGAGGGGGCGACCTACTGTCGTACCGGCGGGGGCAGGTGATGGGACGGCCCCGCTTGACACGGCCCGATCACAACTTCTCGTGGGTGGATTCAGCTGAAATCTGTCGTGGAACGACGTCTAGACGACGGGCTAACACCTCGACACAGTTCGACGTTCGAACACCGAGTGAAGGACACATTCTGAGCTGTAGCTTCCCGTGTTCTAAATCTGCACTTCTCGTCAACTGCTTCTCAAGGTTGTTCTATTAAATGAAGAGAAGTAAATACCGATTTCATTTTGTGTGGGGGTTTCCTTGGCTGTGTGGGACAGTTTAGTTGGTTATTTTTGTCGTCTTTCAAGCTAAGCAGGGCATGAGTGGCTGATAGATTAGAGTGACTGTATGTGACGTTAAAGCGACCGGTTCGAATACCAGTCTCGACACGTTTCAGTTTACTTAGGTATAAAATTTAACCTGATTCACTACATATAGCTAAAAGCAAGGCAGCGAGGAAGGGAACTCGTAGCTCAACCTTAGAGAAAGCAGACCTATTAGAAGTTGGTAACGGCATCCTCCACGAAAGTGTATATGTTAACACATTATCTCTGACGACAGTGTCTGCTATGTAACTGCTGTTACATTCTTAGTGAACAAGTGACAGCCAAAGTGAATAATGTTAACACGTGTTTACAATTCATAACTTTTGTTATAATTCATTCCACATCCCTTTTGGCGAAGGTAAGCATATATTGCATCCAGTTATAGTAATTATGGTTTATTACAAAGTATAAAGACGTAGACTAACTACAATAATCATGTTCAAACATCATGTTCTGAAACCTTGAATAGCGTTGAAAGTCATTGGGTTGAACTAACTAGCGTCCTAGTGGCAGAGAGGTTGGAACACCTGTCTGAAAAAGATAGAGGCAAGGATCATCATTCTAGTCTACCCATATATATATATATATATATATATATATATATATATATATATATATATATATATATATATATATATATATATATACCGAGAGTAGTCTGGGAAGATATGGCAGCTGTAGGTGTGCACTCCAGCGTAAATACGCTGCAGACGTCAGACAATGATTTTCCGGGCACTAGTATCTCACGGTGTTGTCGACTACGGGACTGCATTCGATTTGTCAATCTTATCTGGTAACTTTAATGATCACATGAAATCAGTCTATCCGTATAGATCAATTAGTGTATGTATAAAATCGAACTATCTGTATGGATCGATTAGGGGTTAAATGAAATAAATCTATCTATAAAGTGGGTCTGGAAATGGATGTCTCGAAGACCAAAGTGTTGCGCAATCGCTTCGCCACTTGTGATCCAGTCATCCTTGGCGAGCTACGATTAGAGAATGTCAACCAGTACTTTTATCTTGGACGTCTTCTCAATTGACAAGGATTGACAAGACGTCACCCAGCAGGCTGAGCAGCCTTCTCGTCTATTAACACGTTCCTGGACGGTTGTTATGACCAAGACCTACGAGCCTTCCTCTTCAATTCAACTGTACTCTCTGCGATGTGCTACGGTGCCGAGACGTGAACACTAACAAAATCACTAGAGGACAAATTGAGAGTGATCCAGGCCCCCTCTGTGGAGATACTTGGTCGGAATCACTCTCCGGAACAAACGTATGCATGGTCTCCACAATTCTGACATAAGACGATTGTCCCTGGTGAAGGATGCGGTAGTCCATGCAGACAAGGCAAAACATAGACGGACAGGTCACATGTTACGAAGAAACGATGGTCGATGGAGCACAGCGGCAGCAGTCTGGTACCCTCGAGGTAAGAAGAGACCGCGGGGAAGATCTCCAATGCGTTGGTTAGACTCCTTTGCTGTAGGCCTCAACATCCGAGATGCCTCTAGAGGAGCACTTACCACGCACTGAACTTCCGTGGCCCAAGACAGGGTCCGCTGGAAACGAAGTAGGGACCGGTAGCTACGCTGAGGAACGGGTCATCAAGATATAGATCTATTAGTGGTTACATGAAATCAATCTATTTTTACATATATATTAGTGGTTATATAAAATCAATCTATTTTTACAGATATATTAGTGGTTATATAAATCAATATATTTTTACAGATATATTAGTATCCGTATGAGATCAATCTAGCTTTATAGATCTATTAATTTCTGTGTGAGATCAGTCTACCAACATTATTTCAGCGCAAATCGAAATATTAAGGTGCCTATCCATTTGACTAATTATGCCTAATTACGACACAGCAGTGAATGACCTGCAAGCAACCAGCAACAGTAAAGTCGCGACCCTGAAAACAGACATCAGCCATGCAGTCTATCTGAGAGAAAAGGGATCGAAGAGGAAAGTGAAACCCAATCCCCCCAAATCCGTGCTGAAATCGGAAGCGTCGATCCGAAAGGCGCAGATATCACAGCCTCGCTGTTAACAACCACGCAACCTCCTAACGTTCATTTCAGGGTGAACGTAGAAGTCAGGTAAATTCAAAAATACGAAGTTGAAGATTGATGGGAAGGCATTAAGTACCCGGATAGTTGATGATTGTTAGATTATCTGCCCTTGGTTGCTTCGTTTGTCTTAATTTGTTTTGAACAGTTCTTCCTGTTTTATTGAGGGGCTAATATAGTTTTATTTTGATTTGTGTGTGTATTCTTTGTTATTTTCACGGTTGATGTCAATGAATAGGCTACTAGGTCTGCGATGATTGCTCATTTGGGCGGGCTTGTGGTTTTTCAATAAGTCTGTTAGTCTCTCCTCAAGGGGTCGGTCACATCCATCTCCTCAAATCTGTGCGCTGGTTCAGTCATGAAGTACATGCGTTGTTGTCATGTTTGCCAGACCGCAGTAACATAGGCCGGTGATTCCTACCTTAAATTTGGTGTACAGGCGGTGTCTCACTCTGTTAGGAACAGCTCAGAGACAAAGTTTGATAACCTGGTCTTTTCTGGACATTCAGTAGCATCCGTTATCTGCGTGATGTATGTGGTGTTTTTTTATGCCACTTATCTTGTTTCATCCTTTTATTTTGGCTTGTTCTTCTTTGTAGTTGACTAGGCATTCCTTATGTATCAATTTCGCTCTGTATTTGGCTAGACTGTTCGGCACCTGTTTTCCTTGTTAATGAATAGCCAAAACACTTTGTTGATATGGTAGACGTACTTGCAGCGCTTCATTCGTCTTTTTTAGTGTAATTATTTGTAGAGTTGTGCATTTTCAATGCACCATATCTGACCGTCGTCCGTCATTTAGAATTAAGCCTTCAACCTGACTAGTCGCGATGGTAGACACTATATCAGATAAGTACACCATTTGTTCCTTATATGTTGATTTGCTAGCTCAGTATTGTTGTTATTTGTTGACCTTGGTGAAGGCCTATTGGTCGTAACGTAGGTTTTGTTTGTGTTCTCGTCTCGGTGACTAAACTCATTTATAAATTTTGATTAAATTTAATTTTAATCAACTTTAAACATTTTTATTTCATTAATTTTTTCTCACTGCATTTCAATAGTAGTATATTGTTGTATTATATCTGCTAGTCCCGTTTCCATAACTTAGCTCAGGGAATCAAGAAACTGTCCTTTCTGTTCAAGAACATGTACGTATCCTTATTTAGCACGTCCTGGTTGGTTAGCCAATATGACCAGGTGTTAGGGTCAGTCTCAAACAACTGAACTGCCTGCGTGCACAATCAAGGATTGTAGCCACTCGCGAAAAGCATAGTTGGTGAGAGCAGCAAGAATATCCACGGCTAGCCGTTCTGACCTTTGAGGGCTGTCGTCTTTTTTGAACAAGGATATTTCACCGGATTAAGTCATTTACGTGACATTGTGCTGGACTTGTACATAGACGTCTTCTGTTGGATCTGTTGTGTCTGGTGAGTATTTTGATGTTGGGAGGTTGCAGTTAATGTTTTTGTACTTGTTTTTTAAAAGTATTATTATCTTTCCGTTTTTGACCTATTTTAATGCACAAAATACCTATTTTAGTGCTGATCACTACAATCATACTTTGAATGTTCAAATCTTATTATTCTTCTTCATCTTCTTCATCTTCTTCTTCATCATCTTCTTCTTCTTCGTACACTGTCAGACGTCAACTTGAATTTGTTCGAAGAAAGCAGCTGTCATCCTGAGGCTGTCGACACTGCCATAGAGCTTGTCTAGTGTTGGCACTGGTGATGGCCACATGTGCTTTCTCTGGTCCTCGTATGTCGGGCAATTTTGCAGCAGATGTTCATCGATCATTTTCCATGTACCACAGGTGCATTGGTCAGTGCCACCTATCTTAAATTTATTGAATAGATGGTACCTCAGTCTGTTGTGGCCTGTGCGGAGTCTGAAGACCACGACCTGCTCTTTTCTGTTCAACTGGAAATAGGCATCATTTTTTGTGTAGCCAGTATGCTCTGTTTCCCAATTGGCCATGTATCTGGCCCTAATAAACCTTTTGGACTCTTCGTAGGGAATATTCAAATGATTCTTTGATCTATGCCGACAGTTAGTAACTGTCGGAATGCCTGCGAACAGGCTTGTAGGAAATGATGAACCCGTTTAGACAGACATCGCAATCTTTCAAGCAATAGGCAATTCATTTGGTTGTATATGAACTAGCAACTTAAACCCGCAACATTAGTTGATACAGAAACCACAACTGTAAGAGGGCAACATTAGTTGATACAGAAACCAACCACAACTGTAAGAGAGCAACATTAGTTGATACAGAAACCAACTACAACTGTAAGAGAGCAACATTAGTTGATACAGAAACCAACCACAACTGTTAGAGGGCAACATTAGTTGATACAGAAACCAACCACAACTGTAAGAGAGCAACATTAGTTGATACAGAAACCAACTACAACTGTAAGAGAGCAACATTAGTTGATACAGAAACCAACCACAACTGTTAGAGGGCAACATTAGTTGATACAGAAACCAACCACAACTGTTAGAGGGCAACATTAGTTGATACAGAAACCACAACTGTAAGAGGACATGTTGGCGCAGTGTTCTGTCACGTTGTTTAAAACTATGGAAAATAGTATAGGATCGACTTCACTGCACCAAGGCTCCACAAGGATCCCCAGATGTGCTTATAACCCCTTTTCGTGTCTCAAACTACTGACAACAGATCCCTAACTGCGCAGCTTCCTCGGCTGCTCTGTATTTTTTAACACACTTCGTCAGGTACCTATTTACAACTGGGTTGACTGGGAGAAGTGGACATGCCTTTAACAAACAAACAAAAAAAGAAATGCCAGGTGAGTCAAGTCTATCACAAAGTGATTTAAACCTGGTTCTTTGAAATTGTAAATGTAAATCAAAACGCCTAGGCTTCACGCCCCACACTTTGCCTAGTCGCCCTGTCATCTACCTCGGAGTGTGTAGAGGTTTTCTTGTATCTGTCCCTGGCTTGTATAGGATAAACCATTATTAGGACCGAAGGTACAGCAGTGAATGAGCTGACAGCCGCCAGTGACTCATTGCTGGATACTTGCATCAGGGTCAGTGAAGCAGAGCTGACCAAGACTTTATTCCGCCTCCAAGCAGCGATCCTGGAAGCAGACTGCCAACGTTGTAGGCTGGTCAAGAGATTAAGGATGGTTGAGGGAAGACAAACCCGGTTACCTTTATAATGTGTTGCCCGGACAGCGGCTAGTTACCTGCTCTTTTCGATTGTCAACTGCCAATGGTTGTTGTAAATGCACATTGTGTACACAGGAGTCCCGAATATCCTCCGATGGGACTGGACGTTGATTTCACCTACCTTGAAACCAGGGAACGGGAACGCTTGAAACTTTCAGGATTAGGACCACCTTCCGTTTCACGATTTCGTTAGTTTCTTGAGAAGCGGCAGACGACCATCCCATCCCATCCCACCCCACCCCATCCCATCCCGTCCCATCCCATCCCATCTCATCCCAACCACCCTAAAAATATGTCTTGAGACAAACCAGTAATACAGCGTCCTCCATAGAAACCAGGAAACAGAAGAAGACATTTCTGTACGTCTCGTTTCCCCAATAAATTTCCACCAATCTCAAGGTCTGTTCTTCTGCAGTTATAATGCACCTAGAAGTAGCTATGTGATTGCTCGGAATGCCTTTTCCCTGCATGTTACAGTGGCTTCGCAGCTATTCTGAACAAGCTTTGCTAGAGCTAGATGTCTACATTTTCTAAAAATGCCACGCGTGAGACAAAGTTATAGGTTTTCTCTTCTCCCCCCCCCCCCCCCCCAACCGACCCAAAACAACAACAAAAAAGGATCACTGCCGTTGGAGCATGAAGTGCCAAGCTCGTCGTTTTACTAGATTTCTGCTTTTTTCTGTTGAATGTGTTACCAAATCCATTTCTCACCGCCTAGTCTTTCTTAAGCCAAGTACCAATTGACATCTGCTTAGACTTGAGCGTGTCGATAGACCAAGGGTTGAATCCTATACCTGTGATATGAGAAGAATGCGCCTTGACCCCTCTGATACTTTAAGGCTGAATCCGTCTGTAGCAAACGTGAAGGTTGGTCTACCAGTTAGCCGGGATTCATCGGGAGGCTAGCCTAGACTTACCAAAACAAGCTCCATCTTGTGTTTGCTCAAACCAAAACTCCGTGCCGCCACGATTGAACCAATCGGGTGTGTAGCACTGACGATGCATGCCTGAATATGTCCTTGAAACTGACAAGAGAGGTTTGAAAACACACGTTCTAGGGCCATGGAGTATTCACAGGAATCTATTTATGGGTTCGGTAGTAGAATTGCCGTCGCGAAGCTTATAATTGTTTGAAGCTACCCGGGCTGAGTTCTTGACCTTTTACTTGTCCTTGTCAGCAGGTTTGGGGGTTCGTCTAATAGTAGCCTTCCCTAAAGCAGTGTTTGAAATAAAAGCCAGCTACTTATAGCTACTATGCTAACATTTCCCATTTCTGCAATATGAAGTACATCAGGGAGGCCATCTTTGAACTCCGGGTACGCTTCCTCTAACACTTCAATTATAATTATAATAACTGCAGGTCACCGGTTGCTAACCACTTCCATAGTCTTGGACACCATGGTACGGCTGGTAAGGATCACTTGCATTGGCTCCTTCTCCTCTGAACAACACTTGATTTAGCATAAGTATCGTTTAACTTTCCTTATGGGATGCTTTGCCGTAAACCTTGTATTTTGAATACATTTCATACTTATGTAGACTTCACATTCCTCTCTTTCGCGTTCTCGAGGCGTCTCTCTCTTTTCTTCTTTACTCTTTCATCTGTCATTGCATTCTAGAAATATAAGTACTGGGGGTCCCGTGGCTTTCCTTCAAACCCCTGACAGTAACCAGAAATATATCGGGTCCCTTCCCGACCATACATACGAGAACACGACAAATCCCTGGCGCCAGGTCATATTGGCGCCTAGAAATGTTAGTGACATCTAACAAAATTGGCCTGTCTATTCTGTCCCAAGCGGCATACGATTATTCTCACATTCTTGGTCACTGTAACTAATGGCTGCCACCTTACGGATTGTATCACACGGCACACATAAAGAATGTGTACCGTAACATCCCGTTCGTGGTCAGCGTAAATCAAAATACTAATTACTTTGATCCATTCCTGAAAGCGTGCGTGGGTTGGGATTGGTCGAAGGTAAAATAGTTTAATGAAAACTTACCACCTGAGGATATGATGGACATTGAGACCTACATACCTGAGGATATGATGTACATTGAGACCTACTGACCTGAGGATATGATGCACATTGAGACAAATTATTTTCCACGTTTTCATTATCTTTGCCTAGTGATCTGGACACTTTTTCTTCTGACGGTTTTTAAACTTTGTTTTACAATCTCTGTTTTATACAGTAAGCACGTCCTCTTTTAATGTATGTCTTATAACTCGTTAAAGACATACTTCTGCTTTTGAGAATTGTAGATTATTATCATTTATCATACGACAGAACGACAAATTATGACGCGGGCCGCAGAAAAGATTTCTCACAATTTTGAGACTCTTGCTCTAAAGTATGCACCTTCAGACCGCCACCGCTTTTGTGTTAACGTGTGTTCAGTCTACACATACACACGCACACAGACAGACAACAAATGTACCATTGTTGTGGTTACCTTGTAGCTCTGTGGTTCAGTGTTTGGAGTCACTAGACTATGAAATAGTTCCGTCTCTTCTAGGCCGAGGTGTCCTTTTGGGTCTTATTTTTCACAACGTAAGGTTTATATAGAATTGACTTCCAGTAATTTATCTGATTTCATGTGTATTTATGGGAAGCTTCGTTTAAATTCCTACATTGCTCACATGGCGATTCGGTTGAAATCTGTCATTTTCCACCAACGTTTGGCTGCTCGTGTCTCTTTCGTTTGATTCTTTGGAAAAGAGTCACTTGGTGTCACCAGGAGAAATAAGGTGAGTACCACACCTTCCACCAAATATATTTCAAGACAAAATAAGACGACTGGGTCATGTCACGAGAATGAAAACTGATCAAGTAGTGCGGAACGATTGCACCACAAGAAGATCTGACTACAAAGCACGACGTAGACCAGATAACAAAAGGATAGATGACATACCGGAAACCTACAACACTGGTTACAGCAACCGACGCAACACACTAAAAAGTCACAGTTCCACGCGTAGCTTAACGGCACAAGTGAACGGGAAATAATGTCAGTCCCAGTGTCCTATGTGAGATGTCAGAACAGGAACTTTCTCCTAAACTTATACAATACTCTCAGCAGTCATTTGTTGGGTATTGTATCAGGAACTTTCTCCTAAACGTAAACAATACTCTCAGTAGTCATTTGTTGGGTATTGTACCAGGAACTTTCCCCCCAAACGTATACTCAACACTATCAACAGTCATGTGTTGTGTATTGTACCAGGAACTATCTCCATTTGTTGGGTATTGTACCAGGAACTTTCCCCCAAACGTATACTCAACAGTCATTTGTTGGGTATTATACCTAAAACTGGGATTATACCTAAAACTGGTATTATACCTAAAACTTTCCCCCAAACGTATACTCAACACTCTTAAGTACTCTGAACTGTGATTTGTTGGGTATTGTACCAGGAACTTTCCCCATTTGTTGGGTATTGTACCAGGAACTTTCCCCCAAACGTATACAACACTCTCAACAGTCATTTGTTGGGTATCTTTTTCTTCGTTGTCTTCAGTGATAAGGGCGTTGTGACGTTGGGTCATAGTTTTCAACTAAGGTGCGATAATATCTATAGCTTTCTATCAGGCCAATACTCAACACTAGGCAGGTGTTTAGGCCTGCATGAACTTCGGGCAGTGGGTGGGAAACGTTGGAAAGTCCTGTACCTGAAAAGGGTTCAATTCTACTGCCTAAGGTCCAGTCTCCGATTGAGAGTTCTCTACCCTAGTGGGGTAACTTCTACTGCTCAAGGTCAAGTACACCTATAGATGTCTCTCATTGAGAGTTCTCTACCCGACACGGTTAACTTCTTCTGCTCAAGGTCAAGTACACCTATAGATGTCTCTAATTGAGTCTTGTACTAGCACAATTTTAAATGTCTCATTTGGGAGTTTTCTTACCCCGACGGGTTAACTTCTACTGCCCAGGGTCAAGAACACCTATAAATGTCTATCGTTGAGAGTTCTCTACCATAGACGGCTTAAATTCTACTACCCAAGGTCAAGTATACTTCCTATAGATGTCGCCCATTGAGAGTCGTGTATCTTAGACCGCAGTTAAAAGTCAAAACGGCTTATTAGAGCTAGAAACATGACCAAATGGGAAACAGAACATACTGGCTACACAAAAAACGATGCCTATTACCAGTTGAACAGAAGAGAGCAGGTCGTGGTCTTTAGACTTCGCACTGGCCACAATAGACTGAGGTACTGCCTATTCAACAAATTGAAGATAGGTGGCACTGACGAATGCTCGTGTGGTACCGGTAAAATCACCGCTGAGCATTTGCTGCAAAACTGCCCGACATACGAGGATCAGAGAGAGCAGATGTGGCCATCACCAGTGGCAACACTAGAAAAGCTCTATGGCAGTGTCGATAGCCTCATGATGACCGCCGCTTTTTTCGAAAAAATAAAGGTCGATGTCTGACAGCGTAAGAAGAAGAAGAAGAAGACCGCAGTGATTTTCTTTGTCTCGTATTTGTGTATTGATACCTTATTGATACTAATCTCAATATGACCATCAATATGTGTCATTTCTAGGGAGTGTGACAACTACCAATTCTTGCACAATGCTGTATAACGTTTGAATATTTTATAACTTCCTATGTTTGTTATTCAGTTATATTTGCCTAATTTTGATAAAACACTGAATTTTGCAATCACAGACCTAGTCCTTTTGTTAATATCAGTGCAAACTATGTTCTTCAATTTTCCATCCATCATGTCCAGAGTCATAGCAGAATATTCTTTAGTTGGACTTGGCTTCGATCTGTCTTGTTGTAGAACATCTCTAAGTATGTGTCCAATAACTGTTTCTGTTTTACTTGTTGTGAATCAGTGTATTGATTTTTATCACTGTATTGATCAGTTCAGTTCATCCCGTAATCCACCAGGTCGTTGGGGCACACTTGAAGACACTCCCACAAAACCGACGCCATCTCTCTCTGTCCGTTGCCGCTAGTCGTGCCTCACCTGGACGAAGGTTTGACCACTCAGTGATGTTGTCTGCCCATCTCTTTCCTGGACGCCAAAGCCCTATCTTTCCGGGACGCCCCACCCTCTCTTTCCTGGACGCCCCGGCCTCTCTTTCCTGGACGCCCCGCCCTCTCGTTCCTGGACGCCCCCACCCTCTCTTTCCTGGACGCCCCCACCCTCTCTTTCCTGGACGCCCCCACCCTCTCTTTCCTGGACGCCCCCACCCTCTCTTTCCTGGACGCCCCCGCCCTCTTTCCTGGTACGGAAACCTGCAGTGTCGAATTTGTAATTCCGCTGGACATCGTGACGTGCCCATATCAAGCCATATTTCGCCTTTTTGTAGCTGTAAACACATCATGAAAAGGCCCAATTGTTTTTTCCACTCTTCGTCATATTTCTACGTTTATGACACGATCCTTATATGTAACATTTAAGCGTCTTCTGAAGCACCTCATTTCCTTTGCTTGTATTCTGCACTGGATATCCCCAGTAATGGTCCGTCTCACAGAAATACACAAATATTGAGAGCACAAAGGAGCGCATTAGTCTAACTTTTCTGCTGAGATCTTATCCTGTCATAAAGGTTCCAAACGCGTAAGCGCCGCTGTTGTCTCGCTATTCTTTGAATTATCTCAGGCTGCAAGCCCTTGTCACTGATCAGTGATCCCAGATACTTGAACCGATGTACAGCTTCAAGTTCATGACCATTTTCTTTTATCCCAGATGTATACCCTTCCGTGTTATTAGTCATCAGTTTTGTTTTCTCTGCATTTATCTCCATGCCATAGCTCTGCGCCGCTCTATCAAATCTACAAATCAGCCTCTGGAGTTCCGTTTCCGTGCCTGACAGACCATCTATATCATATGCAAACTATAGGTTTGTAATCGTGTTGACCGTACCAACATGCCCCCCCCCCCCCCCCCCGTCCCCCAGGGAGGCCTTCGTTATTCTTTCCAAGAATACATTGACGAGTGTTGGAGAGAGTATAGAACCCTGTCTCACCCCAACAGACGCGCGGAACCATTCGCCTAGTATTCCGTCTACAGAAACTGCAATTGTCGCCTTGTCATAAAGGTTCTCAATTATCTTCACAATATAACTGTTGATTTTGTAATGCTTCATTGTTGTCCATAGCGCAGCATGCGATAATCTGCATAACGCTTTTTTGAAATCGACGAAGGCATGATAATATATGCGTTGTTGATACTATTTATCATTTAATATCCGCAGATGAAATATCTGTTCAGTGGTACTTCTTCCCGCTCGAAACTCTGCTCGCTCTTTGGCCATGCTATTCTCTATTGCGCTTATTGAGGATTATTCTTAAGAGAACTTTGCTAGGATGACAAATGAGGCTAATTGTTCTATAGTTCTGACACATCTTTAAGTTCTCTGATTTAGGCAACGGTAAACCCACTGATTTCGGCCAGATGGTTGGCCACTCTCCTGTCCATCAAATTATGTTACAGATGCATGTCAAGCAAAGGCCGCCGTCCATCGTAGATAATGACGGTTTCATTTATTTTGCTTGCGCTATTTGTCGTAAGGATTAACTGCGGTACTTTTTAGCCTCACTCTCTCGTCTCGTGCCACCAGACCCCAGTGGCACGTCACGGACAAAACGACTAGGGGGCGACTACGAGATACAGGGGACTTCGCATCAAGCACCCGTGAAAAAGACAGCGGAGTCCGCAGTCGAACCCGCACCACCTGATCATGAGGCCGACGGCTTAACCACTATAATAGTATAAAATGAGCATATAATACCTTCTCCTTGTGGCGTTGTCGTTTGACGTTCTCGTGTTCTAAGAATATCTTATCGCTCAATATTAAGTCGCCCAATATTATATTAGGTCACCCAGTATTAGCTCGCTCTGCATTCGTCACTATGTCCATCCATGTAATGCCAAAGATGAATGGCAGGCGCCATAGATGGTAGATGTTAAGCCTTTTCCCAGGCTTCACTACAATATAAGAGCGTTCCAACAACACATACATTGTACACCATGACCTTGGTCCTAATTGTGAGTTTCGGACTTTGTGAGACGCACAAATATGGCAGCCAATGCGAGAGTTTCTTGGTCTAGAGAAAGCTTGTCGTTGACGTATGGGAATTGGTGCACATCTGCCAGTTCATAATTGTCGGTGGTAACGGTTCCTATGGCATTTACTTCCTGCTCTGCACAATTTTGTTTGTTTGTTGGTAGACTTAATGGAAGCACAGTCTTTACACGCACGGGAGAAGCGACATATGAAGCTGTGCTTCCCTCTGTCTGTGGGTAGCAACTACAGCGATGGGAGAAGCGGCATATGAAGCTGTGCTTCCCTCTGTATGTGGGTAGCAACTACAGCAATGGGAGAAGCGACATATCAAGCTGTACTTCCCTCTGGCAGTGGGTAGCAGCTACAGCAATGGGAGAAGCGACATATCAAGCTGTGCTTCCCTCTGTCTGTGGGTATAGCAACTACAGCGATGGGAGAAGCGACATATCAAGCTGTGCTTCCCTCTGTATGTGGGTAGCAACTACAGCAATGGGAGAAGCGACATATCAAGCTGTACTTCCCTCTGGCAGTGGGTAGCAGCTACAGCAATGGGAGAAGCGACATATCAAGCTGTGCTTCCCTCTGGCTGTGGGTAGCAACAACAGCGATGGGAGAAGCGACATATCAAGCTGTTCTTCCCTCTGTGAGTAGCAACTACAGCGATGGGACAAGCGACATATCAAGCTGTGCTTCCCTCTGGCTGTGGGTAACAACAACAGCGATGGGAGAAGCGACATATCAAGCTGTTCTTCCCTCTGGCTGTGGGTAGCAACTACAGCGAACTGCAGGTCTCTTAGATGATTATCCTTATCTTCGTTTTGACCTTGAATCTTGCAAGGTCATACAGATGACCATCTGACCCAGCGTGAAACCAGATTACCAAATTTGTTGGAGCAGAGTTAAGAAGATTCACAATAGTGATTGCCTCTAGGACCTAGCCTTACTGCGAATAGCACATGATTGTGATGTACTAGCACGCAATCGACTCGAAACTAATAAGAACAAAACGAATGTAGCCTCCCAAGCAGGAGATACAAGTGAGAAAAGAGCGTCGTATATAATTATGTACTGGATTAGACGTAAATAAAGCAACATTAATATTGTTTTATGAGCAGATAATACCTTACTAGATTGATTGTTTTATGAGCAGACAATACCTTACTAGAGTGATTGTTTTATTAGCAGACAATGCCTTACTAGAGTGATTGTTTTATGAGCAGATAATGCCTTACTAGAATGCTTGTTTTATGAGCAGACAATGTCTTACTAGAATGATTGTTTTATGAGCATATACTACCTTACTAGAGTGATGGTTTTATGAGCAGACAATGCCTTACTATAGTGATTGTTAAATGAGCAGACAATGCCTTACTATAGTGATTGTTAAATGAGCAGACAATACCTTGCTAGAGTGATTGTTTTATGATCATATAATGCCTTACTAGAATGCTTGTTTTATGAGCAGACAATGTCTTACTAGAATGCTTGTTTTATGAGCAGATAATGCCTTACTAGAGTGATTGTTTTATGAGCAGACAATGCCTTACTAGAGTGATTGTTTTACTTTTTCTCGTTTAAACGTACGTACTATTTACGTGTTTTTGAATGCTATTGGAAATGGTGCTACGTAGTTTACTGAGAGTTGGCAGGAGAGGATGACTAACGTCTGGTCAGGAACAACATACTGGTCAAACATGTTAGTCAGGGTCAGGAACAACATACTAGTCAAACATGTTAGTCAGGGCAGACACAACATACTGGTCAAACATGTTAGTCAGGGTCAGGCACAACATACTGGTCAAACATGTTAGTCAGGGTCAGGAACAACATACTGGTCAAACATGTTAGTCAGGGTCAGGAACAACATACTAGTCAAACATGTTAGTCAGGGTCAGACACAACATACTGGTCAAACATGTTAGTCAGGGTCAGGCACAACATACTGGTCAAACATGGTAGTCAGGGTCAGGCACAACATACTGATCAGACAGGTTAGTCACGGTCAGGAACAACATACTGGTCAAAGATGTTAGTCAGGATCAGGCACAACATACTGGTCAAAGATGTTAGTCAGGATCAGGCACAAGATGTTAGTCAGGATCAGGCACAACATACTGATCAAACATGTTAGTCAGGGTCAGGCAAAATATATTGGCAAAGACCACCACCTCGACTTCCTCGCAATCCTCCCTTGAAACAAGCTGTTTTTCATGGCATCGTCGCTAACGCCTTGAAGATAGACGTGATCTCCGTAGTAGTGAGCGACACGCAGATGAAGTACAACCGCCTGGGGGACCCAGGTCCAGCTTCATCAGCACGTTCGGGATGTCAGGAAGGCTACTGTAACCAACAATTTAACATCCTTTTCATGGTGCATCCAAAAATAAACTTACTAATTGTCTGCAACAACAACAACTGAGACTTGGGTGCGTAATCAAAACAGTTTGAAGGCCATTGTTCTGAGACTTTCGCGTGCTCTGAAGCTGACCTTCTACTGATCTTTCCCAAAAGGTCGAGGTGACCAAACTACTCTGATTTACGTCCCTCTCTCGCTCTCCATGTCAGGTATGCACGGTCTCCTGCAATTTAAGCTCCTGGTGTCATCGTCTCACTCTGTACTGTCTTGCGGGCTCTGACATTAGTGACTCGTCTTTGTCATGTCCTCGCGCTAGCTGTAGCATACCTCTCGCGACTGTTAGAGATAGGTTATTGCAATGTGGGTAAAAATACAAGTCACACAGTAAACAATGCCAAATCGGGGATAATTTCAAAGACTCTGCTGTACTAAACCGCAAACCTTTCTGAGGTGGGGTGACCTGTTACATTTTTCGTCACCCTGCCTTCTTTAACAGTAATCAAGTTGTCCATTTAAAACTGTGTATACTTGAGCATGTCAAGTTTTGATGATTTGAACCTACCCTCTTGTCTGGCATAGTGTTCAGGACACGGGAATTAAACATAGAGATGTTCGCAAATACGATATTAGTTTTGATCAATTTAATAGCCCAAAGAATGTGAGTTTAACAGTAAACCACATTAATATATATATATAGTATTCACAGACTAGAGGTAACACCTAGATCAGAACACAATTGACTCTACGCAGATGACAATCAAGAGATTCATGCCCGGGACGACGTGTGCGTGGAGAAACTATTGATGCAAGTGATCCGTGAAAAGACTGTATTGAACGTGGGAGAAGCCACAAACAAATGACGTAAGGAAGACAGGCTGTCCGATTTTTGTCCTGGCTTTTCGATGCAATGGCGGCGACGACGATAGTTATTCGTAATGATGAGTCTATACTGTGGGCACGGGGATCACGGTGGACTTCTAGATGTATGGCAAGGTCCTCTTCGATCAGAGCAGAATTTGAATGGAAGCAGCAAGATATCATTGCACAGTCGACCTAAGCGAGCGTTCAAGGCGGTAACTGAAATCTGAGAGAGAAGCATCCACAGTCGATCTAAGCGAGTGTTCAAGGCGGCAACTGAAACCTGAGAGAGAAGCATCCACAGTCAACCTAAGCGAGTGTTCAAGGCCGCAACTGAAACCTGAGTGAGAGAAGCATCCACAGTCAACCTAAGCGAGCGTTCAATGGGGCAACTTGAACCTGAGAGAGAGAAGCACCTTCTACAGCACGCGCGCTTCTAGTTCTTATGACAAAACCACGACCATCAGGCTACTTGAACCAGGTCAAGGTCACATGAACCAGGGTCTCCAGATCACAAATACCAGACCTCTTTGTCACATAATGGAGCATGCGTCTTGACATAACCGACTAACTCTTGTTCGTTTTTCAATGGGGCGTACCTTTGCCAACAGAAAGGTACATTTTCAAGATAGAAAAACGAAAAAGAGAATTGGAGATTGACGCAATCACTGCATCTGTGGTGTGGTGTGTCTGGGACCGCCATTAAGCAGGTCAGTTGTCGTGTTGGATTTTCAGTCCATCATGAGATGCCCAAGCTATTGTTCGAGATGATAGTTCACATAAAAGTTTGAAGTCTTCCGACTCTTGAGTGGTCTTGGTCAGGCCAGTGCTTTGAGATTGAAATATCTGATATGATACTTGGTGACAATCACTCAAACAAGTAGGACCCAGTAATCATACTGAACAACAACAGAGGCAAAACTGATGTTACCGTCTAAAGGTCTTCGTCATGGATAAATAGCAGGTGGGACAAATACAGTTAGGTGATAATGGTCTTCTTCGCTCCTGGTTCGACGGTAATGTGTGAGATCTATCTCCAATAAGCACATCCCCCATACTGTAGACACGTGAAGGAAAAAACAACCAGGGACACAATTGTTGGAAGAGGAATTCTAGTTAACCAGGACATAATGATGGACATGCAGACAATACAATATGTTCTCCTAATCAATAGGTTCCACGAAAGGAGTAGAGTGACAACTCAACTCACTTCAGTCTAAATGAGGGATAGCCCGCATTGAAAAGAAACAAATCTGAGACAGACCACCAAGTAGGTAATTAGACGTGATTATTTGAGAACGGAAGTGTTCAAAGAGATCAAAGAAGTCATGGACGGTGACAAATCAGATCGCACGAGCATCAGTTTGTGAGAACCCCCCAG
Source organism: Ariolimax columbianus (assembly GCA_036924085.1). Lineage (NCBI taxonomy): Eukaryota > Metazoa > Mollusca > Gastropoda > Stylommatophora > Arionidae > Ariolimax > Ariolimax columbianus. The sequence goes on along the minus strand of JAVGWX010000011.1, from coordinate 82,006,428 downwards.
CTCCAGGCTTCTGTGATGTACGATGATTCTGTGGCTTGTACTAAACAAGACAACGATCACAAGCCGCCACACGATGCAGTATAACAATTGTGATATTGTTTCCCCTGTCACAGAAATGATCTGCGAGCGACATTAGAATGCCGTTGCCAATTGATCCAACACGGATACACGAATGTATAGTTCATTTTTTTTAAGTATAACTGAAGAGTTATTTAAACGTTGGATGAAGAACATTAAGAAAGTGCCCTAACGGAGAACACTAACCTGTGCCTGCCGCACGTTCTCTGCCCCTCGTCCGTCTAGGCCATATCTATTTCCCTCGATACAAAAGTATTCAACTTCGAGGACTTGATCTACTTTCTTGTTTGGTTTTGATATGGCTAAAGGGGGATGCTACTGGCCTGGATCTGTCGAACGGCATTCATAATAGACGGATTAACAATGGACTATTTAAGGCAAGTGTCCTTTTGTGTTTGTTCTTGTCGGAAAAACGACACGTGATATGGTACCATTCCACTGAACGTCCCGTTGATGATGCGAGTCAGTTTTGCATTCGAATTTCTTCTTGGCGTTTAGTTTATATCCAGTAGATGGCTTGTGATCGTGTTTGCAGAAATAAATTATCGAACATTCTTGAACGCTGCACAGTATATGCACATAGGACAAATATATTAACATAATCAGCGCGACCTTACTTACTTACTTAGTCGCTCCTCTTCTACCGTGAGGTGTAGAGGTTTGCCAAAGAGAACGTCACACTGCTCTATCCGCCGTCTTTTTCCTAGCCTCTTTTAAATCCAGCCCTCTATCACTTAGGGGCTGTCGTATGTTGTCTTCCCAACGTACTTTGGGACGTCCTCGGGGTCTGCGTCCTTGACTTTTGATCTCCCATGACCGCTTTGGTATCCGATCTTCTTCCATTCTACAGACATGGCCAAACCACTGAAGTTGGTACTGCTCCACTCGTGTCTGCAGGGGTTGAACTTCAAGATTGCTACGTATTGTCTGGTTACGGATCTTGTCCCTTTTCGTCACCTGAACCGCCTTTCTTAGGTACCTCATTTCTGAAGTTTGTAATTGCCTTTCATGGGCTGTAGTCATTGCCCATGACTCACATCCATATGTCAAGACAGGCACATAGGTCGAGCAGTATACATCCATCTTTGTTTTCCTGCTTATTTCTCTTCTACTGAGGAAACCTCTATTTATTGCATGGAACAGTCTATCTGCTGCTGCCCTTCGTGCAGTTAACTCCTCTTTGATTCCTCCCCTGCTGTCTATTACCACTCCTAGATATTTAAAGTTGCTGACCTGCTCTAGTGCTCGTGTTCCCAGGGTATCAGCGCGACCTGCGAACATCAAATAGACGCAATACTATATGGAGGTTACCACTGGTGTCCGACAGGGATGTGATGCATCCCCACTGGTGTCCGACAGGGATGTGATACATCACCACTGGTTTCTGACAGGCAAGTGACACATCACCATTGGTGTCCGACAGGGATGTGGTACATCACCACTGGTGTCCGACAGGGATGTGGTACATCACCACTGGTGTCCGACAGGGATGTGGTACATCACCACTGGTGTCCGACAGGGATGTGGTACATCACCACTGGTGTCCGACAGGGATGTGGTACATCACCACTGGTGTCCGACAGGGATGTGGTACATCACCACTGGTGTCCGACAGGGATGTGGTACATCACCACTGGTGTCCGACAGGGATGTGGTACATCACCACTGGTGTCCGACAGGGATGTGGTACATCACCACTGTTTTGTCTCAATTTATTTTGAGAGGATAACATCTGATGCTAACTCAGAAACCACTAAGCTCAATTATCTCCATTTCAGATCAGAGTGTCATAGGTGATCAGAGTGTCATAGGTGATCAGAGTGTCATAGGTGATCAGAGTGTCATATGTGATCAGAGTGTCATAGGTGATCAGAGTGTCATAGGTGATCAGAGTGTCATAGGTGATCAGAGTAACATAGGTGATCAGAGTGGCTTAGATGATCAGAGTGTCATAGGTGATCAGAGTGTCATAGGTGATCAGAGTGTCATAGGTGATCAGAGTGTCATAGGTGATCAGAGTGTCATAGGTGATCAGAGTCTCATAGGTGATCAGAGTCTCATAGGTGATCAGAGTGTCATAGGTGATCAGAGTGTCATAGGTGATCAGAGTGTCATAGGTGATCAGAGTGTCATAGGTGATCAGAGTGTCATAGGTGATCAGAGTGTCATATGTGATCAGAGTGTCATAGGTGATCAGAGTGGCATAGATGATCAGAGTAACATAGGTGATCAGAGTGTCATAGGTGATCAGAGTGTCATAGGTGATCAGAGTGTCATAGGTGATCAGAGTGTCATAGGTGATCAGAGTGTCATAGGTGATCAGAGTGTCATAGGTGATCAGAGTAACATAGGTGATCAGAGTGTCATAGGTGATCAGAGTGTCATAGGTGATCAGAGTAACATAGGTGAGCAGAGTCTCATAGGTGATCAGAGTCTCATAGGTGATCAGAGTCTCATAGGTGATCAGAGTAACGTCATAAGTTATCAATAGTGCCATAGGTGATCAGTTCCATATGTGGTCAAGAGTGTCATAGATGATCAGAGTGTCATAGGTGAATAAGAGTGTCATGGGTGACCTAAAGTGCCGTAGGTGATCAAGAATACCATAAGTGATCAAAGTACCATATATGATCAGAGTGCTATAGATGAAAATACAAACCCCATCATATTCCAGCGTTCGACGACGCCCTCAATCTAAATGAAACGCTTGAGAAGAATCAGTAATGTAAAAATAAGCACAGAGAAAACACATTTCATCAAGTTAGAGAATTTACATGTTTAAGATGCGTGTTCAGAGACGACGGGAGAAGAGACAGTGAGAGAGAAGTAAAGAATTCAATAAGCAAATACACTGACATACCATCTGTGACCTTTACTGAGACATCCAAACATCTCAGTAGCGACAAGAGGTCAAATGGTCAATAGCAGGTCCTCACTGACTCTCTGTTATAAGTGTCAGTCATGGAATCAAACAAAGACAAGCGAACGAAAGATTGTTCACAACAGATGCAATAATATCATTGTGAAAATCAGCGACAATCACATGAAGAGACAACCCGAGAAATAGAAAATCTAGCGTAAAGTTAAAACAATGTCATACATGGCTTAAATAGACAGACATAGAATTCAGTTGTGTCGTCATGTGTCGTATGTTTGTGTCGTCATGTGTCGTATGTTTGTGTCGTCATGTGACAAGAATGTTAGTGTCGCCATGTGATAAGAATCTAAGTGTCGTCATGTGACAAGAACGGAAGTGTCATATGTTAGTGTCGTCATGTAACATGAATGTTAGTGTCGTTATGTGACAAGGGACCATGTGATAAGAATCCAAGTGTCGTCATGTGTCAAGAACGGAAGTGTCGTATGTTAGTGTCTTCGTGTATGTTAGTGTCGTCATGTGACATGAATGCTACCAAACTTAACATGCCGCGCGAGTTTTTACCACAGACAGCAGAGGGATTCAGAGCAAAATGACAACCAGAAAAGATGGACCGAATGGATGTGTTCAAGAAAATATCAACAGCTGCACAGATTTCACAGGGAAAAAAAACATTGCACCTTCCTACACCGTAAATGGACAAAAAAACATCTGTTTCATTCATCATTAATGTAAACATGTTTCTCAACCTTCTAACAACTAGCTCAGTTCTGGTTCCACGCATATCCATTATTCTTAAATTTGTGAAGAAGGCATTCAGTTTCTAATCACAACATGACGGTGGCAACCAGCTAATGCCAGGTTGTCCTTGACAAACTAAATTTCCGTGCCAAAGAATCATTAATAACAAGCGTACTGAATACAATCTGGTAGGGCTGTCAAAATGGAAAGTTAATCCCAGTGTTTGAGGACATCTTTAGCAGCCGATAAACGAGACACGAACCATTTATCAGGTGGGATACGTCGATCGGATCCGCCTTATGTGAGAGTTCGCGGTCTGTAAAGGTGGGTTATTAATGGCTTATGTTCGCATGCTGGGGGATAGGGCGAATCCTGTACATGTTGGGAAAATAGATATGAGTCTGTCCACAATTGAAAGCTTTTCTTATTTTATCCATTCCATCCGATTTTCCTTTCCAAAAACTTGTTCTGGTACTTTTGGTGATATATTACGCTACATTTAATGAACGAATAAAAGGAAGTAGCATGTCCTTTATAGAACGCCGCTTCTTTCAACCGCCACCTATTTGACTTATAAGTTTCTTGGCAAGTGTGCATTACGGTAGGTTGCCATTACTTTCCGTAAGTGGAGGAGCAATCACCCGAGAAAAAATTCAGTGTCTGCCGAACTGAACACGATGGAAATCGTACATGGTGCGTTGGGATTGTGAAAACAAAATTGATATGGTTTCTTTATTTTACTTTTTCTTTCTGTGGCTATCTTTAAGTCCGCTATACAAATAACTTATGAGTGGCAGAGTCGTTAGAGCGTTTGCGTCTTGCAGCAATAAATGTGTCTAGACGACTTCCCGGTAGCTATGCATTGAAGAATAAATTGTATGCGCACAGTTTTTAGAGCAAGGAAATGTCAATTAAACTGGTTGTATACTGAGTCTTCTAGAGCAGTATAAAGACGTTAAGTTAAATTACACGCTACAGTCTAACCGTCTTTAAATGTGTATCTGATTACCACTCAGGAAGACAATTGAGTACCCATCTCACAAAACTATAACAACTATTACAGTAAATGATACACTGTTAACAAAGAACCAATCATGTTGGAGGTAGAGCCGTTAGAAGAAATGTAACTTAAACCTATTTAAGCAACACAATTAAAACACTAGGAGGTACAGATGCAAATGTTAGGACCAGCATCGAAACTGCAAGAATGCATGCGTGACTCTAAACAACATATGGGTCAATAGAAACCAAGATTCACACCAAAGATTGAATATTCAACGCCAGTGCTGTTGTACGGAGGGGAAACATGGAGAACGACAAAGGTCATACACCCAAGGCTCCAGCCCATCATTAACAGATGCCTACGAAGGATAATGGACACAAAGTGACAGGGCATTATGAAGAATGAAGAATAATGGGAACAGAGCCAACAACAGTCACTGGAACAACAATTTGTGCGAAGACAATTTGGCTGTTGTAACACACGCTACGGCAGGCAGCGTCCAACATAGCCACACAATGAATCCGCAAGAGAAATAAAGATAGACCCACAATTACACGGAGAGGTGAATGAGACCCACAATTACACGGAGAGGTGAATGTGAAGCTCAGATTAAAATGATTACACTTGCAGAGAGGCAGAAAGAGCAGCCCAGGAACGTCTATGCTGGCAACATGTTGTCAATGGTCTATGCTGGCAACATGTTGTCAATGGTCTAAGCACCGAGAGTAGAGACGGACTGTTTCATTGATTGGCATATATATATAAATATGTATTTATCAATGGTCTCGAGGTTTGAATCACGGGGGAGACCTGGATATTTTCACATGGCGCTTCTGGTAAAAAATTCCCCTCATCTCTGGATAGTGAGATCGGGCTGCAGTGTACAGTGTCGAGCACGTTAAAATTCCTTTGGCAGTTATAAATTTAAAAAAAGAGTAGGATTAACAGCCGCTGCCGAGACAAAATTAAAAAATTCTAGTTAAAAATATTCTTAAATTATTTGTAACTTTCCACAGGCTTGATGAGCCGCAGAAAGTTTAGAATACCTACTACGGATAGCCTTCGGCTACCTGGCAACAAACACATTAACAACACGCCTGTTTGAATACCAGGATTTCTAGTAAGTAGTATATATAAATAAATTTATATATTTATGCATATCTATATATGGAGTGCATTCAAAGTTTAAGAAAATCACATCTTGTCTGATTTTATTTAATTACAAATGAATTTGACATTTTTCCAAATTGTTATAAAACAATTGTATGTCTTTTGTCGGTTGTTATAATACAATTGTATGTCTTTTGTAAGTTGTTATTTTATTTCTATTAACGTTGTTCCTATGCTCTGTTTAGCTTTTCTAAAACTGCGTTTTCCATGAGGATTATTTTGTAACAGGACAGGCTGTTAGCTCGTAATAGATGCAGATAATAACTATGATGAAGTGCTCCCAAACTTTCTATTGGAAGAGATGGCTAAAACATTAGTGAATGTCAGAAATAGATTCTTCAAACCTTCATATGATGGGGGGTATATCCTCCTCTAGTCTTGCGTGGGTGTCGTGACAATGACAGATCTGACGTCACGGCATAGTCGAAGGAACCCATAGTGAGGAAAATATGCACGCATGGACGTAAGGGGAGGCAGTCGCGAACTTACTGCCATGATAAAGGGTCGTCTGTTATGTGATGACACTTATCGATGGATCAAGGGTCGGGCAGGGCGAGGGGCATTAGATGATGGGTCAATAGAATGTACAACCAGCTAGCTACACGAACGGTCAGTGCCAATATCGTTCACCATTTCCTGGAAGAAACTGAACATCCATACCCTATCCTACCATACCATACCATACCATATCATACCATACTTTACTGTACTGTACCATACCATACCATACAATACCATACCATACCCTACCCTACCATATCATACCTTACTGTACTGTACCGTACCGTACCATACCATACCATACCATACCATACCATATCATATCATATCATATCATATCATATCATATCATATATCATATATCATATATCATATCATATCATATCATATCATATCATATCATATCATATCATATCATATCATATCATATCATATCATATCATATCATATCATATCATATCATATATCATATATCATATCATATCATATCATATCATATCATATCATATCATATCATATCATATCATATCATATCATATCATATCATATCATATCATATCATATATCATATATCATATATCATATATCATATATCATATATCATATATCATATATCATATATCATATATCATATATCATATATCATATATCATATATCATATATCATATATCATATATCATATATCATATATCATATCATATCATATCATATCATATCATATCATATCATATCATATCATATCATATCATATCATATCATATCATATCATATCATATCATATCATATCATATCATATCATATCATATCATATCATATCATATCACATATCATATCACATCACATCATATCACATCATATCACATCACATCACATCACATCACATCACATCACATCACATCACATCACATCACATCACATCACATCACATCACATCACATCACATCACATCACATCACATCACATCATATCATATCATATCATATCATATCATATCATATCATATCATATCATATCATATCATATCATATCATATCATATCATATCATATCATATCATATCATATCATATCATATCATATCATATCATATCATATCATATCATATCATATCATATCATATCATATCATATCATATCATATCATATCATATCATATCATATCATATCATATCATATCATATCATATCATATCATATCATATCATATCATATCATATCATATCATATCATATCATATCATATCATATCATATCATATCATATCATATCATATCGTATCATATCGTATCATATCGTACCATATCGTACCATATCGTACCATATCGTACCATATCGTACCATATCATATCATATCGTACCATATCATATCATATCGTACCATATCATATCGTACCATATCGTACCATATCGTACCATATCGTACCATACCGTACCATACCATGCCATACCATATATAATATCTCGTGTATCATGCATCATATATCATATCCTGGCACATGGTATATAGCATAGCATATAGCATAGCATATAGCATAACAAAACCAGCATCATCATCCATTACGTTTATTTCTCGTGGAGCAAAGGCTGGCCATGTATTATAACCTTCTAGCAAAGGCTAGCCATGTATTATAACCTTCTAGCAAAGGCTAGCCATGTATTATAACCTTCTAGCAAAGGCTAGCCATGTATTATAACCTTCTAGCAAAGGCTAGCCATGTATTATAACCTTCTCGTACTTGTTCTTTTCTTGATGTGATTGTTCCCATTTTTGGCCAGGCTACATCCCCTTCATTTGTGGTTGTTGACAACAGTCAGTTATACTAAGGAATGTTTCCGTGTTCTGTTATTGCGAACCGGTTCCTATATAACGGACAGTCCAGTCCTATAATCTTGTAGTTATTTTTCTTCTGATTGCGTCTTTTCTCTTGTTTACCGCGAGATGGGTGATACGATGAGGCTAACGTCTGGTCAGGCAAAACACACTGATCAGACAATGTTAACCAGGATCAGGAGAAATATACTGGTCAAGACCCTCATCTGACCTACTCGTTGGTCGTCCTGAAAACGGGCTATTGTCGAGGACAGCATTCTGGATAACAAGGTGAGGTTCGACGTGATCCCCGTAGTAGTGAGCGACACGCAGATGAAGCCAAGCATAGCACAACCGTATGGAGGACCCCGGTCCACCTTCATCAGCACGCTCGGGATGTGAGGAAAGCTACTGCAACCCACCACTTAACGTCCTTTTCAGGACACAAAAGAGTAATCTACTCATTGTGGGCATTCACAAATAATAACCACCACGAGATGTGCCTTTAGCTCCGATAAGGGATATCTGTAGCCATCAGTAGCCCTTGATTTATTTACTGGTTCTGTCCTACCACTGACTTGTTGCCCGATGGCTTGCTTGTTAGTATTCTTGCTCTGTGAGCTCCGAGAAAGACCTGTTTAGCCATTGTAAGTGCTTTTCTTGACATTATGTCGGGACTATTGACAGAAGCACATGGCCGAATGGTTTCGATGTCTGTCTGCTGATAATGAGAGCAGTGAATCGAATCCCCGGTAAAGTATATGTTTGTTTTTTTCTGTTGGGGATGAAATATTAACATCGCCAGCACACGACGCAGCGACAGCAGTGGCCAGGCGACCTGTAGTCCTCGACTACCCAAGCGATGGGAATAAAGTCATGACTATTGGGCCTCAAGCTGCAGGGTGTTGCTAGTGTGCTGCTCCTCAGACTAGCAGACGTGAGGACATCCTCGTCGCATGTCGTCATTGCTTAGTGCTTGAGTGTCGACATTATTTTGCCTGTCCCACAGTTTCCTGCGACATCCTTTCCTTCTATAATCCGTTCTTCTCACGTAATTAACCCCTGGCTGACATTAGAGCGCAGGTCAAGGACAACCAACGATGTCCTCACCGTCATCGTAATCAGTCAGTCATGTCCTGAGGCGTACAAGTGCTCATTTATCCCGGGATTCTGTCGCTCGGTCCTCATTTATCTTTTCGTCGCTTCACGGTCCTGCTTCAGTGACCTTCGGTCAACCTGCCCTCCTACGTAGGGTCAAGTCTAGTGACTAAATAGTAGTTGAAGATCTAGGATTTCATGTATTGCGGGTATCACAAGTATCGATATAATGCTTTACATACAAGTATGGGTATTGACGAGAAATTGATGTGACAGATGATGAATTGACGTGACGGTATGATGAATTGATGGGACGTGAAGATGATTTGATGTGACGGTATGATCAATTGATGGGGCGGTATGATGAATTGATGGGGCGAGATAATGTTTTAATGTGACTTGATGTTGAATCAAGTTATTCTTTCTGACAATCAGCTTCCATACGTTTTGCAGGATTCTGGTCTCAGATACATGTATATGGCCAGGATGGAGCAGGGAATGAACTGAGAGCAGCCAGCGACTCATAGCTGACTGTTTGTATCAGGGTCATCTACTCATAGCTGACTATTTGTATCAGGGTCATCTACTCATAGCTGACTGCTCGCATTAGGGCCATTGACTCATAGCTGACTGCTTACATCAGGATCAGCGAACAATAGCTGGCTGCGAGCATCAGGGTCAGCGAACAATAGCTGGCTGCTTGCATCAGGATCAGCGAGCAATAGTTGGCTGCTTGCATCAGGATCAGCGAGCAATAGCTGACTGCTTGCATCAGGATCAGCGAGCAATAGCTGGCTGCTTGCATCAGGATCAGCGAGCAATAGCTGGCTGCTTGCATCAGGATCAGCGAGCAATAGCTGGCTGCTTGTATCGGGGTCATCTACTCATAGCTGGCTGCTTGCATCAGGATCAGCGAACAATAGCTGGATGCTTCCACCAGGGTCAAAACTCTATTCTGCCTCTGTGTGGCGACCCTGGAAACAAGTGTACCTAGTCACTAGTATAGTCTGGCCATGAGATAGGGATCGCTGTCGGAAGGCAAACCCGATACCCCCCCCCCCCCCAAAAAAAAAAAAACCGGCTGTCGAGCCGAACAGTGCAGCTATTGCAATCTGGCTGTAACCTACAACATAACGGCACAACGTCCTTTTCATTACTGTAGCTTTATATATATCTACTCATTCTCAATTAATTCCTTCTGTCTTCCACTATGACAACACGACCTTAAAGTCTGCTGGGGAGACTATTCAAATGAGGCTTACGTTCTGGGGGGTAGTCTATGGCGCGTGTTGGTAATATAAACAAACAAAACATTGTGCAAGTCCGAACAAGCGCAGCCATTATTTAAACAGCTGCTTCTTGACGTAAAGGTAAAAGCTGACCTTCACCTTCACTTTCCTACAGACTTGTTCAGAGGGCCTCAGCGCTAGTCGTAATCTGTGGCCTCAACGCTAGTTGTAATCTGTGATATTGTTCTGGTAATTCTTGTTTGTCTTCCATTTACTACATAGTCAAATGTCATTTTTGAAAAGAAATCTTTAGTCTTTTACTCTAACTTTCCGTCGATGTATATTTGTAAAACTTGATTGTCCTGTGTTTGTTACTAATTTCTTGTCTTGTGCTTGTATTGGTGTCCTCATCATGTCTTATATTGGTACCTGTTGTACTTAGATTTGTGTCTATATCTCATGAAATACGCGTTCATTTTGTCTGGTCTTCTATTTGTGGCTTTATCTTCTCTAATACCTGTAACATAATCGCATATTATATTTGTATCATTTGTGGCCTTAACACATCTAACATTTTTGTTTTAATCTCATCCTATATTTGTCTTTATCTCATATTCTATTTACCTGCTTATCTCATCTTATATTTACCTCTCTATTTCATCCTATATGTATGTCTTTATCTCCTCTTATATTTACCCCTTTATCTCATCTTGTATTTATATCTTTATCTCACCTGATATTTATGTCTTTATCTCACCTTATACTTTTATTTATCTCATCTTATATTTACCTTTTTTATCTCATATTATATTTATCTCTTATCTTATCTTGTTTTTATATCTTTATCACACCTTATATTTATGTCTTTATCTCATCTTATATTTACCTTTCTCTCACCTTATATTTATATCTATATCTCATCTTATATTTATATCTATATCTCATTATATTTATATCTTTATCTCATGTATTTATGTCTTATCTCATCATATTTACCTATTTATTTCATCGTATAATTATATGTCTATCTCATCTTATATTTACCTCGTATCTCATCTTATATTGATATCTTTATCGTTATGACATTATCCTGTCTTATATGTATGCCCTTATCCTGTTTTATAGTTATGCCCTTATCTGTCTCATAGTTATGAACTTTTCCGGTCTTATAGTTATGAACTTTTCCTGTCTTATAGTTATGAACTTTTCCTGTCTTATAGTTATGACCTTATTCTGTCACCTTATTTTAGTCTTCCATTCTCCCCTTATTTTTGTCTTCCGTCTCACCTTATTTTAGTCTTCTCACCTTATTTTCTATTTTTCCTTCTCACATTATTTTTGTCTACCTGTTTCATCTAATCTGCGTCTAGTTTCACCTGCCATTCTTGCCTGCAAATTGAAATGTCTTGTTTACCTATCTACTTGCAGACATAATGAAGACAACGAGTGCCAACCTCCATATAAGTGTGCTAGGAGCCAAGGGGGTGGGTAAATCAGGTAAGTGGCTCTTGACGAGTTGGTTTGGGGGTTTAGGGGGCCGAAAGGACGACATTTGATCTCTGTTAAGTGAAGCTGAGCAGGATAAACGCCTTACTGGCAGCATTCTCGCCCTGATGTATACACATTATTGAACAATAACAGCAGAGTATGCCATGTCCCATTCCTGGCCAGAGCTACTACTACGGTTGTCCTCCCTTCCAGAAGTATGTATATTTTCTGTAAAGGTGGATTCTTTCTGTGGTGCTTCATTTTACATGATGACATTGCTAGCCTCATTTACAGCCCTGCTAAATCGTGTGTTACAAAATGTCTAGGAAGGCGCACTGGTTTTATTGTTGCTCCATTAAAAACGAGCTCTCTCCAACTTTTCAATATATTTCTTGAGGGAATTATGAGAGGCATTTTGAGATCACGTCACGTTGGTACTGTCAAGATAGAGGGCCGAACGATTACCAACCTTCGTTTTGCAGATGACATCGACGGGTTGGCAGGTTTAGAAGCAGAACTCCAGGAATAGGTCAGAAGACTCGATGAAACAGCTCTTGACTATGGTATGAAGATAACGCTGGAAAGACAAAATTAATGACAAACAACACCGAGGGCTTCAACAGTAGGATAAAAGCTAATGGCCAGGAACTCGAAGTGGTTGACCGTTTTAAATATCTAGGGTCGATTGTCAGTGATGAAGGATCAAAATGTAAGTTGTTGGCCAGAATAGCACAGACAATAGCGGTGCTTGCACAGCTTAACAAAACCAGGCAAGACAAACGTTTAGCGCTATGCACGAAAATAATATTAATGCGTACATTGGTCCTGTCAATATTTCTCTATGCTTATCAACCATGGACAGTTACAGCTGACCTTCAGCGAAGGATACAGGCCTTAGAGATGAGATGTTTCCGAAGACTTTTAAACGTCACGTACAAAGATCGAGTTACAAATGAGGCAATACGAGATGTAATTACAACAGCAATAGGACCTTTTGAAGACCTCTTGGCAACTGTCAGAAGAAGGAAACTCGTTTGGTACGTCACATATCGAGATCAAATGGTCTTGAAAATACGATCCTGCACAGGAAGGTGCATGGCAGACGACGAAGAGGACGGCCCAAAAAAGAGATGGAAGGACAACATAAAAGAATGGACCAGTCTCCGACCAGAAGAGTCACAGGCAGCGGCATCTGACAGAGAAGGGTGGTATGGGGTTGTGAGGATGTCTTCATGTGTGCCCCAACGACCTCACTGGTTATGGGATGACCTGACCTGACCTGAAAAAGGAGTCCATGATCCACAACAGAAATACAAAATGTAGTTAATTAGTTAGTTAGTTAGTTGCCCATCGCAACTTTAAGATCTATGCACAGAATATATGTTCAGGGAAGCCAACGTAGCGCTGATGTCCCAGTCGAGCGATCGAGGCTTGGTTCTCAGCTGGAGCGGTATTTTTACAATCGCAAAACGGTTATTGGGGTCGAACCAGGCTACAAAGATGGGTACCAGAGTAATCTGGCAAAGTAAAGTCGACCGGTGCGATGTTGGTCGTGTAAAATATAGGCCTCACATCATTTTCCCAAAATGTCACACTAGCAGGTTAACAAGAACTATTACAAATATATACGTTCAGGTATGAAGATAAAAGTGTCAAGTGGAAGTTCAGCAGAATTAACCACTGGTTGGAAATGGGAGTTTTTGAAGACTCCATTGTAATAAGCAACAGCCTGTGCGAGGTGGGGTGGCCAGTGATCTTCCTTGCTGTTTTACTTTCCCTAACTCATGCGTCAGGTACCAATTTTACAGCTGGGTTGACTTTAGTAGCGGTCCCCGTTTAAAATAGCGACTCGGATTTTTTAGTGGACACGATTCGAACTGAGGCCCGCTGTTACCACAGGCAAAAGCGAATTGCTGGCTATGAACTGAGCTAACACGCCCTAGAGTAAGATGAGACACACACATAAATACACACGAACGAACGAGCACACACACTACACACATATACTCTCAGATATATAAAGAAATTATATTCTCATATATAGACACAACATATATTTTCAGATATATACACAACATTTACGTTCATATATATATATATATGTATGTGTATATATATATATATATATATGTATTTATATATATATATATATATATATATATATATATATATATATATATATGTATGTGTACATATATATGTATTTATATATATATGTATGTATATATGTATGTGTACATATATATGTATTTATATATATATGTATGTACATATATATATATATATGTGTATATATATATATATGTATGTATATATATATATATATATATATATATATATATGTGTATATACATATATATATATATGTATATATATATAGATGTATAAAGCTAATACATATACGACATACACACACGCAACATGTTTTCAAATATATACGCAGTTAATATTCTCAGATATAGCTCAGGGTAGGAAGTGGGTTCTCTCACCATTATTATATGGAACCAAGGGTTCAGAACCAGGGTACATGGTTGGTCAACAAAACAAACAAGTCACAGATGTAGGCACTTGTAGGCTCCAGAACCTGATGTTACATTTGGTATCTTATGGCAGGCAGCACAGTAAAGTTGTGTTATAGCGTTGTTATTTGTGTATCTTATGGCAGGCATCAAAGTTAGGTTGTGTTATAGCGTTGTTATTTGTGTATCTTCTGACAGCCATCACAGTTAGGTATCTGACCAAAAGATTCATCGGTGAATACAGCTCTGGATTAGGTGAGTCATAACCACCTTCTAAACCCAAACATCATCATCATCATCATCGCCAATTTGTCATTCAAAAACACCATCTTCACCAGTCATCGCCATTTCTTAAACCCATGACATCATTTTATTCACCACTTCTTATGACATCATTATCTTCATCACTTCTTAAATCTCTTACATCATCACAATCACCAGTCATCACCATTTCTCAATCACCTAAATGATCACCACAATTGAAAGTATCACCAGAATTATGATCACTGGTTATCAGTGCTTCCATAACCAGCTTTCATCCCTGACACAACTTCCTGTATGTTGTTCGCTTCCTTTGGAACATACGTCACTCCTTACAACTAATCAGCGAGTTCAGTCATCTGCCCATTACCTTTCTGTCAACCATTTGACTCTAGTAGATCTGACTAATGTGTTTCGGGCTACCCTCGAGGTTGTGTGCCATTTGTCGTTGCCTTGTTGGTCCCATTTCAAAACCTCGCCAAGAAATATTTAATTACTGATCAAGTTTATCCACACGACGTGTTTCCAGATAGGTGCAGATGATCGAATGATTTGAAGTCCTGCCTCCTGACCATTATGACACGGTTCAAATCATCGGTTAAGTTTAAGTGTTATCCAACCGGGGGAACATAAATCCTTACTTACACACCGAAGGACAACTTCTTTGACAAGCAGCCTTTATTCCTCTGTTATTTTACCTTCCCCTTCCCTCAGTAATTGGAATAAAGCCTGTATATAACGATAGTTTACATTGCCGCATTGTTTCATTCTCTACCGTTACCTGGCCCTGTCGAATGTACGTACACGCATGCGTAGATGAATTTACTACTACATGCTCGCCTGGCTCTCTATCACTCAGGGCGGGCTGAACTGCTGATGTCGATGAAGTGGTAATTTCTTGTTTGTAAAGTGTCGAAGACATGTAATAATTACTCATCTGTCTTAGCTCTTCACATAAAATCTCTCTTTTAACAATGTTTTTAGTTATGTTGTTGCTATTTGAGTTTGTTTTGAAAATTTTTTTTTGAGAACATCGCTTTCAATAGCAGACCGAGTCCTGTTCGCTATATCATGCCGTGTGCGCCATTTCCATGGTGTGAAGGAAATATTTGAAGCCAACGAGCAAGAGTGTGGCAACATGGTAATGAACGTTATTTCTTCAAAAGCCAGGTCGAGCATATCATTACTTTAAGAAATACAAGTTAGGTGTCAATTTAAGGCGACTTCTTGTTTGGTGACGACAGTCAATCTGATACTTGTTTGATGACTGCATGTGTCTCTCGTTTATTACGGTGATGCACGGACTTGCATGTTGTTTTCGTGGAAAAAACCTGTTTGTTTTATTCTCTTAGTTATCGTCTGTCTGTACATATATCATATTCAAGTATTTGTATGTTTATTATTGTTCAACTTATGTTGTTATTGTCGCCAGCGGTATTATTATCTCAACATCTGTCACGTGCAGTGCCTACAACGAATACTTGGAATTGGGTGGCAAGAGAGAGTGTCACCTAATGTGGTCTTACAGAGAGCAAACACTCACAGCATGTGCTTGTTGTTAGGTCAGCAATGTCTTCTTTGTTAGGTCAGCAATGTCTTCTTTGTTAGGTCAGCAATGTCTTCTTTGTTAGGTCAGCAATGTCTTCTTTGTTAGGTCAGCAATGTCTTCTTTGTTAGGTCAGCAATGTCTTCTTTGTTAGGTCAGCAATGTCTTCTTTGTTAGGTCAGCAATGTCTTCTTTGTTAGGTCAGCAATGTCTTCTTTGTTAGGTCAGCAATGTCTTTTTTGTTAGGTCAGCAATGTCTTCTTTGTTAGGTCATCAATGTCTTCTTTGTTAGGTCAGCAATGTCTTCTTTGTTAGGTCAGCAATGTCTTCTTTGTTAGGTCAGCAATGTCTTCTTTGTTAGGTCAGCAATGTCTTCTTTGTTAGGTCAGCAATGTCTTCTTTGTTAGGTCAGCAATGTCTTCGATGGTTGGGGAATGTTTACCACATAGAAGACGATTCTGCCAAAGAATATTCTTTACTGCCAGCTGGCCATTGGAGGTAGAAGAACCGGCCGTCCCGTACTGCGATTCAATGGCGTATGCAAGAGGAACATGAAGTCATGCGACATCCCATCCGAAAGCTGGGAAACAATTACTCAGGATCGAGCTGTTTGGAGAACGGTGGAAGTGGCTGCTGATGCTCGTAGAGGCCTTCTGGCTGCTGAGAAAAGAGAAAGACTGAAGAGATCGAGGAACAGCCAGGCAAGCCAGCCTCCTCAACAAGGTTGTACGATCTGTGGCAGGGACTGTCACTCGCGGATCGGCCTTTACAGCCATAGCAGACAGGGTCGAAATACAGAAGACAAAGCTGGACACAACTGACAGGACGCCACGCGCATGGTCTGCAGAGACTGAGACACCAATGCTGATGATTATCTATTTGTACATATTCTATTTATTATGTCTTTAATTATCACGCCCAAAGTTGTACTTTTATACTATACAACTTAATTATGTGAGAGTGATACAAAGAGAGAGAGAGAGAGAGAGAGAGAGAGAGAGAGAGAGAGAGAGAGAGAGAGAGAGAGAACACACACATTTCAAGGACAGACATTTCGTTAGTAACAACGTGGCACTAATCTCATTAAACTCTCTTGGCTTTAAAAGGTCATAGTTCACACCTCAGAAGACTAGCAAGTGTAGATGTAATGAAACCCCCCACGGAGTCCAATTTTGTCAACACCGAAAGGTCAACCCGCTAACAATCGTCTCCCAGGCGTGTGACAGAAATATGTTAGGTCGGCTATTTGACAGCCCTCAAACACCTCAAATGTTGTTGGCACTTGTCAGGGCCCAGAATTAAGCCTGAAACGTTTCAATACATGTTTGTTAATGTCATGCCACAGCCGGACTAACTCCCGTCACGTGATATGCTCTCGTTTTTTCTCGTCAAACATGCCACGTGCCAATTACGTAATGTCTAGTTATTTTTGTATCAACCAGTATATCTGGTGGCGCTATGCCGGTTATGGGCTCCATCTGTTCAAAACATTAAGGCCACATCATGTGCACGCCAGAACGGTAATACCAATATTAACAATGGGACGCACAAGTTTAGACAGGGAGGTAGCCAAACAGTTAAAAAACCATTGATATATCGAACACTACTTCCTCTTGTCCCATGTTCGCTCCAGTCGGAGTAGAGGGTTGCAGGTACAGTAAGCCTACTTTATAAAGTCTATGCCAAAGCACTGAATGTGTGCTTTTGCAGTGTTGCTTTCTCCAACCATTTGTCTCACACGATGAAATCGCCAGCCCTATGCACACCTCTCTTTAGACGCTTATTAGATGTATATAGGTACAGTGGGCCTTTTCTTTGCTCCCCAGTAGGAGCATGGGAATTCTTTCGAAGAATTATGAACAATACCATAACCATAAAGGTATGTCGTATCATTCACGGTGCCTGAGCTGACAGCCGCTGGCGACTCATAGCTGGCTGCTTGCATCAGAGTCGGCGAACCATAGCTGGCTTCTTGCATCAGGGTCAGCGAACCATAGCTGGCTGCTTGCATCAGGGTCAGCGAACCATAGCTGGCTGCTTGCATCAGGGTCAGCGAACCATAGCTGGCTGCTTACATCAGAGTCAGCGAACCATAGCTGGCTGCTTGCATCAGGGTCAGCAAACCATAGCTGGCTGCTTACATCAGAGTCGGCGAACCATAGCTGGCTGCTTGCATCAGGGTCAGCGAACCATAGATGGCTGCTTACATCAGAGTCGGCGAACCATAGCTGGCTGCTCACATCAGAGTCAGCGAACCATAGCTGGCTGCTTGCATCAGGGTCAGCGAACCATAGCTGGCTGCTTGCATCAGAGTCAACGAACCATATAGCTGGCTGCTTGCATCAGGGTCAGCGAACCATAGCTGGCTGCTTACATCAGAGTCGGTGAACCATAGCTGGCTGCTTAGATCAGGGTCAACGAACCATAGCTGGCTGCTTACATCAGAGTCAGCGAAACATAGCTGGCTGCTTCCATCAGGGTCAACGAACCATAGCTGGCTGCTTGCATCAGATTCAGCGAACCATAGCTGGCTGTTTGCATCAGGGTCAACGAACCATAGCTGGCTGCTTACATCAGAGTCGGCGAACCATAGCTGGCTTCTTGCATCAGGGTCAGCGAACCATAGCTGGCTGCTTGCATCAGGGTCAGCGAACCATAGCTGGCTGCTTACATCAGAGTCAGCGAACCATAGCTGGCTGCCTACATCAGGGTCAGCGAACCATAGCGGGCTGCTTACATCAGAGTCAGCGAACCTCAGCTGACCAAGACTCTATTCTGCCTGCACATGACGACCTTGGAATCTGGCTGCACTAGTCACCAGTGTAGTCTGACCAAGGAAAAAGAATCGCAGTGGGAAGGCAAACAGGGTACTAAAAAATGTCAGCTGAAATCGGACGTGCCCAGCCGAACGGAATCGCAGCCAAGCTGTTAAAATACGACACAACGACCTTTTCAGGACGACCACCGAAGAAGTATCGATTACCAGGTTCTGTCCCTTGTACACTATTTAGTTTGAGTCCTTGTTTACAAGACACACTGTTCATGCACTCAGTCCCATTGACCACGGCTTCCCCTGATTTATTTTGAATGTTTCTTTGAGTGTCCTTATCGGGATGGTTAACATCGGTTTGTTTTGCATTGCATTTGCGCTGAGCATATAGTGAATACAAAGTAGCTATTGCAAAATTTATTTTTCGAGATGAGAATAACATTTCGGTACGTCAATCCAGGTATTTCGAGAGCTGTTGTCATCTGAGGCAATTCACGGCCCTGGAAAACTACTAGTTTCTTCGTGTCAATATCGCCATTTCCGGGTAATTTAAGACCGAGACGGAGACTGCTGAGGTCAATGATGTTAATTTTAGATGTCTGACAGGAGATAAAATAGAGGCATGCGAACCTGGTGACGTGGTAGAATATTTGACTTGAATGTTGATAAGAAAAAAAACAGGTTTGATAAGGAACAGCCAGGCAATTGTGAACATAAACAGCCCTGTGTCAACATTGTGTGGCTCGCTGTGACCATTGTGTGGTCTGCTATGAACATTGTGTGGTCTGCAATGAACATTGTGTGGTCTGCAATGAACATTGTGTGGCTCGCTGTGAACATTGTGTGGTCTGCTATGAACATTGTGTGGTCTGCTATGAACATTTACAACCTTCACAAGCATCTTCACAAGTTGAATGTCCTTTATCGCTTGCCTGCACCACCTTAGCCTGCACCACCTTAGCCTGCACCACGAAGTTGTCATTCAGTGCTCTCTCATGTACCACTTTACCAACTGTCCCACTTTACCAACTGTACCACTTTACCAGCTGTACCACTTTACCAACTGTACCACTTTACCAACTGTACCACTTTACCAACTGTCCCACTTTACCAACTGTACCACTATACTAGCTGTACCACTTTACCAACTGTACCACTTTACCAACTGTCCCACTTTACCAACTGTACCACTATACTAGCTGTACCACTTTACCAACTGTACCACTTTACCAACTGTACCACTTTACCAACTGTACCACTTTACCAGCTGTACCACTTTACCAGCTGTACCACTTTACCAACTGTACCACTTTACCAACTGTACCACTTTACCAACTGTACCACTTTACCAGCTGTACCACTTTACCAACTGTGTCACTTTCTGCATGAGATTTATGAACCCCTCTTACATCTCACAGTGTTCCAACAGTTGTCAGTCTGGAATCACAACGGAATTTTGATTTATGTACACGCATACCACAACCAAAATTATTTCATTCGCGCAAACAGACATATTGCGTTTAGGATTCTCGTCTGTATCTCAGAGACGGATATACAGAAAAGGTATGCTCTTTTACAATATCTAGGACATGACAGTGTAGGCATCCAGATATCGTCTTGCCGGTTGCCTTATCTTCCAGAGATTGAAGTGTTATCAACACTTTCGAGCTAGGAATTAGTGGCCGGAATCTCTTCTATTTAACTGCATATCTGACACTTGTTCGTTATCGAAAAGATAGGATCGGGGAAAGGGCACGGGAGGTTCTGATTTAGGATCCTAAGTTTAGGTTTGTATGGTCTAATAAGAAGTCCCGGAATCTTGAACCTGGAGATGTGGCATCTTACGGAGGATGGCTGCTGACCGTGTGAAGTGGAGGTAGTTTATTGCTAGCTATATAAGGAAAGGTGGTCAGTGATATCTACGACTGAGGTAGGGTAAAGATTGAAACTGAGGAGAGATCACCAGTCTCCATGCAGGTCACAACATTGTTGTTCCTGTTACGTACAGTTAAGTTGTTTAACACAGAACAACAATGTCTTATTAATTGTTTAATTTTGTTTGTTTTGTTTGTTCGCTTATTTATCTATTCCCCAAGGCGGTGTGCGTTGCAATGTCGTTTTTATTTTGCGCCTGTAGGCCCAGTGCATTCTACTTCAGCATTAATTTTATGAAAGAGTCTGTTTACGCCTGCATTTTCTAAGGGTTTGCTTCCCCGGTGTAACGGCCGTGTTATTAATGAAACCATTGTATGCTACCAAACATTACGTATCCAAACTACAGACATTCGCCCACATGTTTTATCGACTGCTTCTTAAAGAGGATATAGCAAACAATCGCCTGTGAAGAAGAGCAAAGCAACCGATAAAATAGCTAAAGATAAGGCTAGAGTGAAGATTGATCAGATATATCATCACAGAGAAGTACAACAGTGCATTCACTTTGTTAGAACCCGCACAGGAAAACGAGGGATGGGGTTATCGAGAAGCACAGAGAAAAGAACAATCAATAGGCCGTCAGAGTGATTGGAGCACATGGAAGAGGACAAAGAAGATGGTTACAATTAGGAATTGATGACACAAGACTGTTGCTGTTCTATGTTCCCTGGAACACTTATTGTGCTGTTCTATGTTCTCTAGAACACTTATTGTTGCTGTTCTATGTTCTCTAGAACACTTATTGTTGCTGTTCTATGTTCCATAGAAGACTTATTGTTGCTGTTCTATGTTCCCTAGAAGACTTATTGTTGCTGTTCTATGTTCCCTAGAACACTTATTATTGCTGTTCTTTGTTCCCTAGAACACTTACTGTCCCAGTTCTATGTTCCACCAAAACGATAACTGTCACATGTATATGTTCCCAGGAGCGTCAACTGTTACGCTTATATGTTCCCAAGAATGTAAAGGAACAAGTAAGGAAGTTCCCGTACATTGCGCCTGACATGATCAGGAACGTTAACTTGCTCTAACAGAAGAAACGAGTATCTGTCTTGGATACAAATGGCGTGGCAGGAATATGTTTCACGAACAAGAAAAATATATTTTAATTTATGAATGACCGAATCCTGTTTAAATTTGTTAATGGTTCTTGTTCAACTTACCTGTTTTTCGACTTTCATGACAACTGGCCCAGACGATCATGACTCCCTATAAATTTTCGTCCATTATGGTAATTTTGGTCACTTTTGTTGAATTTCTTTCAAACCACCAGTAACTTCTATCTTTGGCTTTCTCTGTCTCTATTTTAAGTCCATGAATACTGTGTATGATCACAATTTATACCTTTTGTCTTCTAATAACATATCTTAAAATCGTGATTGCATATTTATGATATAGTAATTTAATAAAATCACTTACACGGTTATATTAATTGCAAAAAGTATTGAAACTGGTCATTAGATACATATTTTTCTTCAAAATATTTTTACCAAATCCTCTAATCTTAATAGACTCGTACACTAGATCAAAGCAGACCCGCAACCTGTTAGGCGCCATTTATGTTATGCTGAACTTAACAAACCACCTTACCATGGCCGATGTTATTTCATGTCACGCAGTTATTCGCCTCTTACGACATGCTCTCAGTGGGGTAGTGGTGCTATTCTTGTCCTTGTTATACACAAAGACTCCGGTGTACCACTCGGGTGTTGACCAATAGGCTAAAATGAGATCATGAATCTTAATTTGGTATTTATAATTAGTTTCCCATTAATTAAATGTTAGACCTGAACATCCTTGTCTGTTCCATCCTGTACTGAACGGCCTGCAACAGTGGAACTGTTTTACTGATCTAATTTACCTATTGTTTTCCTTCAAGTTTACTGACGTTTAGTTTCTGGATACCAGATACCACATGTCACGGTTTTCTCCATAATTATTCAAATTTCAAACGTGAACTTTCCTTGTCTATTTGTTCTTTACCGAGCCGGCTGGCGAGAGAGTAAATTGTTTTTGACACTACCAGTAAATGTAGTGATGTCCATTATTTTACAAGTTGTTTTCTTTCTGGTTCACTGACGTCTACATTTGTTTACTTTCCAGATATCAGCTACCAGACATCAGTGTGCCACAGCAACACTTCTGTCAAGGTTGACATATTGGATACTTCCAGCCAGGTAACAGCTTATTGGTTTCTCGCCGTGGCATTGTTTGACATCGTCATACTTAAGTTAACCTACGGTGTTTATGCGTCTGTCAGGAAATGTCACCAGGTAGTTCGAGTACTTTCTTAAAGCGCGGATGTAGATGAAAACACTGTTTCAAGTTGTTCAGTCAGATCACAATTATTTCTTCATTTCTCATTCATTCATTTAGCATTTATTATTTTAAAATTTATGTTCAGTGTTATTTAATTTAATTCATTCATTCTTTTTCTCTTAATAATTAATTTGTTGATCAATAATTATGTTTTCTACCGTTCATTAATTCATTCTTAGTGTTTCCTGTTTTCTTTTTTCTTTACATATTTTGTGTTGTTTTTGAGACAACAACTAGGTTTCCATGACATAATCACGTATACATTTGATAGACACCTGGTGATCCTGGAGGACAAGCTGCAACAGGGCAGACTGGTTAAGAAGACGGTATCGAACAGGGAAGGCTAACCTGGTACCTCAAAAATGCCACGCTGAAGGCTTATGTGTCGGACCGACAAGCTGTCAAGCTGTAAACTACAGAAAGCGTATTCCGTTCTCCGGACTACATGCAGTACTTGCAAATTCCCTTTCAGGCCTTGGTAGCGCGAGATTGTGAACGTTCAGGCCTTGGTAGCGCGAGATTGTGAACGTTCAGGCCTTGATAGCGCGAGATTGTGAACGTTCAGGCCTTGGTAGCGCGTGAACGTTCAGGCCTTGGTAGCGCAAGATTGTGAACGTTCAGGCCTTGGTAGCGCGAGATTGTGAACGTTCAGGCCTTGGTAGCGCGAGATTGTGAACGTTCTGGGCTTGGTGGCGGAAGATTGTGAACGTTCAGGGCTTGGTGGTGGGAGATTGTGAACGTTCAGGGCTTGGTGGCGGGAGATTGTGAACGTTCAGGGCTTGGTGGCGGGAGATTGTGAACGTTCAGGGCTTGGTGGCGGGAGATTGTGAACGTTCTGGGCTTGGTAGCGGGAGATTGTGAATGTTCAGGGCTTGGTGGTGGGCGATTGTGAACGTTCTGGGCTTGGTGGTGGGAGATTGTGAACGTTCTGGGCTTGGTGGTGGGAGATTGTGAACGAACGACGAAGAAGATGAAGACGAAGATCGGAAATAACGAGAGTTTGTTCATGGCATGACAACTTCTTCCAGTGGACCCAGCTGTAGATGGGTACCTGACGAAGGAAAGGGAACATTTCGGAGCAGCCACGGGAGCAGCCATACAATGCAAGGGGTAGATCACGTGTGGGGAAGTCCTGGTGCAATGAAGAGATTTATATGAACTATTTTTTTATTTTTACAGAATAGTGACTCAAGCAGAACTGTAGTAGAGAGAATAGCAATCTACTGGGCTTCTCAGTCAATGTTTTACCATTGCTGTTTGTAGGTCTGTTTCCCTTTTCACTTATAAAGGGCAATGCTCTACTACTGCAGCTAGCCTTCTTCTAGATAGTCTGCGCCAAAGCGTTACCCATGTTTTAAAAAAATATTGTTAACAGTTTTGTTTTTGGCACAGAGTAAAGTTGGTAGTCCTATACATTTCTGTCATTCTCGGTAACACGTGATGGTTGAATTTTGAATGATTGACATTGTCCAACTTATTTCTGGTAGGTCTTTGCGTGTGACAGAACCTACAGTAGCATCACTGCCATACTGAGAGCATGGCGTAAAATGTAGCGTAGTCTAATCACACTATGGGTACAAGATTCTCCAACTGAGGTTTCCACTTCACACTTCGCCATACATGCACGCCAAAATCGTCATTAGTTTTGAACAACTTTCTTGGTGTGAAATATAAATCTTTTGAAACAGGATCCCAGAAATGATAGTCGAAAATAGTTTGTTCTCTCGAGAATTGGGAGAAGACAAAAATGGTGGTATTGTTATCGCAGATTGGTGGGTTTACTTAGCGATGACTTTCATGTTTCGTTGTTGGCATATTCTTCGGAGGCTTGTTTGCATCTGTTTTTGGGTAGCTTTATACATCGTTCAAGATTTGACACTCATACGTAACACACATAGACGTCTGCGTCACACGTTTCATACACAAGACGTCTGCGTCACACGTTTCATACACAAGACGCATGCTTTACATAATATGCAACCCAAAATCGCACAAACATTACTTAGACGTACCCGTATTGATCCAGGGAGCACATAATAGATCCATTTGCAAGCATGATGTAAAAGACAACTACGTGTAACGTTAATTATGACTGAACCCACCACTTAAGAAATACATATGGGGCTTTGACGCAGGCTTCCACAAGAGGCCAACTACAGTGGTGGCTTTATACTGTGTAGAAATCAAATGGAGACGTGAAGAAAATGAAACAAACAACATATCAATCGTAAACAAACCACATATACATATGCGTTACACACAAAACAGGTCATATGCAAACAGAACATTCAGGCATTAATCATCACATACAACACATGACATATGTAGACAGGAGAACCAGACGTACATACATCGCATACAAAACATGACATTAGCAGACAAGACATCCATATATACGTGTATCACACACAAACACTACTTATAATTGTACAACAAAACACATACCAGATACTAGGAAATATTCCAGAAAGCTTACACCACAGTTAGCCAGACAAGGGCAGTCACAGACAGGGGATGTAGAACTAGGTACACGTTATGTACACACACAGGCAGACGTATACTAAATACAGAAACGCATTCACATACAAGACAGTTAACATGCAGTTGTTTGACAGTCAGCGTAGACATATAACGTGTCCTAGTCTAACCACCTCAAAGTAAGTATGTGCCATACACTTGCTTTGTTGTTTCTATTTTGCCAAGATATTAACTGGCTACTGCGTTTACTGAAAGTCTTGAGGCTTTCGTAATTAAATGGTGGATTTACGTTAAATAACGCAGGTAATACTGTAATATAGGGAATTTGCTCTGTATCATATCTGTAATTATATAGAATTTTCTCAAAAAGGGCTTTTGTAATGAAATGAGGATTTTCTTTGCAGGGCTTCTGCAATTAAATGGGAGTTCTCTTTATAGAGATGTTCTAATTATTTGGGGATTTCTATATGTCTGGATTCTGTAATTATATAGCGATTCTGTCATGATGGTTTCGGTAATATATGGGGACTCCCCTTTTATTGCTTCGGTTATTGTATGGGGATTTTCTCCAAATGGCTGCTTTAACTATATGGAGATTTGATCAAAAAAGTCTTCTGTAATTATCTGGGAACTTTTTCTAAAAGGGCTTTTGTAATTAAATATGTATTTATTTTGCTTGTCATCTGCAAGTATGTGAGAATTTCCACTATAGGTCTTTTGTAATTTCATGAAGATTTTTCTTTGGTAGGGTTTATGTAATTATCTGGGGATTTCTATCTTTGGGGTTTGTGTAATTATCTGGGGATTTATATCTTTGGGGTTTGTGTAATTATCTGAAGATCAACGATATGGGGATTCTATAACTTGATGTTGATTTTCTGTGTGGATTGTGGAATTTAATTCATGTGTAGATCTGGGACTTCTGTTTTCTGTGCGACGTGTAATTATCTGGGGATTTTCTTTGTTAGGGCTTCTGAAATATGGCAAATCGCTCATGATAGTTTTAGTAATTATATTTGAACGTATACGGGGAATACCTTTACATGATTTATGCAACTATATACGAATCTAACTAGCGAGCTTGCGCAATTGGACGGGGAATTCCAATTGTACGAGTCTGCAGTTCTATGGGAATCTCCATTGAGATATTTTGTAATTATATGGGAAGTCCCTCTCCATGTATACCAACTGTGTTCATGCTTGTCTGTCCGTATGATCTGTCTATATGCCGCAACTGGTGTTTCTCCTGTCGCCATGTATATCGATGTATGAGGGCATACTATCTTGTAGGTAGAATAACAAAATTACAATCTTGGAGTTCCTTTAAACATCTCTTTTGTTTGTTGGTGAAACATTTGATTATTTACTGCTTTGGCATATCACTCTCTCTCTCTCTCTCTCTCTCCCTGTATCTCTCTCTCTCTCTCCCTGTATCTCTCTCTCTTCCGCACACACACACACACACACATATATATATATATATATATATATATATATATATATATATATAATACGAGGTGTGTTCAAATGAAACCGGACCAAACCGCAACAAGTGAACATACGAACGACGCACATGATGTCACTTATGGTGTAAACAGCACATACCAGCCGTCAAATTTGCAAAATTTCATTATTATCGAACTCATGGTTTGCTCAGAAGACTGTTGAAATCATGGTGGGTGTGATACGGAATCCGTCCAGAGTTGATCAGCGACCGGTGATTTGGTTTCTAACAGCCGAAGGATGTCGACCAGTTGACATTCGTCGTATAATGCAGGCAGTGTGTGGTGAAACACATGTATCGAAAACAACAGTAAAGAACTGGGCAACGATGCTTAAAGTTGGATGCGAGTTAACGCAACAATATGCGCCTGACCTGGTTTCTGAAGATCTTTAGTTAACTCACGTCCTTTTTTAAGCATCGTTGTCCAGTTATTCACTGTTGTCTTCGACACACTTTTGTCACCATACACTGCAAACTTGACAGTTGGTATGTGCTGTTTACACCAAAAGGGACGTCATCTTGTTACAGTTTGGTCCGGCGGTTTCATTTGAACACGCCTCGTGTATATATATATATATATATATATATATATATATATATATATATATATATATATATATATGTATATATATATATATATATATATATATATGTATATATAAAATCGTATCTATCTATCTATCTAACTATCTATCTATCTATCTATCTTAAATATATAAAGCCATCCATCCACCCGTCTGTCTGTCTGTCTTGTCTGTCTCCTTCTCTGTCAATACACGAATTGTTATGATACTTGACTACCTTTTCTATTTCTCCTGAAATAAATTCCACTATTTCCGTGAACCATTTAGCCTCTGTTTCAGCTATAATGTTCTTTCTGGCAATATTCGAAAATCATATTTGTAACTTTACGGGAAAATATTCTAGCTACTGATATTCTTTGCATACAAACTACAATTGCTCAGATTTGTGACGTCTGTGTGAGGTATTTTAAACGAACATGTTCAGCAATGCGTGAGGCCTTCTGTAAACTACTTATGGGAAAGTACGACAAATTAAGGCCACGTCTCGTACAAGAACGTGCTCTAAGCGAGGGCCGATGAGATTTGCCGAGCTCACAAAGAAGAAAGCATTGGGTCTGTGATCAAGTGAGTTTTACGGAGTACTGGAACAGACCAGAGCAGACCTGGCTACCAAGACGCGACGGCCAGCTAGACATACGTCAGCAAAACAAACTGAAGTTTTTACCTCCAGTTCTACTAAATGAAAGCAGACATTCTCCATTAAGTCTTCCCAATAGGCGAGAGCTATTTCCGTCTGAAGAAAGAATGAAAATCAATTTGACTGAAGACAGATCAAATAGAAAATGAAGAATGGTTAACGTTTGCTTGTTCTTGGTAGACGAGAGCTCTGTGTGTGTCAGAATAGAATATGATCACTGCCATACTGAAACTATATTGTAGTAGGCGACTAGCAAAATGCGGTTAACTTGTCTAAGGTAGAAAACTATCCGATGCATATCATTCCACAACACATCATTCACACAGACTAACAGTTTGCAGAATGAAAGAGCAGCCAGTGTTCGAAAGAAAGCTTTCGGAACTTTCTGGACTTAATCGCTCCACTTCTGCCCCAGGGGATGTAGAGGTTTTTATATATACTTGCAAATAGGTGTGCAGACAAACACGTTATTAGCCTGTTGTGTATGTTGACCTGCTGTCTCTCTGCTTTAGAAACGATACTCCATATTTGTTACACATTATAAACAACTCTCACTTACAAAGCTCATGTGATTGTCAGTGGTGCTAACCGAAAGGAAACTGTTGGCATGACAACGGATGCCCAGAACGCAAAACGAGACTAGAATTTGTTTTTGGAGCATCAGGACAAAGATGGGGAAACAAATTTCAAGAAATAACAACATAAATGGACCGTGATGACTACGAGCACACGTCCAGGACCAGAAGAGAACCAGTGTCACCAACACGATCAAGGTGTATCGTGCTGCTGTGCTATCCACTCTTCTGTACGCATGCGAAACATGGACAGTCTATAGCAGACATATCAATAATGATGATGATATAATCCCTTTAGCTGTTAGCTAGCAGCTCTCGACAGCCCAATACCCCCCACCCCTTGGCTGTTAGCTAGCAGCTCTTGAACGCTCAATACCCCCACCCCTTGGCTGTTAGTTAGCAGCTGTTGAACGCCCAATCCCCCCCTTCCTTGGCTGTTAGCTAGCAGCTCTTGACAGCCCAATCCCCCCCCCACCTTGGCTGTTAGCTAGCAGCTCTTGAACGCCCAATACCCCCCTCCCCTCCTTGGCTGTTAGCTAGCAGCTCTTGAATGCCCAATACTTTCCGAACAAAAACAACTTTCCTCATCAATTGTTGTAGTGATGTGTAGATTGTGTTGAGTAAGGTGGGGTGCGGTGGTAACAGCAGGTTCTGCAGATCGGCCAGCCTTGAGCACAGAGTCAAGAGGTGCTTGACTGACTCCCCGGGGTCATGGCAGAATCTGCAGCTTGGTTCACGTAGCGGGTCTAATCTATTCAGATGCTTGTTAAGAGGAGCATGACCTGTTCTCAGTTTGAAGATCAAAGTCTTGTATCTTCGTTTCAGTTTCTTGGCTGGATATCTAGTTCTGCTTGATTTTTTTAAATATACCCGGCCTGTCTGGGATGTGGTCCAATGATATAGCCACTCCTGTCTATAGTTATTTTTTAGGATTTGCTTGCATGTTTGTAATGTGCTGCTAGGTAGTGGCTGTGGTAGCATTGTCCCGCTTCTGGCCAGCTCATCGGCCTTCGCGTTTCCTGGGACTCCGAAATGGCTAGGTATCCACTGGAGCACTACTTCCGCTCCATCTTAGGTGAACGATTGGTCAATTAATTTGTAGATGCTATCAACATCTGGATACATTCTATTTTCCAAGGCTTGGAGCGCAGACTTTGAGTCTGAGAAAACAACGATCTTCTCAGACAGTATACTACCACTTTCAAAATCTGAGATTATTCGACACAAAGCTTTTTCTATTGCTATTATTCCTGCTTAGTAATTGGAACATGTCTCTCCACAAGGGCCATAGCTGTAGAGGTGGTCTTCTTAGTTCAGTTATAGTATTTAATTACAGCGCCATATCCAGCGTTGGTAGTAGCCCCGGTGGCAGATCTATATGTGGATACTTGGATGTTCTGTGGATCTGAGTAGACTTGTTTATGCATAACTATATCTGGTGTACGTCTGACTAGGCTTGTAGTTTCTGTGGTGTTGACCTGGTGTCCACACTCTGTCTACGACTGACTAGCGGCCTGACTCCCTGCCCGACTCACCACCTCCATGCTTGCCTCCCTCCACGCCTGTCTTTGTTCCTCATCCCTCCAGCTCTGCCTGCCTCACTTCCTGTACTCTAAGCTTTTTGATTGTGTGTGACAATGGGATGTGGTACACAATTAAATCGATTACACTTCATCCTCGACAACAGTGCCGGTTTGAGACTGCCTTGACCTTTACTTGCCTCCATTTTCTTCCTCAGAATGAGTGCCACGCAGCTTGTCATGATGTGTATGACGCTGACGCTTTTGTGGTCGTATACAGCGTCACCGACGAGGTCAGCTTCAAGGTCGCCAAGAAAGAAGTTGAAAACATCAGGTCAAAGTCACCATCATACACACCAATCTTGTTGCTAGGAAACAAGCTTGACTTGGATCATGCTAGAAAGGTCAGTCATTTCCAGATCATGCATATTTGGCATAGCCATCTTTTTTCGGAATTTACGCTACCTGGGAATTTTTTTATAATTGGAAGAAATAAGGCACTTCATTCTCTGAAGCAGTGAATCTTAAACATTAATAATAACGGTACCCTTTAATCACATGTATACTATGATGTTCAATATGTTACTATAGTGGTCCATGTATCCCAACTTGGGATCCACAGTGATTAATCCCACTACTACCGATGGTCCTGTCATAAATGTGAATTTGTTGACTGCCTCGTGGTTTTTTTTATTAAACTTCTACACAATTAACACATTCAACCTACCTGGCCAGGGTAAGATGGACAGGGACATCCAGGAGACCGTGCAGGCAATGCCCCTGTCGTGTGAGGATACCAGTTCTTAGGTCGAGTCTAACAAGGCCTGAGTGGTGTAGTGCTCATCGAACAACCTCGTAGTGAAGACTGACCTTCCGGGCATCACTTTTGGTGAAGACTGACCTTCCGGGCATCACTTTTGGTGGAGACTGACCTTCCGGGTATCACTTTTGGTGGAGATTAACAGGTGCAGCACACTGAAATACCTCGGGGGTGGGGGTAACTTTGGATCAGTCTGTCGTATCGGCAGCACGTCGACCAAACGGCTGGATCTCAACAAAATGGCAGATTGACACTTAGAACAGTCGCTGATTGAAATCCTATATTGGTAGGTAGTTCTACTGTTAGTTGTTTAATCACGGACTGGATGTTCTCACAGTATCAAGGTCACAGCGTGAAAGGTTGGAACCCATCCATACATAATGAAGGAAGGTGACTTGTTCTGGGTTGCACTAGAAAAGATGAGGCTGCTGGTGTTGGAATTTCCACAATCAGTAATTTGCACTCTTTTGTGCGACCTGAAAAGAACACTCTGGAACTTCTGTCAATATCCAGATCATTATTGTCTGGACCAGCTTTCCGTGACGAAGCGAATTACTAGCATCTGAAGTTACTTTTAAAAGTCTTCATATCAACCTCAATAAAACAATGTGCACACTTTTCTATAACCGTTATGATATTTTTTAGGATATTGTTTCTGGAGCTCCACTTACCAACTTTGATGTCTCTTCCACACTTCTGTTCTGTGTAAATCAATGTCAGACTTTGCAGTATCGTGGCTTTGAGAGACATCTACTTTAGATATATTTATCAACTTTTTATTGTTCGGAAATTCAAGTGTACACTTGTTTGTAAATGTTGAAACGTGTCCTAACTCTAATAGATGTATGCAAATCAATGTAACACATCCAGAGCTACTTTTTTGTATCTGATTATACTGTAGTGGTTACTACAAATAGACGATAAATCCATCTTATTGTTGTCTCCATTCCATTTCTTACTGAGAATGCCGTCACTGATATATAAAGTACTATCACCTTCATCATCTGCACTATTGGTTTTATCGATGGTATATCGTTCTACAGGTTTCTTCAGAAGACGTAGAGAAGCTTCGAGAACTACACGAGTGTCAACACGCAGCAGTATCAGCGGCTGAGTGTCATGTTCTCATTGTGAACAGCTTCCGTAGTCTAATTACAGATGCAGTAACTTCGTTGTGCCATGGTGGCCGGATGCTCAAACGCAGGAAGAGTCTTTTTGAAAACGTCTCAAGAAGATTGGGAAATGTGTTTAGAAGAAAGAGTTTGGAATCCAATACAGTGGCTAACAAGAAACAGGCTCGAATATCATATCACAATGCCAACAGACGTTCTGTGTAACGATTTATGCAAATAGACTTTCTTCTGTCAGAAATCTAAATTTGTGAAAGTGCCCAGACACTCTTGTATGAAGAATGTATCATCATGTCAACAGATGTTCTTGTGATAGGATTTATCACATGCAGACAGTCCAAAGTGAAGATGTATCACACTGCCAACAGTAGCTGCTGTGCATATTAATGGCACTGTCTGCAGACAGTCCAAAGTGAAGATTTATAGCACTATTAACAAACAGTCCAATGTGAACATTTGTCACACTGTCTAACAGACACTCTGATCTCAAGATATGTCACACAATCAACAGACACTCTGATGTCCAGATTTGTCACACTGTCTAACAGACACTTTGATGTCAAGATTTGTTACACTATCAATAGACACTCTGATGTCCAGATTTGTCACACTAACAGACACTCTGATGTCCAGATTTGTCACACTAACAGACACTCTGATGTCCACATTTGTCACACTATCAACAGGCACACTGGTGTCAAGATTTTTCACACTATCCACAGACACTCTGATGTCAATATTTGTCACACTTTCAACAGACACTCTGATGTCAAGATTTGTCACATTATCAACAGACATTTTGATGCCAAGATTTGTCGCTGTCTAACAGACACTCTGATGTCAATATTTGTCGCTAACTAACAGACACTCTGATGTCAAGATTTGTCACTAACAGAAACTATGATGTCCAGATTTGTCACAATGTAAACAGCCACTTTGATGCCAAGATCTTCGACACTCTAACAGACACTCAAATGTGAAGATTTATCACACTGTCAATAGACACTCTCATGTGAAGATTTATCACATTGTTGGCATGCACTCCGACATATGTTTCTGTGTGAAGATCTTTCATACTGTCAAAAGATAATATTGTGTGAAGATGGATCAAATATCAACAGATAACATAATTACATATATGACACTGTCCAGCAATGTTACTCTGTGAAAATTTATCACACTGTCAACATACGCTATTGTGCAAATATTTATCATTTTGTCAACAACCAATTAAATGTGATGATTTATCATAATATCAAAGACACTATAATGTGACAATATAGGACACTCTCAACAGATAACATTGTAGATGTATCACATTGTCAACAGATAATATCATTTAGAGATTTATGACAATGCTAATTGACGATATGTGAATATTTATCACACCATCAATGTCCACTCTAGTGTAAATATTTATGGCACTGTCATAGGACAGTCTTGTTTGAAGAATTATCACACTATCAATAGATAATGTCATGAAATAATGTTTTACACACTCAGTGTGCACAATGGTGTAAATATTAATAACACTGTCAGCTGATGTGATTGTTTGAAGATGTTCTTAGTTGACCTGTACTTCTACAGGGGCAGATGTCTCTGTGCAGGTCCCAGCCCTTGTATGAGCTGGATGTAGCCTAGTCGACCTGTACTTCTACAGGGGCAGATGTCCCTGTGCAGGTCCCGGCCGTGGTATGAGCTGGATGTAGCCTATCGACCTGTACTTCTACAGGGGCAGATGTCCCTGTGCAGGTCCCAGCTCTGGTATGAGCTGGATGTAGCCTAGTCGACCTGTACTTCTACAGGAGCAGATGTCACTGTGCAGGTCCCAGCCCTGGTATGAGCTAGATGTAGCCGGGAGAAGGATGCTTTGCTTATCAGGCTAGGCTCGAGCAGCTTACTACTCCGCTCCGTTGGGACAATCGCTTTCGGAGGATGGTTAACCAATGTGCGAGTTCATCTGACTAGACTCAAAACACTACGGGCACATCTTCCTGTGTACCCGAATGGAGACAGTCCAGTGTGTTCTAGGTGTCCTGGGATCGTCACATCCTGCCAGGGACGTCTGATCGTATGTATGGCATTCCCCACCACACGGGGAATAGTCACGAAGGGAAAGAGGGACAATGTCCGCTTGTCTGTAGCTCTTCATCTATTGGGGACAGTTGATAGAGGACAACTAGTAAAGAACAAGATAAGAGTGTATTTGACCAGTGAGGCTGTTGTCAGTTGGTGCAGCCCACAGTGTATACCACACGCCAGTAGGCTCTGCAGGTACACTATAGAACTACACCTGCTTCTCAGCTCTTATATCTGGCCCCTGTCCTATGTCAGGAGTAGAACGCTCGCCAGCATAGCTCGCGAGATGGTTGTGACGGTCAAGCTCTCCCACCTCGGCATGGTAGATTATATGTGAAGAAGTATCGCACCATTACTCTTGCACATATTTGTGTTCAGAACTTGAGAAACATATCATTCCTGCAAGAATCTACAGTTCTTGCAAACATGGCTGTAATCTCAGATAGCCATATCTATTAATGTGTGTGTTCGTGTACGCGCGCGTTATGTATTTATTTGATTCTTAGTGTCATCTAATAATGGAGACATGCTTGTTATTATTATCTATAATTGTACTGATGGCTGAGGTCTGTCTTTGTGTTATATTCTTCCACAGAGTATGTACAAGATATGACCTTGTTTATCGTGTTCTAAGTGTTGAATAAAGCCTTTCCATTTCCATGTTCTGAGAGTACATATGTGTACTTGCTTAATAGTGATCAAAGAGTAGAAATATGCACATCTGTATAGGTGACCAAAGAAAGAAGAGATTTAATTTGTTTATCCATGTTTAGGAAGTAAAGATTAGACTTGTTTGGGCTCAAAGAGGATATGTTGGATCTATTTATAGATGCTGTGAGAGTAGACCTTTTTTCCATGTTTGAAGATTTAGATATATTCCTGTTTATCCATGTTTGCGGATTTAAATATATGCCTGTTTATCAATGTTTAATGAGTATATGTTATATCTGTTTTTTGATGCTCTGAGAGTAAACCTGTTTATCCATTTTTTATGATTTTGATAAATTACTATTTATAGATGCCCTGAGAGTTGTGTATAGATGATTTTATTGAACAAGAGATGTACGCGTGAATTGTTGGATATCTTCTTCTACTGGTAGTATGTCGTGCCCACTTCATTCTTTTCCTGTATTTTAATAAGATGAACTAGCTACAATCAACACAGGGGACCATTGTTGTCAGATGTACATGTTCCTTTGCTTGTCAATCGAATAAAACTGACATTGGTCACTGTACCTCATGGTTACTTTTATCTGTACATTAGACACTGCTGGAATTGAACGTGGGGTCGAAGATGTAACAGCGAAGGATCTGAGACCAGCCGGCGACTCAAAGCCGACCATTACCCTGTTCCGCCTCCAAGTGGTGACCCTGGAAACGGGCTGCACTCGTGTATACTGCCTAAGAACATAGGGATAAAAAAAAGGAAGGAAAACTTTGATCCCCAAAATGTTGTCTGGACAAGCATCTTTCTCTACTTCAAATTTGAGGATTTCTGCCATTTGGTGGTCTGTGTTGTCGTCAAACAGTACACTGGCATATTCTGTCCATCTCTGCGATATATCTGACTCATCAAAGAAAATGTCGCATGCCCATTTTTAATACAGCCTCCCTATGATATACGTTCCACCTGCTTTAGCATGTAATGTGTTTCTTCGTGCATTTTCTTGTTCG
The DNA here is from genome assembly GCA_036924085.1 of Ariolimax columbianus. NCBI lineage: Eukaryota > Metazoa > Mollusca > Gastropoda > Stylommatophora > Arionidae > Ariolimax > Ariolimax columbianus. The sequence goes on along the minus strand of JAVGWX010000011.1, from coordinate 81,970,085 downwards.
TGTGCTTAGTTTACATGTCTTTTATTTATCTGCAATTTTTCTCAATCCGTGTCCTTTTGTCAGTCTGCACACCCTACGTATATCTTAATATATCTGTACACATTATAGTGTGTTATTGTCCTTTCTTTCTTTCTGCCACTGTAATCTGTTTTCTGCCATCCACACTTGATGTTTCCTGAATAGTTTTGCTGGTAAGTATGCATTTTACTGACTGTATACTGGATTTAAGGAATTCCCATTTTGCGTTTACTTTTTCTAGAGGCTTAGAAATCATTTCCCCAGGAAAAGTTCCGCCGTTGGAGTGAACCACGACGAGACCGTTTGATGGAGATGTGATTAGATGAACGATTTCAACAAACACGCCAGATCTGCCAGGCTACCTTAGCACCAAGTCCGACCGAGTTCCGCTGGTTGAATAAAACCGACCAACAGAAAAACATTTTTGCATTGACCAAAATTCTATAGGAGAATTTAGGAGACCCCCAATGTCAAATGCTAGCGATATTGTCTATTCCCCAGACTTGCAGATTTGTATCTACAATAGCCCTTTCTATATCATCATACATATTGAAGATAATGATCCGGTATTAACAGATAGCTCGGTATCGCTAGGTTTGTTGAATTTCACACTCAACCCGTCAACACCTTCGCAGACGACAATGGAGTCTTATCTAAGATCGCCCGTATCCGGACGCCATCTTTGCGAAACATGGTTCCGTCGTATTAGACCTAAGTCCACTTGATGACACAGAAAACACTACAGCTTTGTTGCTGTCGCTAATGATGTGTTTATTGTTGAAAGTGTAGGCAACTTCGCTTCTATTACTTGTTGTTCTTTTGTCCGTATGTCAGTTCCTTCCTTCTTGTCTTCTACATATTACCTCTCTGTTGTTTCCTGTGCCCTGTAACAACATGTAAATCTGCACTCACTCCTCCTTTGCTGTGCACCTGTAGATTTCATGGTTTGTTTCATCCCCTGTGCCATATAAAAGGCATGCTAGTTCTCCTGGCAGGTGACATTATTGTGGCTGAAGTATCTGACTTAATGCTAGTTCTCCTGTGAGTGACAGTATTGTACGTGAACTTTATGACTGCTAGTTCTCCTGTCGCTTAACGGTATTGTACATGAAGTCTTTGACTTAATGCTCAAACTACTCACTCAGTCCAAACGAACGGAACATGGATATTCCCGAATGCCTGTAGCAGGTAAGGTAAACTACAGCAAGCTCTGTCATCGGGGATAAAGTGTTACTTGGTTCTATTGCAAATCAGATTTTCTAGAGATGATTTTTCCGCCTTTCGGTTTGTTTACTAAAGCGGGGTGTGTTGTATTAGGTTGAGCGCCTAATGCCATAGTGCTTCCGATTTGGGGACAGAGAGAGGACGTTCTAGTGTACCAGATGTGGACAGAGGACGTCCCAGTGTACCAGCTGTGGACAGAGAGTGAACGTATTCAGTCCTTCACTGAGACTTCATTATCTGAGATTCCTACCGGACAAGTGAGCCGAGGAAAGCTCTATACACTAGAATGCAAACGCTTGGTACGTATGTCAAGTCGGTGTACTTGTCATAATGTTACGTAATTTCAATATACCGAAATTGTAACAACGAGGACTCCAGGTAATTGCCACAGAGGCTGTACTTATTACAATATATGTAGATGATGAAAACATTTCTTCTGCGTATACAAACTGGAAGATTATACTATTTCTTCCACATATAAAAGTGACTATGTCCGACTTTTAAAGTGGATTTTTTTTCAAGATCAACACCTACTTGCAAAGGGTTTCGCGATGAATAACAGAAAATTCCAGGAACAATTGATTTAATGCGAGAGATTCTCCAACGGATTAAAGTAGAACAGCTAACAGAATCATTACCTATGATTGACAGCTCCCACTATCTGTATAATTTTTGAAGAGGAACATAATAATTACACTCCACCAAAAGACAACAAGTTGAGACTGGCTAAAATTAAATCTCTTTCACTTCATCCCCAACAACAGAAATTTCTTTGTGACAACCTTAACCTGTCCACACAAAATATTCCAAACCATTACGTCAGAATAACCATTGTGATTTAAATTGCTGCCAATACTCGCTTCCAGGTGCCTTCACTTGGCAGTTAGTGTAAGTAGGTCACAGGGGAAACAACTAACAGAGACTGACATGTAAGATGGTTTCTATCAAGGGCAATTTCGTCTAGAATGTTTATTGGTTCATAAAATGAAAAACATGGTAATATAAACGCTGGAGAGTGCATACCTGAACGTAGTCTGTTAAGTACCTCTCGCCAGGCGGTTAAGAAGCTATTTCTAAGTTTCTAGACAAGCTTACTGATAGATATTAATCAGCTGTTTAATTCTTTCAAAATGAGTATTTAGTTTGTGTAGGTTGTGGGTGTGTGTCGGTATCGTGGATGTGGAAGACACGTAAAGTGCAGGTTCTCGGCAGTTGTACTGGCAACATGTCATCGACAATTGCTTTTTTGTAACAACACGCATACAAAGTTCCTGTCGTTTGGATTTGATTGCTGGTTGAAGAGGAGATCTGTCTAGGATACACAGGTGACAGTGCCTGCCACCTTGGCGATCTAGTGGTCTGAAATATCTTTCCTGCGTGCGGGACTTCTTCGGGTTTGGTCAGAAGAGATATCGATATTCCTTACTCGTCTGGGTCCTGGTTGATGGTAGTGGGTCAAGGTTCTGGTTGATGGTAGTGGGTCAAGGTTCTGGTTGGTGGTATGGGTCAAGGTTCTGGTTGGTGGTAGTGTGTCAAGGTTCTGGTTGGTGGTAGTGGGTCAAGGTTCTGGTTGGTAGTAGTGGGTCAAGGTTCTGGTTGGTGGTAGTGAGTCAAGGTTCTGGATGGTGGTAGTGAGTCAAGGTTCTGGATGGTGGAAGTGGGTCAAGGTTCTGGTTGGTAGTAGTGGGCCATGGTTTTGGTTGGTGGTAGTGGGTCAAGTTTGTGGTTGGCGGTAGTGGGCCAAAGTTCTAGTTGGTGGTAGTGGGTCAAGGTTCTGGTTGGGGGTAGTGGGTCAAGGTTCTGGATGGTGGTAGTGGGTCAAGGTTGTGGTTGGTGGTAGTGGGTCAAGGGTCTGGTTGGTGGTAGTGGGTCAAGGTTGTGGTTGGTGGTAGTGGGTCAAGGTTGTGGTTGGTGGTAGTGGGTCAAGGTTGTGGTTGGTGGTAGTGGGTCAAGGTTCTGGATGGTGGTAGTGGGCCAAGGTTCCATCTCCAGTAACAATTCTCACTATGAACACCTTATGCTCCAAAGCGCGCCACAACTTCTTTTTTCTAACGTTATTGTTTCAATTCTTGAGTCAGAAAACACTTTCCACAACTGAAGCACTCCATGGATGATGTGGTCTCATCTAATGTACACAGGTCTGGTCATTCCATTCACAGTGACCGGACGATTTTCCATCACGTTTTGGTATATTATAGCAGTCGAATCTAGTATCATCACTTGGAATGCCTGACCCGATCTAGAGCAGTCTGTTAACACACGCCGATTCGGAACTTCCTGATCCACTTGTACACTTGCTGGAGTGACAGGCCTAAACTGAACCTTCATTGACCAAAGAAATGAAAGCCGAATAGTCCTGTTTACAGATGCCCTGGTCGTAGTCACAGCACTAAAAAGTCAGACAAATGCTGAACTTAATGATTTAAGAGCAGTACTCTGTCAACTATGCCAGCAGACCGCACCAAAAAAGAGTAGTGGTACAGTGGGTTCCATCCCATTGTAACATACAAGGCAACGAGGAGGCAGACAGACTGGCAAAAGAAGGTGCAAGACTACCACAACCAGATTCTAGTGTGACCTACAAAGAGTCCAAAAGGCTTTTTAGGGCCAGATACATGGCCAAATGGGAAACAGAACATACTGGCTATTCAAAAAATGATGCCTATTACTAATTGAACAGAAGAGAGCAGGTCGTGGTCTTCAGACTCATCACAGGCCACAACAGACTGAGGTACCACCTATTCAATAAACTGAAGATAGGTGGCATTGACGAATGCACGTGTGGTACAGGGAAAATGACCCCTGAACATCTGCTGCAAAACTGCCCGACATACGAGGACCAGAGAAAGCACATGTGGCTATCACCAGTGGCAACACTAGACAAGCTCTATGGCAGTGTCGACAGCCTCAGGATGACCGCTGCTTTTTTCGAAAAAATACAGGTTGACGACTGACAGCGTACGAAAAAGAAGAAGAAGAAGAACCTTCACTGACCGATTAATTTCGAATATGTTTCCACTCCAAAACAACAGAATGTATCTCCTCCAGTGCTTGTCGTTATTAGGGCGGTCATTTTTAAAACGCCACAACGACGTCACATCGATCGTCTCTACACCACCAGAAGGACACCCCTTACAGCATTAGTAACGACACTGCCAATTTACATGACACAGCCACGGTTTTTCTAATCTAAATCGGTATTTATTTTCACTGAAAGCACTCAATGCCAAGGGATGTCCCTTAACTCTAGTTTCACAACTAGCTGGCCAGTTCTGCTCCACAGGTTCTCGTTAGTGACCTCGTCGTTTCATATCAACCGCAGCATTCCTCGTAGAGGCATCTCTTTCGGAATGTCGCACAATATTTATCAGCAGCAGCTTTTGATGACCTCCAAGCCTTCGAGGCATACATTAACACGGACTTAACGTTGGAGTTTACGTCGCTTATCTTTGTATTGATCCTCATTTCTTTTGAGTTCCATACATTCTTCAATGCAATGAGCATCGCACTTGCTTTGGTTATTCCCAATCTGATATCATTTTCTGTAATCCCAGTTATCACTCGAGTAATGTCCGGATCATTTTCTGTAATCCGAGTTATCACTCGAGTAGTGTTCGGATCATTTTCTGTAATCCGAGTTATCACTCGAGTAATGTTCGGATCATTTTCTGTAATCCGAGTTATCACTCGAGTAGTGTCCGGATCTTTTTTCCGTAATCCGAGTTATCACCCGAGTAGTGTCCGGATCTTTTTTCCGTAATCCGAGTTATCACCCGAGTAGTGTCCGGGGAAGAAAAAATGGAGCTCAGCAACCTTCCAAGTGTGTCGTTAAATAGGATTAAAGAAGGTTGCCCATTAAAGTTTGCAGTCTCATCATATCAAACAAATTGCAACAGAAAACAGAATTGCCAGAGTACATCGATAGTAGTACGTATGTTGCATACTACCAGTACAGGGACAACTAAAACGTCATGATATAATCAAAAGGATTATTTCATAGATTCAAAGGGGAATGCCTCGCTATAATAAATACAAAATACATAACAAGCAGCAACAGCTACATATGTGCCCCTATGCTTTGTATGGATCAAAAAAGAGAGAAACAAAAACAATACATTGCACTGAGAATATTTTGGGAATCGTTTTGTGCTCTCTAGCGACTTTATCTGGGGGAACTCGTGAACCTTGAACTCTTATAAACTGTACATCGGTACTTTACAGCAGGGCCTGACAAATTCAAGGCTCATGGTCACCATGGCGCCTAGACATGTTGTTATGGCGGCTTACATTTCAAAATAAATCATTGTAGTATTTACTGCACGGATTCCCCCCCCCCCACCTAATCCCTATCGAGTATAACCGCCTCCCTCCCCTCCCCAAGTTTCAAGGGACATTAAATATACTTTTTCCCGCGTAATTATCTCTCCTTCAGCCGACTGTCAAGGTCAGACTGCCGCCAGCATATTACGCATCGTCTGAGGCTTGACACAAATAAGGAGTAGCAGAAATAGGTCAGTATTACTTTTAAAATAAACTGACATTTGCACAATTGGCAACATGTTTTCAAAAACCAATTCACCCATACCGCCCAACTTGTTGCACAATCGTACGATGACCTTGACATCCAAGACTGTCTGCTCGCTCCTGCATTTCTGTCATGACGTGTAGATCCTCAGCAAGTTTGTCACCCGCTGCTGTACATGTAACATCTGTTCTAAACTTGTTCTTTTCTGTGAACTTGGCGGTCAAAAATACATCACTAGTGAAATAAATCAATATATGGTCTCCACATGGATTGTCTATAGGCTACATATCATATCCGACATGAATTGTCTATAGGCTACATATCATATCCGACATGGATTGTCTATAGGCTACATATCTTCTCCGACATGGATTGTCTATAGGCTACATATCCTCTCCGACATGGATTGTCTATAGGCTATATATCCTCTCCGACATGGATTGTCTATAGGCTACATAGCATATTCGACATGGATTGTCTATAGGCTACATATCATATCAGACATGGATTGTCTATAGGCTACATATCTTCTCCGACATGGATTGTCAATACGCTATATATCTTCTCCGACATGGATTGTCTATAGGCTACATATCCTCTCCGACATGGATTGTCTATAGGCTACATATCATATCAGACATGGATTGTCTATAGGCTACATATCCTCTCCGACATGGATTGTCTTTTGCTACATATCTTCTCCAACATGGATTGTCTATAGGCTACATATCCTCTCCGACATGAATTGTCTTTGGTTACATATCTTCTCCAACATGGATTGTCTATAGGCTACATATCCTCTCCGACATGGATTGTCTTTGGCTACATATCTTCTCCGACATGGATTTCTATAGGCTACATATCATATCCAACATGGATTGTCTATAGGCTACATATCATATCCGACATGGATTGTCTTTGGCTACATATCTTCTCCGACATGGATTGTCTATAGGCTACATATCATATCCAACATGGATTGTCTATAGGCTACATATCATATCCGACATGGATTGTCTTTGGCTACATATCTTCTCCGACATGGATTGTCTATAGGCTACATATCTTCTCCGACATGGATTGTCAATACGCTACATATCTTCTCCGACATGGATTGTCTATAGGCTACATATCCTCTCCGACATGGATTGTCTATAGGCTACATATCATATCAGACATGGATTGTCTATAGGCTACATATCCTCTCCGACATGGATTGTCTTTTGCTACATATCTTCTCCAAAATGGATTGTCTATAGGCTACATATCCTCTCCGACATGGATTGTCTTTGGCTACATATCTTCTCCAACATGGATTGTCTATAGGCTACATATCCTCTCCGACATGGGTTGTCTTTGGCTACATATCTTCTCCGACATGGATTGTCTATAGGCTACATATCATATCCAACATGGATTGTCAATAGGCTACATATCATATCCGACATGGATTGTCTTTGGCTACATATCTTCTCCGACATGGATTGTCTATAGGCTACATATTATATCCGACATGGATTGTCTATAGGCTACATATCCTCTCCGACATGGATTGTCTATAGGCTACATATTGTCTCTGACATGGATTGTTTATAGGCTACATATCCTCTCCGACATGGATTGTCTATAGGCTACATATCCTCTCCGACATGGATTGTCTATAGGCTACATATCATATCCGACATGGATTGTCTATAGGCTACATATCCTCTCCGACATGTATTGTCTATAGGCTACATATCATATCAGACATGGATTGTCTATAGGCTACATATCCTCTCCGACATGGATTATCTATAGGCTACATATCTTCTCCGACATGGATTGTCTATAGGCTACATATTTTCTCCGACAATAAAGGTCACAGTAAATTATTGTAACAAGATTGACAGTATTGTTGGTATGTAATACACCATTGTCCGACTTAGAACCCAATACATCCCACTTAACAATAACCTGCAAGGAATCCAACCACAACACACTCCCGGGTACCAGTTGTGTACCCACCCATATGAAACCGTTGATCATCATCTTTTTGAGTGCTCAGCGCTCAATGATCTTAGGAAAATGCTTCTTCCTCTCGGTCAGATACATGGAACACTCTGTATGGCACTAGACAACAGCTGATAAACACGTGCAGATACCATTACATGGCATTGGGCCGAAGGGCGAAAGCCCGGATGATGCTGGGTCCGTAACAACAACAACAAGCAGCACCCGAAAGGTAGCAAAGAACATTGTACTTGCTAAGCATAACCTAGAGCATGGTTGGACATAGAGCCAGCTTCCTCATCCTGTAGAAACTGTAAGTCACAAAGCGGTCAACAAACAAGAACAAATCAAATAAAAAGAAATAACAAAACTGAACCATCCAAGACAGAAGAAGATCCTCTGTCGTCAACGCATAGAAAGTCGCAAGAATCGGTATGGCTGACTTCCCCTGTTTTCGTGTACGGAGATCTGCCAGATATTGTAGCTGTCTTGTTCGTGTATGTACGACAGGGAAAGGCTGTACATGTGGTAACTGAGATGAGAAACTATACAACTAATATCCTGAGATTGACTAAAACAACGTGCAAAGGAGCTGAGAGGATGAAACTGTGCACAGGGGAAATGCTCCTGTCATTAAGGGACACTGAAGAAGGCGCACACTATAATGAATGTGTAAAACGAATGCTACCAAAATCGAGTATAAAGAAACTGATAGAATATGAGGCAATGGGACATAGAATGATAATAGCTACTTTCAAAACTGCCAAAAAGAAGATAAAGATAAATATTTTCCAATGTAATGCACCAAATAACGACAAAGATGATGGGGTGAACGAAGAACATTACACCAGCACTCAAGATTTCAAGGATAAAAGGATAAGGTATGGTATCAAGAGAGTGATGGGAGACCAACAGGCTCAGGTGGGGAATGCTAATATCGAGTTTGAAGAAATCATGTGCAAACATGGACGCTGGACTAACAAGGAAAATGCAGAGTACGGACTTCTGTGCTTTAAATAAACTGGTGATTGGGGCTAGCACACATCCCTGATGACTGGGAAGGCCACAGACAACGCTCCTCCGTCCAGTACTGGAACCATGATGCCGTCATGAAACTGCCGGACAACTCCCTGAGTCTGTCGGGACATACCTTTTATGACGATATGAAATGTAGTTCTACGTGAAGGTGAGCTTTCTGAGCCGTTTCAGATACGAATTGGTGTGCGACAGGGATGTCTATTATCACTGTTTCTCGTTCTGTTGACTATTTATGTTTTTTTGTTTTTTTTGGTAATTTTATTTTTTGGTTGAAATTTTTGTTTTGTTTTTTGCGTTCGCCTTATTTCTCTAATCCCCAAGGCGGTGTGCGTTGCACTGTGGTTTTTATTTTGCGCCTGTCGGTCCAGTGTATCCGACTTCAGCATGCATTTTTATGTAAGGGTCTGCTTCCTCCTGCATTTTCTAAGGGTTTGCTTCCCCGGGGTAACGGCCAGTGCTGTGATGGGTATCGAACCCAGCACCTTCTGGTTGTGAGCCGTGCCACTGGCTATTGATTTGGTTATGAAAAATTGTAATTTAATTTAGTTTGATAAAACAACTAATTGTTTGCACTTTGCCGCCGATGACTTGGCTCTTATGGCCTTCTGCCGCAATCAGGGGCAAAATAAAATAAGAATACTGGATGAGATGTTACAAAAACTGAAACTGAGAATACACAGAGAAAACAAAACAAACAATTATTATAAAAATAAATACAACTAACGACAATAAGATTGTAATGGGAGACACACTCCTAGCAAGTGTAAAATGATATTTTTTAAACTTTTACGTTAGCAATATAAATAAAGTTGGAGGTGCATAGAAATATATCACAATAAGAATATTAAAGGCGAGAAGAAGTTTTATTGCATTTAAGAACTTATGGAAATCAAAAGAAATTAAGTCCAACACATAATAAATTGACTTCAACTCCAACGTAAAGTGCGTTTTATTTAATGTCTGTGAAACAAGAAGACCAACAACAACACACACAAAAACAGCAACTAAACGGTAAAGACTATGATAAATGGATAACTTGTGCAGAATAGATATATTGAAATGGAACGGTATGATCACTAATGTGAAACAGTTGGAGAGAACCAGATTGATATCCAGGGAACGTGGTGTGAGAATGGGACGCTGGTTCAGAATATGATACACTTTAAGGAGATCAGATGACAGTAGTACAACAGGACAGTCTCTATTCTGGAATCCCTAAGGCATCAGCAGTAGACAAACAAAAACACACATGGAAAAGAAAGATTGACAAAAACATAAAGGAAACATGACCTGGCTTGAGTTGGATCGGTGGCCTAAGACAGGAGGACCTGGCTTTAGTTGGACTGGAGGCCCAGGACAGGAGGACCTGGCTTGAGTTGGATCGGTGGCCCATGACAGGAGGACATGGCTTGAGCTGGACCAGTGGCCTAGGACAGGAGGACCTGGCTTCAGTTGGATCGGTGACCCAGGACAGGAGGACCTGGCTTGAGCTGGACCGGTGGCCCAGGACAGGAGGAACTGGCTTGAGCTGGACCGGTGGCCCCGGACAGGAGGACCTGGCTTGAGCTGGACCAGTGGCCCAGGACAGGAGGACCTGGCTTGAGCTGGACCGGTGACCCAGGACAGAAGGTACTGGCCTGAGTTGGACTGGTGGCCCAGGACAGGAGGAACTGGCCGGAGTTGGACTGGTGGTCCAGGACATGAGGACCTGGCCTGAGTTGGACTGGTGACCCAGGACAAGAGGAACTGGCCTGAGTTGGACTGGTAGCCCAGAACAGGAGGGCATAACTTGAGCTGGACCAGTGGCTACGACAAGAGGGCCTGGCTTGAGCTGGACCAGTGGCTACGACAGGAGGGCCTGGCTTGAGCTGGACCGGTGGCACAGGACAGGAGGAACTGGCTTAAGCTGGACCGGTGCCCCAGGACAGGAGGGCCTGGCTTGTATTTGTGCTCTACATTGAGCTGAACGGTGCTCATCGATTGAATTATAAAGTGCCATTGGAGCCGTGTACAGGGTGTGATACACGCTTTATATAAAGGTGTCATTGGAACCGTGTATAGGGTGTGTTATGCGCTTTATATAAAGTGTGATGTGGATATTATACAGTACCACACAATGTGATATGGGTTTTGTGTACAGTGGAATATGGACCTCATACATTATGTGATATGTGCCTTTCATACAGTGTGAATTTTACACACCGTGTGATATGAGCCTTGTATCCAGTGTGATATGAAATTTGTATACAGTATGATATGATACCTTGTGTACAATGTGATATGCGCATTGTATATTCAGTGTTATTTGGGCACTGTATTCAGTGTGATAAGAGTGTGATATTCTGTGATACATGAGATTTGTAAAGTGTAATATGAGTGTGATATACTGTGTGAAATTAATGTGATATTCTGTGCGATATGAGTGTGATATACCGTGCGATAAAATACCTTGTCTTCAGTGTAATCTCAGCCTTTCTTTCATACTGTACGATTGTAGCTTATCGCCCAGTGTTATTTTAGCCTTCTATTCAGTGTTAATTGAGCCTTCCGTCTCGGCGAGGTTTATCTTTTGGTCTCATTTTTAAATGGAGGAGTGGAGGTGTAGCAACAATATGTCCGATATTATACTGCTGCGTCTGCCACGAACATAAACATACCATCCAGATGAGATATTTCCAAATTGCACGAAAGCCTGTGACGTGAGAAGCTTTGTTCGGTCCAAGCTGATTTGAAATCTGAACTCCTTTAAGCTGAAAAGTGCCCAGACAGTAAGGCTTTGATGACACACGATACCCTTGGAAGGGCCATTTCAAAAGCCTACCAACTTCTGTGGTCATCAGGAGAGCCCAATATCTACTTTCAAACTGGCAAACTCTTCACCACCGT